>CM060959.1:85529917-86276218 GCA_030765055.1 Mantis religiosa
TACTCGGATACATCCGAGTTAAGTACCTGTGCTAGCTAAAACACTTATCACACAGAGGTGTTTTATAACACCACAAACCAGTATTTTGTACCACCTCGTCATAATTTATGGGCTCGGAATTTTTCGGTACTGATGCACGTGGTCCTCTGAAGATGCTATCAAGAACAACACTTTGGAGTTTCTTCTTATCCTTCATCGTTGTGTAATTCACTTAAAGGTGTGCGATATTTTGCTAAGAGATTTTCATTCACAAAACAACTTTTGGTTTAGGCATGAAAGGAGCATTCTTAAGGAAATTATTTAAGTTATTACAGGTTATATAATGGAAGGATACAACTCGCACGTTTATGTCTCAGTTACAACTACCACCCCACAGGATGAAGGGATGAAGTAAGGCGACCAAGTGCCACAAAGACTTGCGGAAGCCCTAACCTATCCCAATACTGGAGCCACTTAGAGATGATGACCAATCAGTCCCACAGAGTCCACTCCTTCCTTTAAGCAAGTATTTGCGCCGTCTGTCCAGCACCACCTTACACCATGAAACCACTTGACTATCACCAAAGAAGCCCGGGTTCGATCCCAGGCGACCTCATGCGAGATTTTTAGTGGACAAAACGGCGCTGGGTGGGCTTTCTCCGGGATCTCCGGTTTCCCCCACCATCTTATTCCACTGGTGCTCCATCTTCATCTCATATATCATGAGTGTCACCACCTGCGATTCCGCATGAAGCAAAAGCGGACGTTAAACACTACAAAAAACATGAAAACTACAAAGAAAAAAAAAACACTGGTGCGACAGCCCTAAGAGAGTTAAGGCCAACCAGCTCGACTGCCGGCCTCACGCCCACTTGCGCATGGCAGAGGTGAGCGTTCATCCAACCGATACGGGGAGGAGATGTGATCAGCATCTCGGCTACCCCCAGCGGGAACGTTGGTTTTCGTGACCAGGGCTCCTTACCTATCCAAAGCTCCTCACTTTCCTCATGATGCTGAGTAGGCACCGGTCCTATACCCGGGACTTAAACTCCGCACCCCATGGGTGGGAGAAACCTACAAAGATGAGAAGGAAATTGTGGCAGATGAGAAGTACACGCCTCACCAGAGAAAACACGGATAGCCCAAGACGGTCGGCGTGAATGAAAACTAGGGACTACCAAATGCAAACTTCACACGTTACCCCGAAACCATCTTGTTCTGTTACTTAACTTATAAATATTATTGCCTTTCTCAAACCAGAAATTCCGGTTGTAATTCCTAGATGGGGTGAAGTATTTTTCTGAATCATTCTCTATTCTTTATTCTTTATTCTCTTGGAAGAGAATAATGAATGTATTAAGAAACCAACCCTAAGATAACCTACAGCCAATAATTAATACCAAAATAAATTACAGTAACAGCTCCCGATACGAATTAAACGTTAAAGGGTGACCGCCTCTATGGTCTCGAGCTAGAGAGCCAGCTTCAAAATCCAGAAGTCCCGTTTTCGAATACTGGCTGGAGAATGAGAATTTTTCCCTAATCCCCGTCCTCCCTACATTTTGAAACTATGAACTAAGCGCCCTAATTTAATGTTAAAAGAAACCCAAATTAAACAAGACACCAAATACGAATATCTATAAGTGAACATCATTGTCCCAAATGCTAAGCCGTAGACGTTAAATGCGGCATATAAATTGGGGAGAGGGGGAGTTAAAAAGACTTTATAAACCCTAAGTAGTCATGTAAATATGTTTAACAAAAGGATCTCCTGTGTATAGGAGAGACGCCCTAGGCATACCTTATTTTGTTCATTGTTTGGTGAGTCTTTTTTTTTTCTGTATTAAACATCACATAGGAAGTTGTGAGAGTGAAGTGGTTGAAATTACGTTCAAATGAGCTCAAGATTCACAGATAAATTTACGTAAAAAGTGACTTAAAGAGACAACAGAAATAATACACTATTTTGTTAAGGATATGTATGACTGAAATGTCATGAATATTTTTAAGAAGTCACCTTCTCCTTATTTTAGTCTATAAAATAGTGTAAGCCTTCCTGAAACCAGAGTTTTTTTTTTTTTTTTTTTTTTTTTTTTGTACTTTACGTCCTAAAGCGTTAAGTCATATCGGACGATGAATGGAATGGATGAAATGATGCTCAAATGAGTCCGAGGTCCATGGAGCTTAGAGTTACCCGACATTTGTCTTATAGGATAAGGGAAACCCCCGGAAGAAACCTTATCCAGGTAACTCACCCTGACCGAGATTCGGCCACGCCGTGGCGCAGTGGTTAGACCGCTTGGCTCTCACCAAGGCGGCCCGGGTTCGATCCCAGGCGACCCCAACACGGCGTTGGGGCGGGTTTTCTCCGGGACCTCCGGTTTCCCCCACCATCTCATTCCACCGGTGCTCCATCTTCATCTCATGTATGATCAGTGTCACCGCCTGCGGTGCCGTATGTAGTAAAAGCGGGCGTTAAACACTACACACTGACCGAGATTCAAACTCGGGATCTCTTGAACGTGAGGCAGACGTTCTACCACCACGCTACCAAGGCGGGCAAGTTTCTACTTAGCCCCGAAGCTCAGTCGGTAGAGCACCTGCCTGCTGTGCTAGGGGTCCCGGGTTCGATTCCCGGCGATGGTGGTGGGGATTTTTCTCCGACGAAAATAATTCATCTTCCCCAGAGTCTGGAAGTATGAATGAGAGTGCGAATGTGTGCGTGATCTAATGATTCAAACCCAACGAATACGAGTTCACACCTTCGATATGTTCCAAAGGAGAACGGCCGCCGATATGACCATTGCAGTTAAAGGCATATGGAACAAAAAAAAAAAAAAAAAGAATCCAGAGAATGCTTAGATGGCATCCGCAAGCCATTTTTAAATGCTGTAATCTAGTTTGAAGGTTACGTGAATACTAGTGTTAGATATGAATTCTAATTCTTTATCCTTGTTTTCTCGTTATTGAAAATTTCAGCATTTTTCGTCATTTAAGATGATCCTTGCATCTCAGTTTTAGTGTTACACTAATGAAACTTGCTACACATGTTCATAGAGACACAGTGAATCGAAATTGCCTGGGTTTTATTATGAGATACATTTAAGCACAATTTATTTACTTCAAAACACACAAAAAATTACATTTTGGGCAAGAAAATCATATTCATAGCTGTAAAAATTTCTGGAGCCTAAAGTTATTGAGACACAAAGAAATCTAGGGCAAATTAAAAAAGTGGATGTACTGGGAACCTGTTGTTAAAATATTGGACCAAAATTTAAATTATTTTGTCACAAGAGACTTTTTGGATGGTGTAACCAAAAATAAATACATTTGACCATATTTTCCAAACTATCAAAGTGAAATTGACAAAATTTGGGCTATATCATATCTGCTCTAAGTTACTTCAGTGGTATATTTAAAAAACTAGCGTTATTAGTTCAGGATTTCAAATTGTCAGTCATAGGTAGCCTTAACAGATTTTGTGCAATTCGTAGATTCTTTTATAGTCATTACAGATCAATGAGCCTTCTAGTGTATAGGAGGGGACCCTTAGCACTTTGCATTTATGCCCCCAGGAGGGGAATAGGTGACATAACAGGATAAATTCTCACGGAGGCGATTGGTAAGTCGATCAGACTCGATCTAATGTACCTAAGTCGCAATTGGGGCCTCCTCGGGAGAAAGAAGGAGGCGAGAGGAGACAGAGGGCAGGTCAGGAAATGGTGTGAGTATAAAAAATTAATTAGGTCAAAGAAACACAGCTTGATCAAGTTAAGTAGTTAGGCTTCTTTGACCTAATTAATTTTCTATACTCACGCCATCTCCTGAGCTGGCATTTAATTTACTGAAAACAGTCTTTTGTTGAGTAATGCGAATATTGATCGTGTTTTGTCTGCTTATATTTGTGTTCTATCCAGTGATTCATTTGTGGTTATAACATTTAATAAATATCCTGATGATGGAAGAGACGCACACTCGCGAAACGTCGATTTCTAATCGTCTTTTCACCTGGCTTGCTTCCCGAGAACAACTTGAACAAACACGTCGTAATTTTGTAGTGCCCCACAATTTAAGTCATAGGTATTTTTATTTATTTAAAATCTGTAATATAAACCGCAGGTTCGAGGCAAAGTTCCAAAAATTAGCATCTCTGATGAAGAGGAAAAGAGTCCCTTAAGGCGGAAATAGGGGGGTGGGTAACTCGTGCTCCGTTATGTGCTCTAGAGCCGTCAGCCAGGAAGTTGGAACCACTTTTTGCTGTGAGCTCCATTGTTGCTTATGGTCATGCCGTTATTATATCTTACTCGCTATCATTTGACTTCTTAATTGGGGAACGAATAAATTAGAGCACATCTCTCAGCACCGTTGGTCAGCAATTTTACTACTTGTTCATCTTTGCCTTTTTTTCCCCCTCTCATATCCTGAGTTCATTTTCAGTTTTTTTTTTTTAATTACGTCCTCCAACGTTTAGTCATATCCTGCGATGAATTAAATGGGTTAAATTTTGCTTAAATGAGACCAGGGTCCGCAGAGCTTATAGTTACCAGACATGCATATTTCAGGATAAGGGCTGAAACCTTATCCAGATAACTCACCCTGACCGAGATGCGAACTCGGGGTCTCTTGAACGTGAAATTCAGGAGGTTAATACTGAGAGAACTTTAAAAATGATTAAAGTACAAAATGATTAGGTTCACGGGCTATTTTTCCCGTACCGCTTTCACAGAAAACAGTATTATCTCATCTCTTAGCAAATTTAGGAAGCTTTTGGGTAAATGTTAGCCACCAAGTTGCACTAAGACATATATAAGTCGATGGGAAGGGCAACTGAAAGATACCGAACAAGTGGGTAGTGTACTGGAAAGAAACATTCCACAGAGAAGATGTTTCCGATAATTATGTTACAACACAAGCAGGTTACTACAGTTGTCATTGTTAACTATACATTCCCTGTCCCCTTACTTCTCTAGAATATAAAACCTTGATGACATTACGCATTGTCTATAAAACAGTGGTGCCCTCGTCCAAACGCACTCACATCGTGGGTCGTTTATACATGGTACGAGTATATGTTGATCTAGCGAGTGTTTCCAACTGTAGCAGAATTTCAATTCTGGAAAGGGAAACTAAATTCCCTAAGGCCCGCCTCGGTAGCGTGGTGGTAGAGTGTCTGCCTCACGTTTAAGAGGTCCCGAGTTCGAATTTCTGTCGGGGTGAGTTACTCAGATATTGTTTTTTACAGGGTTTTCCCTTATTCTGAAAGACGAATGTTGGGTAACTCGAAGCTTTATTGAACTTGGGCTCATTTGAACATCATTTCACCTATTCCATTCATCGTCCGATATGACTTAACGTTGGAAGACGTAAAATTAGAAGAAAAAAATTCCCTAATTACTGGTTTTTTTTTTTACTATAACAGACCTATAGTATATCAACGTTATGCAACAAAAGTAGACACTTCATGCTTTACGATTTACATCTCTTGTGGCTGCCATCTCATAGGAAGAGGGGATGAGGTACAGGAAATACGGGCGGCTTAGGCTGAGACAGAGCACGCCACAGCAACACGTGGATCACCCTATGAGTTCCGTTACTAGAGCTGCTGAATGAGGACAATGAACGACCAAGCGCCTTCTAATGTCCATGGGGAGTACTCTTTCTTTTGAACAAGTACCCGCATCATCAATCCAGGGCCACCATACGCCACCTAGGGGTAAACTTGAAAGACGATAAGAAAAGGGAATTACAGAAAAATAATGGAAAGCAAATCGAGATAGATAACACAACATTCACCTACCAGTCAGTCAAATAATGAAAAAACTTCGGTCAGAAGTTTTCACTCTATGAGAATTAAACACGGGACCTTCTCAACACAAGCCTTGCACGTTGCGGCGGAGCGGTTTCACTTAATTTATCTATGTTAACTAAACACCCAAAAATACAATGCAGATATTCCACTTGAAGTACATTTTAGGATTTCTAGACCCTCCCACAAAAGAGCTTTTAGAAAAGACGAGCGCATGTGTCTTGTCTGCATACGCGTGTGTGTGTGTGTGTGTGTGTGTGTGTGTGTGTGTGTGTGTGTGTGTGTGTGTGTGTGTCTGTGTGTGTGTGTGTGTGTGTGTTTACAGCCTTATTTAAGCCAAAATTCCTTTCTTGTGGTTCATAAATGAGTAAGTAAATGTGAAAATGTGATATATATTCTGTAATGCATCCAAATTTATAATCATATTCTCATTTAAAAATGCATATTTTGCTGACCGAGCTTTTTCATCTATTAATGGTATTTAAGATATTGTTTTGATTTCCATTAAGACATTAAAGCTAAGGTAGAAATGTTAAGGCGAAACTAAATAGTAATAATAGTGATTATTTAACTAGCAACCTCCATTACATTGGACAACAATGAAAATGTTTCGGCCTTATAAATAATGAATTCGCATGTATTTCCATCTGCTGAATTCAAAAAACCACCATAAAAATGATAGATTAGCTCTTGTTTTGAAGATAAAGTGACACTTCATTTTTAGAGTGAAGATTTTAAATTTGGGGGAATTTTTTTTAGTAGTTGGCACAGCTGTCAAAATACCGTAGATGACAACTACAAGCATTAGGTGACAGTGCTCCTGCAAAAATACCGTAACCTTGGATGCAACATGTCCTTTAAGATCCATTTTCTCCACTCCCACCTAGACTTTTTCCCTCCTAGTTGTGGAGCTGTTAGTGATGAACATGGGGAGAGATTGCATCAGGACATTTCTGTTATGGAACAAAGATATCAGGGCCGTTGGAATGAAGAAATGCTTGCGGATTACTGTTGGTCTTTCTATAGGGATTCTGCGGAACTCCATCACAAAAGGCAAGCTGAAAGACGACGAAGTCAATAGGCCATCACATGATTCTCTTCAGACACGACTATCTGCGAAGTATTTTTCCAGCAATTTAGAACTCTTAGCATGGGATTAGCAGTTTAAAAAAATCAAATGTCCTTTTACTGTTGTTAGCATGTATGTAATTAAAATGGATCCTTTTCTCTCAATCCGTTAATATATAATACTTCCACCTTTTGTATATCATAGAAACTAGAGCTAATAAAAGTTTTCACTGTCATATTTGTTTTCCTGAACCCAAAATTAGTAGGAATTGCCTCATGAAGTGTTCGAAACATTAAATTATTATTATTATTATTATTATTATTATTATTATTATTATTATTATTATTATTATTATTATTATTATTATTATTATTATTATTATTATTATTATTATTATTATTATTATTATTATTATTATTATTATTATTATTATTATTATTATTATTATTATTATTATTATTATTATTATTATTATTATTATTATTATTATTATTATTATTATTATTATTATTATTATTATTATTATTATTATTATTATTATTATTATTATTATTATTATTATTATTATTATTATTATTATTATTATTATTATTATTATTATTATTATTATTATTATTATTATTATTATTATTATTATTATTATTATTATTATTATTGTTATTATTATTATTGTTATTATTATTATTGTTATTATTATTACTATTATTATTATTACTATTATTATTATTACTATTATTATTACTATTATTATTACTATTATTATTATTATTATTATTATTATTATTATTATTATTATTATTATTATTATTATTATTATTATTATTATTATTATTATTATTATTATTATTATTATTATTATTATTATTGTTGTTGTTGTTGTTGTTGTTGTTTGAACATAATATCAAAATTTCACAGACGATGATTGATATCCATTCCATAATGGTGAACTTCTGTAATGCAATTCCATCAATTGCTGATACCATCAGATCGCCGGGAACAAATCACTACTTTTCCACACAAGCGGAGTTTAATTCTGCATTAATGCATCTATAATACGAGTACATCATGAACACATGCATTACATGCTCTGTTATTAGCTGCTTAAGAAAATGAATGATGCATTTAGCAGCACAATTAATGAACTGCCGAAGTGAAAAGTAATATATGATAATGCCCAGGCAGGAAGGGTGCAATTTCTAAAAGGACAATAATCTTATAGCTGCCGTGTCTTGCGTATGAATGCTCCTAATGATACAGCATTATGTTACCTACGCATACACTACCAGATTCGGCAACACCGCAGATAACAGCCGAGGGGCAACAGGTGCCAAAACCACGCCTGCGCACTCGCTCGATATATAATACAAGTTTTCAACAAAACTGCATCCAAATTAATTATTCGATTAAAAGAAAACGAAAAGCGATGGACGGATACAGTTAGGTGTGGTGTTACCCATCCTCTAGGCCAGGAAGGAAATAAATAAGAAGGAATCCGAAAGATGACATTGACATGAAAGATGACACAGGAAGTTACGTCACAGGCAGCAACTGTATAATTACCTACCCAAGCCTGGGTGGTTATTGAAACCCTTGGCTGCCTCTCCCATTTTGGAGTTGCCTACGTCACTACAACTGCCTGCAATTTTTACACCCTTTCTAATGGAACCGCTTATAACCTAATATAGCGATAAATTACAACTTACGTCCTTGAAAAAGCCTACGTTTTTACCTGCTCTTCGAGCCGCTAATATATGATCTAATGACCCACATAAGTGAGGTGCAATTTATGTGGTTTGCACATATACATTTCAAAGGTAGGCAAAAATAAACGATTTTCTAAATTAAATTCATTCTTGCTTTAATAACAGTGATGCAGTGAAGAAGGGCGTGAGATTAAAGTGTTAAAGGTCTTGGAGCCTCACATGACCTCCTCTAGTCACTTATCTATAAGCTGTTCTTAGAAAAACTTGTACTTCTGAATATTGGTTGTTCGTCGAGATAAACTTTAACTTGAAAAGGCAGAACTGCTCAAAAGCTCAAACCAATAACGAAGTAGATGAGTTGTAGATGAACGGAGGGTCTTATGGAAAACCATTTACATTTCTAAAAATAACTTATGGTTTTTTAAATGATTGCCAAGCCATAATGAGTACATACTATAACAAACTGTGATGAACTGTCACTTGTAAAGAAAAAACTGTTATTCATTTTGTTGTTATAAAAACAATGTATTTAGTAAACCGTTACAAATAGGTAGCATGGAAGTTTAAAAAATTGAAAAATTAATTTGATTTCATGATCCACAACATAGACCAAGGCTAGAATAACAGAAAAAATGGGGTTTCTTTGCGTTTAAATGAATTATTGCTCTTTTGAAATTTTGAAAATTTGCCTGCAAGAACTTTTGAACATCACAAAACAGTTTATTTTGTAGCGAATAAAATGACAACAAGCTGTCAAATATCACTGCAGTATGTTAGCAGCAGCAAACAGAGCCGAATCTTGGTATTCCATATTTCCTGACTATTCCATAATACCCCCTCTGCTCTATTTTACAGATATATACATTATTTGCGAAGTAATGTTTCTTCTATTTCTTTTAATTTACCAATAACATAGAACTTTCAAAAAGCCCTTCGCCGTACATTTATTCCCATCTCAAGATATCATTCAAATGGGAGAGTTTTCAAGATTTTCTATTTTTGAATATATATATATATATATACATACATATATATACATATATATGTGTGTGTGTTTTTGAATATATATAGTATTTTGATTATTGTATTCAATATATTAGCATAAAAATAAAATGTATAGGGTAGAGCGGGGCTATTCCGCCCGAAATAAGCTAATTGGTTTACCCAACAATCATGGGCAGCGATGACTTGCCTGCCTGTTCATTGTCAAGCTTGGTGTTTATGCGACGTCTCTATGAATTTACTTGAGGTAGTCGGCTGCTGTTTTAATAGTATTAACAGAAGAAGATTACAAGGTAACTAACTTATGTTGCTTTTTTTTTTTTTTTTTTTTTTTTTTTTTTTTTTTTTTTTTTTTTTTTTGCTTTGAATAAGAAATACCGTTTGTAACTTAGGGTCTAGTATCTGCAGATAGCGAGATTTTTGATTGAAAATCAGTGTCAGTGTAGGTTATAATTTGGGTTACGTCCATGCATAGCAGATGGCGCGTTTCTTTCATCATAGCTCTCAGATGATGTTCAACATTTGGGGCTATTCCGCACAAGCAAAGAGGGGTTATTCTCGCCCAATTAAAATATAGGCTTTTTTGTACTCTTTTTACCTAATTATTTCTTATATAACTATTACTGAATTTTATTTGATCGTTTCAGATGGTACACACATATAAACAAAGGAAGCTGGAAAGAAACTGGACGTGGACGACTTTGCTCGTGCTGTTACGAGCGTATTAAACGGCGATGTATGAGAGGAACCGCGGGCCTTTTCAGAGTGCCTTACTCTACACTCAAGGATCGTGTTCATGCACATCGACGTCAAGAAGCATTAGGAGGAGGAGTGTACAAATCAGTTGGTCATTCTACAGTGTTCAGTTTGGAGGAGGAGAAAGATTTAGTTTCCAGGTTAAAATACTTGGCAGCAAAAGGCTTTGGATGTACACCGGAGCAAAAAGAAAGAAAAGCGTACACCTATTGTAATAAATTGTGGGAATAGTGAATCAAGTGATGACTTGGTTCCAGTCCAAATAGAATACAGCGTTGAGGAAGATGCACCATGCGGATTTTGTAGGTTAAAGTTTTATTCTCCGAAATCAGCAACCAAAGGAGACTGGATCAAATGCCAGAAATGTGGACTATGGGTTTCACGAAGTGTGCGTTGGTGCAGTTGGTAAGAGAAACTTCATTTGTGGCAAATGCATTTAAATAAAATACAAAAGTACTGTGAACGTTAATAGCCCCAGGGCCGGGCGGAATAGCCCCGTTAATTCTGAGATTTCCTTTCTGTACAACATTCGCTGTTTTATTTCATCACAACTACAGCAAGTAAAATATTTGTGTTTATAACATCTGTACGCTTTAAGGGATTAACAAAGGCTATTATGCTCTTATGTTTAAAATAAAAAGTTGTTTTTTTTTATTTGTTTTACAACACCATAAATTTGAAATGAGCGGAATAGCCCCGCTCTACCCTAATTATCTCGAGTTTTCTGGAAATATCTTCTGTACTTCCACTGATTCGAAAGGATATTTATACAAGTAATCTTATTAAGCGACAGATGAAAGTGTACTGCAGATACAATGAACATTTCTTTAAAACACTCAATAAAGGAAATGTAATAAACTTTTTGTAGTAAAATAATAAAATCATGAAATCGTACTGGAGTCGACTGGCCTAGGATACGGAGGGAATTCAGCACTGTTTATGCCTCCAAGTGGGGCACTTTCGGGAGGACGGATGCCTTTCCAAGGAGCCACTACAGTGCAGAGAGCAAGGGCCCTACACATTATAAGTTGAAAACATCGCGTTATGATATTAGAAAAACGAATTTATGCAGTCATTATGTATTTTATCCGTATTTACCACGTAATTTTCTTACCTTCTTAATGCAGAACCCACCGTGATGAATTGGAAGTTTGGTTGGACCTACTGACTAGTTGTCTTTCGATATAATGCGTATTTAGGCGTATCGACGCTGAAAGCACGTGGTATGCATACTAAGCAGCGCTGTGGCTGGTACCTCACATTGTATCTCAGCGGGAAGTTCCTTAAATACATGCAAAATTGTGCGTCATATTTGTTACGCTATGTGGATGTAAGCACGTGCTGGCACCTTTGAAAAACAAATTAACAATGTTCCTTTCGGATCCAACGTGTGATTCAAATTGAAAAAAATTGAAAATAACTTCTACACCATTCAAAAAAAAAAAAGTGTTTTAGACGGTTTTTCCCTAGTCGTTGGCCCACATTCGGGAGGCACGGCTTCGATTACCGTGGCCAACCTATCTGACTCTGTTTTTTCGTGGGTTTTCCCGAGTCACTAGGCGAATGCCGGGTAGGTTAATTACATCCCCCGAAGTTCCTGACCCTCCATTTCATCTCCATTATGATTTCATATCATCTTTCATCTGGCGGTCTATTTCAGGGTAGAAATGTCGGTGGGTGTCTCGGCGGTGCATGGCAGGATGACATGCTCTGAGGAAAACTACTTCCTCCTCCGGTAGTTCGGCTGTCGGTATCCGCTTCTCTGCTAGGACCATTTCGGTACCGCCAGTCAGGGACGTTTAGGGCTCAGATCGACTGCCTTGGGACCATTAGGTCTCGTTGCCGTCCCGCTGTAGGGGAGCGAGTTCGTTGTCCTGGCCAGTCGGGGAAGTCTCTATCCCAGTAAACTGTAGGGATCCTGCCGTGGCTCCTTGGGTCGGCCGCCCTATGTCTCCTTCGCCTCATCCTTCCTCCCGGGGGGAGGAACAACGGGCCCAGCATGCTGGCCTTCGTACCGAATCCCCTCCGTGATGAAATCCCAATCCCTAGACGTTAGGAAATGCTGGGGTGGTTTCTTATGCTTGTTCCAACGAAAGAGTACTGTACATAGAGCATTGCCTAGTATCTAGGCAGCTCCAGGTCTTCGAACTGGGAACTACCGACTCTGTAGCGTAGATACCTCACGTTCAAGAGACCCTCAGTTCGAATGTCGGTCAGGGTGTGTTACTTGAATAAGGCTTTTGCCGGGGGTTTCCCTTATCCTGAAAGACAGGTAACTCTAAGCTCGATAAGTCCTGTTCTCATTTGGGCATCATTTCATCCATTTCATTAACCACCTGGCGTGAGTTAATGTTGGTGGATGTAAATTAAATTAGAAAAGGCTCTCTCCTGTGGACTATGGTCCCTTAAATTCCTACGTCCCATGGCAGGAAATACCTCTACGTCGTGGCATTGTGCTTTGATTTCCTGCGATTGGGATCGATCCCACCACCGGGGGGGGGGGGGGCACGGATTTTAAGCCCTGGATATAGGACCAGTGCCCACTGAGCATCGTAGCAAATAGAGGGGCTACACTAGAAAGCCAACTTCCCGGCTGGGGGTGCCAAAATTCTGACCACATCTCGTATCGGTTGGATAATCGTCCACCTCTGCCTTGTGTATGTGGGTGTGAGGCCGGCAGCCGGGTTGGCAGGCTTAGACCAAATTTGGTCTGTTATGCCATGGGTTACGTTTTTAACTTTCGCCCCCCCCCCCGTCTTGTCTCAGGCCTCTCTGGTGGTACAGGGGTAGTTTCACTATGACATTATTAGATATTGCACTCTCTGCTGTCAGCTACGCTTAGTACTGACCCCCCTCACATCTCTTCTGGGCTGCACCCTGTCAGGCACAAAATGACTTCTGTAAGGGGATGAATTCTTATCCACTAAAGGTGCCTGGTTCGTTCCCTGGTTTCGACACTAAAATGTGAGAGGATGAAGTCCTGAAGTGATAATGGACCGGGTTATTAGCTACATATAAAAGTACACACACAAACTTTTACAGAACACACTAAACAAATAAAAGCATTACAAATTACAAAGATATTCCACTCCCTGCCAAAATCTTCAAAGACATTTCACTCGTCCCCGACAACTTCTATAGCACAAGTCGCCGCTTCGAACCTTGTTATATGAAATAAAAATACCACAATGGGCAATACAACTACCATCCAGCGAACCAATGGCCCATCCTCCATAAAACTTGTAACTTATCCTTGAATAGCCTCTCCAGTAACTGAGGACGCGGATTTTCATGGCATCTATGTTTAGAACTGCACGAATCGTAAACGATTTAGATTGCTGATAAACAGTTGTAACAAGATGATAATAAAATGGGCCAAATCCTCTTGTTGCAAGAAGTTAATTACCTCGATATGACATGAGCAACAGATTGTATCGACTGACATTCCTAGTCGGCCAAGTTACAATTACATTCGGCATCGATTGAGTAGCCATTCTCCCTTCTCCCGCAGTAAATCAAGCAAGGCGACTTGATCCTCGCCGGTGATAAGCAATCCTCGTCTGTAGCTGACAGACTCGAGAGATTTCTAGTGCTAATGAACTGGAACTTCGCCAAGCCGATTCAAAAATCTATACCTGAAAAGTAAACTCTTGCCCGAGACTGTGATTTATGTTCATCTACGAGGTGCTAAAACCGGAGTAATATATTCATCATTGTCGAGGTAAGTTTCTGTAACGGTGATATCCTCGCACGCTGAATGTCGTCTCCTGGTTTGTATCAAAGAGGATACCGCTTCCGTGGCGCCAGACGCCTACATCACACACTTGGCAGTTTCTAGCAAAGTCGTGCTTTGAGACGTTTTTAAATTAGGCGGCATAACTAGCATTCACGACACTTGTCATCTAAGGCATGTGTGCATTCTGTGGGTGCTGTTTTCTTTTATACTTTATGTTCGTGCAGAGAAAAGCTACGAGCCATGCACATCACTTTACTCTATTTGCAAATATATATAGTACTTTATTCAAAGAAGTATGAACAGGAGAAGGGTGATACCCAGTTGGGCCGGCATTGTAACATCCAGTCGTAGAACCCAACTTGATGTAAACACATGACGTCATTCTAAATTCGCAATACGTGGGAAACTCTAACACATCATAGTTTAAGTAACAGAGGGTAAATGTGAAATATCACCAAGGCCCAATGTGGTTCAGAGTTCACGTACTAGGTACTGCATGGTAAAGCGTCAAGGCGTAGTTACCTTCAAAGACGAGCGCTGCTTTCGCTTGTTACCTTGTTTGTTAGAAGAGCGAAATATTAGTTAACTGGAGCACAATAAGTAGGCAAGTAAAAATTGAGCACTTGGGAGCTGTGTGTTCGATATGAAACATTAGCCCATTAATTACTAATACCAGGGATGGATCGATACGAGTTTTTCTTGATACTCGATTCTCGATAACGATACACAATATTTTCCACGATACCAGATACCTCAATACTCTATACCGTCATTTATATAGAGCGATCCATATAAACCTGAACCATTTCAATAGGTCATAACTTTTGAACCATAGGACACAAGTGCAACTTTGGGAGAATATAACACAGAAGTGGGAGATTACGTTACACTATTTACATCTCAGAGAGAATGTTGGAAGTGTCCTCCACCAGCCATGTTTGCCTGAAGTTTTACGGAGATGATATCGAATTGAGAGGTTATTTCCAGCAAGATGGAGCAACGTGCCATATATCTAATGACACCATGGAACTTGTAATCATTTTCTATGATAATCGAATAATCTGAAAAGGTCTGTGGGCCCCAGATCACCTGACCTAACCTCACCGGATTTTTTCTTGTGCGGGTATTCAAAAAAATTAGAGTGTACAAGAATAGGCCACGGACAATTGATGTTTTCAAGGAATCCATTGGAACCAATATAAGCAACATTGGGGAGAATATGGTGAGACAAGTGAAAACATGTATAGTTGCTGGTGGAGGACACTTCCAACATTTTCTCTGTGATATAAATAGTATAATGTAATCTCCCAATTGTGTGTTAATTTCTGTCAGAGTTACACAGGTTTATATGGATAGCACTATACTTGCAGTTTCAATACAAAATAGAATATTTGGAGAACGGTTTACTGCTGATAAAATTAAATAGGTGCACATATTTTATGAGACAAAACTAGAAACCATCAGTGTTCTTATTTTTAACTGTACTTAAGACATTTAAACGCGTTTATAACCTTTTTTTTAAAAAAAAATGTGGCATTATCACTCTTTCGGGGTCAAGTCTACTTCTTTTTCTGTCATATGAGTCCAGCTGTGCTTAATAGTCTTTCAGAGAAAACTGTTGCAGGTGGACTATCAGGGGCGGTATCTGAGGTAGTGCCGCTGTGCCATGGCACCATGTGTGTGAAAACGAAAGAAAGAGATGTGTATAGGAATTGGGCAAAAAAGATTGTTCCTGAGTGTCTGCTCCCTCGAGTGAATAGGCGCATTAAACGCAAGCGCTCTGTCCTGGTCGTTTTCCGTGGCTTGGCGCCGATTCCAGAACGGCACCGTCTACGCTTATAAGCGCCTGTGTTAAGGGCTAGGATGTCTGCTTATACACGGCTTCTTATGGGAGAAAGTGGTGCCGAGGTTTCTCTGGCGCATAACTAACGCTTTATCCGCTGAGTGCAGTAAAGCACGGGACTTAAGATAACTCTCTCTGTCGCGAAATCGTACACGAACGCTTCGTATCGCATTCTCCATGAATTGTATTATCAATATCTATTGTACTCGTTACACGTGTGCATAACAAGAGTACGGATGTATTAAATATCTATTTCCGTTTCCCTGTACCTTCTGTTTGATACAGTATATTATAAAATAGGATGGATTATTGATAAGATTACCTAAATCGTTCGAAACTGGTTCACATATTTATATTTTAACAACCTTTATTTTTTTTCTGAAGTATTGTTTGATGTCGATACCTTGCCAGTATCCTGAGTATCGAGGTATCGCAAGTACCGAGGACCCATCCAGTTAATACCCAAATGTAAATTATCATTGCAGGCACCCTTTTGCTTTGATTTTGAGTCCCTTTTCTTTCTGCTTCTAACAATATTTAATCATGTTGTGTATGATTTCTATCGCTTGCCGAAATATGACACGTTTCTGTCCAGAAGACATGATCGCATCTAAACGTGAAAGTGTGATAGGTTCGCGTAAACAATTCCACTGCCACACGTACTTTCCGATAATCTTCCACACTTTGAATGCTTCCACCGCTAACCTCATCGTCACGTTACAGTCCCACGAAAGAATTCCGCCCTCTGAGTGTCTCCACCTGAGAAATGGGGTCCAATAATGACTTGGTGGAATGAAGTTATCCCAAAGGTACCGCATATGAGACACGTTAGAGACCACATATAGTGCCATAAATATGCACAATTATCTACGGAGGTATTCTAACCAAATATAGTTCGGAACCTTAATTCCTTCACTTATATTCTGCATTCATACAATAATGTTCAAAAGCTGCACTGTCTCCCTCCAGTTTAGTCCTGAGAAATTACCCCAGTATGTAAATCTTCTGAAGCTACGATTAGTAAAAATTCCAACCTGTTAGCTTTATTGTGGCACTAAAAGGAGCTTAAACCAGTCTGGCTACCCCCACCAGTGGTCAAGGTCTGACATTCTCCAACTTAGATCATCTCACAAACATTTAATCGAGAAAACAGAACGCCAAAATTAAACAAAACAGGTGTTTTCTTTCGTAGCAATTATGCTCTGATGTCAGTTCCTTGAGGCATTGAAGGACACCAAGATCGATGATCAATTTGGATCTAGATCCAGGTCAACAAAATTAATGACTTTATTTCTCCTCCAAAAGACGGTTCCGTTTTGTAAGTTGAAAACATTGAAGAAACTACCACCACAACGTGTACTGGTAATTAAGGCTCGATCCAGGACTGGGCTTTAGTCCATAACTTGGAATGTTACATCTTATTTCTGGAGCTGAATTATAAATCCTGGGCATGATAAAGCATATATTTTGGTGTTTGGCATTTTTCGTATTTTTGTATACAAATAGCAAAGCATATGGAATATTTTACATTTAAATGAAAGGCATTCATTCAAACAGTCTGAAGAAGAAACGATTTTGTTTAAATAATGTGCACGGCTATTAAAATTCACCGCTTTAAATTTCTGCAAATAGCCATGAATTTCTCCTCATTCGAAGTTAGTGATGTATAAATATACAGCACGAGGTAGACTACGAAAACTGTAAACATAATTGATTTCAAATGTTTTCTGTCTTAAACACTTCCTAAATATTATCAGCCGTTCTTTTGAATTTTCCAATACTTCAGAATTTATTTTGCATGGTTTCACAAAGAGTGGAGGCCAGATTTTTTAAGGTGGTGGTGAGCGAGATGGCTTCGCTATACCTTGTAAGGTTTGTATTCGGCAGTCCGTCATTCAAATCCCGCCAGAATCGTCATCCCAAATGAGTATATTTTCTTAGTATTGCTGAGTCCTTACAACTCGCAAATGCCACGGAGGTGCCCTAAAATTACGCCATGAAAATTTTCTTCTGAAATAGCGTTTCAATACACGTATCACCATTTAACAAAACGGGTGTTAAGGACTACTAAACTAGACGTTTTTACAAATATTTGAGTATTATTTCAGATCATCTCATTCCCCTCTCACCGAAATGTGTTATGAAACCATGTTTGCAAACTTTATCTCATTTGTTCTTAATTCACATCCTCCAAAGTTAGATCATATCGGGCGATGAATGAAATGGATGAAATGATGCTCAAATGGGCCCAGGGTCCATAGAGTTATCCGACATCTATATTTAAGGTCCACCAACGCAGAGACGCTCCCTGAAAGGAATGCGTCCCCTTACACAGTGGGATAAGGACAGCGAATGTCTGTGACAGGAACACATGCTACACAAGGAGTAGAACCGTTAAAAAAAGTCCACCCTGTTCGCTCTGTACACTAAAATCGAAAAGATTCATTCACACACGTACGAGGGCTGTTCAATAAAGGAAGTTCACTTTTTTTTTGGGGGGGGGACAGCGTACCTTTACTCATCCTCATAATTTTGGTGGTCCTTCTGAAAATAGTCTTCCTTGAATGCGATGCAATTTTCCTAGCGTTTCTACCACTCTTCAAAGATATGCTGGAAACCATTTTGAGAGATCCTTCAAAATCGCCTCCGCAGCCTTCACTGCTTCTGATGATGGATAATACCTCCCACGAAGGCGTTTCTTCAAGTTCGGGAATGTAAAATAGTCACATGTAGCTAATCCGGACTATAGGGAGGATGAGGGATGCACTTCACGTTGAATTTTCAGCAACTACAATGGCAATATGCGGCCGCGCACTGTCGTGGTGCAGCATTCAGCCTGCTTCAAGGAAATGTGGTCTTTTGCGCCTGGTATGGACTTGCAATGCTTTCAGGACATCCCTGTAGTATTGTCCAGTTACTGATGTATGTGCAGGTAAAACATGCTGATAAACCAGTCCATGAATATTAAAGAATGAGATGACCATAACTTTCCCAGCAGAAACAGCCACTTTTGCTTTTTTTTTTTGGGGGGGGGGTGGTAAGGAAGGAGATTTCCAACTGAGCTTTGCTGTTTGCTCTCGTGCTCTCAGAATCAAAATGATGTAGCCAAGTTTCATCAGCAGTGATTACGTTTGAAAGAAACTCCGGATCGTCCTCTAACATCAACTTTAACTGCATGTAGACCTGCATGCTAATGTTCTTTTGTTCGGGAATCAACAGTCTTGGAACCCATCGCGCACAAAGACGTGTCATGTGTAATGTTTCTGTCAGCAACGTGTGGGTGGCACCCAATGAAATGTTCAGTATTTCAGAAAGTGATCTTAAGCTAATTCGTCGATCCTCTCTCACAATGGCAGCAGCAGTGTCAATGTTTCCTCCCATAAGAGCAGTAACTGGAGCACCGGGTCCACCTTCCTTTGAAATTGATTTTCTCCCCTCTTTAAACATTTTAAACCACCTTCTAGCTGTGCTGTAGGGAAGAACAGACTCTCCATAGGCCTCCTGTAATATTGTATAGGCCTCAACTGAAGATTTGTTGAAACGAAAGTAGAATTTCAAAGCCGCATATTGTTGCTCGCGTGCTACCTCCATTGCAGCGGTAGGCAATACTGAACATGTCTCAACTTGTCTGGTTCTTAAGGCGGGAACCAGGAGTACCAACAATGAAACTACTACGGCGTGTTTGTTTCACATTAAGCTAACAGAATATAATGAGATTGAATTTTAGCGCGAAAAATTATGACCGTAAAAATTATCAATCTTTATTGAACAGCCCTCGTAGAAGACGTCAGAATATTTTTGAATTGTCTGTAACTGAAATGACATGAGGTTTCATAAATCTATCAAGGAAGGGTGTGGGAACCTTCTCTAATCTCCCTGCGTCTCAGTCCCCGGAGACTTTCTCTCCTGTGGTATACTGTACCTAAAGACCTACTTTTTTGGAGGGGAGGTTATGCTACTCATACTATACATTATTATTAGTGAGTAAAGAAGGTCAGTTAAATGCCACATTGGTGATCTTTTCCCTTCCAAAAAACACTCATATTGGAGCATCTATATTTCAGATGTCTATTTTAAGATCAATTTTTCCAAGCAGCAGAATAAGTCGTGAACAACCAACCGGATTAGATACGAACGTGACCAAACGGACCGCTATCTGTACACCTATCGGTAGCGACTTAGGAACTCTGGGCGTATCCCATCATCGTCTTCTTTTTTCTCTATATCTTTTCTTGACAATGTAAAGCTACCGCCTTTAATAATGACATCATCGGTAGCTATCTAGTACAACTAATTTACATTCCCTTCGATCTGCAACTCGGTAGAGAAAACTTCACTCAAGACGTTACTCTCTTCCGCAGAACGGTACCATGACATGATGAATCAGTAAGAATATTTAAACAAGTGCAGCTAATTTATTGTTAGTTACTAAGGGAGTGTAACAAAATAACAGTACGTAATTAGAACTTGCATGATGTTCCAATAATATTTTGAACACAAAGTAAAATGACGTACTGCTGAGAACTATTTTTTTTTTTTACAGGAGCACTACAATACTCATCTAAGACAGGATTTACCAAACTAGGGTGCAAGAGCTGCCATTAGTGTTCTAACTTTGCTACAGACTTAATATACATATATTATATACAGTGGAACCTCGTTTACCCGTATCAACTGGGGCCAGGACCGATCAGAGTTAAAGAAAATCCAGATTATGTGAAGAATGATGGATAAAAACGATAAAAAAATGTATAACACCACCGACATCACCGAAATATATTTAATGGAGTTTAGGAATTACTATAGCACACTTTCAGCTAAAAACTGCATACACTGTATGTATGAAATGAAATGAATGAAATGGGCGAAATGATGCTCAATGCGTCCGAGGTCCATGGAGCTTAGAGTTACCCGACATTCGTCTTTCAGGATAAGGGAAACCTCGGAAAACCCTTATCTAGGTAACTCACCCTAACCGAGATTCGAACTCGGGACCTCTTGAACGTGAGGCAGACATGCTACCATCTATGCTACCGAGGCGGGCATAACTGCCTATGTATTTGCACTGCACACAATATAGCTATAGGTTAACCGCGAACAAAATGCAGTTAAAGGCGTGGATTACCAAAACTAAATACTCTAGCTTGCCCCCTCTACTGTCAGTTTAGTTGCCTCTCTTTCATGGCACAAGTTGCACAGCACTGGTCAAGGTATGAAGGGGTGGGAGTCATGTGATGCTTGGATGGCGAAGAGGGGAGAAGACTGTGTTCACGCATGCACACACCGACTGCACTTTGTTCGCAGTCTACCTATACAAACTAGTTGGTAGTAAAAAAGGCAGTGACCTTCTGCCATTTCAGTTTAGTGTATCGCTTACGAGCAGAACGGTCTCGCATCCGCTTTAATATTAGAAGTTCATTTCGCGATGTTTCGATTTGACTTTCGAAATAAAGCATCAATTTCTCTATATTTGCTACTGATTGTGCGTGAGTCCTAACCACAACTGGTTCATCAACACTGAATCCTCTTCATTTTCAGTAACACTGCATAATGCAATGTTGCCTTTCTCTCTGATCGGTTTATAACCTCCGTCATTGTCGATGTCTTCTCATCAACATCTGAAGTCACCGATATTTTTAAAAATGTTTATAAAATTTTCTTTCACACCTATTTTTCTTCTTCTTCTATCTTGTTTTCTTACAAGTCACATACACCAGGCCACAGCTTTTTCTATAACTTTATGAAAGTTTCTCTTCCAACCTGGTGCCAAAGAGTTGGGATGAGTGCAATGAATTCGTCCGCTAGCAAGAGAATTCGAATAAATTATCAACTAGAATAGCAATTTATCGTCTGTAAAATAAGTCTTCATTTATTACGCTAAACAACTTTTATTTAACTGGTCAGGGTTATCCGAACGACTGGATAGACGAGGTTTTATTGTATAGTTAAAATACAATAAATTATCGTTTAATTTCTTATAGCTTTTATAAACTATTCTTATAATTCAATGTTCTCTATATTTCATATTGGCTGAGATAAAATGAATTGCATAATTAGTTGTAATTACATATTGTGTTCCAATTACAGGAACAGATGTTACAGAAAGAATACTAGGAAGTTTAAAAGCGAGTTGCCGGCTTTTGACATTCCTTTCAATGACATCCCGAGAAACACTTTAAAAATAGGGAAGTATTGAGCATTTCTAAGCAATATCAACTGATAACTTGGAAGCAATGATGTCAGAAGATTTACTGAAAATAAATTGTTTGTTTTAATACCGAATTCCTTCAGAATAAAGAAAACTACAAGGATATTCCCAGAAAGTGAAGTGGCGCCGCAGTAACGTGTGTGACTCGTTTTTTGGGTAGTACCAGGTTACATCCTGACAACTACACACTCTGGCGTAAAGATTTTTCATCGTTTCCCCGCGTTGGTAGGCAATCTGAAGCGATTCCCCTTCCGCCAATACTCTTATGTCTTTTTCCTGTGCCCGTCATTTCCTTTATTGTTCTTTGCATCAGGGCTGTAGGAATAGATGAGGTGTCAGGTTTCCTGGGGATAGGCGGTAGTTGTGCGCAGATGTAGAGGTTTTCTAGCGTCGGTCGGGACTGCCCAGTTGGGATCCGCTCCAGAGTGTGACCCCTTAGGAGGTATTGCTGGAGGATAGAGCCTTGTGGGCATTCTAACTAGAAAGGTTAGATACCCCATCCGTCCTTAACCTAATTTCACGGTAAATGCACAAAGGGCCGAAACACTACCTATGGTGCCTAGTTCTTCAGTACCTTTACGTTTTAATACACCAGATTGTTTCGTATTACAGTGTAGCAGAATGCTGTACACGAACCGTGTGAACGACCTAAACTCGTCTAATTGGTTTATCAGTGAGCTGTGGCTCTTGGAAATTCCGAGGCAACTCGTTAGCTGGAGCGATAATGGACGACCGGCGCCGGGTTCCTAGCTATATCGGTCTTGAGATCGACTCCTCGTCTATGTAGCAGTCTTCAGCACCGCCTCTACACGTTCTGCAACTTATAATTTTCCGCATGGTTGACAAGAGATGTGCCTATTAAACGTCCACGTGCGGCTATCTGATGGAAATTAGGGCGCTAACAATGACCACAGATGCACATGGCTATATGGGAACACATTTCAGAGTGTGCTAGAACAGAGAAATATAATATGTTGTATTTTCTAACTCTTTGTATTCAGTTATTACATGGCAGTTACCCGTCTATCTCCTTCTTGTTAGTCGTGACAAACTTCGTTAAACAATTCAGATGTTACACGATTTTCAGGGACATTCGCTCACCAGTAAAATGACTAACGATTAGAATAACATAACATATACAGAGTATCCTTAAAGTCTGGTAACACATTTCTTAAAGGAAATTAATTGTTCTTTCACACTAACCGTGTGTAGGATGCACTATGAAAGGGTAGAGCCAGACTGCAAAATTCAATGCCATAGCCGGGATTTGATCCATGGATCTTCTGGTCTCCGTCCAGCCGCTCTAATTGATCAACTATGGCCAACGTGCCAATATGACATTAAGTTCTCCAACTGACTCGTGATTTTTCCCAGTAAACCATTAGGAGTTCTCATAAACACATGAGACAACTACCTTAATGGTGACTTACTATGCTGTAAGTACTTCAAGGCCCGGGCTTTATAGTTCGGACCACTATTAGGTACAATTAATGGAAATCAATTGTTCTTTCACACTAGCCGTGTGCAGGACGCACTATGAAAGGGAAGAACCCGACGTAAGTAGAGCCAGACGAAATCACGAGACAGTTGGAGAATTTAATGTCATGTTGGCACGTTGGGCATAGTAGCTCAAGGGTTAGAGCGGCTGGACGGCAACCAGAAGATCCGTGGTTTAAATCCCGGCTATGGCATTGAATTTTTCAGTCTGACT
Source organism: Mantis religiosa (assembly GCA_030765055.1). NCBI lineage: Eukaryota > Metazoa > Arthropoda > Insecta > Mantodea > Mantidae > Mantis > Mantis religiosa. Next base: position 85,553,734 of record CM060959.1, read on the forward strand.
CTACCTTTCCATACTTTAGCCTACATATGGCTAGTGTGAAAGACCAATTAATTTCCATTAATTGACCTAATAGTGGTTAACTATAAAGCCCGGGCCATAAAGTACTTATATGTAGTAAGTCGCCATTAAGGTGCCTGTCTCATGTGTTTATGAGAACTCGTAAGTGGTTTACCGGGAAAAACACGAGTCAGTTGAAGAATTTAATGTCATGTCGGCACGTTGGCCATTGTAGCTAAAGGGTTAGAACGGCTGGACGGCAACCAGAAGATCCGTGGTTCAAATCCCGGCTATGGCATTGAATTTTTCAGTCTGACTCTATCTTTCCATACTTTAGCCTACACACGGCTAGTGTGAAAGAACAATTAATTTCCATTAATTGACCTAATAGTGGTTAACTATAAAGCCGGGGCCTTAAAGTACTTACATGTTGTAAGCCGCCATTAAGGTGGCTGTCTCATTTGTTTATGAGAACTCATAAGTGGTTTACAGGGGAAAACACGAGTCAGTTGAAGAATTTAATGTCATGTCGGCACGTTGGTCATTGTAGGTCAAGGGTTAGAGCGGCTGGACGGCAACCAGAAGATCCGTGGTTCAAATCCCGGCTGTGGCATTGAATTTTTAGTCTGACTCTATCTTTCTATACTTTAGCCTGCACACGGTCAGTGTGAAAGAACAATTAATTTCCATTAATTGTACCTAATAGTGGTTAACTTACCTTAAAGTACTTACATGTTGTAAGTCGCCATTAAGGTAGTTGTCTCATGTGTTTATGAGAACTCCTAAGTGGTTTACCGGGAGAAACACGAGTCAGTTGAAGAATTTAATGTCATGTCGGCACGTTGGTCATTGTAGGTCAAGGGTTAGAGCGGCTGGACGGCAACCAGAAGATCCGTGGTTCAAATCCCAGCTATGGCATTGAATTTTTCAGTCTAACTCTATCTTTCTATCATTATTATTATTATTATTATTATTATTATTATTATTATTATTATTATTATTATTATTATTATTATTATTATTATTATTATTATTATTATTATTATTATTATTATTATTATTATTATTATTATTATTATTATTATTATTATTATTATTATTATTATTATTATTATTATTATTATTATTATTATTATTATTATTATTATTATTATTATTATTATTATTATTATTATTATTATTATTATTATTATTATTATTATTATTATTATTATTATTATTATTATTATTAATTTCCATCCTCCAACGGTAAGTCAGATCGGACGATGAATGAAATGGGTCAAATGATACTCAAATGAGCCCATGATCTATAGAGCTTAGTACTACCCGACATTTCAGGATAAGCGGGAAAAAAAACGAAAAAAAGCTTATCCAGATAACTCATCCTGACCGAGATTTGAACTCGGAACCTCGTGAACATGAGGCAGACATGCTACCATCTACGCTATCCAGGCAGGCACCATTCCAGCAATATTGTTTTTATTGGTCTGAATGTTCAAATACATATGCTTTACTGAAGTGGTAAGTCGCTATTCCTTTTTTTTTTTTTTCTCTCGTGGGAATACAATGAACTGTCTTTCAGCCTGCTGTAACGAGAAGTATATATATATAAGAATAAGGTTTTTAAAGAATAGTTTGTACGAGAGTAAACAGAGAAAGTCACATAATTGCAACATATTCTATTTTTTGCCTTCTTCATCAAAATATCGAAGAATGGTCAAGACGTGAAATAACTTCAAGACAACATCATCGTCACGACTGGCAACAAAACAAAAGCTTTTGCTGAACTTCTTCTTCTTCCCACCGACTTTTATGGGGTATTCGTGAGAGATGAGAGACCAAGATTAAAGCCAGTTGGCCGGCCAGTGGAGCTGAAAGCGCACTGCTATGTTGGTCACGGGATATTGTTATAATATATAAAGGCAAGGCTGCTCCCCTCCACTCCGCTTTTGATTCGCTTGATAGCGGCTCGAGAGAGAAAGAAAAACAAGATGGAAGACCTGTGAGTGTTAATATTTTCGCATCGATTCGAACCCGTGTCAGCCTTCGATGGACTATCAATGATTTATTACTGCAGCTTTGGTGGTCACAAAGCGTGTCAAGTAACGCTTGGTCCACTATAAAACAGAGATAATGCTTATCCATCAGTTCTTCATATTTTTTCTTACCCTCGCCTGTTTCTGTGGTTTAACCTTTCACGATCACTCCCGGTCATTCTCACCGAAGGAAGACATAGATGGACGTTTGAAAACTTTAAGTATCCCTGTGAACGAATGTCAAAGCAGCAAAGAAAAATTGAGACTTTTTCAGCCAGTTTAAAGCATTATTCATCCATATTTTTCCCTTAGTCCAAATTATAAACAATAGTACTGATATTCACGCAATTCGTAATATTTAGTCCGACGAAGTTGGCAGTCTGACGGACAGCCCGAGGTATGTCAAACCCGTATTGTCTGCCCAGTACAAGAAGGCAAGCGGGGCATCGAGTGGGAGAGGGATTTGACTATTTATCTGCTCTGGTAATAGATCTGTTTACTATGAAATGAGTGTTTGCGAGTGCATACACAAAGAAAAGAAAAAGAAAAGAAAAAATGCATAAAATAAATGCTTCAATGATATCTACATCTCCTACATGGTCAGATTTTGTCATCTTACAATTTACCTATAATTGGTAAATAATTATTCGAAGCTGCCTATTTATAGAAGTTATAATTCAGAATGAAGAGGGCTTTGACCTATTTACCATTTTCCTGTCAGATCTAATGCTCGTTTCAGTAACTGCAGTGATAGCTATTGTGCAGTGAGTGTGAGTGTGTGGTGTTTTAGGGCCCGTCGACAACAAGGTCATTTGGGCCGCTATTGTGCATTGGTGAGTTATGTGACAACACTGTATTTTACATGAACCTAGCATCCATATATCCGGAAGGCGAGCACAAACATACCAAAAGAGATTACATTACCCATTTCCCTGCCTTGTCTTCTTGTGGTGAGCACACAGTACCTGCCTTAGAACGGTCTTTATCACGAAATGATGGTATGTGGGATTTACAGGGGTGGCGGGTGAGAGTAAGATAGAGGCAAAGAAAGGTGTTTGCAGTATGGTGCCTCAAAGGCTGCGAACTTAAGTGCAACGCCATTGTGCACAGCTCATGAATTACGTCGAGAAGAGTGTTGTAATTTTGGAGATCCAAACATATCCTTACATGGATATAAGTTAATTTGGGGCTGTTGTAATGAGTTTATGGTTACAGGCTGTGACGCAAACCATGCAAGGAAGCCGATTTTGCTTTAATATGCATCCTCTGGGACGATAAACTCCAAGAAACCTAACCAGAATTTTGCCACTCGGCTCCTAATTTCAGCTTCCACGTGTAGGGGAGAGAAGAAGCTTCGTAAAGTAAACTCTGGGGGAAACATCGGTTTACATAACATAGCTCGAAGACACCTATTCTGCACGTGTAGAAATAGCAGCAATGGAACCTGTGTATTATGTTTGTTATGTAACAGTGGTTTGAGTGAGTTATTGCGAGTGTTTTTATGAAAATGGAAAAATCGAGTACCGAGCTGTCATTAAATATTTGTTTTTGAAAAGCAATACGCCTAGGCAAATCAAAGATGAGTTGGATTCTCTGTATGGGGACTCTGCACCACCATTTAACACAGTGAAATTGTGGGTAGCTGAATTTAAACGTGGTCGTAAGAGTTTGGATGACGATGAATTTTCGGGACGTCCAAAGACTACAACTGTTGCCGAAAACATCGCCAAATTTCACCAAATGGTGCTAGACGACCGCTGAATTAAAGTGAGAGAGATAGCAGAGGCCATAAACATATCAAAAGAACGTGTTTGTCACATATTAAATAAACATATAGACATGATAAAGCTGTCCACGCGTTGGGTGCCGCGTTTGCTCACGTTAGACCAAAAACGTGTTCGAAAGAACATTTCCAACGCTCTGTTGGCTCAGTTTAGGCGCAATAAATCCGACTTTTGGTACCGACTAATTACTGTAGATGAAACCTGGATACACCTTTATATGCCCAAAACAAAAATACAGTCTAAACAGTCGACTGCAAAGGGAGAATCAGTTCCAAAAACAGCAAAAACTTTTTTCGGCTGGGAAAGTAATGGCGATAGTTTTTTTGGGGGGAGGGGATAATCATACAGTTATTTTAATCGATTATCTTTAAAAAGGAAAAAAAAACATTGCAGGAGCATACTACGCATCATTACTTGACAAGCTGAAGGCAGAACTGGTGGAAAAACGGCCACATTTGCAGAAAAAGAAAACCCTGTCTCACCAAGACAGCGCACCGTCTCACACCTCAGCGTTTGCAATGGCGAAAATTAACGAATTACGGTTTGAACTGCTTCACCATCCGCCTTATTTAGCAGATCTAGGCCCAAGCGACTTCTTTTTGTTCCCTCATCTGAAAATTGCGCTTGGCGGACAGAGATTTTCGTCAAATGAAGAGGCAATCACCTCCGAGAACAATTATTTTGCAGAGAAAATCGCCGAGTTCTATTTGGACGGGTTACAGAGAGGGGAGCATCGCTGGAAGAAGTGTGTAGAGTTACAAGGGGACTATGTTGAAGAAGAAATTCTGAAAAAATGTCTTGTATCTTTATTAGGTCGGAAACTTTTCAGACGACCTATGTATTTCAGTTGTCTCGTTTTGAAAACAAAGTGACACACTTTAAACTGGAGGCATTTTTGCTTTTATAGGTTCACTGTTAACTCGTATACCTTTAGTTGCCATTAACTTTCTGGATTTTTTCTGTGTTTTATGCATTTAGAACACACGCAGACACGTTCAGTAGATTGGCTACAGATTTTTTCAGATATCTCTCCGTTCCTTGGACCGAGCAGGCTTGAAGTAACATAACTCAGATTATACTGCATTTTCCGTAGTTTCTATTGATTTATTTGTATAATAATATTAATAACACTTATACAAATATTCAAGAACTCATTGTTCTGTACATGGTAATTCAGAAGGAAAAAGCATTTATAACTTTTTTATATTATTTCACACCTGAATTCTCAAAAGATCAGCAGAGCTTAAGGGATTATTTGAGGTCTGAACGGATGACTTCCTCTTTACCAGCTTGTCAATCAATTCCTGCTTTACAGCCCAGCTCTAATTTGAACACATCCGTAGCAAATACTACTAGACCACTTTGGCCTTTCCTGTCTTGGAAACTTTTAGCATGTGTTGGAGAACTAATTAAGTAATTCTCTACGTGAAATTAACAATTTATATTGAGTTTCAGCCAATTCGTCTCAAACATATTTCTTCTTAATGCGGAAAGCGTACATTTTGCTATATCATGCTTGGTTGTTTGCATTGCAGCCATCTTAAGAATACAATCCAGGAGGCGAGAAATTCTTAATTATTAGCATAAATAAACCGTGCTAATGCGTTTGAACGCTCGATGAAAGGAGAAAACAAATATTCTACTTCAAATTAATAAAACTAAAATTTGTAGGCATGGTCTTTTAACATATTTTGTTTTAAGTACAAGTGCTATAGGGGAATACAGTAGGCTGAAGCCATTGTTTGTGTCTGGTCCAAAAACAAATATGTTCATAGAATTTGTAGTGTTATCGAGGATTTAAAAAGAAGGGGAAAAAACTTAAAATGTTTATACTATGTGTGAAAGTGAAATTGTGAGTAAAAGACCAGAAATATATAGTGGACGATGAGTAATGAATACAGATGGATCGATAACCAGTATTTCTCGATACTCGATTCTCGATACTCCATTTTCGATACTCGATACTATCAGTTCTACTTCTGGTTTTAATAAAATTGAATGTTGGGAAAACTCTGTAATGCCAATAAAATTAAATAGTTGCACAGTGTTCTTGATAGAGTCAACATGAAAAATTCAATGCCACAGTCGGGACTTGAACCACTGATCTCCTGGTTTCCGTCCAGTCACTCTAACCCAATGGGCTACCATGGCCAACCTGCCGTCATGACATTAGGTAAATTCTCAAGTATTTACGATAGTAAGTCGCCACAGCGGTGTACGTATATCGAATGTGAGAGGCCCTAGTGGTCTACCGGGGAAATATACGAGTCAAATGGAGAATTTAATGTCGTGACGGCAGGTTGGCCATGGTAGGTCAATGGGTTATAGCAACTGGACGAAAACCAGGATATCCGTGGTTCAAGTCCCGGCCGTGGCATTGAATTTTTCATGTTGACTCTATCTATCAAAAACCTTAGCCTATGTACGGCTAGTGTGAAGAAATGATTAATTTCCATCAATTAACACCAGTGTTCTTATTTTTACAACACTACACCAGACATTTAAAAGCAAAACAGATCACTTATAAGTCTTTGTTACAAAAATACTAGCATTTTCACTCTTTCGGAGTCAGGTCTACTTCTTTTTCCGTCACATATGAGTCATATTATGGTAAATGGTCTTTCAGAGAAAATTGTCTCAGGTTGAATATACAAATACTTAGCGGTTACTTCCTTTTTGTTCTGGGAATGTTGTATTTGCTTTCCAGTAATCCAGTACACTAGAAAGAGGTGACAAATCGTCGTTGAGATATGCAGTGATTTCTTGTTCGAAGTTGGTAACTGGTACTGAATTTGACACACGATTATTTTCTTACAATTTCTGGCAATTTCTCGGGCTTTGTAATGTTCTACTTGCAGGAATAATATTTTGTAATTTTAAAATAAAAACATCTGCAGACTCACCACCTAAATATCCAAAAAGCATCGAACGAATTTTGTGAATTATCGTTCTATGTCCATACCATGCAAGTATCTTGAGTATCGAGGATCCATAATTAATAATGAGTGCATAGAAAAAGGGAACGGTTGCTAAGGAGACTAAATCATTTCGTTAGACGCTTGGAAGAGAAAAGATTGATATCTGTGATACGTCGATGAGTAAAAATAGTTTTTTTCTGAAAGATTGTGTTATTTCATTTTATAATATCTGGTTTTAAGTACATAATTATCTACAAAGAACGTCATCATTATTTAAATAATTGGAAATAAAATAATGTGCCAATCCAAGAGTGTCACCCGGAGATAAGATTTGTCAAGCACCGACGAGAGGAAAGCTGGGAGAAGAAAATTCAATTCTTATATATTTTATTTATGCTAGTGATTTTAAAACTATTGATCAATATGTAGAACATACTGTCCCCGACGAGAGATTAGCGCCCAACTGATCGATTAATAAAGAATGGTGAATATATTCACACTTCACCTATTACAACTATAAAGGCGTCGGCAGGTATGAGCTTCATTCACGGGTTGGAAGAGAGAATTAACAACAGGAAATTTCATAACTCCTGAGTCACAGTGCTGCAGACTTCGCAAATTACATAACTGTTATAATTTTTCATCTTTTTAGTCTGTGGTAATTACATCTCAAAACAAATGCCAGGTTTAAAATTAATAGTATCCATACATTCGGTCGTTAAATAAAATGAACAAAGCAAAATAAAAATGGTTAATTACACAGTTTAGTTATAACGCTATGAATAACTCCTGAAAGATAAATTGCAGTAAATATGTGAGATAAATCAGAGACAAAAAAATGCTTGAAATTATAATGCCGTATGTGGCTTTTGGAGGTTAAACATATATTTCATGGCAGTGCAGAATCGAGATTATCACTATCGAAAGAAAGTCATTTTAGATAACGTCTTTTAACCTGTTAGGTCATATCGGACCATGAGGAAATCGGTGAAATGATGCTCAGCGTTCATAGAGCTTAGTTACTAGACATTCATATTTCAGATAAAGGGTAAAATCTTATTCAGATAATTCACCCTGACCAAGATTCGAATTCGAGACCTCTTGAACGTGAGGCAGACATGCTACCACTACACCACAGAGACGTGCAGACCTAACTAATCGCTGTGACTGTAAACGTCAAACCGAATGGAAATATTCACTTGAATAATTCTGTGGCCTCTCGGTTGGTACGCTACCTTTCAAATCTAGAGATCCTGCTTCAATTCCCGCTGGAGGCAGGAGCGTTTCTTTAGCCAGGAGTGTTCCCAATCCTCCCTAAGCTCTGACATAGAAGAGAGAATGTTTGTATGGGTTTGAAATTAAGACAATCCAAAATAAAAACCAACGATTAACTCAAATAAAACAACTGTACCTAATTGCCAAGGAACAAATTTTGATCGTTATGACGTAAGATGTTAAAGGCACGTAAATGAAATAATAAAATAATTGAATAAATAAATAACAATAGCAATAACATAGGAAACAATTGTTTAAGAATGGATTGTGAACGACAATTTGCCAATTACCATATCGATTGGAACAAATTCCTGGTTCAGAAACTCCATGTACCCACTTCTTATTTCATTTGTTTCAGAAACATCCTCACACAGACGTAAACACGGAGCTAGGAACAAACGCTGTCATCACACAATTGCGGAATATCTGGAGACAATAAAAGACATGGTGGGAACCCAACAGCACTTAACAACAATTGGCTTTTACCAAGAAGTCGTCATCTCGCAAGAATCCCAGCATCTTCCGATCTGTGGGGTCACTGGTCAGCATTCTGCAGGTGTCCAAAATACTGCAAATTTGTGGTAGCGCCTGCCATCTGTTGGAGAGATTCCCAAACGATATCTCCACAACAACTTGCATTCCCATTTTAAGTGCTCCTGGGAAAGAACAAGGCCAGCATCTTTCAGCTGTGAGCTTTTAATCTTGGGAGGAGTTGGTTTACGTATCGTTATTCCGATATCCCATCGCGTGAGGCTCTATAATGCAATAATCATAAAATATAATACACTTAAATCTTTATTGGCCAGCAATAGCAACTTTTTTCGAGTGACCGTGGTCATATATTGAAAACGTGAAGAATTTACGTTGGTTGTGTGCAGAGTCCATAGAAAAACAGTTTGCCATCAACAATAAATTGGTTTGAAAATCCAAACCAATATCAAGGAAAATCGTACTATCAGAAATGCTAAAGGAAGTACTAAATAGCATATTCCGTACTAAGAAATGTAAGTGATGCTTAGCAGGTCAAGAATGCATATTCGAGATCTACTAAATAACTTACAGTTCGTGGTTAGCCAGTTACTTTTTGCAATACTTGGGGAAAAAAAAAGAAAAAAAAACTGAAAATCAATAATAAATCAAAATTGCTTTTCCATACTTTATTGGACATTATGGAAAAAGAATTGAAATGTGAACAAATGAAAAGCTAAATTATATGGACAAGGCCTTCTTATCCACTCTTTTGTTAATGAATTAGTTGAAGTAGCACATGTTAGGTTATTTATGTAGCCGAATTGAATTTTTCGATTTTCGTAGTTATTATAAAGCAGTAAAAATAAGCGACATTGCTATTAAAAAGTAGCTTTTTAATGTCAACAGCATATCCAATTGCACATTTAATATTTGAATAAATACTTCTAAGTTTGTACATTTTGCTAAGGATTTTTTAATAAACTATTTTTATAGGTTAGTATGCTGTTGGGTATTACGTCATTTCCTACTGGTACCGTATATATTGTAAAACCAGAACCGTACGTATTAATGACCTGTTTTATCCTTGCTGCCATGAAAAATGATAAAAGAATTGTAAATTTAGCTTAGATAACCAAATACGTGTTAAAATGATTAACTTACAAACCAACTATTGTAAAAAATAGTGCTGCACATGGATCAAAATTTTAATCGATTAACTATGTTACTTTAATCGATTAATCTATATATTAATCTATTAATCTATAGATTAATCGAGATATTATCTGTTCGAAAATTATGTGTAAGGGTTATATAAAGTACTTCAATACTCTGTATATTTAATTATTTATGAAACAATTTGTGTTTGCATCAGGTGTACATGCTTTATGTATGTATTGAAGTAGTTCTACAATATTGCTGTATTTATTTAGTAACGTATTATGTCAATATATACTAAGATTTGAGTGACTGACATGCAAATGATAGTTTACAAAGACGTACCTAGTCACTGTTGTTTCATCCATGACTTAAAACTTGTAAGTGCATTCACATGCTTCGAATTAAGTGCTGCTCTTCCTTTGGTGACAATCTTTCCTGCATCATTAAACACACATTCACAGGGAACCGATGTAGCTGGTAAACAAAGTAATTTCTGCGCTATGGCTGATAGAATTGGCAACTGAATAAAATGCGTCTTCCACCATGAACAGGATTTGCGAAGTCGTCATCCAGTTCACCCAAAGACTTGTAGACGTTAATTTCTGTAGCAAGTGGTATTAATGGGGCGGTTTCCTTGACATCGTTATTGTCATTAAAATCAGTTTTCTCTTCTTCAAATATACCCCTGTCGTAGTTTTCGCAGATTTTTCTGAAAGCCTTTTCCACACTAATTCTCTTGTGCTTCTTGGAAGATATTTCAAGGATTCGAATCTTAGATCGAGAGCTGTAGCTTCTTCCTGCATTTCTAATTTAGGCCAGTTAATAATTCTTTCTGTTAAATCTTCGACAAGAGTAGTTTTGAACCTGATCACATGCAGACGGTCTGAGACTTAAACTTAGATAAGTTATTGCAGATAGCACAACACCTGCTGTGACGTATTTACTTTCCCCAAGAAAATCACAAATATCCAGGCAAGGTTTCAGAAATTCAAACATTAGGTTGGAAGTAATACATCAAAACAAAGGGGGTCAAATTTAGTTAAATCAGTTTTGCTTAGTATTTATTGTGATCAATTAATTTTAATCGACTCTATTATTCGATTCAATTTCTTTTAATCTTTAGTATAAAATCAAAAATTAATCGATTAGTCGTTAAGACTAATCGATTAAATCACGCAGCACTAGTAAAAAGAAATTCGGTGCCTAATTGAGTGCTTTGGCAAGATCTTCATTACTATTTTTTGCTATGATATATCTATGATATATTCAAACTATTCAAGATTTCATTTCATTTATCCTGAAAATATCTTAAAACTTACCATAATTTAATCAAAATTGTTAGTTAGTTTTGATAAACTATACAATTTAAAAATGGTTCCATGTGAAGAATAATTTCGGATGGGGGATTTTTTTTTTTTTTTTTTTTTTTTTTTTTTTTTTTTTTTTTTAATATTTACTTCTTGCATCCTTGCATACACCAAAATTAAATATCACATTTTATATTCCTTAAAGTAACTTTCCGTTGTTAAAGTACGCTGTACAGACAAACAGGCCTTTTTATAAAAATGCTTTTTAGTTTCTCTGTTATATAAACCAAGTTTTCACCAGAAGATTCAGGTAGTGGGATGCAATATTTCCTCTACTTTACTAAAGCCAAGTAGTACATAACGTAAAAAGATACATAATTTACGAGGCTTTTTAAAAGGTTTGCATAAGTTCAAACCACCTAAACTGTTATTTCAACTTCAGGAAAACCGGCTTAGTATACCTCTCGCTGTGAAGAGAAATTTCGTTGCCCAAAAGAGTACTTCTTGTAAAACAAATGTTGTACAGAAGCGTTAGTGGTGCCCTGTGGCACTGCTAACGTGTCATCCTGAAGAATGTTGGAGGTTAATTAGGTCTGTGTCCAAGCGAGAAGCTTACGTAACTGTTTTCTAAAGTTTCCGACCGACCTTGCTGTTTAACCGCTCAAATGCTGGAACATCAGGCAAGTACAGCGTGTTGCGGCACTCCAGGCGTTTGATGCGGCCGGCACTTAAACTAAAGCGCTCGGAAGTTGAGGACCTCTATATTGGTTACAAAGGACCTTTAAAAAGACCTAAAATATAACAAAAATGACCTAAGTATTGTAAAAAAGAACATAAAGAAATTATATCTACAAATTAATAAGTTAATTTTCAATTAGATATTTAGTAAATAAGTTATCAAGTTCAACATTGAAGTGATATGCAACATATAGAGCGAGAAGAACTACAGCTAAGAAATACTTCCTGATTCAACAACCAATAATGGACATTTTAAGGAAAGAAACTGAAATATATAAAATTAAATCATACTTGATTTAACCACCCCCGGGTTAGAGAAATTCAACTTCAGAAAGCTCACCTCAGTTGGCGTTGCACTAATCACAACAGTCATCTCTAAACTCTTAGGTGTAAAGCATTGTCTGTTTCTTGACAGCAAGTTGCGAAAACATTGAAAAACTTCTCCCCACATCAACAGATGTCATTGGTGTATACTTGAAACGAATGAAATCTTACGGAGAAAATAGCGGGATATTTAGAGAGGTTTACAATGTTCTATGTTGATGGTAATGACTTGGGTACAATAGAAAGGTTCTCTCATCTGTTACCTGCTGTAGCCAGTCTTAGAAGTACGTATTAGTTAAAAGAAATTAGAATTTACCCTACACACTATTGAATAAGAAAACGAAGTTAAAGTTGAAAAACAAAACCGTTAAACCAAACAAAAATGCTAAAATAAGGAGGTTTAAATAAATAAAAAAGTTAAAAAGGCAAAAATGAGAAACAAAACCCTCCATTTCCTTGCCTATAGTGACCCATAATTAACATATATTATGTTGGGCCCATCTTCAAACACTAGGGAAGGAAAGAAAAGAAAAAGATTTTTCTTCAATTTCCTAGCCCTGCCTATTACTTATCCCCAATGTAATATCACAGGAGACCCACAGAGTGCAAGGCTTGCTTTCGGTACATCACGGGTTCGAGCACCTATTGTCACCCTGGACTTTGTGATTTGATAGGCAAGCGTTATGGCGGTTTTCTCATATATTTCGATTTTCTCTTCCTGATTTCCCTTTCCTCTTGTTTCCTTCTCATATTTCAAGGGTGTTCTACATTTCGTAACATAAGATGGTGCAGACAAATGGCACCAACACTTGCTCCAAATACTCCCGTAGACATCAGAGGGTTTCCTGGTTACACAGCGAGTTCATATCTCTCTCTGGGCAGTTCCAGTAGTGTCGGAATTCGAAACTTGCGACCTCCACAACTATGAATAGCTCGTTTCTTGCGACCTATAGCCTCCTGTTGGTTCTCAGTGAGGAAGGTGTCTTATTTTGTTGTATACCTTTTAATTTTATATCCCAAACAGGGTTTTTGGAGGTCGAGAGTCCAGTCTCGGTGGAGAGCAACAGATTTTTTCCAATGTAAAAGTGGTTTGCACTGCTTCCTTCGGAAGGGAGATAAAGTCGATGCTCTCGTCATATATTTACGACATAAAGAGCATAATAAAGAGACCTTGAGCAAAACTAAGCGATCTTTTACGCCCAATATAAAATGGAGCCCTAAGAATCAGAGTAGTTAAAGAGCACCGATAAATAAAACTCAGTTTCATTAACAAAAATAAATACTTCTGATAGCATTGCTTCCGCGAGGTTCCGGGTTCATTACCAGTTGGAGAATTTAAAAAATATTGTGTTACATTCACATAACTTCCACCCACCATCATTTATTCTTATATAAACAACTCTTCTTTAAAATATTTTTCTCTTAGCTTTCTCTTAGCTGTAGAAACCAAACGAAGGTCGAACGTTTAGAGGTAGATTAAATGCTCGTTTAATATCATCCCAAATAAGAGATAAATGCGAGAGTCAATGTCACGAAGAACTAATGCCAATGGCATGTATTTGAAATAAATAGTATGTTTTAAACAGACTTACAATTTTATGGAATACGTTATATACCTCTTTTGTTTACATGTTATAGAAAATCATTTCAAAAAATTATTTTTCGGAATAAAGAAGGTTCACAGGTTTTCCCAGAAGATTTACGATATACTTGTCAGTAGACAGGAAAATATCTTTAATATTTAGTATTTTAATCGAAACTGATAAAGGTATTTTTCAGAAAATACAACTTTGGAAAAAGATTTTCCATATAAAGAGTAGTTTGGGCCAGAAAATTATTTTCTTAAATTCCTTACATTCTTAGAGTTTAAAACGCTACGGTAAGCCTGTTACAGAAATCTGAATATTTAACCGTCCAATTGCCACTCTTTCGTCACTGTACATGTTTAACATTCAAATTATGCTTTCTTCTCAGAAACCTTAGGTGCTGTAGACCTTTATCTTAATTGGATCAACGAAGGCAGCCCAGATTTGTGCACAGATCCTGTTCGTTAACACCTGCTATATGTTCAAGGCAAGTTCATAGAACTGCAATTTATTTCACAAGTAATTATATCTCTGATGTTCAGCTAATTCTACCCCCAGACCTTCTTACATTCGTATATGTGCATATAACATCTGCTTTTATTCTCACTACTTTGTATTCCAAGCAGGGGAAATATTACTTTCTACTCAAAAATTAAGTATCCAGAATTTACCAGAAAGTTTGTAAAAATAGTTTGAAAAATATTTGTAGAGAAAGTCAAGTCAAATAAATGGAACATATAACATTATTAAATAAAAGATTACTTCATACAACATATGAATAATAATAAACATTTTTAATAAAATAAAAACACCTTACTAATAGTTATTTAGTGAATCAAGACTATTTTATCCACGAGTGTATAAATAAGCCTTGATTAACTAGTTCCATACAGTGCTTTATCCAACACTTACCCTAATCATTAAAAAGGCAATATTAATGTAAATATATATAATTATGAAAGAAATGCTGATTTTCATTTCAGAAAACTGTATTAAGGAATAACTAAGGAATAATGCTATTTGAAAATACGCTGCAGTTGGAAGTTAGGATCTTCACTGGAAGAAGCTGATGTCCCTCTTTTCGTTTAAATTGTATTAATAGTAGAGTTGTTAATGTAAATGTTTATAATTACGGAGGAAAACTTATGTTGGTTTTCAATTCAGAAAACATTGACGAATGTGCTACCAGTTGAATGTGAACATACAGAAAAATATGTGTTAAATACTGAATAAATAGAAGGTGGTGCTGTAGTTATAGATTTACATTATACTTGAAATGTATTTTATTCATACAGTGGTTAAAGTGAAACTTTATCAATTCTTAATATTAAATAAAGTGTTACTTTAGTTGGTTAATTGCTATTAATACTTGTAAAACTGTACAAGTAAGTGTTGGATAAAATATTTTAATATATCTATACAGTCTGTTTCAAAACGACACCGAACAATTATTGCCGTTGCATAGTTTATAACTTAGCTAGTCCAAATTTCGGGGTCGCAGCCTCGAATTTCTGTTAGGTATCAATTTATGCAGCATTAAATATTACATTATTTTGTGTTTAGGCAGCGCAGGAACCACTGGTGTGCGAACCTGAAAAGTTGTTATTGGGACGCACCGGCCATGAAAACAAAAACATTACTCCTTGCTCTTTATCAGTGACCCTAGCCTACCTTTCACGTAATGGGACAAAGGGCAAGTTACTTGTGAAAAGGTCGACTAATAACTCGGACAGTTGCAAGGTTGCTCTTCAGTGTAAAACTACACATTCCGTCCTAACAGGGAGGATTTTGCGCGTACTTAGATAGCAAATCCAAGCAAAATAGAGCACTATACGAACACCGAAATGATGGATATGGTTTTGATGGATGGATGAGCTGAAGGCAGTTCAACGATCGCACGAGTAATTTAGTTTTATTAAAAATAAGAACTGTAAAAATAGTTACATCAAAGATAATATTTATTTGTTTAACTTCACAGCACTTTGTTATGATCTTATTTGTACAATACTTTCAACCACTTACTGTATATATCAACAGCTTCCTTTTCAGTTACAAATGCTTTATTTAGTATTACCAAACACGTGAAATAAAATACAGGTCTTCATTGTATAAGCCATTTAGTTTTAGATAATTTATCTACAATTCTTTGATGTTTTCTGTTCTGTTTATCATTTAATGCTTCCATCCTCAAACTCACTAACATTAACTTCCCTCTATAAGGTATAAGTTGCATATGTCCACCAGCTTATTTGCCATCATGGACTGCTATAATGGAATTTTGAAACACGTTAAACACTCGTAAGCAATAATTAAGCAATAGCTTCTTTACTGCGGTTTCATAAGCCAAAGAAATTTTTAATAGTGACAATCTACTGCGGAGTATGCCGGTATGTTTACAAACAGTTACAGCACTCAACGCGAAGTTGACCTATACCTGCGAACTCCGACAACGTGAGGCACGCGTCGTTGTTCTTGTCACTGCCTTATCAAAGCTCATTGTGAAGATTTTTTATGCGGCTCTATTGGTGGCAAAAACTATCTATATGTGTCACATAGAAGCTTAGCAAGTACATCTATATGTTCGTTCGGTGTCGTTTTGAAACACTCTGTATATAAGTTTAAGAAGATAGGTATACCAAACAAATAAAGTCTTATATATTTATCGAACTCAGGTGGTTTCGTGTATGGACGGCAATCGGTTTGAACCCAGTGGCCGAGCTTACCTGACCCATGGGATTTTTCTGGATTTTTCTCGGGTCTCTAGGCGAATGCTGGGTAGGTTAATTACATTTACGGAATTCCCTATCTCCCAATTTCACCTCCATTTCCTGGTAGAAGTGTCGGCGTGTGTCTTGGCGTTGATATGCTCTTGGTAAAACCGTTCTCTGAACCCGAGTAGGGCCTGTTGGACCGTCTATCCTCATCTCGTGTGTTATCACAGTTCTCTCAGACGAGGCGAGTTTTCCTGAACCTAGTTTCCTTTTATCTTTCACGTTGCAGGCGCAGCACGATGCAGTGAAGGATGCTCAATCTGGAAACGTTAACGACTCCGCTGGTGCCTGCCTTCCTATCCTGTAGCCTCATTGAAGGCTACACCGGTAAGTGTAATAGGACCAGACACCGAAATCTTCTTCAGCTTCTGAAACTTAACCAGGGTCACGAGACTTTAGTTCCTAAGCTACCTATAGTCATAAAAGTACACCTTGAAGTGGCTGATAATGCACATCTCCAGCATAACAAGCAGGCCTTATGGGACATGGGCTAGTGTCTTGTTTAATTAGCTGCTTGTGGTGCCAAAAGATCGCTATCATTGGCTTAGCTTGTTATGTAAATTTTAACACAAGTTTTAGTATCGCTACTAATCCTCCTCGGGGAACACCTGTAATTTACATTACAGCGTTAACTACCTTCATTAGTAGAGTATCCTCTCACATTTTGGTTTTGTAAAGATACTCTCCGAGGACAGAGCAACATTCCTCGTGTATCAAGGACGTTCTTACGGCGATAATGTTCCAAGACTTACGCCAAGTTCCAGGTACTTTATCTCAGCTGGTTAAAACAAAATCACGACTTGAAGCAAAACATTTTTGTAACCAGATCCCTGAGAGCTGCAAGGACGCAAACATTCCGGTGTTTAATTCTTAGAAATAAACAAGCTGTCTAAGTTATTATGGACATTTTATGGCTGACCTTGCCAAGGCAAAAATTGCTATTTATGTGTAAAATACCTCAGATAACCCTTTTGAGTACGTGGTACACACAGAACATTTCAGTAGAAGCTAATTACAGTAGAACCTCGTTTACCCGCATCAACTGCGACGAGGAACGATCCCAGTTAACGAAAATCACGGTCATCCAGAGAATGATACGAAAAAAAAAAAGATGACAAAAACGTGTACAACGTCACACAAATATAACTATTTGTAACAAAAACTTCTCTTATCTTAACAAAATGCCCGCCTCGGTAGCGTGGTGGTAGCATGTCTGCCTCACGTTCAACAGGTCCCGAGTTCGAATCTCGGTTAGGGTGAGTTACCTGGATAACTTTTTTCCGGGGTTTTCCTTTATCCTGATAGACGAATGTCGGGTAACTCTAAGCTCCATGGACCCTGGATTCATTTGAGCATCATTTCTTCAATTTCATCCATTATCCGATATGACTTAACGTTGGAGGACGTAAATTACAAAAAATATCTTAAGAAAATGATGTTAATTTTTCTTATTAATTGAGATCGATTTTACAAATAAATCGCTTACATCGTCAGTCAACACACTTCGTCGTCAAGGATACCTGTTGCCTTGTTATTATGTCTTTTTCAGTATTACCAAAATCTGAAAACGAAACAAACCTAAAAACAAAATCAACTGCTGGTATTTCAAAATTCATTATAGGATGTTTATTATTTAAAATAAACATATTTTCCCAAACCATTAAATCTATCGACCCATTTAATTGTTTTAATATTTTTCTAATAAATTTTAATAATTTTTGGGTCATTTAACTATGAAATAAATCCTGAAGTTAAATTATTAAAACAATTAAATGGTTCGATAGATTTAATGGTTTGGGAAAATATATTTATTTTAAAAAATAAACATCCTGTAATGAATTTTGAAATACCAGTAGTTGATTCTGCTTTTAGGTTTGTTTCATTTTCAGATTTTGGTAATACTGAAAAGACATAATAACATGGTAGTTGGTATCCTTGACGACGAAGTGTGTTAACTGACTGACGACGCAATCGATTTGTTTGTGAAATCGATCTCAATTAATAAGAAAAATTAACATAATTTTCTTAAGATAAGCGAAGTTTTTGTAACAAATAGTTATATTTGTGTAATATGCATTGCTTCACTGTAGCTAGTTTCATTTCCTACGTAATGTACATTACCGAAATATTTTTAATGAGTTTAGAAATTACTATGGCACACTTTCACCTAAAAGCACACACACTGTATGTATTCTAACAGCATTTGTAGTGTATAAAATGTAACTACAAACTACTCGGTAGTAAAAAACAAAAGAGGGGGCAGTGAGCTTCTGCTGTCTCAGTTTAGTGTATCCTTTACAAGCGGAGCGATCTCGTATCCCTTTAACATTAGACGTTCATTTGTCAATGTTTCGGCTTGACTCTCGAAATAAAGCATTAGTTTTTCTATGTTTGCTACAGCTTGTGCATGGTTCATAACCACAGTCTGAATCTGAACACTCTTCATTTTCATTTTCAGTAACACTGCATGATGCGATATTCCTCCCTCTGTAATCGGTTTATAACCTCCGTCCTTGTTAATTTGCAACCAAATGTCAATATATTCATCAACATCGGAACAGCCATCGATATTTTTAAAAATCGTCTCTAAAATCTTTTACTACACTTAGTTTTTCTTCTTAAATCTTGTTTTCTGGCAAGTCAAACACGCCAGACCATGACTTTTTCCATGACTTCATCAAAGTTTCTCTTCCAACCTGGTCCCAAGCAGGTGAGGTGAGTGCAATGAATTCGCCCGCTGGCAAGAGAATTCAAGTAATGTAACTACATGAGTAGGTATAGCAATTTATCGTCTGTAAAACAAATCTTCATTTACTACGTTAAATAAATTTTTCCCCCAAAAGTAATCCGGATTAACGAACCGAGCGGGATGTCTCAGGTGGTTTCGTCTGTAATCCGCATTCGGGAGACCCGGGTTTGATTCCCGTGGCCGACCTACCTGATCCATGGGATTTTTCGGGGTTCTTCCCGGGTCGCTAGGCGAATGCTGGATAGGTTAATTACATCCCAATTATTTCCTGTACCTCCATTTCATCTCCATTATCATTTCATATCATTTCTTATCTGGTGGTCTCTTTCAGGGTAGAAGTGTCGGCGGGTGTCTCGGCGGTGCATGGCAGGATGATATGCTCTGAGGAAAAACTACTTCCTCCTCTGGTAGGTAGTTTGCCGGTCACCTCTGCCAGCCAGGGACCTTTAGGGTTCGGATCGTCTGCCTGTGAACCTTAGGGCTCGGCTGCTGGCTCGTTGCCGTCCGACAGTAAGGGGGTGTGTTCGTTATCCTGGCGTGTCGGGGGAAGTCTCCGTCCAAGTAAACCGTAGGGATCCTGCCCTCTGTACTGTAGTGGTTCCTTTGGTTGGCCGCTCTGTGTCTCCTTCGCCTCATCCTTTCTCCCGGTGATGCCCCCAATTGGGGGCTTAAGAACAATGGGCCCAGTATGGTCGCCTAGGTACCGAATCCCCTCCGTAATGAAATCCCAATCCCCAATCCCGGATTAACAAGCTTTTCTATACTGTATAAATATAAACATAGTAGAGATTAATTGTTCTTTCACACTGGCCGTGTGTAGGCTAAATTGTGGAAACGTAGAGTCAGACTGAAAAATTCAATGCCATAGCCGGGATTTGAACCACGGATCTTCTGGTTTCCGTCCAGCCGCTCTACCATTGAGCTACTATGGCCAACGTGCCGATATGACATTAAAATGGTGGTTAACTATATAAAGCCCGGGCCTTAAAGTACTTACATGTTGTAAGTCGCCATTAAGGTAGTTGTCTCATGTGTTTATAACTCCGAAGTGGTTTACCGGGAAAATACGAGTCAGTTGGAGAATTTAATGTCATATCGGCCATAGTAGCTCAATGCTAGAGCGGCTGGACGGAAACCAGAAGATCCGTTTCTACGTTTCCACAAACGTAGTAGTTTTTAATATTTTAGCATATTCTAACAGCCACCTGAATGGTAGGTTATGAATGTATCAACACTTCCTTGAAACAATATTAGATGCGGATGTAGATGACAGTGCTTATTCTGACTGTTGGTTTCTAAAGTCTGTGGCTCAAAAAATGGGTGATAATCCAGAGGAAATTTAAATCCGAGATAAAAATATTGAATAGGAGCTGCTGCCAGTAAAATATTTCGCACAGTATGAGAAGAAATATATTACATTTAAAGATTAACACAAGTTAAGCAGTGCTTCTCTAGAGAACAAAGGTAGGATAAATCAGAGCTACTCTGACCCAAGCACTCATACCTAAAGCTAAGCTGCAAAATTTACATTTTCAGGGAATACTTTCAAATTAGCTAAATAATGTCATTTTCAGTTCCATGTGTCGAAATACCTATTTCATTTTTCTGAAAGGTTTCTAATAAACAAAACAATGTTAACTTATACTTGCTTTATGAAATAATACAAAACGCTGGTAATATTTATTATTAATAGAAAAAACAATTTTGCTTATGTTTCTTAATATTTTATTTATAGCTCTATTAAGTTTAGTGACTACTATTTGGATTTTCTTTATTAGATAAGTTTCCATGACAACAAGCTGCCTAGAAGGTACTATTTTCCAGTGTGTGAACAGTCCGATTAGCAACTGTTTTAGTGTGTGTTAAAAAAAAAGAAACAATAAGAAAAGTTTATACACTCCTTAAAAGTAACTTAGCAGTTAACCTTGACTTTCACACATTCTCGAAAATCTGTACACAAGGTCATATTACATTTCCTATACAGATTGGACAGTTCCTGATATTGCTCTACGGAGTATACACGCGTTTTCCTAGACATACGAGTATCACTATAAGCTTCTGTTGAACTACACCTACAAATTAATATCATATGATACAAAATTTGATATTTTATTAAGGTAAACATCAAAACAACCTTTATTGTTACATTAACATTACTCCCTCTATGTAATTTCTGCAAACTATCCATTGTTCATCAGAGTAAATATTTAAATAAATAGCTTAATTTCACGTTTTATGAAGGTTCAAAGGGGAGAAGGAGAACAGATTCAATAGAAGTTTGAAAACTTTGAAACCCCACAACGACATGGTAAGAAACAACTGAATAGCGACAGCAGTTTTATCATTAAATAGTCTAGAAAAAGTCAAACCTACATTAACGGAAACGAATGATACCCCCTCATAAAAATTATTTGCTATAAATTGTATGTATTAAAGATATTTACAGTTATCGCGATATAAGTTTTTGCCAGTCTCATGGTTTACTTGTTATACAGTTATACAAAACGAAGTGATTTCACAGCCTACACCCATAAAATTTAATATATAAGTCCAATGGAGAAGCGTGCCATTAAGCGCTGGAAGCGCTCTTTTTTAGGAATCAGGAGAAAAAGAAGAAAAAACAAGAGAATTCATGCCAAAAATTTATTCGCGAACATCCGTTGTGCTACGGACAATTTCACAGTTGCTTAGACTCGAGTGACCAGTTCTACAAGTTCATTCAATACTGAAAATTTCTGTATTTGCGCATTCGTAACCTTGAATACCATGCTTCGTAGGTTTGCGCAAGCAATCGCGATTCTTGGATAGGAAGAACCGACAGATTTTGTCTCGCGAAGTTTCTGTAGCGTGTGAAGAAAAGTTTATTTAATTGTTTTATGTGAGACTTTTAAAACAACTCTAAATATATTACAGTGGCATTAGCAATAGTATTTTACGCGGTGTTTAGTGGTTACAAATAGGAAATTCTTTTAAGTTTTAATTTATTAGCAAACGTATGTGAATTGCATACGTTCTCCATTTTAGGCTAACAGTTCACACGGTGTGGGCCAGCTGTAGGAAAAATTGGAACGTCTGAGTGGAGAGGGGAAGCAGGAATATGTCTGCTGTAGCGTGAGCAGTCTTATGTGTGACTGTAAAATAGAAAGAGTAGTAAAGAGTAATCTTAGTTCTTTGAGTCATTTTTCTCTCTTATTTTAATGAAAATTATTATTTAGAGATTCCCTCGCTTTGAAAGTCACGCTTTAACACTTGTCCTCATACAAATTTTCTTTCGAATGAAGTGGTTTCACCCACTGTTTCCAGAAAATTCAGGATATACATCATACTTTCTGTGTAAGTTGTGTTTTCATAAATAAAACATATGAATGCATAGTTTTGGGTGTAGGATTTTCACATAAAACTTTGTGTTACATCAATGGAACACTTTCAAACATTTGACAGTCGCTTCAAATGTATTCATGTATCCATTTGCAACTTGTACAATGTAAGTGCTTCTGCAAACGTTCTGGATTACGTTGGAGAGAAAATTAAGCTTAAGGGATAGTATGTTTAGAAAGTAATATGAATGTGTTAGCGGGAGATACAGCTACACCATGTGACCTTTGCCACGCTTGATTTCGCAACGGTATTTTAGCGTCCTTATTTGTCTTATCGACCTTGAGCATGGTCACTGTACGCTGGAAGATCGCTTCTTCGGTCTGTAATGTTAGATTTACTGTCCAACTTTTAACATCATAAAATGAACAAGAAGCATTTTTCCTCCCGTCTACCTGCAAGAAGTAAGTAACATTCCAAGAAACTTGAAGCATGCTGTGCACAGAGGGTAAGGGGGGAGGGCTCCATGCTGGATTTACGACATTCCAGAGTTCACTTCTCCAGATCTCTCCAGGTGACGCTGCTGCACGCAGCTCTGGAATTTGCTCCTCTATCAGATCTTGGGGAAACAAACTTGAACTGCCATCTAGCGTGGAAACGTTGAACTTTTACGGAGGAGAAGCTTTACTCATCTGCTCAACGGTGCATAGAACTGGATGACGTGTCGTTGTTGTAAAATAAGAAGCGACCTAAAACGATAATTGCTTTTCTACCACGATCCGGGTGAGAAGTAAACGCCCGAGGTTTGTTCTAGGACAATAACGACTATTCCTCTTACCTTATCCAACCATCGAATTCATGTTCATAATACTAACCCAAAAATTTGACACCTTCTCCAAACATAACCACTGCCGTCATTACCCTTACGAAATAAAAATTTCACCACCAGTAGGGGCATAGTCCTGATCTAGTACTGGACAGAAGCCATGCCTCAGGTTTTCCAATGTTCACTCGCTGCTGTCCTTGATTCTCCAACACAGTAAAATAATTGTTCATAATAATGTTTTAAAAGCAATGCATAGTGAAATAGCCTTAAAATCCAGTAATTATATTTGGGGTACAAAGATTTTATTACAGTTTTCAGACCCCGGAGTTTTAGGTCTTTTTGACCGAAGTGGGGCATCCTCAGAGTGAAGGATGTGCCTGAGAAGACAGGGTGGCCGACCCAAGGAGTCACGGAGTGCAGAGGGCAGGACCTCTACAATTTAACAGTTGGAAACTGGCAGGCCAATAAAAACGGCATTCAACTCACTGTGGTCCTGAGACCGCAGACCATCCTACCAAGACTTTACCAAGAGCATATAATCCTGCCAGAGAGGGCCGAGATAACCGCGGACGGCTTTACCTGAAAGATCACCAGAGGGGAAAGGATTTGAAATGATAATGGAGATGAAATGGAGGGACAGGAAATTTGGGGGATGTACATAGGTGGTCTGGAAAGTCTCCGACCTAATAGATACTAGACATTTTTTTCAGAAATTTTTAATTTATTTTTCAACATACTCTCGTTGTAACATTACACACTTCTCCTAGCGATGCTCCAATCTCTGTAACCCATCCAAATAGTACCCGGCGTTTTTCTCTGCAAAATAATTGTTCACGAAGGTGTTTGCCTCTTCATTTGACGAAAATATCTGTCCTCCGAGCGCAATTTTCAGATGAGGGAACAAAAAGAAGTCGCTTGGGGCTAGATCTGCTGAGTAAGGCGGAAAGTCAAACAGTTTATACCGGAATTCGTGAATTTTATAATTGCAACCGCTGAGGTGTGAGACGGTGCGTTGTTTTCTGCAAATGTGGCCGTATTTCCGCAAGTTCTGCCTTCAGCTTGTCAAGTAATTATGCATAGTATGCTTCTGTACTGTTTTTAATCCCTTTTTGAAGATAATCGATTAAAATTACTCCATGACTGTCCCAAGAAAGAGTTACCATCACTTTCCCAGCCGAAAAAGCGTTTTTTGGAGCCGGTTCCCCCTTTGCAGTCCACTGTTTGGACTGTACTTTTGTTTCGGGCGCATAATGGTGTATCCAAGTTTCATCTACGGTATTGTGGCGCTGTTCGAACGGTTACCATGGATTTATCTCTTGTCATAGATAACTCTCAGATAACGCACTGATTACTCCACGTGGAGTAAACATATATCTGTCATTTATGATTTTTGCGAATTCCATTGGTGGAAAAGATAGGTTCATTGGTGCTTACCACAGGACCAGGAAGCCCGTCAGTACCCATCTCACTCTTACAAGAATAATCAGTGCGTTATTTGAGAGGTTTCTGTTAACAAAGATAAATCCATAGTAACCGTTCCACCAGCGTGACTATAATTACATGGCGCCAAAACTCGGACTTATTGCGACTAAACTGCGCCAATAGAGCGTTGGTAGTGTTCATTCGAGCACGTTTTTGGTCTAACCTGAGCAAACGCGGCACCCAACGCGCAGACAGCTTTCTCATGTATAAATGTCGATTTAATATGCGACAAACACGTTTATTTGACATGTTCATAGTCTCTGCTATCTCTCTCACTTTAATTCAACGGTACTCTAGCACCATTTGGTGAACTTTGGCGATGTTTTCGTCGGCAGTTGCAGTTTTTGAACGTCCCGAACGCTCATCGTCTCCCAAGCTCTTACGGCCATGTATAAATTCAGCTGCCCAACATTCTACTGCGGTAAATGATGGCGGAGACTCCCCATACACAGAATCCAACTCATCTTTGATTTGCGTAGGCGTATTGCCTTTCAAAAACAAATATTTATTGACAGCTCGATACTAGATTTTTCCATTTTCATAAAAACATTCACATTAACTCACTCAAATGACTGTTACGTAACAACTGAGCGTCTCGCCTCGATAGCGTAGATGGTAGTGTGTCTGCCTCACGTTCAAGAGGTCCCGAGTTCGAATCTTGGTCAGGGCGAGTTACCTTGATAAAGTTTTTCCGGGTTTTCCCTTATCCTGAAGACAAATGCCGGGTAACTCTAAGCTCCATGGACCCTGAATTCATTTGAGCATCATTTCACCCATTTCATTCACCGTCCGATAAGACTTAACGTTGGAGGAAGTAAATTACATAAAAAAACCTGAAACTTTGGTGACAGTCAACAGATTAATTAACGACATGCATTAGGTTTTATTTACGAGTGCTGCCATCTTGATTTTGAGGTCGGAAACCTCGTATTTGTCCTACCCAGCATTCATCTGGCGGGCCACGAAAACCTCCGAAAAACTCCTGAGTCAGGTAAGTCGGCCACAGGAATCAAACCCGAACCTGCCCGCCTCGGTAGCTAGATGGTAGCGTGTCTGCCTCGCGTTCCAGAGGTCCCGAGTTCGAATCTCTGTTAGCGTGAGTTACCTGGATAAAGTTTTACCGGGGTTTTCCCTTATCCTTCAAGATGAATGTCGGGTAACTGTAAGCTCCATGGACCCTGGACTCATTTGAGCATCATTTCACCCAATTCATTCACTTAAATTATTTAGTTTCTTCATTAATATATATAAGAAATTTTATAAATTTTTATCTTTATTTAAGAATAATTTTGGCATTTTTAGTTAAAATACCGATATAACTTAACATTGGAGGACGTAAATTAAAAAAAAAGGACCAATCCTTCGAATACCCAGCTAAATGCGTGACTTTCTTACGGGAAGTCCCGGTTCGATTAACTCAGACGCCCAGTTGAACTTCGCTTTCGTGGGTTTCCCCTGGTCGATAGCCAAATACTAGAGTCAAGTTGTGCTTCTAGATATACTGTGGCGACCAGCTTGCAACAACAAGGATTGAGTATTCATTCTGGGCTGCTTAGTTGACTGATCGCTTCATCCCCCTTTTTCCAATGTTGGGATCGATCTCTGCTTCCTTCGCTTTAGTTGCAATTGATCTTTCTGCGGTCGCAGAGGATCAGTTATCGTCTTCATATACTAAACACCTATACTCTTTGTTTTCCTGGTTTTCTCAGAATAGAGCACCATTGCAACATGGGTCTAAGATGCCAACGTTCCATCTACGAGTGTTTCTTAGTTCCGGAAGTCCTGCTTTCGGTTTCTGGCTGGAGAGTGGCAAATTCTCTTAAGCCAGGATTATTCCCCATCTCCCCTAGAGTCTGGAAGCATGGATGGGAGTAGTATATATGTGAATTTAACGTGATATACCGAAGATGGTTTAATTCAAAGATTAACACCACTAAGTGAATGAACCTCATTGATGCTGGGCATTTGTCCGAACGGCAAAAGGTCGTTAAATAAATGAAAGAACCCCTTTCATAAAGCACATTCTGTTTTCATCAATAAAATGTATCCTATCGAAGAAATGCTGATTTAATAGTATTCCTTCATTGCTGTTGCGCACTAAAAAGTGTAATCCTATATGTTCTATTTCTAGATTATTTTAATTTTAGAAATATTTGAGAATATAACCGATTTATAAAAAAATATTTTATGGCATATTTCTTATATGTACAATAAGAATGAAGAATACAGAAGACTTTAAGCGATTGTCAAATATTTTAAGAAAGGACAGCCGTGTAATGCTCAGCTCCATTCGTTCAGATATTTATGAGCCATCTCTTGTATACAAATAGAAAAACGTCTAATATGTGCGACATAATAGCCACTTCCTTTTTGACCGAAAAAAAAATGACTGAAGTTTCGATTAAAACTTTTCTGTTTGCAGATGTTTCCGGAGCAGCAACTTACTTTGTGATGGTACCAGATTGGTTCAAGGTCCTCCAGAGACCTCATTTACAAGAAGCACATGAACGACTACGCAGATAATGCAGTCTTATATCGCATCCACTGAGCCACCGGGCCATGAATGGCTTTCATAGTTCGTCCACTATCCACTAGAGGCGCAGCAATGCAGCATCAAATTCTGGTATTTGAGCTAGAGCGCTGTAGTGGTCTACCGCTGAACTAAGTGCGTCTCACGTACAGCTGTTTGGCACGAAGGCGGTTGATTTGAAATTGCATATTGCCGCTTCAAAGCAATGTATTTGTGAAATTAAATAGCATCCACAGTTTTACATCAATTTATTCTAATGTCTTACTACATATTCAGTTCATAAAGTATATAGCGCACCGTAATTTTAACGAGCTATGTCAAGTCATTGTCGAGATATTAATAATTATTCTACTGATATATTAATTGCTTTCTAATTTGCTGATATGAAGTGCTCCTTAGGTTCTGTGATTTACCGTATCGCTGCCAATTTTTAATACGAGCTCAATATACAAATAAATATAAGGAAACTCCTATATAAAACCTTAATTTAACTAGTTTGAGAGATAAAATTTTATTTATTCGGATGTTATTTTCTTTAATTTTCCAAACATTTCAATTTATGTATAGAAAGTAATCTTAATTATTTAACTACTGCGTAATTTTTTAAATTTGTGGTTCCCGAAACTCTAATAAGTTATACATTGTGGTCCATAGTGCACTTTTAAGAGTAAAACATGCTTTAAGAAATAAAAACATAAGGTACAGAGCCAATTAAAAATCATTTGTTGTTTTAAAACTGTTGTCATAAAAGCTGCAATTGTTTAGCATAAAATATAAGATATTAATACTATAAATTCAAAAACGTAACATTGAAAATGGTGATATTTTTACCACATTTTATGATGCTGCCTAAAGTTTCTTTTAACTTTGAAAGTTTTAAAGCTAAAGATTGAATACAATGCACACGTATTACTTTTTAATAAGTTCTTGAACGTATGTGGAAAATCGGGCTACTTTCCTGACATTTTTTTTTTTTTTTTCAAAACTATTCTACGGAGTGTTAATACAGTTAGATTTCAAAAATTCTATAAAAAATTCAATCTGCAATAGTAATAGGTGCTGCATAATATAGCTATGTAAATGTCAGAGAATATCAAGACAATAGTGAGGTTTAATCTTTGTGTAGCTTGAGTACATTTAATATCTATTATTATGCAGTTTTCTGTATTACACTCTGGATGCGTCCTCGATAAAGAAAATGTTAGTTATTTGAAATTTCAGAGACTAAACGAAACATTTCTAAAAACCTAAACAATCATCATAGAAAACTTTTTAAAACAACTTCTACAGGGTGTTTCAAAACGACACCGAATGAACATATAGAGGTAGTTGCTCAGCCTCTATGTGACATATAGATAGTTTTCACTGGCAATAGAGCCGCATAAAAATGCTCCAGAATGAGCGGATTAGGCAGTGACAGGAACAATGACGCGTGCCTCGCGCTGTCGGAGTTCGCAGGTATACGACACACGTCGTGCAGCGTGCTGTAGCTGTTTGTAAACATACCGGCATACTCCGCAGTAGCTTGTTTGCTACTATTAAGAATTCCTTTGGCTTATGAAACCGCAATAAAGAAGCTATTGCTTAATTATTGCTTATGAGTGTTTAACGTGTTCCAAAGTTCTGTTATAGCAGTCCATGATGGCAAATAAGCTGGTGGACATATGCAACTTATACATTTTATGGGGAAGTTAATGTTAGTGAGGTTGAGGATGGAAGCATTAAATGATAAAAATAACAGAGAACAATATCAAAGCTAAATGTTTTAAGCAATGAGGCAAACATTTTATTTCACTGCATTTAATAATACTAAATAAAGCATTTGTAACTTAAAAGGAAGCTGTTTATTTTACAGTAACTCGTTGAAAGTACTGTAAATTTAAGACCATAGCAAAATGAGCAATGTTGGAACTGTCAGAGTCATTATTCGACTTTTTCACAAGTAACTGCCCTTTGCCCAATTATCTGAAAGGGAGGCTAGGGTCACTGAGACAGAGCAATGTTTTCCTTCTTGTGGCCGGTGCGTCCCAATAACAACTTTTGAGGTTCGCACACCAGTGGTTTCTGCGCTGCCTAATCACAAAATCATGTAATATTTAATGTTTCATAAAATTATACCTAAGGGAATTTCGAAGCTGCGACATCGAACTTCGGACTAGTTAAGTTATAATCTACGAACAGCAATAATCGTACGGTGTCATTTTGAAACAACCTGCATATTTTTTGACATAAGCTATGCTGACTTTAAGAGGAAAGGCAGCATCCTTCTAACTTTCCTGACTTAAATAGGAAAATTTGTACACAACTTGTCATATTTTGAGGTTATAAACTAACCTCAAAAGTGTACTTCTATTGTAATCCTTATAGAGAACTTTTTAATCAAAATTAATCCTTTCTATTCTTTAGATATATATTACAAAACCTTAAAAAAGTATCTTGAATTCATCATCTCAGAATAGAGCTAGCAATTTTAATCAGGCACTAACCAAGCTCGTATCTGTTACCCAGAATAGCTCTTTATAATCAGAACGCTAAAGTGAGTGTTGGGATGAGATAATAATGCATTGTATTTCCTACAAAGATAACTGTGGAGAATAATAGGCTATATCAAAGGAAAATGCCAAGAATCTGCCAATTTACTGCGTTTATCATCTACACTGCGGACTATCAGTAACATGCAGTTTTTATAAGAAATTCCTCTGATAATAAAACTCTATTTGTGATGTTACGCTAACGCCATGCAAACATAATAATCAGACCTTTCATTTACCTTCTAAATAGCCGTCACTATGGAAACAATCTGTGTAAACTCACCTGAAACAAAGAAAAATAATGGTAACATTAAGCACTGCTTAAAGACGATGAAATGTTTGGACTAATTAGTTGACTATTGATTATTTTTGTGTTCATAGAGTAAATCTAATCTTTACTGAAGTTATTACGTGATTTAAGAGGTTAAGAATAACCAAGAAACACTGAAAATTATTTAAAATGATTGGGTAGTCCTACAGAGAAAATACTCCTTTGCAAATGTCAATAAAACAAAACACTCGAGATTCTAGCATACGTGGGAATGATAATTCGTGGCATTTACGTGGCCTTCTGTCTAAAGCGCCAAGTGAACCTATTTTGGTTACTAACAAAACAGACTTGCATGTTTTCAATAAACATGTCATTGATTCTCATCATATACATTTACTGAAGGTCAGCCAAACTGTGGGGAGTCTGTATCGCGGTTTCTACAGTAATTAAAGCCTTAACTAAAATTGTCCCGTTTTCCTAAAGACCCATTCAAATTTAAACTTCTTTAAAATGTATTTTAAATATTTTGATAGTAATATCTAAAACTCTCTTTGCGATTGTTTACTATTGGCTATTTTATGCATTGCAAGCAATTTAAGGCCATGAAACTGTAAATCGCGTGAACGAGAAATACCGAAAACTGTTTTTTATTAATTTTTTTCTATGCAAATAATCTAATTTGGGGCTTTTTGTTTACTAATTTCGGTAATATTAGGATTTTCTGCCACCTTTATGTACTCCGGAACATTGGGGATTTATTTCCATTCCAATTTTTGCTCTTTTTTTCTTCTTTCTCAGAATTTTACATTGTACAAAACTTCTATGCCAAAATTTTTGACAAATTAACTTATAATTTTAGTAAACTTTCAGGAATAGGCACACTGAATGGATGGTACAGGGAGAAATTTATACAGCATCTCGTGTAGGAGTTAGAGGTAGATATTTATTGTTACTACTTCAATGAAAAAAGTAATAAAAACAAATTACATACATAAATATGTTTACAAAATATTGATAATTTAAGAAGTTCACTTACAGTTATAAATAACCTGGAGCAGTATTTCCATTCTTTTCAATATTAAAGTTGAACATTATGTTTAAGGGGCGGAGAGCGATGCAATAAAACAAAAGATAAAATTGTTCCGATTCAAAGTAATTATATAACGAATGGGTACCTGACATAGAAGAATTTACAAAATATTTCATATTAAAATGTTAAATCTTGAATTTCGATGTTCATAACTAAGTATTCTGAATGTTTTGACAAATAGATAAGTTGGAATTTGAGTTCAGTACTTGAAAATATTCGACACGAAGATTTTAGTGAATATCCACCTCGAACTAACCTTGACATGGAAAAGTTTTATCATTTTTATTTTATCAAATGTCGTCTTCCAATTTTAATCGAACCGTTGAAGCTATTTTCGTGACAAATTAAACGTACATATATCCTGAATTTTCTGAGATTAGACCATGAATTGCTTTTCATTTTCAGCGACTTTTGAGAAACTGTAAACCGCATATGTATTCTTTGGGTAGAATGTAATGTCGCCCCTATTTACTCTGGAATAAACTGAGGAAGTCATGTGATTCTCTCCTATAATTAGCTTCTCCCCATACGTCATGTGGGCTGAAAGACGCAAAAACTTGTATGCTTCGTGTATTTCTCACCGGAAAGTCATAAGGAATATTTGAAAGGAAAAACGTTAGGGCAGCGAACCGTAGTAAAGATAAGAAAACAATGGGGCAGTGAGAACAACAGCTGACGATGACAACGATGGACACAGTAATTGCCATGAACCCTGGGGTCGCGCGCGTTATTTGTGGCTCACTG
The DNA here is from genome assembly GCA_030765055.1 of Mantis religiosa. Lineage (NCBI taxonomy): Eukaryota > Metazoa > Arthropoda > Insecta > Mantodea > Mantidae > Mantis > Mantis religiosa. Next base: position 85,585,637 of record CM060959.1, read on the forward strand.
CTTGGAAGCCTCATTAACACTTGTTGTCATCTTCTCCGTCTCTATCTTCACGGAAACGTGATGTGTTGCACTGATACACTCGCATCGTATCAAATTCTACGTCTTGACTTGGTGCCAGCGCCAGACGTGCATCCACAAGATGCAGCTTAGCTTCTTGCTGATGGCACCACCAGAATTATTGTTTATTTCTACAAAGAGAACATTATTCAGTTTACGTGAATCCAGTGCTAATAGCTAGTGAGAGCCGAAATCAGATACAGCTAGTGTCTCTGTCAGGAACGAAGGCGGTAAATCGCTGTTGCAAGAACAGAAATTCGCTGAATTCACCCCAGAGTCAGGTTTCCTAAGGTATCCACACAATATGGTTGATTTCCACCTCAAAATTATAAATCTCGTCTTATATAGGAAACAAATGCACACATACACGCTCTGAAACACTCACAATGAAAACTGTGCATCAACACAACGACAGAAATATAAAACAATAGGCAATCGCAAAGTGTAAAACAGCTGAAGTAATAAATACATAGGTAGTCTGAAAAGTTTCTGAGCTAATGAAGAATGTTTTGGATTTTTTTATTTTTCAACAGTCTTTTTGTAACTCTACACACTTCTCCCAGCGATACTTCCATCTCTGTAACGCGTCCAAATAGTACTCGGCGTCTTTCTCTGCAAAATAATTGTTCACGAACGTGATTGCCTGTTCATTTGACAAAAATCTCTGTCCTCCGAGCGCAATTTTCAGATAGGGAACAAAAAGAAGTTGCTTGGAGCTAGATCTGGTGAGTAAGGCGGATAGTCAAAGTAGCTCAAACCGTAATTCGTGGATTTTCGCGATTGCAGCCGCTGTGGTGTGAGAAAGTGCGTTGTCTGGATGAAATGGGGTTTTCTTTTTGTGCAAATGTGACCGTTTTTTTCCGCAAGTTCTGTCTTCAGCTTGTCAAGTAATTATGCGTAGTGTGCTCCTGTAATGGTTTTTCCTGTTTGAAGATAAACCATTAAAATAACTCTATGACTTTCCCAAAAAACAATCGCCATCACTTTCCCAGCCGAAAAAAAAAAACAGTTTATACTTTTTCTGGAGCTGGTTCCCCTTTGCAGTCCACTCTTTGGACTGAACCTTTGTTTCGGGCCTATAATGGTGTATCCAAGTTTCATCTCCAGTAATTAATTGGCGACAAAATTCGGATTTATTGCGCCTAAACTGCGCCAACAGAGCGTTGGAAATGTTCATTCAATATGTTTTTGGACTAATGTGAGCAAACGCGGCATCCAACGCGCGGACAGTTTTCTCATGTCTAAATGTTGATTTAATATTTGACAAACACGTTCTTTTGACACGTTTATAGCCTCTGCTACCTCTCTCACTGTAATTCGGCGGTCGTCTAGCACTATTTGGTGAACTTTGCCGATATTTTCGTCGTAGTTGCAGTTTTTGGACGTCCCGAGCGTTCATCGTCTCCCAAGCTCTTATGACCACGTTTATATTCAGCTGCCCATAATTGCACTGTGGTAAATGATGGTGCAGAGTCCCCATACACAGAATCCAGCTCCTCTTTGATTTGCGTAGGAGTATTGGCTTGCAAAAACAAATATTTATTGACAGCTGGACACTCAATTTTGTCCATTTTCATAAAAACACTCACATCAACTCACCGAAACGACTGTTACATAACTACTGAGTATTCAAAATAGCTGAAAATTTGGTGAGTAACTGTCAATAGATGGACAACGAAATTAACTAGTCTTTATTAACAAGTGCTGCCAACTTCATGTTGAGGTCGGAAACTTTTCAGACCATCCTGGTATGGCGGTCGGTGAAGCTACCAACAAAAAGTTATGCAATGTATCAAAACTAATGAGCTAGAGTTACCCAATTCAAAAACGTCAATCATACTAAAACGACTATCTCTGAGGCGTAGTGGTCAACATGATATGTCCTGATCGATATATAATAGTATTTAATCTGATTATCAGCTGCAGTTATTATATTTCCAGTTTGGAATTAGATATTGTGCCATTTTTTTTCCTCATTTTATTTTACCACCATTTAAAATGTATTCAAAGTTGATCTTGATCTATCAGTTCCGGTAAATCCTCGCAGATATTTTATAAATATCCACAGAGTCTTAATCAGCATATTGTTTCTCTTTATTATTATTTTTTTCTTTTTGGATGCACTGCCCATGTTTTGAAACCATAAGCAGAAGAAACAACTGTCACCTTATAAGTGGGAAGTTGACCAAGAGGACAGACCGAAGAAAAAGACTGTAACAACGTGGACAGATGAGAGAGAGAAAGCCTACAGCCAAAGAATGAGAGAAATTTTGATTTATAGAAGAGCTAAGAAACGTCTCTAATACGTTTTATAGTTATACATACGATCACTCACATAAAAAAAGAAATAATAAATATTATTTATCAATTATAGTACATTAAGTTGTCTGCCTTACTGCTCATTACTTTAGTAAGCACGAGTCTGCGCCTATAGCTAAGAAAAATATTTGAAAAGCTTTTTCAAAATGCAAATCCATTTCCAACGTAAGTCTTTAGCATTTAACGTACTTTTACTGTTTGGAAACAAAGCATATTCAATGAATATACAATTACAAGAAGTTTACGAAGCAAATATTTCCATTGAAAGTTATTACGGAACACAGTCAATCAATGTCAAGTGCTTGTAACTCTTAATTTATAAAGCTTTTGCGGCAATTACGGGTCCTCCAGTTTGAGAGCTCTCCTTAAGCGTGGTCGACCCGCATCTAGGCTGTGTCATGCATATTGCCGCCCATCAGGCGTTCGCATTGATTTCCATGTGATAAAAAGCTATCAAAGGAGATAACTGAATAATAAAACTGTGAATCATACACAACCTTTGGAACCATTATTTCTAAAGAGCACACAAATATTCAATTTTTCGCGGAAAGGATTAAAAAGTCAACAATAAAATGTTTCGTAACCATTTTCTGACACATTATTTTTGGTACTCTATGACGTCTCTTATGAGCAATCTACACACTAAAGAGGAATAAAAACAAAGCGCAGTTAGTACAGATAACGTTACTTCTTTTACTATCTCTGTGCTTGTAACACTTAGCACCGATTTTTAGGCTTTATTTTTCAAAAAAATATTAGCTTGCGTACTGATGAATTAGGATACATTTTTCGGTATACTTATCTGACTTTTTGTTTATGATGAATTCACGAAGATCTCTAAAAATGTAGATATTATTTATAGATAAATATATACTATTAACATTTGTATAGTCTTACTGCTTCATTTCCTACATTTATTATATTACAAGGTTCAGATCAAGTACCCTACAAAATATTTAACTATGTGGTGCACAAAGTATGGTTTGATATGACACTCTCTTTAAACTACGAAATGGAACATATAGTTTAAGAGAAAATGCCTATACCATGATATTAACAATTATTAATACAATTCTGATCAAAATGTGTGTCGTGGTGCTTTCACGACTGCAAGCCTAACCCAAAGAGCTTTGTGAACGTTTATACCCTTCAAACATCGAATGGACTAAGAAACTGTTTGTGTAAATTTGGTAAAAACACTAATATAGCAGAAAGAAGGCGGCAAATGTGTGTGAAACCAAACAATGGATTTTGATCATTCTTTCTTGAATGAAAAATTTCATTATTTATGACGGAAGTGGGCTGCAAAACACATTATAATTTCAATTCATGAATTACTAAAAGAATAAAAATGATTAAAAACGTATATGCACTAGAATACGATTAGAAAGAACATATTCGCGAAGGTTTTAACTTTCTCTTTGAGATTGAGGAGTGAAAATTTGTTGTCGTTATTGCATAGAAAATTCATGTAAAATAAAACAAATTCCGCAGATATTTCATATCAAACAATGTTATATAATTCTATGGTTTCGATTTAATAACTGACAAAAAAACAGAAGACACCTCAAAACAAAAGAGTCTACTCTGCTAAAAACGCTAGGATACTTTTACGATACGAATTGTAAAATATCTTAATAACCCAGTTATGGTTTGTTTCCTTTGTAAGTCGTATTTCCAATACGGAGCTACTTTCCGCCCAACTGTATAACCAGCTTTTATAATTTCCCTTTTCTGTAATATCTGGGTTACCAAGGTGGCCCACCAGATACGCCCCTGTCATGTTCACAGTTTAAATTTAAAACTTGTTCTACAAAAATAAGTATATTTAACTGAAGCCACGCTTAAAGGACAACTGCGTTCCGAGACCACTCAAACGTAACCCATTTAATTGAGGAAGTTGTTCTTAACAGAGTTAGAGATTAGATGTTATCACTTCATTCTTCCGGCCTAAACCTGAAGCAGACGTAAACTTGGATGGACACACTTGGATACTCACAGATACCAAAACAATCTACACTCATTCACATCACATGCTCGTTTTTGTGTGAACACCATCTTTACTTTCTGTAATGCTTGCCTACTCTTTATCGAAATTTCAATGTTTTGAGATTATTTAAATAAAAATAGATTTTTAGAGAACGATCGGCGTGTTCGTGCTTTTCAAGAAAATCTTCCCATCCCGAACTACCCACTACATGGAACAACTATCAATATTTTAATTCCCAAAAATGCCTTTATCGAGCTGCAACATTAGAATAACAAGTAAGGGTAAATTTTGAATTTACTGCCAATACCCAGTAAAGTTGTCTTTATTCTCAATGAAACTTTTATAAACTGCAGTAATTACATACAAATTTATCGCGTAAAAATATAGATGCAGCTAAATCACACATTTATGCTAAATTAAATTTATAGCATTAATAATTTCTTTATAAGAGCAATGCAACTGTTTAGATTCACCGGAACATGTTATTTTTACTGAACTAGTAGACGATGATCGAAGAAAACTTCAAAGAAAATGCTTATGGAACATCTTAAAGAAAGCAGATCATGCACAATAGAAAATATGTCTCAGATACTATCCGCTAAGGTGTAAGAGGAATATACGATCCATGACAAGAATTCACAGAATAAACATACGAGTACTCCAACATAGGAGAGCGGAAAATTATTTAGAGATCGTCGGAGGGAAATATAAACTGAAGAGACCGAATACTGGACTTGAGATAAACTAATTCAAGATGCATGACCGATAAATAGAAGACGCCAGTTATGGATATCGGAAGGAAGAGCAGAACCCGCTAGGGAAGCCAGAGGAGATACATCAAACCGGACAGACACAAATGATTCTGTAGAAGAGGAAATATGATAACCCGGATATCTGGAACTGACGAACCAGTTCCATCTACTGATGCCAGTTCCTTTAGAGATGGATACAATTAGGAGGAAGCTTTGGATACCAGCTGATGAAGAGGAAATTTAAAATTGTAGGAAACAGTCTTTCGTAGGTGTTTTTTTTTAATTTACGTCCTCCAACGTTAAGTCATATCGGACGATGAATGAAATGGGCGAAAGGATGCTCAAATGAGCCTGGGGTTCATAGAGCTTAGAGCTACCCGACATTCATCTTTCAGGATAAGGGAAAACCCCGGAAAAACCTCACCATGTAACTCATCCTGACCGAGATTCAAACTCGGGACCTCTTGAACGTGAGGCAGACACGCTACCACCACGCTACCGAGGCGGTCTCTTTCGTAGTTTGTTATAGTAATGAAAGCTGTATTAGAAACGACGTAGATTTTAATTATATTGTTGCAGTAAAAGTAAAGTAGAAGAAAGACTTTTTTTTTTTAGATAGATCAGATGAATAGATTTGTAATGTTGCTTGATACACTAACCTGTAGACTAAGTTAATTAGTTAAGTTAGCAAAAAAATGTGTAGTGTTTAACGCCCGCTTTTACTACATATGGCACCGCAGGCGGTGACACTGATGATACATCAGATGAAGATGGAGCACCGTTGGAATGAGATGACGGGGGAGACCGGAGGTCCCGGAGAAAATCTGCCCCAGCGACGTGTTGTCCACCACAAATCTCACTTTGCGGTCGCCTGGGATCGAACCCTTGCCACCTTGGTGAGAGCCAAGCGGTCTAACCACTGAGCCACGGCGCGGCCCTAAGTTAGCAAGTAGAGTATATAAGTTAATTGACGGACATTTTTTATTTCTTCACACTAGCCATATACATGTTAAGGTATTGGGTTGATAGAGTCGACATGAAAAATTCAATGCCACGGCCGGGAATTGAACCACGGATCTACTTATTTCCGTCCAGTCGCTCACACTAGCTGGTGTGAAGAAATGAATAATTTCCATCAATTAACTAAAATAATAAGAGTTTAATTATGAAGCCTGGGACTTAAGCACTTACAACAGTAAGTCGCCACAAACTGTGTATCTCGGATGCGAGATACCGGGGAAATATATGAGTCAATTGGAGAATTTAATGTCATGACGGCAAACTGGCCATGGTAGCTCAATGGGTAAGAGCGACTGGACGGAAACCAGTAGATCCGTGGTTCAAATCCCGGCCGTGGCATTGAATTTTTCAAGTCGACAATCACTCCAAGTAGATCATAGCTGCAAAACTGTAATTTGATTTGAAAATTGAATGAATATTAAAATAAATGTTGCATAATAAGGCCAGGCATAGATACCAGAAACCGGGGTATTAGATAGGCAGATTGTTCTCTCGTGGGATGGAAAGAAAACAATGTCAAAGTCGTCACATAGGGAACAATTCTTAAAGGGTTTGACTATCGTGTATTCTAATTTTTCCATTGTACCTACCAAGGAATATGTGGTAAAATCATTTTACACGTTTATCTTGATTAAACTGAAAGCAAATCATTTGCAAAAGCTGTTTATATATGAGATGTATGTCACATTATTTCAATTTCTATATATAACCTTTTGACTGTGCCACAAGTAGAACATTGCAAAGCTCGAGAAATTGCCAGAAGTATTGTACATTATGCAAAAAATAATCATGTGCCAGTTACCAGTTCCCAAGAAGAAATCACTGCATATCTCAACGACGATTTGTCACCTGTTTCTAGTACACTGGATTACTGGAAAACAAATGCAAAATGTCCAAAACTAAATATTAATGCTAAATATTTGTGTATTTCACCTGCAACAGTTTTCTCTGAAATACTATTTAGTACATCAGGACTCGTATGTGACAGAAAAGGTAGATTTGACCCCGAAAGACTGAAAATGGTAGTATTTTTTAATAAAAACTTATAAAAGTGGACTGTTTTGCGTTTTAATGTCTAATATACAGTTTACAAATAAGAACAGTGGTGGTTTTAAGTTTTCTCTCATGAAGTATGTGCACCTATTTAATTTTATTGCCATTTCACAGCTATCCTAACATTCTATTTTGTGGTAACTTGATGGAAATAATCATTTCTTCTACACTAGTCGTGTGTAAGGCTGTTTGAATGAGTAGAGTCCGACTGAAAAATTCAATGCCTTAGACGGGATTTGAACCACGGATGTCCCGCTCTCCGTGCGGTTGCTCTAATCAACTGAGCTACCATGGTCGACTTGCCGTCATGGCACTAAATTCTCCAACTGGCTCCAAACCTTAGCATACACACTGCTAATGTGAAAAAATGATTATTTCCATCAATTTACCTGAAAAACATAGTGGTTTAACTATGAAGTCTGGGACTTAAGTACTTAAGTTGGAGAATTTAATGTCATGTCGGCATGTTGGTCACAGCAGCTCAGTGGTTTAGAGGAACCGCAGGGACAGTGGGAGATCCGTGGTTCAAATGCCGGATATAATATTGAATTCTTCAGTCTGGCTCTACTCATTCACTTCTATTTTGTATTGAAACTACAAGTACAAACGACGGTATCGAGTATCGAACTATGGGGTATCGTGAAAACTATCGTGTCGGAATCGAGTATCGAGAAAACTGGTATCAAACCATCCCAACTTCTGCGGTGATACTAAGAGCTAACAGGGCAGGTCATGTCAATAGATGACTGAATGAAATGGAATAACCCCAACCAGGATTTGAAACTCCAACTCTTCAGAAAGTGAGGCTGTTTTACTCCGTAATCCTACTTTTGAGACTCTGGAAGGACATGGAGTGATTTTAATTAAAGAAAAATTCCTGCATTAGGAGGGTAGTTTTAGAAGCAGTAGACGAAGTTACACCTGTTTAGTGAAACAGGGTCGTAAAGAAAGGCCTACTCTGTTTACATGTTCACCTCACCCTCCCAGTCATTATTAACTTGTCTTATAACATCCAACAGCAGTTGGAAATGTTGAAGATGGAGGGGGATAATGCTTTTTTTGTTGTCCTTGGTTCCGCTCCAGGAGAGGAGTGAATCAAGAGGGGGCAATGTGTACAACATGCGACTTCCAAGAGGTCCGTTGAAAGTAAACATCTAGGAAAAAAATTATATGTTGCGTTCATATGCCTTACTCTGGACTTACTTATACAGGAATATAATAGGATAATCGTGAATCGCCATGAGATGAACTAAAGTTCGTAGCCTTTATATGACGATAGAAACAAACGAACAGCGGCTAAAGCGGATGACAAAGAATATCTCAGAATGTTTAATGCCAAAAAAACTTGTTTGACATAAATTGTAGCCGCCTTAACTTATATACATTTTCGTGTCCTAAGATTTAAATATCCTTAAGCTTTACCAGTTGTACAAGAACGAAAAGAATTTTTCTAGTTGATAACAGAAAATTCAAGGTACTGCTTGTTATTCCTCACGAAAAGTTCTTAAATTTAAGGGTTTTAAAAAGAGGAATATCTTGAAAACACTATAGAACAGCGAAACACTTTAATTTGGGTTATGCTGTTCACTTCCACATATATGAACGCGCTTATAACTTGGAATGATAATCTTGAAAAAGAATGAAACTATTTTAAGCTTGCGTTACGTTGGTACATCTATTTGTTAGAATTTTTATTGTTTCACCATAAGTACCCACCTTGATAAAGATGATGTCGGTGAACATTGATAATTAAGTTTTCAGGCGCTGTCCTGGATCGCATTTTATTTTTAATTTACCTCCATTAGTGAAATAACGCTCCCTTTATTAATTAATAATTTTTTTATTCTCAGACACATTAAACAAGTTTAATACACAATCATACACTTCCTCTCATGAATACTTCTTATCATTAGAGCAAAATTCTTCTAATCTCTCACAAAAGTTCTTTTCTTTTCTTCTCCTGTCTCCCTTGGTTACCTATTTTTATGATCGCCTATTTTAAATTGTTACTTAATACGTTCCACGTTTCCATCAACGTGTCTCTCTTGTTTATATCAATAGCCACATTTATAATTCAGCACGCAACTACTGTAACACTTCTTTAAATTCCAATTAACATTCCAAAATCAACAAATAACTCCGGCTCGGGGCCATCCTTAACGGTTTCAACCCTTACTTCTCCATGTAGTTTACGATGTTTCCTCTATTTTCCCCTCTATTTATTTTACGTCGCTTTAACTATGTGGTCATATCGCGATAGAAAGGAGATATCTCGTGGCTAGGTCTATGGGGTTTGTATAGCTTCTAGTTCTCATTCTAGTATCATTTCGACAAGTGTCCAAATAGGCCTACATTCTGGACAACTGTATTTCTATTTCAATGAGGTGGAGATGACACTTGGACTCTTATTCAGCAAGACCTTTGTGCTAGGAAACTGCATCTCTGCTTCTGTGCTCATCTCGGTAGCGTAGATGGTAGCGTGTCTGCCTGACGTTCAAGAGGTCCCGAGTTCGAATCTCGGTCAGGGTGAGTTACCTGTATAAGGCGTTTTACGGGGTTTTCCCTTATTCATCGGGTAGCTCCATGGACCCTGGACACATTTGAGCATCATTTCTCCCAATTCATTCACCGTCTGATATGACTTAATGTTGGAGTGTGTGTGTGTGTGTGTGTGTGTGTGTGTGTGTGTGTGTGTGTGTGTGTGTGTAGTGTTTAACGCCCGCTTTTACTACATACGGCACCGCAGGCGGTGACACTGATGATACATGAGATGAAGATGGAGCACCGATGGAATGAGATGGCGGGGGAAACCAGAGGTCCCGGAGAAAACCCGCCCCAGCGCCGTGTTGTCCACCACAAATCTCACTTTGCAGTCGCCTGGGATCGAACCCGGGCCGCCTTGGTGAGAGCCAAGCGGTCTAACCACTGAGCCACGGCGCGGCCCTTAATGTTGGAGGTCGTAAAATTACAAACAAACAAACAAAATCTCTGCTTCTGTAAGTGCCGAGCAGATGGTATTAGGGTGACGTTTAATCTGTTTTCGCTCTCTGTGGATAAATGGAAGCATATTTACCATTACCATCTATTTTAATTTTTATATTGTTTTAGAATAAAGGGGAACTTACAGTCATGGTATTAAATACCCATTACGGAATTTATCCTGGGATGTCAGATAGTTGGCTCACGGATTTTGATCCCGGGATTTCCCGAATAAGGACAAATACCTGAGCTTTTCCTTTCGGAAGCTCCATATTCTATTGAAGGCGAGTACTTAGCAAACTCTTGTTTTTGGTAGAACCTGTTGCTAAGATCCAATTTTTAAGCAAATAGTATACTTTTTCTTAAATCTAAAACTTATACATCCAATTTAAAAGATATATTTTCAGCCCATAGCTGCAGTTTTACGCACGTTACTTTTTTTCAGAGCACATGGCAATAAAAGCAAGACAAACGCATCTTACTCTGCAGCCATGCATTCTGTCGAGGTAGAACAGATACCTCCGCACAGCAACTGCAGCCGACTGGTACATACCAAATGACAATATTCACAATGACCTATCTTTCCCAAAAATCACTGACTACATTCTACAAATTTCCCAAAATTTCTACAACAACCTTCCCAACAGCTTTAATGAACTAATTAGAGGCCTCGGGGAATACGATATTGACCCTGGGGAAACGTACAAACGCCCAAGACTATTACTAACAGCTCAATAACTCCAATACCATTGAGACAAACAGCATTACGTAATACATAGACAATCCCAATGACTAAATCCATCGACTAATCCTTACCCACTTAATCTTTAATCATTACCTATATCCTCCACCATCTAACCACCACCATTTCTTTAAAACTCATCACCAAGCCAGTAAGGGACAAAGTCCCGATATGGCAATATGTCGAGGGTCCCTCTTCTGAGGAGGAGGTTCTTCCCTCAACGACACCACTGTGCTTGCTCTGTCGAGGTCTGCAGTTCAAACCTCGGCCGGACGGAAACACTTAGGGAGATGGAAGCTCCTATTCAATTCCATCAAGGGTCCTCTGTTGGAAAGGCGTGGGCGGAAGTTCGGTGTCACTTTACCGCGTCCCACTTCAGAACGTTCCTTTTCTCTTTTCCCTTTTCATAAAAAACATTGGCAAAGAGGTGAAGGACATTTAGCAAAGAGGATATACCACTCGCATCGTCGCAATTCATCAGCTTCCCGAATTGAATTTGTGCACGACCCTCTTTATCCGCCGACACTTGCAAGAAATGAGGCTTTAAGAACTGGTGTTAAGGGACTGTAGGGATAAGTGTTACTGCGTATCCGACTCGGGTTTCAGATGAAGGGTTCTGCTTCCTGGAGAACCCTCGACACCCCATTGGTTCTTACTAGATATCGAACATCTTTCAGCAAAAACTGCAACCTTTGGATTTATAAGTACGTGAAATGTTTACTGAAATAAGATGTACTAACACATATATGTTCAATCTTTCCAAAAGATGGCTATGAGAATTTTATTTAAAATACTATGACAAATGAAATGTAAGTGTTTCTTGAATTTTCTGTCGGAAGTTCTCTGTACTCGTAAGGAATTTTGTATAGTTGGTAGACGTTAACCGTGCTATAGCAAAATGATCTGCTTAAAAAAATATGTACCATTAGCCATTTCCGAGATCCTGTATTAATAGTTCGAATTATTCATTTCATTCTTTTAAGTTCCTGTCCGCAGTCAATTGTTTCTCATGACTGCATGGAAAGTATATGGACATTTAAGAGCAGTTCAAGCACAGGGTTCATGAACATTTGACCTCTTTGTTTCAATACCGAAATAAATAATGTATTTTGTTTATGTAAAGACTTATTTGAATTAATTAAATTGTTTAAATAAATAATAGGGGAAGAGAGGAATACAGAAATAAGTATATATGTTGAACCAGAAAATTAAGAAGCATAATTTGCTCATATTCGTAAAAAGAACAAAAATAATGGCGTTTCAAGGCAATGGATGTATGAGATGTAAAATTAAGAACATGAATTATAGATATTAACAAATTACTGCACTAGAAGCAGAAATATTAATAAAAATAGAGAAAATGTGATAAAAACAGCTGAAACAAGCTGCCAAGATTCTTCGGAGGTGGTAGAATGAATGAACAGAGAACCATAAACGTTATGGAAAAGTTAATTCTTTTTAGATTAAGGAATAGAATAGTAGAAATTTACGATGAACGTAACGCTCTATCCCTATGCTCACACCTGTAGTCGCTTGAAAGTCTGATGGCATTATCTCTGCTCTATGTTGGGCTTGTGTACCAAAAATCGGGTGCGGAGTATAGCTGGCAGTACCCGAAAAAGAGTCCAGAATATGTAGGAACATATTGTTTACCCCTCACGGTTAGCGGTCTATACATGACATATGTAAGGAGCGCCGTCCCCCACACTGTACACAAAGCTCACGAGGGTGTCCTGCAGCTACTTGTAAGTGGTCGCATGCGGCATTCTCCAGGCTTCAGTTTTGGGTGTTGAGGTTCTACTCCGCAGTAGCATTTTCATGCACATGGTTTACATACAGAAGACATTATAGCATCAAATTTTCATGCGCGTATATACTCCGGTGTGAGTACAGTGATAGTTCCCTTTTAAGATACCATATATATATATTTACGTACTTCAATGTTAAGTCATGTCGGACTATGAATGAAACGGGTGAAATGATACTAAAGTAAGCCCAGGTTCCGTAGAGCTTAGAATTAGCAGACATACATCTTTCCGGATAAGGGAAAGCCTTGAAAAAATCTTATCTAGATAACTCACTCTGACCGAGATTTGAACGCGGGATCTATTGAACGTGAAGCAGACACACTACTACCTACGCTGCAGAGGCGGGCGTAGAAACAGCTGAAACGAGATTTCAAAGAACTCGTAGAGAATAGCACAATGGATAAAAAGAGAAACATAAACATGGGAGAGTAAAATAGTTTTGGATTAAAGGACAAAATTGTAGAAAATGGTAACAACCAGAAATTCACGAACGTAACAGTGAAGGATACCAAGTACGGTTTCAGAACATAATCCAAGATGAAAAAGATTAGTAGAGACAAAAGATCAGGAATCTACTATTTAGTTAATTATGACATGAAGGTAAACACAGCGCATCTCATAGGTGAATGTTAAATGAGATCGTACCCCGATAAACTTGTCCCATTAGAATGACTTAGGAAATTATTTTGACGAGTATGAAAGCTGGAACAATGCCAAAGAATGGCCCCTTATTGCCCTTTGTTCAGGTGCGAGATTGCGCCCCGCCCGGATCCGCAGCATCCGGAACAGAAGTTTCGAGAAGGGGAAATTGAGTGGTCTCCGTTCAAATGGCGCTACAAGCACCCTCCAGGAAGTTTGTAAACCTATAAAAACGCTTCTTCCGGATACTTCAGTAAAGTGCCGGAAGGATGTTCTGAGAGTTTTAAGGATACGGCTTCGCTTCTCTGCTCTTTCTTTGATCCTTGTGACGGAGTAGGCCATCGAGAACATCTTTGTATGGCGGAAGTATAGAAGAATGCAATATGTCCAAAATCTGGTACCTCTACTTGAACCACTACTAAGAAATGTATGTTTTATTAATTTTATTACAAATGCAATACATATTTTTAATTTCTGCAATAGCCTCTGAAGTCCTCTTCGTTGGATAATTTTGCCATAACTAGTAATCCTTAGAGGTAGCAAAAAATTATGGAAGGTAAGAGCAGGTGAATCGGGTCATTATTCTAAAACTCTTTTACAAAAGTCCTATTTGTCACGTAAATCTGAAAGCTTTTACCTTTTACTCAAGCCTCGATATTCTAGATTAGTAAATGATAAGTTTATCGATGAAGAATTTCTGTATACTTCCGTTTTTATTCTATTCCGAGCGGAAACCAATCCTAATTGCCAGCAATTGGAGGATGAATAGAATTGGCATATCGGACGAATCGGAATGGAAAGAAAAACGATGGAACATTCAATTTCAGTACATAATGTAATCATAAAACAAAATAACTCATTTCTACACTTGTATGTTCAGATTTTTATGCATCTCACACGCAATTTCCACATATGAATTGCTTCTTTCCCACAGCACTTACATAGATTTCGTGGTGCCATTCTCCATTTTTCTGGGCTTATTTGGGTATCATTTCACGAATTGCATTTATCATCTGATATAACGTTGTAGCAGATATTTTATGTTGTTCTAAATTCTTTTGCAATGAATGCATTAAGGATAGTCAAAGATATTGCAATTTATATTAAAATATAAGTTTAAAGTAAAGCAGGCCATGAGAATGATGCAACAAAAGTTAAGCTTTGTAAAAGATCATTAGTATTGGTAATTTCTAGAATGAGGTTAGGTAACTTATGACATTAACCAATAAAAGTTTAGAATGGGTGTAACAATGGCAACATAATAAGGAAGAAGTTGGAATCTTTGCAAGAACCAGGTCTTCTGCAATAATCCGTCTTAGGAGTCAGACGTGTTTTATACGCGACGCTCTGCAAGTCCCAGAAAATGTTCAAGTTATATTAATCTGCATCTGCAAGATATTTTCGCCGTGCTACAGTGGTATAGAGATATAGCTCAGTGTAAGCTTATTAAAGGTAAAGTTTTGAGCGAATACAGCAGTGAAATACACAAAAGATTGACGACGCATGCGTTAAAGACGCGTCACTAGTTGTATCATTCGACAATTTAGGGAATTAAACATCCTATAATATACAACATTCTGTAAACAACCAGCAAATACGTATTCATCAAGAAGAAATAAAACATATTTTGGAACAAATTTCAGAATTATTCTTAAATTGATAGCAAAATTCTTAATTCTTCAGTTCCGTTCCGATACCTAGACGCTGGGTGTAGAGATCATCGCTCGAGAGCAGCCATGGAGAACTTCAAGAATTCTGCTAGAACTTTACCAAAGGTGAGAAATCCATCATCAACACCTTCATCCATTATAAACCGCTACAGCGTTCGAGGACGTAAAATTAAGAAGTTTGAAACCTCCGCTTTACCTTAATCCGCTTCGCCCGTTGTTGTAATGCTATTTATTTTTGCCCGTTTGCAGCACTGATTAAGTAACTAAGATAACAATGGATGTAAGATATTCCACATTTTCTTACCGCATAATTTTCCGGAGCAATTTCAATGCACATGACTTATAAATCTATTTAAAACGAACTTAAAAAAGTAACAAAATGCTAGTAATGGATCATTACATATCTCCTTTCCGGAAAAGAAGCTCGATTTCTCACATAGATTGAAGAAACACAATCGTATTACACACTCAATTGTCTCAAGTACATCTTTGTTCCAACACAATACAGTACCGACCCCTAGAGCGCAGATGTTGAAAAACAAATCGCAGACGCACGCCAATCCGATACACCCACGCTGACTTTACATAAAAATTGTAAGTTAATGTAAATGTTATTTTTTACTTTTTGTTTATATAATTTTTCAAACTATTCTTTGTGACGTGTGAGTGCATTAATGAAGTAAGATTTTCACTAAATCAACGGTTTCTAGCCGTGTGGACGTCGGGTTTAATACCCATAAGATATATAAGGCATTCCTACGTATTGTGCAGAAAGAACAAGATGAAATTGCGAAGTGTCCTGCAGGTGGTTTTGGAGATAGCACGTAGATGGTTGGTTAAGCCAGGCTGGGCAAAGTGGCTCCACCACAAACCGCACATCCTCGTCTCTATGTACTTGTTAATAAAGTTTAAGATAATCTTGAGAACAGGATGTGACGATAAACACCTCTTCTTAGCACATTCCTACATACCAAAGGAAGGCGAAAAACCAGAACTTCTGCAAATCTTAGTTCAAGCTTTGCGAATTTATTTCTCTCTCTCTACCACGTGCACAATGCACTGAATTTCAGCCCATGATTTACATTTTGAGATCCCCAAAACAGCATTTTGGTCCATTTGTACGCATCTATGAACAACATATATCTAAAACAAAAAGTAAATAAAAAATAGCATTATTTCTCCAGCTTGCAGACTTGCTAAGGAAACATTTCATGAGACAACTCCCCAATCCAAACCACAAAACTTCAAAACTTTTTATTTTATAAAAAATTATTAAACCAATTTTGATTTACGACCATAGGTTACAGACATTTTCGTAATATATGAAATCTACATCTTGCATTTTCTGGAAATAGCTCTTCAAATACTCTTCATTCTCTATAACTTCTGCATAACTGGTAAATCGTAAGACATACACAAAATACTACTGAATAAAACTTGTGTATATCGATAAAGCACATAATTTTATGTAAAATACTTTCTGTTTTAGCTAACCATTTCGAGATATACCTTGTTTTTGGTTTGAATTTATAAATTCTTTTACTTTTGTTAACTACGAAATCGTTATTCAGTTATTTTACGTCCTGGCCATGCAAAGAGAAAGGTACTGACCTCCAAAACTGTATAAATTTAGAGGCAAGATTTTATGGTGATAATTATTTTAAAATTTGCATTAATAATTTTAATTGGTGGCGTTTAGTGGTTTTCTACCATAAATTCGCATTAATTTCGTGCAAATTTTTGGGGAAGAATTAATGAGTAATGACAGATAATGAGTAATAATGAGAAATCAACAGATAGTAGGTAACATTAATAAAATCAAATATCACATATTAGCATACAACAATTTGTGATATTTTCACATTTCATACCTGTTCTGTTGTCTGTCACAACTAAGTTATATGTAGAGAAAAATCTTTCACCGGCAGCGTTTGACATCGGCAACCAAAGACATTGAAGGGATTTTTCACAGAAATTGCGGTAACAATCAGCTTTTGTCTTCAATGCCAAGAGTTACTACATCTAATCTGTTATCGTTACCACCATGGCTTTGCTGTTCAACAATGTCACAAAGCTCTTTGTAACAAAGAAGCAAATCAGAATCACAAGTACTACCATTGGTTTTAAATGCATTTAGTTGTTTAAATGCTGCCATTAGATGATTTAAATCACCTACACTTGATTTAGTAACTAGCCTAGAAGGTTCAAACAATTGATATAGGTTTTATGGTTATTACATCAGCAGTTTATTTTGCATTATGGAGTTTAATTTAGACAAAGTCATACGGCAGCAAACTTTTAGATTCTCTTTTACAGCTTTTCTGAACTGGGATCCATGATATGATCTACAAGTGCACTTACTCTGTTTCCAAATTGACCACTCTCTAATATTTAGTATTTGGCTCTCAGCGAGTTAATTCGGGATAAAACAAGAATGAGCCACAGTTTTTTTTATTGAAATTCTAATATAGGATCTGCTATCAATCTGCAATTTTCAGAAACAAATATTGTTGTTGTTGTTGTTGTTGTTGTACCTTTACAGTATTACAGCACTTGGCATCGCAAAAATGATCATTTAACAAATTTTGCGCAGAAACTGAAAACTTTTCTTTTAGAAAAGAAATCGACAATTGCATCAAAATAGCTGGCGTACTGAACTACTGAATTAAACCAGCTAGACCAGCGTATCAGCACAGGCAATGGGAACACTTATAGCTTCTAAATCTGGATTGTTTTCCTTGAGGTATTGTCTGTATTCGTTTTTTAACTTTATGGCATTTCGGCACACATTCTTAAGCCCCGAGGAACAATATTTTCTGTTAATGTAATGTCTGAGAGTAGCTTCCTAGAAGTTCAGTACCTTCTCAGTAGCTTTAGTCAGCATAATAGGAGTTTTTGCTGTGTACGGTGTGGTATCCAATAAATAACATTTCCAGTTAGCATACGACAAACAGTTCTCAGTATCACGGACCATCCCGGTGCTGTGGTGTCAGTTTATTGTTGCACCGCTTAGCTGTTATTTCAGTGCGCATGAGGTCACTGTATTGGCTTTGTTAAGTGTTCAATTTTGTCTTGCTTTCGTTAAATTTGTAACTTTTTTTTTCATGACTTCTAGCTTCATGCTATGAAGACACGAATGTTAAATTAAAGTTATATTTATGCAATTTGAAATAAACGAAAAATTTTCTATGCAGAGTATCAACAATAGAAATTTTCTCATTTATCGCTAAAGAAATTTTATTCTCGAAGAAAGGAAAAATTCGCGAAAAAATCCTTAAAAAACAAAAACTGTTGCCTCTGGGTGTAATAATTAATGGAGCCCTTAGGTGATACAAACCCCCAATGACAGATCGCATTAAAATAACTCTGAAACTGAAAGAAAGAAAGAAAGAAAGAAAGAAAGAAAGAAAGAAAGAAAGAAAGAAAGAAAGAAAGAAAGAAAGAAAGAAAGAAAGAAAGAAAGAAAGAAAGAAAGAAAGAAAGAAAGAAAGAAAGAAAGAAAGAAAGAAAGAAAGAAAGAAAGAAAGAAAGAAAGAAAGAAAGAAAGAAAGAAAGAAAGAAAGAAAGAAAGAAAGAAAGAAAGAAAGAAAGAAAGAAAGAAAGAAAGAGAGAGAGAGAGAGAGAGAGAGAGAGAGAGAAAGGAAGAAAGAATAAAAGAAAGAAAGAAGTACACAAAGTCACAAATTTTAGAAATACAAACACTTTTATCGACAAAAATCCCGCCTACTTATCTTAAACCTTCAGTTGTCATTTGAAACACAATTTTCATCTATAACTTAGTAAATTCTAGGATTTAGTTTAGTTTTCTAACTTGTATAACTGAATTAACTGCAGCATTTCTGTCTTTTCTAATGAATTTCTTGTTGTACATCTCAACGAAACGCCTAACTGCCACTGAGTTATATATTTTCCTTCATGTTATGACATAGATACCCTTGTTAATTAAAATATTCTTTGACAAAATTGTAGCTCGTTCTTCTTATAGAATAACTTTATTTTAACACATGAAAGTTTATTACATTATTTAGCTATTTCTCTATACATTTTTTATAAAATTATTGATTTACTCTGAAACAGCTGACAAGGAAAGGTTGAAAGATGTAGTGAAATGAAGGACCGATAATGTCGAAGAATGTAATTATCTTTTCCAACATTCCTCTGACAACTCGGGAGAACTCCGAAAAATAAAACACAGTGACTGGAATCGAACCCCAGGATGCAGGTTACAGACTCTACGGCACTAAGAAAGTATTGCACTCGAATTTGATTTGCTCGGCAACATTATTTAACGCTTATTTGTGTCTGAGAGCGGTGGTTCAAAGCGAGGCTGTAGCCGAGCCGTTGTTAGCCTAGCAAACAAGATTACTGAACATCACAATGGAAACGTGCTGAGTACGTGATATTTGCTTTAGCAATGTGCTTGCTGAGTAATCAGACCCGCCTTCTTCAACAGTTACAACCAAACCAACAACATTCAGGTGAGTTTCTCACAATCTTTATCCAAAGTCAAGCTAAATTCTGCTACTTTTGGGTCGTTTAGGATTGCTGGGCACACTTCTGAAGTTGTTCATATTTACCCAAGTGTATTTACTTCCGTAATTCAAATATTTCCTATTCCAGAGATGTGTATTTTCAGTTAGAAAACAGCTAAAAAGTTTAATGCTATTATCTAAACGGAGAAAGTATTACATTCCAACCTAAAGATTAATAAAACTGAATAAAAAGAAACAGATTTTCAGAAAATCGCCGTATGACAGCGTAACCCTACTGCGAATACTGGGACATATACCAGTCTTGATTATTTACATTTAGTATAATATACCATATGATGAACTGAGTACTAAAACAAATATATCTTGGTCTACTTCTGATCTGGGCAGCCCTTCAAAACAATGATATACTTTATACGTGTGTAACTTTTTTAATAGTCATTGCTTTTCATTTACCTTTCTATCCTGCGCCATTTTTTGTATTTGCCAAATGTTTGTCTTACCTGTAAATTATTACCGCTGGTTTCAGATAAATATTACCAATGTTTCGCTGCCTGTATTCACCTAACCTCACTTTTCAATATTCCTCACTTGCACATCACCCCATTTCTTGCGTCCTGTTACAGCAGCTATTTTCTCTCATTCCAGTTAACCTGTCAATCACACATTCTTAAATCCTCTCTTCAGTTTCTCACAATCGCTTTCAAATCGCTTTTCCCTTTCTGCAATTTTTACAGCCCTATCAAATTTGCTCATATCTTTTCCTCTACCTCTCAGGGACCCAATTCTGTACTTAAGCCATACTAGCCAAATTTTTGCCTTACTGATATGCCCCTACATCTTGATATCACCCGCCTCTTCTTTATTTTCTCTTTATTCTTCTTTATTAACCCCTTCTTTATTCTCGCCCCTTTTTATCTCTTGTATACCCACACTTTTTCACTCTGCTTTTCCCTGATCCCCTGTATCCCCACACTTGTTCACTGTGCTCTTTCCTGATACTTTGTATCCCCACACTTGCTTTACTCTACTCTTCCCTGATCCCTTGTATCCCCACACTTGTTTCACTCCGCTTTTCCCTGATCCCTTGTATCCCCACACTCGTTTCACTCTGCTTTTCCCTACTCCCTTGTATCCCCACACTCGTTTCACTCTGCTTTTCCCTACTCCCTTGTATCCCCACACTTGTTTCACCCTGCTTTTCCCTGATCCCTTGAATCCCCACACTCGTTTCACTCTGCTTTTCCCTGATCCCTTGAATCCCCACACTTGTTTCACTCTGTTTTTCCCTGATCCCTTGAATCCCCATACTCGTTTCACTCTGCTTTTCCCTGATCCCTTGATTTCCCACACTTGTTTCACTCTGCTTTTCCCTACTCCCTTGAATCCCCATACTTGTTTCACTCTGCTTTTCCCCGATCCCTTGAATCCCCACACTCGTTTCACCCTGCTCTTCCCTACTCCCTTGAATCCCCACACTCGTTTAACTCTGCTTTTCCCTGATCCCTTGAATCCCCAAACTTGTTTCACTCTGCTTTTCTCTGATTCCTTGTATCCCCACACTTGTTTTACTCTGCTTTTCCCTGATCCCTTGAATCCCTTGAATTTGCAACCTAAACTACTCTTTACTGGAGCAACTTATTTTATTTTTTATTTTATCAAAAAGCACACTAACAGTTTTAATTAAAACACCAAATATTTATTGTCTTTGCAAATACAAAGTATCTACTCATTTTTTTGAAGATAGACTGTGATGAGTCTTTATTCGGAATGAATTCTGCACAACTAGTAAATCGTAAGTGATCTGTGACATTAATTTTTTCAAATGATTTGAGTTTATACATTTCATTAGAGCAGAGATGCTATTCCTATTTTTTCTCGTAAGTATTCAGGGAGGACAGCATTTCGGAGGAGTCACATAGCATCCCGAGTTTCGTTAGCAACATGTCCCAGAGCACAAGGTGTTAATGGAAGCCTGCCAAAAGCTCACTGACTGAGTGTGCCGGTCTCCCGCCATGGAAAGATTTGCGGTGGTGTGTAACACTTGCAGCTGAACTGTTTTTGTGACTTGGGTTCAACAAGTGTCGGTACCAGCTGTCACAGTTAGACCCACGCGGAGCTCTGCCTGGGGAATTAGATCTAATGTACTACCTTCTACAGCTTCCAACAATGTCATTCTCTTTGTAATACTATACACTACTATGGGTTTGAGAGGCAAATAATCCCGATGTGGCTTCAGTATATACTATAAGGCTGTTTTTTGGCTTATAAACTAGAAATAATCTATCAATTCAAAGTTAAGACATAAATAAATAGAAGCAAATAAGCGCTGTAATTCATACTTGATAATTCTTTCACTTCAAATAGAAAATTCGTTCTGAAAGATATGGGGCTATAAATAATTCTAATTTCATTTTATAAATTACTAAAGCATTTAAAAGGATCTCCAGAGCCTTGTACTTCAATATAAGCACAAGTACATAACCCCTTTGCAAAGAAGGCCTTGTTCAGGACATTCTAGATTACGGACCTGACACTGGCATTCGAGATTGAGAAAAATGGCTCCAGAAAAAGCCGGTGATACCTACGTGTTTACAAACTATCTGCTATATTGTTTTATATGTATAAGATTTATTATTTGTTTTAGTAACCACGATATAAGTTTTTTCATTAGAGAAACAAGAGTATTTGTGCAATTCAGAAAACGTGAATAATTCCAGTAATGTGTTTTCTGCCTCATGAGATTTCCACGCCTTTCTGTTTGCATTCTACATAGATTATAGCTATATCAAACATAAATACTACATAACTTACTTAACCTATAACATTACCACGCCCCGAAATTGTTGTTCTCGGGTCTAATTACAGCAAAGGAAACAAAAGTAAAAGTGCAGTCTAAAACTTCTGTCATTTGCAGCATTTCATGTATTAGTTGTCAGTGTATATATTGTCACCAATCGCATTGTTGTGTTGGAGCGCCGCAAAGCCAGAGCTGTGCGCGTGGGCAGGAAAGAAAGAGACAGAGAGTAGCGCGCAGAGCTGGACGCTTGCCGAGAGAGAGACAGACAGAGGTCTGGAATTTTCCGCTTTTTTGATGCCGTCGCATTTGTTACCGAATGGTTTACTGCATTCTATAACAATGACTGGGAGGTATAAATAGCGGCAAAGTGTGAGAGACAGTCAGTTGTACAGTTGCAGTTGCGTTGTAATTGTATGAGTTGTGTGATCGTAATTCTTTTGTTTGTTTAAGTGCAGTAGCGCACCGAGTCGACCTTGAAGACTGTTCTTTGTCAATGTCACGTCTTTTTGCTGCTGCAAGGGTTGCACAAAGTTGCTGTTTTACTGCAATAGAGTGTTTCGAATTTCTGCAAACAAGACTTTTGATTCTACGAAACCGCGAAATCACAATATGTTTGCGATCTGTGTAAATGGATACATAATTACGGCTTATATATATTTTGTCTTTATGCTGTAATTAAGTTCCTTAGCTGTTGTATAAATAGAGAAAACTGCTAAATAAGAAATGAAAGAGCCAATATTTTATATGAACTGAAAATATATATTTTCTCACTGCTCGTGCAATATCGATTCCGAAGACCTTAACTTGATGGTCTGGGAGTAAGGAATTATATTTTTTGTATAGTTTATATTTTCTGTATTAAAGGTATGTAGTTTTTATATTGTTAAATAAACTTCAGGACAAAAAAGGGTACAATATCAACATTTAACCTATTATAGTTATGATTCACTATAAAAATACCTCATATCATTTAATGTTATGAAGAAAGTAGGAGATAAAGTTAATTTATTCGTCACAAGAGTTTAAAAACCCAAGTTGCAAATGTCGAGTAAGTCAGCAAGTCAGATAATGAAGAATGACTATGGCCTGGTATCGAAGTTTAGGCTTAATCTTTGGTTTAGGTTTAAGCAGAGCTTTAAGCTACAGTCCCCCAACGTTAAGTCGTATCAGACAATGGATGAAATGATGCTCAAATGAGCCTAAGGTCCATAGAACTAAGAGTTACTCGACATTCGTCTTTCAGGATAACGGAAAACGCCGGAAAGAAACCTTATCTAGGTAAACTGATCGATATTCGAACTCGAGACCTCTTTGTACGATGTAATTCAAGCAAAAACCAAGCTTATTTTGTGGCTCGAGTAAAGTAAATGATATTAAATAATTAGAAAATTAAAATGAAAGTTAAAATCCACAGCCCAAAGTCAGCCAGTGATCAAGGAGATATTATATTTTATTGGGAAGTACGTACTATAAGTACTATCTCCAAGATTGGTTCCTCGTAACTTCCTCATCAATTCTCCATATTATTATAAAGTGAGTAACGACCTTAAGAAAGAGCCCACTTCTCTCATGATAAAATAATAATCTAACTCACTATATTTTTATACCAAAATTTATTTGGGAAATCCATTCCCTGTACCATTATTGGGGATGTAGTTACACTTTGAAAATATCTGCTTCTGGCAGACTTGTACTGGAGAGTACAGGCGAACTAAATCTCTGATTTCAAACCTGTCATCAGGTAAGTGACTGTCAGCTCCATTTAGGATGCTGCAGGCTGCACGTCCTGCCTCGTCTCGGTTGCAATCAGAACCAACCGGAAGTGGCTATTTTGCGTACACTCCCACTCTGAAAGATGTCTCTTTCTGCAGTGAGAATACGGTCTCTGCGGATGTCTTGAAGCCGTTTGTTATTAGTTAATACATATTTTTTATTTACAAATATTACTAAGAACTACATACTGGAGAATATTAAATGTAGCCAGTTATATATTTTATTATTATTTAATAAGTTATGATAAAAAGAAAACATTTCTTATGGAAGTCACTTAGAAAATCATATTCTTTGAACAAAACCCAAAGAAAATAAGTTAGTTAGTTACTAACACTCCACACATGGCAACCTTGGCCTTCGGGGTAACCTCACCCCACCAAGTGATGACCGGACCCATTTCTCAGGTGGAGGCACCCAGAGGGCGGTGTCCATTACCTCCGATGATAGGGTGATAGTGAAGATGGCGGTGAGGTGAGAGGACCTACAGTTTTTACCGTGGACTCCGAACCACGTTGGGCATAGGGGATACTTCACGTGTGCTAGACAGAGGTGAAGGCGTGGATAGGGCCGACTTAAAATCGCCAACCCCAGAGCCGGGAATCGAACTCGGGACCCTTAGAACGGGAGCCGCGAACGAAACCACCGCGCTACCCCGGCGCCCTCCCAAAGAAAATAATATCGAGAAGAAAACCTAATAAAATATAACGTCAAATATACAACGACAATTCACAAACATCGACAATATAAATTCACAAACAATGTCATTATCTATACCGAGCGGGATGGCTCAAGGGTTTCGTCTATGGCCCGCATTCCGGAAGTCCGGGTTCGCTTTCCGTGGCCGACTTACGTGACCCATGTTTCTTTTCGGGGGGTTTAAAGTCGCCAGGCGAATGCTGGGTAGGTTAATTACATACCTACCCCGAATTTCCTGTCCTTCCGTTTCCTCTCCATTATTTCACATCATCTCTCATTTGGTGGTCTCTTACAGGGTAGAAGTGTCGGCGGGTGTCACGGCGTTGCATGGCAAGATGATGTGCTCTTGTTAAACACTTCCTCCTTTGCTAGGACGGTCTGCGAATCTGCCCTGGTGTGTGGATTCCGGACCCCACTAGAGTGGGATGCCAGTTGTGCTGGCCTGCCGGGGAGTTTCCAATTGCTAAAGTGTATGGAGGCTACCCTCTGCACTGTCGTGACTCCTTGGACATGCTCTCTGTCTCAACTCGCCTCATCCTTCCTCCCTGGGGTGCAATAGATCAAGTCTGGACCTCCGTGCGGAATCCCCTCCGTAACGTACCCCAGTCTATAGCTAACATTTATTACATAAACAAACTACTAAGGTATTAAGTCAACTGATGGTTTCAATAAATTGATAAAATAACATAATTTAATCTCCCTAAGTAAACAAAATTTATGCATTCAAAGGAAAAGAGAGTATAAGAACAAAAGTTATTTTGATAAAGTCGACATGAAAAATTGAATGCCACGGCCGGGAATTGAAGCACTGATCTACTGATTTCCGTCCTGTCGCTCTTACCCACTGAGCTAACATGGCCAATTTGCAGTCATGACATTAAGTTCTCCAATTGACTCATATATTTCCCGATAAATTGTAGACGGAAAACAGTATATCCGTGGCTCAAATCTCGGCTGTGGCATTGATTTTTCATGTTGACTCTATCAATCCAATACCTTAGCCTATATACGGATATAGTGTGAAGAAATGTTTAATTTCTATCAATTAACAAAAACTGTTATAGACGATAAGATTATGAAACGGCGGTAGTTTGTGGTTGTGGAATTTTCTTTAAACCCTTCGTGTAATATCTTTTGAAGATGCTGAGCTTAAATATAAAGTTTGGTCTTCAACAGAATTTTCGTTTTTATGTTACAGTTTCTCAGAGAGGCAGATAAGTATAGATCTGTTTCTAAAAAATTATTTTTTGTTTGTTCAGAAGTCCCAAAATAAGTATTCTCAATGAAATTTCGATATATAAATATTGGGTGGAATGCAATACAACCTTCTTAAATCAATTTTTAACAAAAATCGTATCTAACTTTATTCCATATGCAGTTGTTTTTCAAATGTAAGCCTTGCAGACAGTAAACGTTCGAGTTCTGGAAAAGCACTTAGAGAAGGAGATCCCACCACTGAGGCGAGACGTCTGCATTTCGTCTGCAGTGAGACCTCCGGTTAGGGTAATTCTTCTGTCAGCTTCAAGTGGATGAGTGCTGGCTCACTCAAGTACTTCACTGTCACCATGCACTCACTCAGTACGTTTTTGTTTCTTCTCTTATCATCATGCTGCTCTGTGAACAATCAACGTTTTCCTTCACACGCTGCATAATGCCATTTCCCTAGATCCAATTTCCCTTCTCCTTTCTTGTTGGAATTTACTGTTGAAGAAATCTTCTTTCTTCTTTCGATATACATTCCACAATTTTGGAACATGTGAATAAACATCTTATATACAGTTTAATATATCCTTTTCATTTATTATTTTCTACACTGCTAGATACACTCTATTTAGGTAGAGGTTATAAAGCAACCTCGCACACTGTCACCTATATACATCTATTGTGCCTATCTCACCAAGGAGGAAGGCTAAACTGAAAGAACAACAAGAGGGGCTGGAAGACATAACCCACTGCTGCAAGGAACGCTTTCTCTTCTGCAAGATAAAAGATAAAAGAACCGTTGATAAGATACCCAATGAAGATAGTGCAGTTTCGAACACCACAAATGATAGAAAACCGCAAACATTGTGTACTTTTAAAGATGTCAATAAGTTTCTTGAAAATATAAAGATTTGCGACACGAAATATATGAGAAATATATTACAAACGCTATGAGCTTCAGGGCGAAATACGAGTTTAAAGCTTTACTCTCATCTGAACTATTTTCCTGATATATTTCGATCCCTCAGAGATGAACAAGGTGACTGATTTCATCAAGGAGATGGAGAGGAGGTATCAGGGTCCATGGAACATTACGAGCGGACTACTGTTGGGGCTTGAAAAGGTAAATGTGAAATGTGTAGTGCTTAACGCCCGCTTTTACTACATGCGGCACCGCAGGCGGTGACACTGATGACACATAAGATGAAGATGCAGCACCAGTGGAATGAGATGGAAATGGAAACCGGAGATCAGGGAGAAAACTCGCCCCAGCGCCAGGTTGTCCACCACAAATCTGACTTTGTGGTCGCCTGGGATCGAACTCTTGGTGAGAATCAAGCGGTTTAACCAGTCAGCCACGGCGCGGCCGTCTTAACAAGAGAGAAAATCCTTAAACGCAATTCAGGGCAACCGACTTTCCGGCCAAGGATACTTTAACTTCACACTTTAATCTACAGATATGCAAGTATTTCTATATATTTGTTTTAAAATTGTGATTTGTTAGAAACCCTTACGTGATTGAGAAAAATGGACCTTATAATTCAATTTAGCACACGAAATTAGTTAGCATCAACTTCCGGCAAACAAAAGTTATATTTTTTTTTCACGGCGTCATTAAAGGCTTAAGCTCCTTAAATCTTTTATCTTTGACCACTTAATAATCAATATCAAAACATTTTGATATTGAAGGCCACAAGGAAGATTTTTCCAAATATTTCGTGATCCTTTCATCCTTAATTACCAGGAAATAAATTATCACTGGGTTGTTATATCAATAAATTCATACCATTTGGCATGATCACCAACAGTGTCATCACAGAAGCATTAACAAAGATGGAATGCAGTGCTGACTTGTGAGTGTCGGCTGATAAGTCCCGGGTTAAAATTTTAACCTTAATTTTTTCCCTTGTTTCTCAACATAATCTCCAGAAAGGCTAATACATTTGTAAAATCGGTGTTCTAATTTAATTAAAACATCTCTGTACTGCGATTTATCATGGTCCGCAAAATAGATTTTCACTGCATCGAGGACTTTCTAGTGGCTGTGAAATCTTCGTCCTCCAAGACAGTTTGAGTTTTTTTTTTTTTTTTTTAGGTTTGGGAACAGATCGTGGTCACTGGGTGCTAGATCTGGCGAATAGGGTGAATGTTCAATCAATTTTAACTTTAATTCGCACATTTTTTACATTCCAATGATTGAACGATAGCCGGAGCATTATTGTCGTGAAAAACAAGCTTGTTTCTCTACCAAATCAGGTCTTTTTCTTTTTACCTCATCCCGAAAACTTTGCAGTAAGCTTGTGTAATAGTCACCAGTGATATTTTTACCCTTTTCCAAGTAATGAATACAAATAGTTCCCTGTGCATCCCAGAAAACTCTCGCCATAACCTTGTTAGTTTACAAAATTGACTTCGCCTTTTTTGGAGTTGGTTCACCTGGCGTAACCCACTGTTTTGACTCATTTACTTTCTGGAGCGTAGTAATGTATCCAAGTTTCATCCATGGAAATAAGCCATCTCAAATATCGCTGGAAGTTTTACGGAAGAGCTTCAAATTCTTAACAGAAACGCCTTTTCTTTGCAACTTTTGATCAGGTGTCAAAAAACTCGGCACCCATCTTGCACAGAACTTGTGAAAGTCAAAATATTACTTAAAATATTACCTGCACGTTCGTTTGATTTGTTTATAGCCTCTGCTATCTCAAACAACTTTAATTTACGGTCTTCCATTACTAAACTATACATTTTTTCAATGATCTCTGGAGTTGTGACTTCCACAAGGCGTCCAGAGCGAGGCTCATCACTAGTGCTCGTACGTCTCATTTTCAACTCCGTAACTCACCTTTTAATTATTATACTTAAAGAGGCAGAGTATTCCAATGTACTGTCCGTTTCCTCCTTGATTTCTTTAGACGTTAAGCCTTTCAAATGGAATATTTAATCACTGCTCATTTTTCCAATTCCTCCATTTTCGTGAAACCTCTACACTTGTCTGGTTTAAAATGCAGTAATTCAAAAACCAAACAAGCTACTGACCTGTAACTATGGATACAAGCTAGTCTAGATTTAAACTATATGATGCTATCCGTTAAACTAGCCGAATCGCGCCATTTCTATGTGAGGTCCGGAACATATCTGCTCACCCTCGTAGAATCTAGTTAAGTATTTAAAGTCGCCACTGGAGTATGTTATCTCAAAGAAACCCGAAATTTCTCCGTCAACTCCATTCATCAACGGTTCTTCTCCTGTTAACACAGAGATTCGTTTCTAAAAACAAAGGATGCTGTATGTAAAAGAACAAAGTCAAAGTTGTTTGGTTCCAGTTTGAATGTAGGTTGAAGGAAACGAAGCTGTCTACAGAGAGAAAGCATACACAAACTAAAAAGGACTGCAGTGTTATACTTTTGCTACAGATGACTTCCTTCCGGTGATCCAGTCACGTTCCTGCATGACCGGGATGCCAGTGATTTCTTCAGCAGATCATATTAACTTAGTAACACGCAGTTCGGTAGTTTTCCCGCCAAATTCTGTACTTGGCCCTGACTCATTTTGCCATTCATTCATCACCTTTGTCCTTCGTCTCGTCCTACACAAGCCCACAACCCACAGTCTGGAGATCCCGTTGCTGAACTGCAGCCAATGAGGTGGTTGGGTCATGTGTGCAATTCAAGGCATAATACAACCATCTACTGGACTATCCAAACTTTCTGTTTCACTTAAGCATTTTTACTTTCTCTGCCGCTTACCTATCAAAAAATATTTTATTTCACCTCTAAACTAGAAAATAAGTTTTCACCGGAAATATATGTTTTAGATCAAGCTTTCCGATGTTACAGAGAAAATCTGTTATGTGAAAATATAGTTGTTTCTTTTTTATTTTCCCCAAGAAATACGTTAGGACTTTTTCGTAACGAATAACTGCATCTTTAAAGTTCTAGGCACATCTTTGAAGTTCTCATTAATTAATGGGCTACAGTGGTAGTCAGATGTTTAAAAGGCGCATCTCTCTTTCTCATAGAATTGAATAGAAACTTAATTTCTTTTACTTACGTCTTCCAACGTTGAACATGACGGACGATGAATGAAAATGGATGCAATGATGCTCAAATGAACCCAGGTTCCATAGACCTTACAGTTACCGACATTCATCTTATAGGATAGCGGAAAACCCTGAGAAAAACCTTATCGGAGATAACTCACCCTGACCGAGATTCGAACTTAGATCCTCTTGAACGGGAAGCAGGTACGCTACCATTAAGCTACCGAGGCGGGCAATAGAATTTTACTGTTTGGAAACAGTATTTGAAACTTCAAATAATAACAAAGAATATATCTGAAATGATCAAATCCACAAAAGAAATCCACAAAACCTGTTATCAGTTGTATAAGTCATTCAGCATGAACAGAACTTAAGAGGCAAATTCCCATAAAATTAAACATTTCCATTTGTCATGGAAATACGTTAAAATCAACGTAATTTAATCAAAATTATTTCCGCCTCAGTAGTATAGATGGTAGCGAGTCTGCCTCACGTCGAGAAGTCCCCAGTTCGAATCTCGGACAGGATGAGTTACTTTTTAAGACTTTTTCCAGGATTTTCCCTTATCTTGAAAGGTAAATGTCGGGTAACTCTAAGCTCTGCAGGCCCTTGACTCATCTGAGCATTATTTCACCCATTTCATTCATCGTTCGATATGACAACGTTGGAAGACGTAAAATTAGAAAAAAGAAATAAAAATCGGTCAGAACAGTTTTTAAGAAAATCTATATATATTTTTTAAATAATATGTAACCGTTAGTCTATGATGAGAGGGGCGATTATTTTGGAAATCTTCGTGTCACTCCTTGAAAGTCGCTAAACTTAAATTCAAAACTTGATTTTTGCCAACTGTTTAACCCTTGAGTTAGAGTGTTTCTTTAATGTTCAAAATATTAAATGTTCAGAACAATTTTTTGTAAAGTTTTTCTTAAAACATTCTTCTGACAAACTTTTCAACACTGTCACATTCACATTTTACGTGTAATAGGAAGGCACTCATTATTCAGCAGGAATTGAACCTAGACCGTTTGGATATAAAGGATGCACATTGACTATTAAAAATTCTCTGGCACGTGCCTTTGTTTAAAGAAAGAAACCTTTTATTTCTTTTAAACCTTTTGTGCGACCTTTGATACCATACTTAAGGATAAAGTTGCATCTTGACCCCAAGGGTCAAGCTAGTGAAGAAAGGCCTTAAAAGAGGGTGACCTGACAATGTTTTTTTCGCCGTTCGTGACTCATGGTGATTTCGCACCACATGACACATCTATTAGAACAAAATATTACAGCAGCCTGTTAATAGGTTATGCAAGCCAAACAGAAACTTCCCACGAAATTGCCGATAACACTTGTCATAAGTTGCTAATGTGACCTCGGTGACACTAATAACTATCTCTGAGGAAGACTTGAATCATCCGTCTTGCAAGGCATGATTGATGCTCATTTGCTTGCCACATAGAATAAGCATTTAGCTAATAGCGGTAAACCGTTGAACATGGCCCTCGGGGTGAAATTTCCAAATATTGCAGTAATTAGCGCAAGTATTGCATTCCATTCGTGGCCAAGGTCTCACGAAAAATGCATTTTTGAGGTTGCTTTGGATCTAAAGAAAATGCGTTTCAGGAAAGTGTCCGTATATGGATGTGTTTTGTGTGTCTAGCATAACTTAGAAACAAAAATTCTACTCCTATTGGAACTGCAGGGAAAACAACCTGGAATTCTCACATATCTTACATTTCCACAGCAGCCATTTATAGAATAAAAAAGTTGTATCAATTGCTACAGAAGAAATCACAGCTTCGTCTGGAGTGCTCAGTACTGATTTACAAGTCTCTGATACGCCCTATAATTTCTTACTCTGCTTCTGTATGGAGTGCAGCCAGCAAAACCCACATTCATCGACTCCAAGTTATACAAAACAAATTTCTCCGCAATATTACAAAGGCTCCATGGTTCATTAGAAA
The DNA here is from genome assembly GCA_030765055.1 of Mantis religiosa. NCBI lineage: Eukaryota > Metazoa > Arthropoda > Insecta > Mantodea > Mantidae > Mantis > Mantis religiosa. The sequence goes on from CM060959.1 coordinate 85,617,631, forward strand.
TGATCAACTATATCAGTACTTAGTATTCTTCCCGTAAATTTGTAAAATTGATATCAAAGACAGTCTTTGTTAGATTATCCAAAGTAGCTGGCCCTGTAACCTATGGCATTGAACGAAGAAATTTAGAAAGGGCCAGATTGAAAACAAAACTGCCTCAAGACGTACTACTCACTGATTCAGAAGATAGCGACTTTTTTCATTAATTCAAAGTATTTTCTCTAGTATTTTTCTCATAACACCAATGATCATAATCTAGCCTCACATATTTAACCTCTCTCTTTTCAATTTTTATCCATCGTATTTAATTTTATTTTATGTGTCAGTTATACTGCAATATACTTTATCTTTAATTATCTTTCATTTAAATGTACTCTTTGTTTATATTATAAATTTATCACCTATTGAATATGTTAGAGGACAGTAATTCCTTGGTTGTTTGTATGTAGTACTTACGTAATTTATCAATGACTTGCATAGCAATACTGCTGATCAGGCAAGTAATAAATAAAAATGGGTTATATATTGAGCTTGATGTAACATGGACATTTTCAAAAAGATCTCCCCATACAAATCTACTCATTAAATTAAAAAAATGGTTTTGATTCTGGAAAAAAAAAAAAGCTGCTCTAACATTTCGATTAAGTATATTTAACATTCCAGGTTCTCTCGGGCTTCAAGCCAGGTTCAAGCTCCAGGTTCAAGCCTTTGGAGGTTTAATGCTAGAAGGAGAAGGAGAAGGAGAAGGAGAAGGAGAAGAAGAAGATACTTTCAAGTTAAATATGTGTTCAGAATTTTCTGGGGAAAGCATCAGACGTCCACTTCATTCTGAATAATCATTTTTCCCCCATAAATGGTAAACCGAAAGAAATACACAAAATCTTTCTGTAAAAACATATAGATCTCGTAAAATTCAGAATTTATGCCAAGTACACTTTCCTGTGGCGTTACCTATTTCCGAAGTATTCTTTGTGGTTGATTTGAGTTTTCAAATAATATACTTTTCCCAAATATGTAGTTATTAATATTTTCACATACCTTTGTTCTGATCATGCAAAGAGAATGAACCTATGACATCAATCAATCGATTTTATTTTTTACAAAACCTAATTAATAATGAAATGTACTGTAACAGTTAAAATCACTGTAGATTAATTGTTCTCTCACACTGGCCGTGTGTAGGTTGAAGTATGGAAATATAGAGTCAGACTGAAAAATTCAATGCCATAGCCGGGATTTGAATCACGGATCTTCTGGTTGCCGTCCAGTCGCTCTAACCCTTGAGCTACTATGGCCAACGTGCCGACATGATACTAAATTCTCCAACTTAATTGACCTAATAGTGTTTCACTATAAAGCCCGGGCCTTAAAGTACTTACATGTTGTAAGTCGCTATTAAAGTAGTTGTTTCATGTGTTTATGAGAACTCCTAAGTGGTTTACCGGGAGAAACACGAGTCAATTGGAGAATTTAATATCATGCTGGCACGTTGGCCATAGTAGCTCAAGGGTTAGAGCGGCTAGACGGCAACCAGAAGAGCCGTGGTTCAAATCCCGGCTATGGCATTGAATTTTTCAGTCTGACTCTATGTTTCCAGTTAAAATTACTGGTCTTTCTAACCAATTAAAAATCTGTGTTTTAAAAACACTCATGCTCATTGTTCCATTGTGTCTAATTTGTATAAAATTTCACACAATAATAAGTATCCTTAGTGAAGGCAAGTCTACAATTAGGCATATTTAACTAATATTTATTTACAGTATCAACATCATCAGTGTCTAGTCTTAAATCTTAATTATTCAGACGGGCATGTACATTCGTAAAGAGATAAAATATGAACAAATTAAGAACAGGAAGTATTTTCAGTTGGTAAAATAATGGCTTAAAATGTTCATCTGGTTTCTTTTGTAACATTATCGTAATGACACTGTTTTGGCACAGCAGTATTTCTTTAACATGGGGTCTATTGTCCCATAAATAGAAACTATATGTGATGTGACTTTGGAACAATACAAAGCCACGAGTCCATTAAAGAATTGAGCACAGCGCTTATAAGAAAATATTTAGTAAAACAGCTGTTTACCTCCATTTAGACGAAGTATATGGGCGTTTGTAAGAATAATTTGTACAAGAGTGAACAGAAAAAATCATGCGAGTACCAGAACATCGATTATTTCTTTAGTGGTACATAGTGTTAATTCTCGAGAAATAAAAACCCTATTTTACAAGGGTAAATAGGGTTAGTAATTATACATTTACGGTTAGAGTTTTAAACACAATTTATTCCAATACGATGTTCCAACTAGAGCAGTGCAAACGAATATGCTGAGAATGGCTGCATAATCTCTGAAGTGCTTTTTCTTTTTGCTACGTGATTTACTACTACATAATCACATCGTAAAGCAATGAAGTCATCGTTATGTGAGGAAGACAAGCAGAGCGATTTTGTGGCCGGACTACAGTCACTGACCGTGCCGCAAAAAAGGAATGTCGAGAACTGGCAGGAAAAATCGTGTTCCCTAAGCTGCCGTGAAGCGTTATCAATCTGAGTGAAAATTAACTTGTTCGCTGAAGTGACCAACACGCTAACCTGCCAATAGCACTTCCAAAATAAGAGGACAAATGACTGCCATAATAAGCAATAATGCTAAACAAGCTCCTCTCTGCCATTCTCTTGTTCTAAAGGAGCAAGGTATGTGTTTATTTTGACATTTGATGGATTTTTAACACGTCCGGACCATTTCGGGACACTTAAAAATATCGGCCCGTATTATAAACCTTAGTTTTCATTATCTCCAATCTCCCTAAACTTAAATGCACAGAACGTTCACTGCAGATTAATATCCACGACTGGTGGAACATGCGAAACTCATCTAAATGTAAATTTCAGTTGGTTTTGCTAGAAAAGAAACACAAAACATTCAGGCAGGTTTTAAGAATAAATACAAAACAAAACAAAAATGTGTCGAGAAATAAAAACCCGAGACGAGAAAGTTTAAAAATTACAACCAGTGGCGAAGCGCGCAATAAAGCGATTCTACAAGAACTTCAGTATAAACAGAAGAAAAACAAGAAAATTCATGCCAAACAGTACTTTATTTACTCCTGATACATTTTCAAAATTTATTTGCGAACATCCGCGGTTGCGCACAATCTGACAGCTACTTAGACTCAAACAGTGAGTTCATTCAATACTGGATATTTCTGTTTTCACACATTCGTAACCTTGAATACCATCCTTCGTTGGGTTTCCGGAAGCAACCGTGACTCTTCGGTAGTAAGGAAGCACTCACAGATTTTGTCACGTGAAGTCTCTGTGGCGTGTGAAGGAAAGTTTATTTTTTGTTTTATGTTGCGCTTTTAAATACAACTGTAAGTACATCTCATTACGTAGACAGGTAATTAGTAGTGACAAATAGGAAATTCTTGTGCAGCTTTCAGTTATTACTAAAAGTGTGTGAATGGCATACTTTCTACATTTTAGACTAACAGTTCAAGCCCGCCTCGATAGCGTAGATGGTAGCGTGTCTGCCTCACGTTCAAAAGGTTCCTTTTGAATCTCAGTCAGGATGAGTTACCTGGCTAAGGTTTTTCCGGCGGTTTCCCTTATTCTGATAGACGAATGTCGGGTAACTCTAAGCTCCATGGACCCCAGATTCATTTGAGCATCACTTCACCCATTTCATTCATCGTCCGATATGACTTAACGTTGTAGGACGTAAATTAAAAAAAAAAAAAAAAAAAAAACAGTTCAGGTGGTGTGGGCCAGCTGTAGGAAAAATTGGAACGTCTGAGTGGAGACGGGTAGGAAGAATATGTCTGCTTGTAGTGTGACCAGCCTTGCCATGCAAGGAGGGCTTACGTGTTACTGTATAATAGAAACCGTACTGAAGAGTAGCCTTAGTTTTTTGAGTCATTACTTTCTCTTATTTTAATGAAAATTATTCTTTAGAGCTTCCCTCCCTTTGAAAGTCACGGCTCGCCACTGATTCCAGCACTGAAATAACACTCTTTCTGACGCCATTCTGTTAGTGATTCGCACTTATGCGCTAATTTAGTACCATAATGCCTCTCTTTGTTTCGTCTAATATACGGAAAAACTTGTATTTTATTCACCATTATAGCAAGTTGGACTTACAGGTTAAAAGCTAAAGTTAAACCCGTGGCGCTACAGCCCATAGAGGCCTAAACCTGCCAACCCGACTGCCGGCATTACGCCCTCATACACAAGATAGATGTGGGCGATCATCCCCCGTAGGGGAGGGGATCCGTTCCTTCAGCTACCGTGGTGCAGCCGCTGCCGACCCCTAGCACTCGTGGTATCTCTGACGTTACTAGAGGAACCTCGGGCCGAACATTCGAGCCCCTCCCTGATAGGGAGTTGTTCGGATTGGGTTGGACTCGAGGGGCAGTGGTTCCCGATACCCGTGGGTGATCGGGTACGTCTCCGGACGGAATTGAGGGAAGCCATTAATATTCCCGCGTACTAGCCAGCATAGCTAGTAGGTGTGCTAGATCACCACTCGGCCCCACCGAGGTCATATCGAGTTGGCGCGCGTAAGTGGCGTATCCACTTCCATCCCGTCTTGAGTCCATAGGACCAGCTAGGAGGGGGGGCTTGTTAGTCTCTAGGTCTTGCCCTATGGAAAGTCCCACGGAGGCGCAGGGCGCCCTTTTGGGACAGCTGAGTATCTCCCTGGTCGAAGGAGGCCCGGATCCAGGACTAATGGGAGTAGAACCTCTGACATTAACATTAATCAATACGGGCAGATATGGTCAGCATCTCGACACCTCCAGCCGGAACGTTGGCTTTCATGACTAGGGTCGCTTACATATCGTAAGCTCCTCATTTTCCTCACGATGCTGAGTGGGCATCGGTCCTATACCCGGGAGTTAAAATTCTCAACCCCAGAGGTGGGATCGACCCCGGGCCTCATTTCGTGGCAGAAAACCAAGGCCCACTACGGCACGGCGCAGTACTAGACTTAGAGGTACACATCAAAATCCTATAAAATGCTGTTACAGCTATAAATGTTGCATAGAAGGTTTGTAGTGATTAATGACACTTCAGCACTTTGGGTCTTTTTACTGCCTCTACTACTGTATGCCCACGACAAGAGGCTAGAGGTCAATGAAGGGCAGAGGAGCTTGAACTGCTTATCTGCTCCGGTAACGGATCTGTTTACTAGGAAATGAGTGTATGAGAGTGCATATAATCTAATGCGCCAGATCTAATGTTTGTGGCATAAAATGCAGCGATAGGTATTATGTATGGGTGAGTTGTGACAACACTTGTATATTTTAAACGTACGTTCCATCCTTGTCATACTCAGAAGGGGAGCAGATACACCGTGAGACGTTACACATTCCTCTTGCTTGCCTTCTTGTCCTGGGCTTTAGTGCGTAATCCAAGCTTTGTGTTTGAGTTTCAGTCTTTTTCAAAGATGAGTGACTATTTCCAAAAAAAGTAAGTGATTTTCTCTAATGATGTTGATTTAGAGGTCGCATGTTTAATATATTTTCATGCCAAATGAAATGTAAGTATATCTTGAATATTCTGGGACTGTCCTTATTTTTGATGACTTTTGCATAACTAATAAGGTCTTATTACATAGAAAACGTACTTACATCTGTTAAATTACACATTTGTGTCAAATATTTTTGTGCAGGTAACCACATCCGAGATATTCCCTGTTATTGGCTTACATTTTTAAATACTTATACTTTTCTCAAACAAAAATACCTTTCTTATCCTTTGCCACACAATAAATAAATAATAAATAGCCAATTCATCCCTAAAGGGCAAAGGCCTTCTGCTAGTGCAGGAGTTGATGCTATGAGCAACAACTAAGAGCCTAAAGGAAACAGAATTTCTAAGCCATTATATTTAGAAACAGTTTTTAAAAGACTCGAGTATTGTTAAATTCTACTGTGTACTTCTGTTTCTCTTTGTATCTACAAGAAAATTAGCAGTGAGGTAGTTTATCAAATATTTATCTGGATTAACATGAAGTATAAGATTTCGTAACAATAGTTTGTACAAAAGGAAGTCACGTGAACTCAACACAGATCGATGTGCGAAAGTTATGAATCAAAGATGCATAGATTCAAAACACCTGCTTTTCCAAGCGTTGAACTCACCAATCTTCTCTGCGAACGTTCAATCTGGGAGCAATGCTTCTCAAAAGGGAGTTATTTTGTTAAGATAATGTCTTATTACACCAGCTCGGAGCTCTGGGTCGGTAACCCAAAGAATAAAACAAAGCTAGCGGTGGACTTAAGGCAGCACGTTTGACCTCCTGCTCCGTGCAGGGAGGAACCTTAGCCCGTGGGAAGGGAGATATTCCACTGCTGTCAAAGAGGAGGAACAATTGGAAGGTACGTTGCCAAAGAAAACAAGCATGTTGAAGCTTTTGTAAACGCCGATAACTCAAGAGAACGGAAGGACCGGATATGCTCCATTTGGAGAAGGTACAAGTTTGGAACTACATTTACAACAAACAGAGATTTCTCAGATGTTTACAGATTAAATAAACGGACTTTCCTTTTGTTTCGATAGCTTTCTGATGTTTATCTGTTAAGCACATCCATTCCAAGAGGAGACGAATGTCCAAAAGTCAAAGTTGTAGCACGAAACATACGAGGCGCTCCATGGTTCAATGACCTATGTCCTGCTTGAATGACACTGCATAGATAATGCACTTGTTATTTTCTTAGTTGGAAAGTACAATGTAGATAAATAAACAGAGGGTCACTATAGCGCTTAACAAAAGTATTCTCTTAAGCAGATGATGTGATAACAGAATAAATTGGTCAAAACTGCTTTGAGAACTTGTGAAACATAAAAAGCAATAAATTTTCTTATCGCCCGATATCAATATTTCGCAGAAAACGTACATTTTGAGGCTCATTAAATCGTTCCCTTTTATTTAGAAAAATGTTTCTTTGTGTGACCAGTATAACTCAAAAACGCCAACCCCAATTGAAGCAACGTGTCAGAGTACCCATATTTCAAATCCCAGCATTGCACTGAATTTGTCAGGCTGATCCTTATGCTGTACACAATCGAGCGGGATGGCTCAGATGTTTTCGTCTGTGGCTCCATTCGGGAGGGCCAGGTTCCATTCCCATGGCCGGCCTAGCTGACCCATAGGTCTGTTACCAGGTTTCCCGGGTCGCCAGGCGAATACTGGGTAGGTTATTACACCCGGAATTTCCATTCATCTCTATTACCTAATCTGGTGGTCTCTTTCAGGTGCCGGCGGGAGTCTCGGCGCTGCATGGCAGGATGATAAACATTCCTCCTTTGAAAGGACGGTTCCTAGTCTCCAGGCCGATCTGGTGAGCAATTTCCGGACCACGGCGGGTGGGATGTCGGATGTGCTGACTTGCAGGAGAAATTTCCAATGGAGCAATTGTAGGGGCCCTGCCCTCTGCACTGTGTAACTCCTTGAGACCTCACCCTATGTCTTCTCTCACATCATTCTTCCTCCCAGGGAGCCCCACTTGGGGAATAGATGCAAAAGGTCAGGACTGATCGCAGTGCCTAATTCTCTCCGTACCGTAACCCAAACTAGTTCTATATACACTTTACTTTTGCGCTTATGTTCAGCTTCTTGCAAAGATTTTACAGAAGATATTGCAACAAATCTGTGCATAAGAGGATGTTCATAATTCTTTATCTATTACAAATAGCTATCCATTTCCTAATTTATACCTTTTTGTAGTTTATGTCCTCCAACGTTAAGTCGTAAAGGATCATGAATGGAATGGGCGAAATGATGCTCAAATGAGCCCAGGATAGATAGAGCCTAGAGTTACCCGACATTCGTCTTTCAGGATAAGGGAAAACCCCGGATAAAGGCCTTATCCAGGTAATTCACCCTGACCGAGATTCGAACTCGGGACCTCTTGAACGCTACCGAGGCGGACTGATTTATTCTGAATGAGTTTTACATAAATAATAAACCGATGCAGCTTTTTGTTATACAAATAAAATGCAATAAGACTTTTCCAAATGGTAAGTCGCTATCCATTTTGCTCGTGGCCTTGCATTTCGTTGATATTAAACGCTTGGGGGTATATGGACTTTGGAATCGTTAAATATTGCCTGTTATTTTAGAGTAAATATGACAATGGTGATGATGGATAGATGACTTTAGTTGGGTAGTCACGTTCTACTTAACACAACTATTTTTATTTATGTTGGTTTCTAGGTGGAAATTTGGGTTGTCGTACTGAATAACCAATCAGGTGTTTAGCTAACTGAAGAAAAACTATGATAAGAACCCACAGAACTTGAACCCGTGGTCTCTAGAACGCCACCACCTCATAGGGTACTAAATTTTGAAAACAAACTTGAGAAATAATCGACAAGAAGCACATATTATTATAATACCTCTAGGCAAAGTGCTATCCAAATTTGATATTTTCAGCTAAAATGCTATCAAGTGTAATGTAACTCCACGGTTTGTCAGGTAAAGAACTACAGAAGGAGAATGCATGAAAGAGGATGTCTTGAGGCAATATCGCCATTTGTAGGGAGTCCGGCGTGATATATGAGCATACATGTTCCTCTTCTCAGGTAAGATACTACAGCTGGCACTTGTTGCACAATGTGGGAGGAAGCTACTGCTTTTTGTGTGAGATGCATATCTACTGCACCTTCAGGGTGAAGATTCGCTCGTGGTTCAGCTGCTTCATGTAATCCTCGCGGAAGAAAACACCTGAAGGAACACCTGGGCCTCTCAGGAACAGAGGTGGAACAAATATTTATTGCTTTCTCTATTGATTAAATAGTGCAAGTACTACCAAAATTCAATTCTTGAATCCCTACAAAATATCATTTATAGAAAAAGGACTCCCTGTGCGTGTATGTGTCCGCCTAACTCAAAACACGAAAAGTCAAGCACACAAAGCGAAGGTGATTCTCTTATGGCAAGTTCATTTTGCGGTTTCATGATTGGTTATAAAGTAGTAGACGATGAAAATAAAACCCACATCTCTACGTGTTGATGAGTCATACAGGCATCCACGTTCACGATAAATAAGCCCTTATAAAGCTATTTCTTTTAGTTTATTTCCAAACAGTAAACAATATTTCCTTCCTAGCATACAACTTTTTCCCTATGTTCTGTTTCCAAGGCTGTCTGACCATGTGTGTTTGCATCCTTGCTAGAAGGCGTGTTTCTGTTTACTCCACGATCAACTGCGCTTTTTTATTTCTTTATTTTTTTTATTACAAAAGGTTAACATTCTAGAATGTAGCTGTGCATTCTTGGAACCTGTTGCATCTAAACAACGTCCACTAAGCCTGCCAAAAGCATGACACAGTCATTTCAAACGTGGCTGTCCGGCTTCTGTTTCAAGCAGGTATATTAAATTGTTTGCTGGATAGGAGTTTTCCTCAAATACTCCATTCGTGTCGACCAATGACGTTTAGAAATGCCTGGGATATTGAGCAGTCTGGTAGTTTATCTTATAAACGCATGCAAGGAATCGATTTTATTGCATAAAATGTCAGTTCATTACTGAAGGCTAATAGCATGAATATGATATGATTTTAATCTCGATTATTAGCACTATAAAGAGAAGTTATAAAATCCTAGTGTCTCAAAATGTCCTTCACACCAGTTGGTCTTTGCCTTATTTATGATGATTTTCCTACGTCTTAATAATAAGAAGGTTAATAAACATTTGGAAAATCTTTACTCAACCGAATTAATAAATAAACTCCTGTTCATCAGATTAACATTTTTAAAGATGTGCCAAACGTGCCTGCTGAGGGGGCACCAAAAGATACAGCATGATGTTCCTTCATGTTTTGTTGAGAATAAACATCATTGCAGAATTTTATTTATTCAATTGTATGTACATTTCTTCAACTTTATTTTTCTTCATCGTTAGACGTTTAAGTAGTGCCAATTTTCAAATAAACTGTTTTGTAACAATATGGTAATTATGTTTTTATTTTAATTTGTCCTTATTTTGAAGCTATATTCACATTGGTTGACTCAATGGTGAACCAAATCACCATTGAGTCAACTATCAAATCAGGACACAGCTAGGAAAGCAATAATTATTTATATTATTCGTGATATTTAATTCCTATAATAATCATAAGAAATTCCATTTAAAGTCATGAGTTTCGTTACATAAATTATTAACCTCTTGTGGGAAACCTAGAAGTATAAAAGGAAAATTATAAAATGGAAATCATATTAAATGAGATACACCCGCATTTGCTTACCGATCAGGAAAAGTCCCCCAAAAAACCCAAGGTGAGATGGGAATGGAACCCAGAATCTCCCGAACGTTAGCCATCTCTATTCGTTAAAAAAAATTAATAAGTCCTAATAATTTGCTATGCTGTTAAGTATATTAAAACTGTCACAAGAGGTACATTAAAACTAAGTTTCAGAATTTCTAGTCTATTTCATATCTGTTTGGTGTTAAAAAAGAGGTCCCGATAGACCAATTATTCAAAAAAAAATCTGAAAGTATATCCCGTTACGCAATGTTGTATCTAATTCAATTTTCTAGATATTAACAGCTAATACTTTCATGAGTTTTAAAGTAGTAATTTTGCGAATCATTCATTTATTTCTGTACACGTAGTGTTTCACTAAAATTAGAAAGAAGAAAATGAATGAATGAACGTAAGTAAAAGAATGCCAGGCGTCCTTCAGTGGGTTTTCAAGGTAAGAACTCGCCTACGTGATTGTTGTGGGGCCGCGGAGGTAGAAATGTATTTGAAGAAGTCTTGTGGTTATGGAATATATACCCGCGTGTCCTTCTATATGAACGATATCATGAAAGTGTAACTGAAAATTCCCTTTTAGCTTTCATTCTTCCTCTAGTAAGAATGACCAGACCTTAAATGTCCTTTAGAAAATAGGAAATTGTATTGCATTTAAGGCTACATTTTCCTCAAAGGAAGATTTCTAACGGGGTGCAAAATTAAATACTTGAAACATTACTCAGTTCGTTATTCAACTTTTTTAACCGTTGTGGAACCAAAATTTATAAAATAATGATTATGACAAATTTTTTCTGGTTTTTCCCTGCCTGTTAATTCTACAACATCCGCGATCTAGTGATGACTTTATAATAACGTCAACCAGGAAGATACACACTTATCCAAGCACACCACGGCCCAAGTGAACCTTTTTGTGATATGTTTGTGTACTGATTCAGAAGTTTACAAAAAATTCATTTGCAAAAAGAGCGCGAAGTGTCGGCCTTGGAAGCAAACCCCCGCATGTACTTCCGGCGTGCTGTGTGCCAACTAGGGAATACTCAGGCGCCTGGGCGTTCCAGGACACGACTACCAAAAAAACTATGCTCCGCTTTCCCGCCTGACTGTTAACAACTGGCCCTCTAATAGCTCACTTATCGAGAGGTTCTGTGATTATCGAATGTATGTACAGTATTGAGCTAAAAACCTTCATTGGTATCTATTACGTCAGAGGATGGCGAGTTTTGGCAAACACAAATGCTCACAAAGCCTGCACACTTGTATTTTATATTTTACATGTTTTATAACTCCATTGTTTAATTTTTGGAAAAGCGAAAAACTGCAAAAAGAAAATGCTTTATAAATGCGAAATGTTTGCAAAGCATGGAATCTTTCTCAGATGAAAATATAAAAATAAGTAAATGAAAATATGTTTATGGAATGACTAAGTATAACAAAAGGTAGAGCAGTTGTACTGAAGAAAATGCAAAAAGCTTAATTTTTTCTTACTGATAATAGTTATTTATGCGACAGGTTGGGTACGTTCATGTTTACTGGCGAGTGAAAAAATTTAACGCTGCGTTAGCACCGAGAGTTTAAATTTCAAGAACATGATAAAATCAAATTTTGCTAGTTCCATCCGTAATTTTTCTGTTATCTAAGAAAATCTAATTGAATTATGACTTATAAAAATATTAAAAATCGTTTCACAAAAGATTTAGAATCAATGTTTTCACTAAATTTAAGATGATAATGGAGGCTTTGACCTATAAGATGTCGGATGTTTGTTTCTTACACACAGAGAGAGGTGTCGTTGAAGAGTTACCCTTCTCCGAGGAGAAGCTGGGTAGATGGTGGTTTGTTTTTCAGACAGCGCAAGAAAAACTGAACATCGGACTAAGTCATCTACGATGTAATCGATAGTCAAAGAGATTATAGTATAATGTCTTTGACATATATTAGAGTAGGCAATCCAGAAGCATAATGTATTTTTGTCTCGCAAATTTTACCTTTATTCTTCTGCTTGACCTCTGATATTGATTCTGGTAAAGATAATTCGAGTCTTTGCAGAGATTATTCATGTCTAACAGTAAAATGCGTACTTTTCAGTAACAAAAGTATCGCGTATTGATGTGTTTTTTCTTATGGTGGCGAATAAACATTTTAATTCTTCCACTGCAATCGGGAATTGTCGCTGACAATATTTTGAAGATGCTGTTTTGTTTTGAATCAACTGCGATCGGAAATAAATTACTGATGTTTTTACTGAGAAAAAAGCGTTTAAAATTATGGGCAAAATTACGTCAGAATCAAGTCGGGATTTGTTGACTTGTAAGAGATGTTCTTAAACACTTATTTGTCCACGGTAAATTAGACAAATAAGAATGACATTTAAAGGAGCATAATACACTATATTGCAAATAATGAATAGTTAAACTGGTGTTATTTTTAACCATTATTCGTAGAAGTTACTACAAAATAACATTAATTTTATTGGAAATAAGAAAACTGAAATTTTATCACATCTTGCACATTGCCAGATCGCAAAATATTTTAAAAATTCAATTAATCAAACACTTGCATTTGTGACTAATTTATTTTGATATTAGCGAAGTTATTATACAGGTTCTCTTTCAATTTTTATTTAGATACCATAGAAACGTTTGCTAAATCAAATACTGATAATATGTATAATCATACAGAGTAATAATATCTTTAAGTTGGCGTAAAAGTACAAATAGACTAGGTATAAAATTGAAACCTAACCTCTAAGCTTAGCTACAGACATTGAGTGTGATCCGAAAATATTTATAAAACAGGGCTAGGGAAGTTAATGCCACTTAAGGATAATACAGAGCGTTTCACTTCGTTTTATAGATCCAAATCTAGAATTTTTGATAACAGCAAAATCATTTTATAAATATAAAACATGCTATTTCCCTAATTATGCAGAATATTTAAAATTTGGTCCAATAGCTTCCAGTTTAAGACGAAATTTCTAACGAGATGGCTTTTTAAGGCGTTAAACAGAGATAGAGGAGTGTCTGTATATGTTTTCTGAGAGTGCTATTCATGGTTCAGTACCCGCGGTGGGTAAACACTTCAGGCGCGGCGCCTAGTTTGAAACACGCTTACACGCGAGCAAACATTACCAACCCATGTGTACGTAAGCAATCCACACTTACCGTACAAATTTAGCTTTCTCATTCATCTCCCAACTCACCTGAAAAGAAAAAAAAAAAAAAATAAGAGTGTGAAATACAATCAAATTAAAATGCACATATATTCACAAAAAACATTGTATTACTCATTATTTAATTTTCTCAGTGCTGATTGAAAATCTCCGGTATATAGCATTATTATTCAAAATCGAATGGTATGCCTCAGACAGTTTTGTCTGTGACCCGCATTTGGAAGACACAGATTTGATACCTGTGGCCGATCTACCCTACCAATGGGCCTGTTAAAGGGTTTCCCGGGTAAATAGAACCCTTCCCTCTGCACTATCGTGACTCCTTGGGTCGACTGTCCTCTGCTTCATCTCCCATCAACCTTCCACCCTTAGCTTCTGACAGAACTTCACAAAATATTCTTACTTAATTTTATTATAGATTATAATTTATGTAATTGACCCATAAAAATATAATTAGCGTCAAGACAGCCCATTATAAATCCTAATATTGAGCAATGAAAATGTCAACAAGTATTCTTAGTTTGGTAATCCAGTTAAACTGTAAGCTGTTCTCTAAAATCTTTGAATCCTTGTCGCTGGTCTTCTGTAAAGGAGCAAATTTGAAAATCGCTGCCATGGAACAAATAAAACAGAGTAACAAGCAATGACGGGAAGACTAGAAGCATCCACAACTGCTGAAATCACTGATATGCAGTAATGTTCCCCTAGAGGACGCATGTAAACTAATTGGAAGACTGCTCCGGCCGTAAAAAACTGCAAACTGAAGAATCAACAAGCACTCCAGTGAAGGGAAGCAAAAACTTTGAAATAACTGTTGCCCATGCGACCACCACACCAAAACCGTCTGCCTATTGAGATCGTGGGTTACGCCCAATATGCCTAGTTAATGCTTAATCTTTTTTCTCCTTTGGCTCATGGCCGTTGAACCGCCTCCACTTGGATACACCCACGCTGGCTGGAGATGGTATTTGGAAACTATTAGCAGCCAATAGCAGTTGGTCACACATATTTTCTCTACTTAATAACGTTAAAGAGTTCATAGTTAACTCAAGACGTCTGTTAAGTTATCTTACATTGTTTAGTATTATACATTCAACAGTTTAATTATTTTTAATATCATTTAAAGATATTTACTCTCTTAATTAAGTATAGTTCATTTTATAATTACATTGACATTGCAACTATAGTGTTCACAACAATAAAGAGCAACCATCTGACATCATGTGATTCACATTTTTTTTAATTTTACGTCCTCCAACGTTAAGTCATATCGGGCGGTGAATGAAGTCAGTGAAATGATGCTCAAATGTGTCAAGGGTTCTTGGTGCTTAGAGATACCCGACATTCGTCTTTCAGGACAAGGGAAAACCCCGGAAAAACCTTATCCAGGTAACTCACAATGACCGAGAATCGAACTTGGGACCTCTTGAACGTGAGGCAGACACGCTATCGAGGGAGGCTTGATTTACTTGTGAGAAAGATAATTAATGACTAATTGGTTAAAGTTAGATGTGAATCTATTCCTACTGAATGGCAGTGGACTAGCAACGAACTCTACTTCCGCTCTGTAGCTTTGTGGTAGCATGTCTGCCTCACGATCAAGAGGTCCCGAGTTCGAAGGTTTCTTTCCGAGGTTTCTTATCCTGAAAGATGAATGTCGGGTAACTTTAAGCTCTAAGGATCGTGGACTCATTTGAGCATCATTTTCACCAATTTCACTCATTCATCGTCAGATATGACAACGTTGGAGGTCGTAAATTAAAGAAAACGAAATCTACTCCAGCCAATGAAGGTAGAAAGGGTTGCGAGACACGGTGAGTTAGTTGCAATGTTTGTCTAATTCTAAAATAGACTACATTTAAAGCAAGTAGAGAAAGTATTGCATTCCACTGAAGAAATAAAACAGATATTTTATAGAAAACATTGTTTGAAACACCTTGAATAATAAAAAAAAAAACTGAGTGTGGGCGTGTATGAGTACAGTGCATATCTTTTCTCTCGACATTATTATGTCATCTTAATGGAGATCAACCTTGGTAGAAATAGATGAATTGCAAATTTTGTTATAAACACGAAAATAAAAAAAGAACAAATTTAAAATGTTTAAAAACTGTGCACTATGCTAGCCTTAAAATGTCATTCGTTTTCCTTACTGATTTTACAACATAAAAGCGTGCACCAATTTGGACAATCAAAACGAATTTTCGGAAATCTCTTATGCTACGGAAAGCTATTTGCAACAGTGTGATTTACAGAAATCTACATTTATGTGCAGTACATTTGCTGCTATGGCTTAAACTTTACCAATTATGTAAAATTCTTAAAATTCCTTTCGAAGCTTCAGGCACGATACTTTGGAGTCGAGGAAGTTTCTTGAAAGCCTTAGTGCAGTTTCTTTGGAAGATAAAAGAGTTTAAATATTCAGTTTTATTAAATATTTTAAGTTTTGTTGTTCAACATACACATACACACACACACACACACACACACACACACACACACACACACACACACACACACACACACACACACACACACACACACACACAAGCACATCTTTTTATAAAAATACTGTTTTACACTTTTTATCTAGAAAGCATCAAAATCGTACTCCTATTTCGTGAGAAAGTCATGTGAACGTAACACATTTGTTTTTAAAGAAAAATACAGGCAATGCTAAGCTGCACTAACGTTTCGAATAAACGAATTTGGAAACACTGTTTCACCTACTTTATATTTCCACTCAATCCAAAAGTCCTCTTGAAGAATGATGCTCGAGTAAATATGTGACACGCTGTTTGGTCACGTGTTAAGTTCTCAAAAACAAGAGAAAGCAAGGATTCCGGGACTCAACTATGTACATGCATACGGAAACACTCGTTAAAAATAAACATGCTAGGTGAGTACTGGTGCTCGACGACAGGGATTGGAGGAGGAGGAAGAACTTCTTCGGAATACTTAATGATGGACGAATGTGCTTCCACAGTGGGCGAGGAACGGTTACACCCGCCTCGTTACAACTTCCACGAAATTCACAATTGTGCGAACTAAAGATTGTTGAACATCAACATATAAACTAGAAAATCATTTTTAAAAGTCGCACGAGATTCTTTGCCCATTACTAGAACATAAAGAAGTCATGCTCTTCGCCAATTAGCATAACATTCCCGAGAATATAGCTTTACACTGTCATATCCGTAGGAGCAAGAGTCAATTGTTTACACAATAAATTCCATTACCAAATGACATAAGAAATAATAAACGTACGATATCCTGCCAATGAATGGCTACATGTTCACATTGACGATTTCAGCTTACTAAATTATGGTCAGAGGCAAGATTTTGTGGTACCAATTATTTATAAAATTCACATTAGTGATTTTAATTGGTGGTGTTTTGTCTTTTTTTACCATAAATTCGCATTAATCTCGCGTAAATTTTTGGGAAGAATTAATTAGTAATGATATGGCTCAAATGAAAAGTAACAGGTAACTAGAGTAGCACAACTGTTACCCCCCCCCCCCTCTTTCCCAAATTAAAACATTTTATTTGAAATCAGCAGATAGTAGGTAGCATGAATAAGATCAAATATCACACATCAGATATCGCTAAACTGCAGCATACAACAATTTATGATATTTTCGCATTTCATACTTGTTCTTTTGTCTGTTACAACTAAGTTATATGTAGAAAAAAATCTCTCACTGTCAGCGTTTGGCATCGGCAACCAAAGACATTGAAGGGACTTTTCACAGAAACTGCGGAAAAATCAGCTTTTGCCTTATATGCTAAGAGTGCTGTTACTACGTCTAATCTGTTATCGTTAACATCATGGCTTTGCTGTTCAACAATGTCACAAAACTCTTTGTAATAAAGAAGCAAATCAGAATCACAAGTAATACCACTAGTTTTAAATGCTTTTCGTTGTTTAAATACTGTCATTACACGATTTAATTCACCTATACTTGATTTAGTAACTAGCCTAGAAGGCTCAAACAAATCATACAGCTTTTATGGTTATTACATCATCAGTTTCTTTTGCATAATGGAGTTTCATCTAGACAAAGTCATATGGCA
Source organism: Mantis religiosa (assembly GCA_030765055.1). Lineage (NCBI taxonomy): Eukaryota > Metazoa > Arthropoda > Insecta > Mantodea > Mantidae > Mantis > Mantis religiosa. The sequence goes on from CM060959.1 coordinate 85,635,135, forward strand.
GCAAAATTTTAGATTCTTTTCTACTGCTTCTTTAACACTGGGATCCCTGATATGATCTACAAGTGCACTTACTCTGTTTCTAAAGTAACCACTGTCCAATAATTAACATTTAGTTCACAGCGAGTTAATTAGGGATAAAAGAAGATGAGCCAGTTTTTTAAAAAAAAAAAAAAATAGAAATTCTAATACTGGTTCTCTTATTAATCTGCAATTTTCAGAAACAAATATTGTTGCTGTTGTACCTTTACAATATTACATCACTTGGCATCACAAAAATGATCATTTAACAAATTTTGCGCAGGAACTGAAAGCTTTTCTTTTAGAAAAGAAATCGACAATTGCATCGAAATAGCTGGCAATGTAAACTATTGAATTAAACCAGCTAGACCAGCGTGCCAGTACAGGCAATGGGAACACCTATAGCTTCTAAATCTGGGTGCTTTTCAGTGAGGTATTGCTTGTATTCATTTTTTAACTTTCGGGCATTTCGGAACACATTCTTAAGCCCTGAGAGACAATATTTCCATGTTAATGTAATGTCTGAGAGTAGCTTCCTAGAAGTTCAGTACCTTCTCAGTACCTTTAGTCAGCATAATAGGAGTTTTTGCTGTGTACGGTGTGGTATCCAATAAATAACATTTCCAGTTAGCATATGACAAACAGTTCTCAGTATCACGGGCCAGTCCGGTGCTGTGGTGTCAGTTTATTGTTGCACAGCTTAGCTGTTATTGCAGTGCGCATGATGTCATTGTACTGACTTTGTTAAGTGTTAAATTTTAACTTGCTTTCCTTAAATTTGTAAACATTTTGTTCATGACTTCTAGCTTCATGCTACGAAGACAACATGAATGTTAAATTAAAGTTATATTTATGCAATTTGAAATAAATGTAAATTTTATCAATGCAGATTAAAAATAATAAATATTTTCTCATTTATAGCTAAAAATATATTTTCGAAGAAAGGAAAAATTCGCGGAAAATCGCGAAAAAAATAGTTAAAAACAAAGACTCTGGCTTCTGTAATTTATGGTGGTACTGGCGCTGTTGCAATATGCCCACTTTTCTCCTTCTACAATTCTACAAAATTTGATGGTGAAATTTCGGCAATCCTTCAGGGCTTACAAAATCTTCTATATCATAAATTTGAAAATGTTGAGGTATAATATTATTAATCTCATATAACACTTGAAATCCTAAATATTGTAGAAATATATTGTTGACTTTCAAGCCAAAAAACACAGTAAGGTTACGTGAAATTCATTTGGGCCTAACTTAGCACTCTATCAAACGAATAATTATATCATATAATAACAAATTGAACAAACAAAAGGTAAACTATGGGAAAATTTATGTAACAACACGGCTAGAATCAATATAATTAACAAGAAATACCTTTGTAGCAACTTTTAGACTTCTAACAGGCCATGACTGTCTCAATAAATATTTATTCAGGATTGGCATAGTAAGATCTTCTCTGTGTCCTTTCTGTATACGTAAAGAAGTTATGGATGGAAATCACCTACTCCGATGGCCAACCTTAGTCGACGTACCAACATAACATCAAAATACTGGAGTGTAAGAGAACGAACGGCTTCATTGCCAACTGCTTACATAAGATACCAACCAACCACCCTAATAAATTTCTGTATGCTAGTGTCGCCCTCCTGAATTAGGAGTAACATGCTAGGTCGCGGGTTCAAACCCCGGCTATGGCATTGAATTTTTCATTGTCCTACACACGGCTAGTGTGAAAGAACAATTAATGTTCAATGCATATACTTTATAGAGCATAAAACTGATTGCTGAACCACTTTTTCCATTAATGTCTCGAATTAAGCTTTAGTGCTTAATATAACATAGTATCTAGAAAAAATATTCAAATATTTATATCAGAAATGGAGCAATACATTATTATGAATGAAAGAAAAAAAAGAAGAGTCGTAATCGATTACAGATATTCCTCTAGAAGAGACGCAGTTGGTGAATGTAGACTTAGGACACTGAATGTTTAAAAAATGCCCAACACTGCGAGGAAAAAAAATCCTATATGCATTATAATCCTTAATCAGAAAAATAAATATGTAAATTTACTAAGTATGTGATATTTCAAATGTGTCATACTTCAATCAACTCGTAAGTGGAGTTTTAAAACAATAAATAGTCAATAACTCTTCATGTAAAAAGAGTTTGGAATGGAAAGAAAATACTCGGGTTACTTTCTTCAAATATATTGGGTCAAATATGAAGTTTGACATTGATCTGACTTTCAAACTTTCTTGCAACAAACACGAAGCTAAAGATACAAAATATTTTTCTAAAAGTGCAAGGGACTTCAAAAGTATCGATACTCCGATACCCCGATACGATACTTGCATGGTAACGACTTCAAGCGGTACTTCAGAAAATTCGCTCGATACGTTCTCGATACTTCAGTGGTGATTCTCAATTTTTATTTTAAAACCACAAGCATTACTGCCGGAAGTATAACATTCCAGAGCCCGAGAAACTGCCAGGAATGTGTTACCTACACACTAACATTATGGAACAAAATAATGCTGCATCAAATTGAGTGTCAATAACAGTCCCCGAGGAGAATTAACGCATATCTCAACGACTATTTGTCACTTCTTTCTACTGCACTGGATTATTGGAAAACAAATTCAAAATTTTCAGACTAAAATAAAAAGTCGTTCATATTTGTGTACTCCTCCTGTAACAGTTTGGTCTGAAAGACTATTTAGCACAGCAGGACGCATATGTGACAGAAAAAGAAATAGACTTGACCCCAAACGAGCGAGGATGCTAGTATCTTTTTAACAAAAACTTATAAAAGTGAACTGTTTTGCTTTTCAATATCTAATGCAGTGTTTAAAAACAGGAACACTGATGGTTTTTCGTCTCATTAAATATGTGCATATATTTAATTTAATTGGCATTACACGGTTGTCCTAAAATTATATTTTGTATTGAAACTAGAAGTAGAAATTATGGTACCGAGTATCAAAGTATAGTGGAAACTATCGTGTATCGATATCGAGAATCGAATATCGAGGAACACTATAGATCTATCTCTATTCTCACAGAACATTTTACGTAAAATAAGACTTATTTTGTGGAATGCAGAAATTAGTAAAACGTGTAATCACATTGTTAAAGGAGCTTTTGTTGACAATTATTTAAATCGTAACAAAACACAGGGTTAATATATACTTCACTGTATGTGTAATTTCCTTGAATAAATCAGTTGGCAGTTTTTTCCTTTGTAAAATCAGTTCATGAGTCGACCGTGTAACTACAGCACGTGGTTTGGTCTCACGGCAGTGGCGAGAATATCGTGTATGCTGGGAACCACGTTTGTCACGCACTGCTTGTACAACAGTACGAAACGTAGCGTACTGGGTGCTAGCACGCGTGCACAGAACTACAATGATTCTGACGTCACATAATCTCTACGTTTTTCAGGTTCTCCATAGAACGTTTAGTTGTCACTTCAAACAAAAATATGACTATACTAGATTGCGAATGATTTAAAATGTTTTAATCACATAGGAAGCGCTGTTAAAACACTTTAAATGGTAACGACGCATTCAGGGTCACTGGTGAAGGTAATCCATAAAGGCACATCGTTTCCATGGCGCTTTTGATCTAAATATACAATGGCCAAGGCAGCTTCTTAATAAGGATTTCTGCTAAGTATAGGTTGGTTGCGCCTAAGCACCCTGGTTAGTCAGCTACTGATTACGCGGTTAGCAATCACGAGCATGTCAACGTGGATAACACCTGAGTAGCGCACAGGGCTTAGCGCATTCAGATAACGAAACACGTTAATACAAGTATTAATTAAGGGATATTTTCGAATGTGTCATACGTAATTTCATAACACGTTACAGATATGAAAACTGCATTTCCCAGTCCTAAGTTTCTCACTTAGAAATTCCTTTTTGTTAACAAGTTTTAAAACACCGTTCTGCAACATAGTATATAGAACTACCAAAGCTATTTTCATTGTCTCAGTCACCGCACACGTGCGTAAAATACAATAAATATTTCGTTTGTTAACGTTGTTGTCAACCGTTATAAGCGTCACCGGTACGCCGAAATTTCGACCCGTAGGAATTACTTTACAGGACCATAAAGTCTACTGACATGGGACTGTCGCTTTTAAGCGTGCGTGTCATAATGGAAGGAGAAAAAGAGTATTCTGGTAAATGGTTTAACGCTCACAGCATCTTTCCCACTACACCGAATTATTAAATTCTTTTTTCTTTTGGATTTTTATTTTATCTCGAAAAGATATATGCTTTCTACATATCTTTGAAACCGGATTAATTTGTTGTGGTCATCTCATAAAATTTCTGCAGGACCAAGGTGTTATAAAAGACAAATTATTAGAATCTTTAAATTGCCTCTAATTTTTCGGCTTGTTGATGAACTTTTGGGCTAGTTCTTTATACAAAAATATATTTCGGCACTTTTCTTCAACACCTTTGTCTAGTAAACTATGCTGACGTTGAAAATGAACTTATTCTGTATATTTACTGGTGATGTCCTTGTTATCGTTAAATTGGTTCCTTACGACGAATTCGGATAATTCGGTTTAATGCCGCAGACCCATAATTTTGTTTGTTTTATGTAACTCACAATAATGACTTTGTACTTCATTTTTTAAAAAATTGACAGCATTAGCTATACTCCAGCAAGCATTGTTTCAAAAGTGCATTCTGCATCGCAGTTCTCCGTCTATTTGCTAACCGGTTAGGTTAGGATACGCTGTGTGGGTGAAGCCCTCACTCAAAGTTGAAAGGTCAATGCCAGGTAACGAAGGTCTCCAGACACATTTGTTGGTAATTAATGACATTCATTGTCCCGAAGGTCTTTCTGACTGTTGATCTCGACACGCCAGTATTTACGGTGTGAGAAGAGGTAGCACATAAACACAATTATTCAGCGAGTGAATATAAACAAAAAGATATTTCACAACATTGAAAATATTGTGAGGAAGGCGAGCTGGGTCTGAGGTGAGAGAGGAGGCCTGAACTATTAATCCGCTGAGGTAGTCTAACTACAGCATGTGTGCATATGCATTACCCATGCTGCTATATCTAATATTTGTACTGTGTCCCTCTGACGAGAATGTAGCTGTAAGGAATGTGTTTGATATCAGCTCTACGGTCTTATGTGTTCATTTAAAGCCTTACGGGCGCACGGCATTTTGCCTGTGCGTGATTGTATGTGTCACAGCCGACTTTGCTCCTACATAAACTCCGCGCGACATTCTGATTCACAAGATTAAATGGGGTCACTGTAATATTTCCGATTTCATTTCTAATATTTTGTTTTAGTTCTTGAAATGTATGGGGATTTGTCTCGTAAACTTTGTCTTCCAGGTTACCTCACAAGTAAACATCACACTGTTAGATCGCGAGAGCGAGAAGGCCATACGCCAGCTCAAATCACTCTATCTTCAAACACTTACTTAATTTAATTCATGGACTCCTTGTGGGCAGTAGCAGAATCTTGTGAAACCACCCATATGATTTCTCTTCTTCCATCAGTTTATGGAGTCAAAATGTCATTTCTGTATCTCTCTGCATTTATTCTGCTCGCAGAATATTGAACCGAATATGCATCTAGCACTAATAGCGCACCAAGCTCCAACCTTCCGATCATAATGAGGGATTTCTTGAAACGATGTGTATTTTCAGAGGCCCGGCAGCGACTGTCACGATCACTGAGGGGAACCATGCCTCGTCAGAGAAGAACAGAAGCTGTGGATCAATTAAAACTTCACTAACTGATGAAAGAAACCATTTACAAAAAGGCATTTGTGACACTGTATTAAAGCATGGACACTTGTACACTTATACACCTTTAGTTTTAATAATGTAGTTGCTCACGTGCAGAAGACTTTGAAATTCCCACCTGTTGTTAACATTTTGAGATGGATTTGGTTGGTGAACGTTCAAAATATGTTTCTAAGTGTATAAATTTTTCTCTGTTAACACTGTATATTTACACTTTAATTTTTTGTTTGCCAAGAACCAGTGGTTTCGAATTTCCTTACAATCTCAGGAATTGTAAATCTGTAAGGAGGCACTTGACTAGTGAACTTTTGAATATATTCTCCGCGTGATGATTCTCATGTGTAATAACTTTTACAGAAGACAATGTGTTGCTCTAGAGTCAAGCGCCTGTTCATGTTGGTGACCGTTACAGTATTGGCGAGTGGAGTGCACACTACTAGCCCCCACGCACAAGGGCTTCCGGTACTGGGTGAATCCAGCAAGGTCGCGGGAGAGGCGAAACGCCGTGTGCTCCGTTAGGTTTTAAATGAAGGAACCTTTAAATGCTCTTGTATTAAAAATACTAACTTTGCTCTCGACGGTGCCTAGAGCGCAACACCCCTCAGACATTTTCTGGTCAGAGTCCTATAGTAAGTAACTCCACGGATAGGTATTGGCATTTATCTGACAACATTGTGCATTGTATATGATGCGTCCATAACTGAAATGGGGACGCAGCACGTTTCTCCTTTTCAGATGGAGGGTTTTTAGAGTGATTCCTTTCATTTACTCCACATAATTGCTATTTCATATAAGTCACACTATTATTAATAGCAGATTAAAGATTTCCTGATATTTACACAATATATATAATGCATCGTGGTGCGACTGACTTCCTTAACTTTCCTCTGACAGCCTGGAAACGCTGCACAGCGCATAAGCTATGAATTATGTATATTAGGTTATTTATCACACAAATTGCATTTATTTTTATTATTTATACAAGTAGTCCATTACCATAAAGGCAGCTGGCTCATCTCATGATTCAAAACCAAATGGAGTATGCTTTTCAGCACATTCTGACTCAAGCAACGTTCAAGAACACATCCTCGATACGTCTGCTGAGAACTGGAGGAATCTGGCTTTCGTCGCTGAACAACTCCAGAGCGAAAATGACCATTAAAAGGTAATTTAATCCCAGCGGGTATTCTACCCGCATTCTCAGGCCATCCTTCAAAGCTGAGGGCGGGTGTTAGCGCGAGGGAGCGGCAGAATTCCGTCGTCAGATCAGCCCAGAACAAACTTTAAACTTTACGCTATCATGGAACTGCAGGACTCAAAATATTGATCACAGCGAAAATTTTTTTTTGGATACGTGTACTATTAAAATTTCACATCCAATCTCTAGCACTCAAATTATTGGAGAGTTTAATGTCCAACCGAGATGTTTGATATTACACACTTCTCGTTTCAGTTAGCTGTTCACAAACACCGACACGCTCATAGACCTTTTGTTATATTTGTAAGGAATTTGGGGACCTAAGATATATTTCCGGTGAATATATATTGGTATACTTTTTATATACTGTACATATATAGTAACTATAAACCCCATTTCATTCGTGCACACTCAAACAAATAAGAAAACGTGGATAAATGAAACTAACAGTTCTTAGACATACATACCTGGCAATTTTAGAGCATAATTACACAAATATAACTATTTGTAACAAAACTTCACTTATCTTAAGAAACAACTATGTCAAATTTTTCTTATTAATGGAGATTGATTTCACAAACAAATCGTTTGTATCATCAATCCAAAACACTTCGTCGTCAAGGATACCACGTTATTATGTTGGTTTTTTTTTCAGTATTGCTAAAATCTACCTAAAAACAAAATCAACTGATGGTATTTCAAAATTCATTACGCGATGTTTATTTTTTAAAATAAATATCTTTTTCCAAACCATTAAATCTCTCAGACAATTTAATTGTTTTAATAATTTAACTTCAGGATTTATTTCATGGTTAAATGACAAAAAAATGATCTGCTACGGCCGATTTATCAGTCTGCTTATACTTAATGTTATGAAAATGTTCTCTCGTTCTGGTTTCCAAATTACGTTTTGTCTTTTCATTATAAACCCCATCACAAATTAAACAATTAAATTGATAAACACCAGATTTGTTATTATTAGGAATATTACCTTTTCTAGAGAAATGTAGTACATTTTTAATATTTTATTTATAATATTAAATATTTTATTTTTTAATGGGTTTCCTGTTGTATCCTTTTCAGTGGTTACCAGTGCTACCAAAGCTGAAAATCAAGAGGAAAAACTGACACTAACTTCAGCGTTGTTTTTTTTTATTCATAGTTCATTATTTGTTCCAGTGTACAGAACTACATAAAAATCTTCGCAAATTGACTGGTGACGATAAATTAGCAGAAATAAAAGTGAGTAAAGTTTTGAGAGAAAGTTTAGACATGGCTTTCATTGCTGCTTGCATTGTTTATGTGATGAAAGGATTCGACACTTCGACACTTCCTTATACAAGTGTTTTTCAATAATGGTGATGGAATCTTGAAAGAGAAATTCAACAGCATTCCACTATCTTGAAAATAATAATTTGAAATTTCTCTAAAACCTCAGGAAGACATACTTGTCATAATAACTACAAAATAAACGTAATATATTTTCAGTTTACATATGTGAATGTTTTCCTCAGCACATTGGCTGAAAAATTACATTGAATCCTTCTGAAATGTTTCCTGTACATTAAAAAAAGTTTTATAAACAAAAATGTCATATCAAACAGCACATTAAAAATAGGGGCTTACTCAGATTAATTTTTAAAAAATAATTGTTTGCTTAGGGCATTGCTGTCGCATACATTTAGATAATTCTGTGTGTTAAGAACAGATAAATGGAATATTATCATTTTGAAGCTCAATAAGTTGAAAACTAACAAATATATCGAAAAGAAATTAAAAACTTTTAAGATAACATTAAATTTTGGTCAAAAAGCTCTATAAACTTCACCAATAGCACTTTCAGGATGCAAAATACATAACAGTTGAACATCTTTGGGAATTTTAATTACAATATTGCGACGTACGCTGTAGAAATTTGATTTTTACATAGAGCACAGATATTTATGACCCCAAAAGAAGTAAATGAAGACCAAAATTCCATTCCAGGAAAGCCCATTGTCTTGCAGATGAGAATGTCGTTAATGCTTTCATAGAAGAGATGGGTTACATGGAGACGCGTCATTTGAATAAAATGATAACCTTAGCAGAGAGTGTTATTGAAATCACTGCCCCACATATTCGTCCCACGGACTGTCTCCGTGACGAGGTCGTTGAGAGCATCTCATTGTGTCACATTTTGTCTCAATGACAGACAGCCAGCGACGCAGTGATTGCTGCCTTGTCTCAACTCTAGTGCAGCTTACAGGTGGGCGCAACCACAGTGTGCACAACACTTCATAGCTGTTTCATACCAGAGCACAATTTGGTTTCTCTATTAAGCCAATAGTAGGTAGGAGAGATATCTATTGCATTTCACCAACAATTCATTTCACTGGAAATATATTTTAAGGCCCCTGAATCCAAAATATCCTTGATAGAAAACTTTCAGAGTTTACATATCTGTGAATAATAATAATAATAATAATAATAATAATAATAATAATAATAATAATAATAATAATAATAATAATAATAATAATAATAATAATAATAATAATAATAATAATAACAATAATAATAATAACAATAATAATAATAATAATAATAATAATAATAATAATAATAATAATAATAATAATAATAATAATAATAATAATAATAATAATAATAATAATAATAATAATAATAATAATAACAATAACAACAATAACAATAATAACAATAACAATAATAATAATAATAATAATAATAATAATAATAATAATAATAATAATAATAATAATAATAATAATAATAATAATAATAATAACAATAATAATAACAATAATAATAACAATAATAATAACAATAATAATAATAACAATAATAATAACAATAACAATAACAATAATAATAACAATAATAATAACAATAATAATAATAACAATAACAATAATAACAATAACAATAACAATAACAATAACAATAACAATAATAATAACAATAATAATAACAATAATAACAATAACAATAACAATAACAATAACAATAATAATAATAATAATAATAATAATAATAATAATAATAATAATAACAATAACAATAACAATAACAATAACAATAACAATAATAATAATAATAATAATAATAATAATAATAATAATAATAATAATAATAATAATAATAATAATAATAATAATAATAATAATAATAATAATAATAATAATAATAATAATAATAATAATAATAATAATAATAATAATAATAATAATAATAATAATAATAATAATAATAATAATAATAATAATAATAATAATAATAATAATAATAATAATAATAATAATAATAATAATAATAATAATAATAATAATAATAATAATAATAATAATAATAATATAAAACAGCATGTCTAAATGTACAAAACTAAGGCACTATAACACTGTAATTAAACCAGAGCGCTTTCATGGAGAAAAAACAATAATTTTGAACAGATATACCTAATATAGAAAAAGAAGAACCTAAAATGAATAAACAAATTTTAGGTCCACAAGTCGTAGGTGAAGAATACAGATCTACAAAAAGAAAGGGGGGGGGGAAATAATCCTAGTGATATTAGAAAACGAAGTTTAAACTTTTATGGACATATTAACCGATTAAATTCAAATAGTTTCACAAAATAAATTATGGCAGTTGACGAAAATAGAAGTAAAGCAAAAGCAGACACTATGAAATGGATTAGTGAAGTAAAAATTTAGTAGGAATCACTCAAGACGATATCCTAGACAGGGACATCTTTGGAACGAAGGTGCATAAGCGGCAAGTTTACCAAGAGGACAAACCAAAGGAAAAGACTAGAACAACGCGGACAGACGAGGGAAAGAAAACCTACAGCGAAATAATCAGAGAACTTTGAATTCACAGAAGAGTTAGGAAACGTCTCTAAGTACTTTGCATAGTCCTACATGGGCTCATTCGCAATGAACCACGGATCTTCCGTTCTTCGTTCAGATGCTCTAACCACTGAGCTACCATGGCAACATACAGGCGCGCGACATTAAGTACTGTATTTTTCCGGTAAACCACAAGGAAATCTAGGCCACCTCTGCAGGGTATGTGGTAGTTAGTCCGAGTTGAATTTCGGACTGGGTGAGTTATCTCATAAGGCATCCTAAAACATAATATCTGATAACTCTAAGTTCTACGGATCCTGGACTCTTCTGAGCATCATTTCATCCATTTCATCCAACGTTCCTATATGACTGAGTCTTGTAGGATGTATATTAAAAATTAAGTTCATTTTAAAGTAACATATACCAGAGGCGACATATAGTGTCATGGGTCAGTCAATGGTAATTAATTGCTCTTTCACACAAGCAATATGCGGGTTCAAATCCCGGATATGTTGTTGGAATGTTTGAGTCTGATTCTATCTTTCCAGCCCTAACCTACATATTGATAATGTGAAATAATTAATTCCCTAATAATTCTATGCTACTACACCCCTGACGGGCTTCTCACTCGCGTGCCGCGACAGGAATGGGTAATCAGCCGATACGAGGGAGAGATTGGGTCAGCATCTCGGACCCACCAGACAGAATACTGGCTAGGTATCGACTAGACCGCTACCTATCGCAGATTCTCACCTTCCTCAGGATCGTAAAGGACACCGGCCAATAAATTCCGTGTTCTCATGGTTCGGATCGATCACTACCGCAGTCGGTGTCCGGAAACCAGACCTCTTCGCACCAGCTACTACACCACGGCGCAGAACTATGAAAGCCTAACTCAACATTCGTTGTCAAGTTCAGCATCCTCTAAATGATGTTATAAGACGATTTTCATGAAAATCTTTACCCCAAACCAATGTAGATATCCTTTAAATACGGTATTTTAATTAGCCATTTTATAACAAATTAAAATATTCGAATGAAAAGTTGGGATTGGAGAAGACTGTCAAGAGAAGAAAAGCAATGGATATGTGCTGGGGTTGAGTGCGTGCCAAGTACATATCAAACCCGACAGGATAAGATCTGAATTAGCTATGTCACTGAGCGGGTGTTTCCAAAACAAGAATTTCTCTTTTAAGTTTTTTCTTGCCCCTCAAAGGAAGCCGCTAAGAATCCTGCCACCACGTCTTCGAGCACATAAATTTTGGAATATGAATGCATCACCGCTGGACGTGCTGACGGATGAAAGAACACCGCTCTGGCTTCGATTTGTTTTTGTTTGTTCTACATTATCTCTTTTACGTGAACCAAGCTTCTGTGGGGTGGAATTAAAACGGTGATTATTACCATGGGAAGAAGAGAGGGAGAGTGAGAAGGGGATGAAGACACCGCCGTTTTGTTGAAAAAGGCCTTTGAGTACCGCCCACTTCCAGCTGGGTCCCTTCTCAAGAAACAACTGGGAACTGAACGTCACAAAGAAACATCACTTAATGATAGTGTGCGAAATTTTGACACAAAGAGCTCCCCATCAAGGTTCTGTCGACCGGCTTTGCACTTTGCTGCAACGACAAAAAAGCTGTGCACAATTTTCTTGGGGAATACCCACAGCCTTACCTGCTATGATGTCATATTCCAGATGTTCAGGGAAATGTACAATCAGTCTAAATTTCTTTGCCCTGAAGTTTCTTTTCCCATAATTCACATCGCCAGGAGAAATACCCCATTCAAAAGCAATAAAGACTTCCCACTTGAAAAAGGAAACACTATAAGAATCGGGGAACTGAAACCAATAAAAAGGGATATCTATGATACGGGAAACTGAAAAAGAAATGACGTAAAATTTATGTTTTAACAAAATCTACTTTTGTTTTCATTAAGATTTTGCTTAGGACAGTTTACCGGTCATATAAAGACATAAGAGAGTTTAAGAATTTATACCCAGAAAATTCAGGATTCATTTTCATGAAAGTGTGCTTAAATGTGTAATATTTCATTCAAAACATTCACAGAACAGTTACTTGAAAATAATAGAAAAATGATGCATCTAAGGAATTATTTAGGATGGGAGGAATCTCCGGAAAACCTTTAAGTTGCGTCCTTGGAGTGATTAAAGAATCTACAAGCTGTGGTTACATACGTATTCCCAGTTCCTCACTTCTTATCCAAAATCTATTGGCAATTGTTGACGGAAAGCCTCCACATTGCAGATTTTTATTGTAGTGGCAACAAAGATTAATATTTTTAATAAACGCTTAAATACCGGAGCAAGGGGAGAAACAAATAAAATTATATATCTGAACGTGACATGTCATGTACGGACTTGGATGTTGTGACGAAGTGAGAAAAAAACAAAACTGCAAAAATATTATATTGGTTATTGACGAGATCCAAAATGGACAGCATACAAACTACCGGGTGATAATCGAAACTTTACGACATTCTCTCGTATTGCTGGCCATAGATGACTCTACATGCAGTATCTGATAATGTGGTAGAAGATTCTAATTTGTAGTACGTGTTGTGACATACGAGGGTGGGACAAAAAGTAATGCCTCCTTTTTTTCCCCTTAAATAAGTAAGCTATGTGAAAACTTTGAATTTGGCGCAATTCCTCAAATCTTCTTCTCCAATCCCTTGCAGTAGTAGGCTCCTAAGTCAACAGGTGGCAGCACTGCATCCTCTTGCAAAATGGCTGACATCGACATTCGTATTAGACAGCGTTCTGCGGAAGGTGAAACGCCAATTCGCATTCACGAAATGCTAAAAAATTGGTATGATGATGCCACGGTGGATGTCAGCACTGTTAGACGATGGATTCGTCGCTGTAACGAAGCTGAAGGGCAAACACCATTGGCAGATGAAAAGCGAAGCTGCAGGTGGGTGACTGCAGTGACTCCATGCAACATTCGTGAGTCGATGACATCATTCGTGGTGATCGTCAGGTAACAACAGGTGAATTGTGTCGCATTACCTCCCTCAGTAAAGGCAGTGTGATGACGATTATTCAACAACTGGGTTACTCAAAAGTTGCAGCGCTTCGATTTGGAGGGAGAGGAGTTTCTGGATAAAAAATTTGATACTGGAGACGAAACATGGGTTCATTTTTTTGAACCTGAATCAAAGAGGCAGACAATGGAATGGCATCACACAACGTCACCGAAGAAAAAAAAAAATTCAAAACTCAGCGGTAGGCAGGGAAAGTTATGGCGACAGTGTTTTGGGATGCAGAGGGTGTGCTTATGGTTGATTTTTTGGAGCAGGGATGCACAATAAATTCTGTCCAATACGTCAGAACTCTCAAGAAGCTGAAAGCACGTCTTCGCCGAGTTCGCCCAACAAAAACTATGACAGATGTTCTTCTTTTGCATGACAATGCATGACCACACACCATCCGTTACACCACTGCAGAAATTGAGAAATTGGGATGGCAAGTCTTACCTCACCCCCCCCCATACAGCCCTGACCTGGCACCATCAGACTTCCATCTGTTCGGGCCACTAAAGGAAGCTCAACGTGGGATCATTTTGAAGATGACGAGGCTGTGTAAACGTCCATGCCTAAATGGCTAAGGAAGCGAGACCGTGTGTTATACCACACTGGAATCCCCGGTTAAAAGGTAGACCAAAACTGTGGAAAAGGACGGAGATTATATTGAATAGTGACAAATTAATCGTCAATGTTGTAGTTTAGTTTTCAAGCTATGTAAATTGGATTCAATTTTCTTGGCAATTAAAAGAGAAAAAAAAAATAGGAGGCATCAGTTTTTGACCCACCCTCGTATAATAACTGTGCTGTTGACTTTGTATCTAACACGTAAAAAGAAACAGCTGCAATAGTGTATATTAAGATATTATTGCACATACAAATATTTGTGTTTGAGAGGGGAAGTCTGCTAAAGTGAATATATAATTGTACTTCTCGCAAATTTATTTCATATTTTTTATGCCGATGAAAGCCCGTTTATAAATGTTTTGTTGGAAATTATATCTACTGATAAAGAACAAATTATTTGAGAGTGCTTGTTTCAAATGTCACATGAGCCGTAGAATTTTAACGCATTGTGACGTTTGTGAGAACATTCCATAACCATTTCCAAAAGTTTTGAGAGAGGCTCGTCACGTTTACATCAGACATTTGCTATTCATATGGTTTGAGATTTGGTCTGGAGTCACACAAATTTCATTGTTCCCACACATTGCCTTAATCATGACTTTAGTTCACATTAATTTCTACAGATAAAGTTCAACAATTACAAGTTTTTGCAAAAATTAGTGAAGCACTTTGTTGTTGTATTTATTTTATGTTTATCTTTTTGTATTCCGAATTTTTGAACTCCCTTCTTCTGACACTGGAATAGGATAATACAATAGATTTAAGACTAGTCAAATCATTTTAGAGTCGGTCGCTATGTGATGAGTATGAAACCAGAACGAACAACCTCTTATAGAAAGAAGGGCACTGGAAGGAGTAAAGCTGAAACTAATCTGAAAGAGCAAATTAAATTGCTTGGGACACTGGATGAGAAGGTTTAGTGAATGTTGAAAAGAAATCAGGTAAAAATGACAAACAACAGTGCGGAAAACAGGATAAAAACGGAGTAGGTCGGATTTGAAGGGAACAATCTATCCTTGCGTAGAACTCCTTTATTGATAGATTGATTGTACGACCAAAAGCACGAAAATTGCACACAAAGGAGCGCTAAGTAAGATATAATAGCGTTTGCCATTGTGAAATATTTCCTTACGTTAAGCCCAGCCTTGAACAAGAGCAAAGTAAATATCGGCAGGTATAAAGAAAGGGCTCCAAACGAGCAATAGATTGTAGGTTAGAAACATCATCAAGCCTAACCCCACAATTTGGGTAGGAGGTACCAAATGGCAGGTTCTGATTTAAGCTGCTTTGCTCCTTTCCAGTGCTCTTTTCCAAGCAAATACAAAAGAACCTTGAAAAACGATCCTTTTGTTGAAAAGTGTGGGTCCATAAAGAACCCCCATTATGGTAAGTTTATATGACGAGAAAGCAGTCGACGTTTGATTACAGTGGCGGAATGTTCAATACGTAGATTTCAAAAATCCTGTATTGAAAACAAAATACATTCGCGTTATGAAAAAATGACGAAGGATTCATTATCCAACTGTTTTCATGCATATGAAATGGAGTTGAGCAATAAATACTATAATAAATTTATTGAAATACTACAAAAATAAGTTAGCTTTCAGTAATATACAAAAATATCAGAAATACAGCATTGCAAATATGGTTTAAGGCGGAAGTTAAAACGTGCAAAACTTGCAGTTTTATGCCTAAAAATATACATCTATTACCATTAATTTTATTTAAAATTTACGTTTAAAAATAAAATTTAAACCAATTCAATCACAGGATAAAATGCACCGGGTAAGTATCTTTCTGGAACTTATTAAGAAATGAAGACTCCTAATATTAAATTTGCTGAATTTTTGAGTCATTATCTCAGAGACGGCTCACTCTACACACTATGTCTTTGAGCAAATCGTGTGCTTTAAAGATATCTATAATTTACGTGTGGTAAATTTATTGTTTCAAAATTGTACCTGCATATATGAACAAATGTAATTCATCACAGACTCCAGATATACTGTTGTGTCAAGAAAGTACCTGGAAATGATCACATAAAAATGTATTATAACAGGAGATTCGAAATTATTGTCGTCGCTAAGTTGATATATCTTTGTTCGGTTCCGGACGACTTCTTTCTCTTTCCAAAACTCAAGTTACCACTTCGAGGGACCCGTTTTCAGTCGAGAGAAGACATAAAGCAGAATTAATTGTAAAATCGGAACACACCTTAGAGATGCACTATCAAAATGGCGACCAGTAAATAAACTAGATGACAGATGACAATCAAACTGCGCGTGGGTATAGAGGAAAGATGTACCAACTTAGCAACAACAATAATTTCGAATCCCTTCTTGTACGAGATTTTTATATGATCAATTTCTGGTACTTTCTTGACAGAATGTATGTGACAATCTAATTAATCTCTAGGATACCTAGGTACAGTGCGATCCAAATAAATCTGAATCATTTCATTAGGCCAAAACTTTTGAACCAATAATAGAACACACGTACAACTTTGGGAGAATATAATACACAATTGGGAGATTACATTACACTATTTACATCAAAGAGTAAATGCTGGAAGTGTCCTTCACCAGCATCTATACATATTTGCATTCGTCTCACCATATTCTCTGAAGTTTTACGGAGAATATCCTCGCCAATGTTACTTATTTCGGTTCGAATGGATTCCTTGAGAACATCAATTGTCCGTGGCCTATTCTTGTACACTACTTTTTAGATACCTCCACAAGAAAACATCTGGTGAGTTTAGGTCAGGGGATCTGGGGGTCACAGACCTTTTGAGATTATTCGATTATCAAAGAAACTGGTTACAAGTTGCATGGTGCCAAAAGATGCATGGCACGTTGCTCCATCTTGCTCGAAATAACCTTCTCTCAATTCGATATCATCCAGCTACTCCACGAATGTCTTGAAGTGTCTACAGTCGTATCAAAGAAAATGGGACCAACGTTCCATAGATGCTGGTGGAGGACAGCTCCAACGTTTTCTCTGAGATGTAAATGGCCTATTGAAATGGTTCAGGTTTATATGAATCGCACTATATAAGTACCTTAGGCCTGTAGTATAACATTTCGTAATGTACTTTTTTCCTACTCTGTCCGCTGTGAATGTTGAAATAAAAAAAAAGAATGATATATGAAATCCCTATAACTCCCTAGATTTAATTAATCACGTAAATATTCGTGTTGTATTTCTCATTAATTACACATAACCAACGTAATACAATTTTAACTGTCAAAATATCATTTTCAGACAACGAAAAAGTTCGCGCCCTGTTTTTTGTAGATTTGTTTTATGTTCACCCATAGAAATTTATTAAGCACAAAAATATAAAGGCACTTGTCTAGTTTGCTTCCAGGGCTAAAGTGATTAAACTCATTAGATTCATTATGCTTGAGAAAATAATGTATTTAACAAAAAAAAAATTTCCACGTAAAAGTAGTTTGGGTTGGGGAGATTTACTTGATAATCTAGGAATCGCATGTTGTAGGTAAATACCAAGATGAACAAATAATTGTCCTTTAGTTAATTGTTATACACGTAGGCGAGAATGTAAAAAACAGTTGCATCTTATGTAGAGAACCCAAAATACGAGAAATAACTTAAAACTTTATTTATGCCACAGTTCTTTAAATATTTTTAGTTGGATTCAGTTTATAAATCCCATTGATACAGGAGCAAAGGGATGTTTCACAGTCCGTCACTGACTTTGATCTTGAGACATACTCAGTTAAGATGCGGGTGCCTTTTGTTTTTTATTCTTCCCAACACTGCTCCAGTTAATTACACGTGGCGACTCACTTCAAACTCTGGCACAGCAGCACTGATTTGATAGCTCACAAGATTCAAGATATTAACAGTCAAATGAAGGTTGCATCTCATAAAATAAATAAAGAATACAGAACGTTTTATGACTCTGTTATGAGCTTGAATATTTATAGTCCTTCCTTTGCAGGCACCTCATTCAATATTCCTGACAATGGGGAGATAACTCTCAACAAAGATTTCGCAGACTTAATGATATTTGGTATTATAATAAGCCGCATATTCCGAAATGCAAAACTCAGTAATACTTTGTCTAATATATATTACAGCGAATAGCACAGTAGTCAAACCAAAACTTCCACGTCGACATCCTTAATTCTTAATTATCATCCTTAATTTTCCAAGCTATATGTAATAATAAGACTCCAGAAAAGAACTAAATATGAGTATATATATATATATATATATATATATATATATTTTATATTCCGAAAATAAAACATTTGAGGACGACCAATAAAGCTGGACAGATGAATTCACAATTCGAGGAATAACGCCCATACTATTAATACGAGTATAGTAGTATATAATACTTTTGAATCAACCAGAGAGGTGAATAAAAATCTCCATGCACGTATTAGTAGTCTGTAATACTGCAGTAGTTCTATTGTTTGAAAATTAGAATTTCTGGTTAATTAGTGTAATAAAGGTACAGTTTTCTTTTTTCAAAAGCTACTTAAAAAGTCTATTCAAAATTTAAAACACACATAACATTTTAGAAAATGCAGATAAAAATTGCAAGCTTTAGTAATTTCACACGTGATACCTTTTAAGGACGTTAAGCTCATAAAAGTCACCAAATAGCATTGCAATTTATATGCTGTGATTTTTAAAGATTTCAAAGACTCCTACATAACCGTGACTGTTCGAGGTACAAATACTTCAAGATATTTTGACAATTTTATCTACCTCTAACATTTTTCCACCTAGACACTCACATAACTTACTACTCGATGTTTTCTACACGCTCGTTACTGCGTCACGAAATGAACAATACCTGTCAGTGTAGACCATCCCTTTGCTTCCATGTGTTCACACTTCAATACCTGACTCGCTGATAGCGGCAGTCCGGGAACATTTGTCTTGCTTCAAACTATGCTACACATTGCATTAAGCAATGGATCTATTAAAATTACAAAGTTAAACATTAAATCTAAAATTACATGTACTTATTTTTCCTTTCTCATTTCTATTTTCTGTGAGAGTTAAGCTGTAAATATGAACACAAATAATAAATATTTTGGTTAATGATTCCTCAACCCATCAATCGTTTTTCAAGAGGACTGTCCTCTTTGCTGTACCCCTCACAGCAACCCATCCCGCAAGTGTGGCTTTCATGTACTTGGAGTTATTAACCAACCTGAATACATGTTAATCTTAATAATTTAAAGTATTAGTCAGCAAATGTAGTAAAATATTTATGTAATCTGGTTCATAACCTTGTTCTGAATTATTAATACGAATATTATTGGCTACTTTCTTGTGTTTGATATACTACTGAAAACTTGGATCTTGCAAATTTCTAAGTCTATGTAATAATTTAAAGTTCGGTTTTGCATTCACGTATTTCAGCGTTCATGGTTGCATTAAAATACATATAATCCAGTTTTCAAATTTACGTTATGCTTAACCAGATAGGAGGAAGGATTCTGGTTCCTCTGCCCGGAGCAGACAAAGGACTATCATCATCGCACAAGGTAGACACAATCAGAGAAGGCGGAACCTCGCTGTCAAGCACAAGGACATCAAACATACCGGTAATTTCACAAGGCGGGTTGCACCTCAAACTAGAAGCCCTGCAAATGTACGTTTCAGTTCAAGTTGGAACTGTTCATTTCTTGCTTTTTATTTCGTTATTATGTTAATGTCGTGCTTACCATATGGCCGGACTGCTTTTAGAAATACGGCCAGACATAAAACCTCTCGACGGTTACCAAGGGCATAATGGCCTTAAATTATACTTAACAAAGATAACCTACAAGAAGAAATGTGCAGATTTGCAGGACTTACGCCTTGGGCTCGCTACTCAGCAATTTCAAACTAACAGCTGGCATGTGTAAGAAATTCATCTTACTGCTCTTTTTATTTGTTCTGCCATGTACAAAGAAAGCTATAGTGAATTACACCCAAAATTTTAATATGACATTTCACTGATAATAGATTGAGACATCATGAATCCAAAAACAGAAGAGTTCTAGAAAATGATTCGCATGTGTTTCTACGAGCAGCAAAACTCAAAATGAAATATGAGACAAATGCCAAGCTTCAGCATTTAAAACAATTGATAAATTTACATATGAAATACTCCCACTTCAAGCTGCATGAAAGATTTGGTGACACTTATTTTTTTAAAAAGGACTATAATTTTATTGGTTTCCAAATACACTTTTCAAGTGCTAAACTGCTATTCCGTTTCTAGTAGACCTGTATTGATTCTGGAATTTAAAAGCCAACACCAATAAATTTCTTCTTAAAAATTGGGAGTGTTGCTTTAGATTTCTGATTCTTACATCAAAATATGTAAATGTATACTTAAAGTTTATCTATATTAAAATAAGAAGAACTTTCGTAAGAATAGTTTGTGAAAGAAATAGGATGTCATATGAACTGCAATCACGAGATGATTATGACTTTTTTGTTCTTTTCACGAATGAGTCCATGTGCGATACGCAAAAATACTTAGAAACTTTTCTTAGCTCTTCTATAAATCCAACGTTCTCTTATTCCATTGCTGTGGGGTTTCTTTCTCTCGTCTGTCCACATTGTTCCAGTCTTTTTCTTCGGTTTGTCCTCTTGGTCAACTTGCCACTTATGCACCTTCATTCTAAAGACGCCACTGTCTAGGATATATTCTTGAGTGATTCCTGCCAATTTTAAATCATTTCGCACTTCACTAATCCATTTCATAATGTCTACTTGTGCTTTACTTCTATTTTCGTAAAATCCCATAATTTGTTTTGTAAGCCTACAGTAGCATAAGTTTGCTTTACGTACGTACGTGCGATGTCGTTCCCGCGTTACGACTGGGGTTGTAGGTTGTATTCAGCCCTCTGAGATGAAAATGACAAAGCCGCAGGTTACTAACTTCTCCTAGATCCTATCTGGCACTCCGATGTATCGATAAATCTAAAATATCTCCGGATCTGCTTCAGTCTTAACTATAACTCTTAGTTTTCAGGCGTGGTCACGAGTGAAAGAATACATTTTTAATAAACTTTGAAGTAAATCAGTTTAATTTGAATACTCTATAATATGTTTCTACAACACTTTACAAATGACTTGTATAACGTAGTTACACTTCTCCGAGAATCTACTCTAACTCTTTTTATAAAGTTTATTCCCGACGCCGAATTTGCGTCTGTTTACTTCCACGCTCTTTGATCAAAAGACGCCTTCTCTCCTAGCTGTTCTCCCAAAATTATTGATTTTTCCTTCTCTCGTTGCCATCACTACCAATCAAATTAATTTTTACTGGTCCATGTCACACATTACATCTCATTTTTAAAACTAACCTATGATAAAACGTCACATTATATCACTTACATGTTACATTATTTCATGATCTACTGAATTTTTACATTTTCTTTCTTATTCATTTTAACTTGTCCATATGGATTCTTAAATAATTAAACAAATTTAAACAATTTTATAACTCTTGGGGCCTAAATCAAAACAACCGTTACACTATTTGAAGTTAACCTTTAATATATCTATAAAATTTTAACCCCCGTTTCCTAATACCACCATGGATGTCTGTGTATAATTTTTTTCCATTTTTAATTGTAAGTATGTATTCTTCACCTACAAATTGTGGACCTAAATTTTTTCTAACCACTTTGCGTTCTTGTTTCGCTATATTTTCGATATCTGTTTCTCTGTTCAAAATTAATGTTTCTGCTCCATAGAGGTTCTCTAGTTTAATTACACTGCTATTATTATTGTTATTATTGTTGTTATTATATTCCCTTTATCTCACTCCGTTAACTACATCGTATATCACGAACGAATATGTTAGAGGACACCTCGTGGACAGTTAGCCTTTTAGATTTCATCCCTGTACCATACTTTCTATATTATGAAACATTTATTTTCAATCAATGTTGCTTATTTAAACGAAGTTTGAATATTAATTTTTTTTAAATAAGAGTAAGATATTAAAAATTGTTTGGTTGTCATGAAGTAATCAAGGAGAAATAAACAAGTTTAGCTTGTTTATTTTGTTGGCTACCATCCACCACTGCACACGGATGTGTATGCGTGGTTTATCCTCGTGATTATGTTGTAAAATATTGTTGTATGTGGAATCTGTGTATTTTGATGCAACTAACACAAGGAGTTCATAAATCAATAAATTCGAACAAGATTTTAAAATATTACCAGTATAATTATTTAAAACTCCTGACCATCCCCCAAAACTTCTTCATCCGTGACTATGACCTGAAGTGAGTTTAATGCTTCTACCGACTAGCCGTGGTCAAATATATCTACAGGGAGAATAGTCATCAAAACGTAAGTATATTATCATCAAATAGAATTCTTCAGCAAATGGGTTGCAACGAGGTGCTGAATCGACGGATGCCGGAGTCCATTTACGATTACCTACTTCAAATATCCACTGAGGCACATGTTGGCAGTCTTAATATGAGTCCGCAGAAACCCTAGTGCAAGCCAACTAGCCTCTTCTTTCTTATGTGCTGGTCAGAGGGTGCAATTCAGTCTATTTCCCCTTATTATCACCAGATAGATCAGAGAACAGTCTGTGTTTTCATCTTCTACAAGTTTTACTGTTCTTTTAGGCTTCAGATGGAACTTTGCCTGTAGTGTTTAATATCCATTCCGTTATTTAGTGAGGAAAATCATAAATACATCCCAGTAACATTGCTCGCCCCATGGGATTTGAACCCAGGACCTTCCGAATGCGAGGATATCACCTAAGCTCTCCTGCTTGATAAAGGCATTTGTTAATATCATATAGGTATATAATATATTAATATGTCCAATAAAAATACATATGTATCTCGAATTGAATTTTGCACATAAACGAAATTTAAAAGATAGACCAAAGTTTACGGCAGAAAAATATAAAATTATATCGTAAATTAACACCTAAACTGTATATTATACTAATGTTTTTTATATAGTAAACTGAATCCAAAGTTTCGACTTTTACGTTACAGATGTTGGACATCTTGTGTTCTCGCGATTTGACTGTTACAAATTCCAAAGCTTAGCCCACGTGTATATCCTCGCACTTTCATTCATTTCCATATCTTTGAGGGTTGAAATGCGTGCGCTTGGTACCTATCTTAAGGAGAAGAACTGCTTTCTCATGGTTGCTAGCAGCAACCTGGAGGTCGAGTGCTCCGGAAGTGACGCAGTAGTCCGACCACACAGAGCCACCCCGAGGGAAGAAGAACCAGTCTTGTTGCCATCATTATAACGTCCTGGTCACTGTCATCATGAATTAATAATCTTCTGAGATTTTCATCTAACCTTGGTGTTGATCACATTTTGCACTTATGTAAGTTACACATTTTGTTGCTCTAGAAACAGGGATTATGTTATGATCTCACTCCCGGATACGCCAGGAATTTTTAATGAGTCCCTTAATGGACAAGGTTTAGAAAACAAAATAGATTACTTACTTTATATACCTGCATTTTATATGCTTTCTTTTGTTCATTTTCTGTCTGCCAGTGCATACCTAATGGAAAAGGTATTACATCCTACCCAGAAATTCAATTCTGAAATTTCACTGGAAAACATACTTTGGAAGTATTCCTCAAGGAAAGGGGAAACAAATCTTGAAACACTTTAATCTTATACGAACTATTCTTACGTACACTTATTTCTCTATCCACTCCTGTTATTTGAGATGAACATTTGCAAGAAACTAACTTATTGCTAATTTTCTTGTAGGTACAAGCAGAATATAGCAATGCAGTAGACTTTAAACAATACTTAAATGTTTGGATACGTAGAGCCAGACTGAAAAAATTCAATGACATAGCCGGGAGTCCAACTACGGGTCTCCCGGTCTCCTTCCGGTTGCTCTTAACTATTGAGCTACCATGGCCAATATGTCAGCACGACATTAAATTCTCCAGCTGACTTGCATTTTTCTCGCTGTAAGTACTTAAGTTTGACAATGGAAAATACAAAAGCCAAAGTGAAAGTGAAAGTAATGAATAAAATGAGTCCAGATTTTAATTATAATGCAGGAGTAAGACAAGGTGATGGACTTTCTGCAACTCTATTCAACCTAGCCCTGCACAGAGCAATAGAAAAACTTGATTCTAAAGGTACGATATTCTTTAAGTCCAGTCAAATATGTGCATATGCAGATGACGTAGTGATCGTGACAAGAGACCAAAAAAAAAAAAAAAAAAAAAAAAAAAACGTTAGTTGAAGTTTATGAAGAATTAGAAAGAAGGTCTAAAGAAATAGGATTAGAAGTAAACGAGAAAAAAACTAAATACATAAAAATGACAGCAGATAAAAGCAAAAGAATAATTTCAAATCTAGTAGTTAGAGACAAAACATTTGAAGGGGTAACCAAATTTAGATATTTAGGAGCACTTGTAAACAATGATAATAATTTAAACAAGTGCATAAAAGAAAGAATCCAAAGTGGAAATGCAGCATATTATGCAAATTTATCACTATTAAAATAGGTTTATTGGTAGAGGGAGAAAATACAAGATTTATAAAACCCTGATAAGACAAATAGTAACATACGCTGCTGAAACTTGGACCCTAAACAATGCAGATGAAGAAATACTTCGAAGATTTGAAAAGAAAATATTACGACGAATCTTTGAACCTGTAAAAGATAAAGATCAATGGAGAATAAGATATAATCATGAAATAGAAGAATTAAGAAATAAGCAAGATATTGTGAAATTTATAAAAGCACAAAGGATAAGATGGCTAGGGCATATAGAGAGAATGACGGAAGATAGAATGCCAAAAAAAAAAAAAAAAAAAAAAATTATTGAAAGGAAGATTGTATAATAGAAGAAAAAAAGCAAGACCGAGAACAAGGTGGTTAGATGATGTAAGGGAGGACCTAAGAACGATCGGAATCAGAGGCTGGAAAAGTAAAGCGGAAGACAGAGATGTGTGGAGGAGGATCGTGCAGGAGGCCAAAGCCCACCAAGGGCTGTAGAGCCAGTAGAGAAGAGAAGAAGTACCTAAGTTCCAGGCTTCATAATTAAATCACTATTAGGTTATTTGGATAGGTAGAGTCAATTCTCATTTATTACAGCTTAAAAATTACTTTTTAAAATTTTTTATAATTTCTCAGGCCCCATGTGAAACACAGCAACGGAGCATCTGTGTTTTCAGGCCAGTTGCATTATTAACTTTTCAGAATATGATTCAGTTTTCCTATGAATTTTCTCTACATAAATCTGAAAATGAAACATTCAGAATGTTCCAGAACGATGGGAAGCATTTAAATCAGCGAGCAGCTTAGTACATTAAGAGATACATTTGCTAAAGAGATGTTGGGATTGCCTAGATCAGCTCCAGGGGAAGTAGCCTTAGTAGAATCATGAAAAAAGGTATAACAATTGAAAGAGTATTAAAATTTCGGTATAAATGCTTGACAAGAGATGATGAAATCCTACAGATAGGTATGTATGAATGAACAAAAGAAAATGGGAAACAGGAATAGTTGGTGGTCAGGGGCAGAAAAAGTTGTGGAAGAAATATGAATGGAGCCTATGGAGACTAGAAAATAGGAATTCAGAAAGTTTCTGGAAAATAGTCAGAGCCAGAATGGAGGATATAAAAAATATGGGGAGCCTTATAAAATAGAAAATTGTTAAAATGTTGTATGATATTAAAGAGAGAATGGGGCAGAGAGATATGTAGACCAATGTAACAGACAGGAGAGAGAAGGGAAGGTTTGGATTAGAACAGGATCAATGTTCTTAAGGGGACAAAGAAGTAGAAGGGTAGAAATATGGACTTATGTGAAGAAACAGAAAGTACAGTGAAAATTCTGACAGAATGCAAAGAGCCAGCAGTATGGAGACAGAACGTATGCGAGAAGAAATGGGGAAAGGTGCAAAGCGAGTTGATAGCCATCAAACGGTTATGGGGAAAACTGAAAGTATAAACAGAAATATGGGCAACCTGCTTTGGAAAGTTAAAGAGAAATTAATGAGAAAAGTAAAGATTGGAAACGATGCTACTCAGCAATGCTAGAAGGCCTGGGAGCCAAGTAGGATGAGCAAGCTAGATTAAAAGATGGCACCAAGTAATTTATACAACTAGGTTAAGAAAATATTTATGTAATGTATATAAAATACTGTAAATAGCAAGTTATATAAATCAATTCTTTCTATTCTATTCTAATAAGAAATATAACAATAGCCCATTCGTTTTACAACACCGCATATACAATGGAAATCAGAAGGAGCAGAAAACACGAAGTTGCATAACAAAGGGTTCTTATTTGTGATTAGCTCTGGAAAAGCAGAACAAAGCTCACGTGCCGGCGACGTAGCGCAAAAATAGAAGACTTCTGCACGAATTGTCACGCAAGCAAGTTTGTGTTGCCTTCCGCAAACGCTGAAGTCATTCGATAGTCATTACAAAGTTCGGAAACAAAAGCTAAACAAGACGCCAAGTCAGCCGTGGACGATGAATATGTGACCACGCGTCAGCAATGAACCCAGGGCAGTACAAGTTTTAGCAATCACGAAAACGGGGACATACATACTGGAGAAAAAGACTAGAATTTCGATTTGTTTATTACTAAATGTGTGTGAGTTACCCCTGGCGTTAGATCTAGTTGTATTCTCTTGTGAATTAATATATTAACAGCTCTTTAAGTTTTCTGAGAAAGAATATGGCTAGAATTTTGTAGCAGCTGTTCTAAATTTTGGCTCCGAAAATGAATGTTGTTTTGTTTCGTAATGTAATTTATAAAATAAAAATATTACCTGGTTTATATTAACTTTAGGAAGTTAAATTGCAAAAATAAGCAAGATTTGTATATAGTTTGCTACGGATGACATGAATATAAAGAGACGAATGGTTGCAATGGAGAGAAAAATCAATAATCTTCGTAGAAGAACGAGATCAAATTAAGTTTGATCATCGTAGAAAATGGAAGCTTGTGAATTTGAGCGAGTAATTTGAGAAAGTGATTGTATTTAAGATATTTTAATTTAATTTGTGTTATATCATTTTTTTACTGTCAAAGTTCAATAATTATTTTGGAGTAAAACTGAGGGAAGGATTTTGATGTTCCGGCTGGGAAATTGAAATAATTAATTCCTAACTTTATTACACCATTGAGATTTTTTATAATACGTCCCAACTTGGAAACAAAATTGTAGCATCTTCCAGCTGGCTATCTCAACGTATTTCAGATAAAAATCTTATTTCAATTTCAACTTACCAAAAAGGTTTAAACCTCATATGCTCTTGTTCTTGATTACCCCTCCAGAAAGCAAAATATCCCTAGAATTGTTTTGATCAGAGCCCCCCCCTTTTTTTTTTTGTAATTTACGTCCAAGATTTAGTCATATCGGACGATGTGTGAAATGGGTGAAATGATGCTCAATGCGTCCGGGGTCCATGGAGCTTAGAGTTACCCGACATTCGTCGTTAAGGGTAACGGAAAACCCCGGGAAAACCTTATCCAGGTAACTCACCCTGACTTAGATTCGAACTCGGGACCTCTTGAACGTTAGGCAGACATGCTACCAGATACGCTACCGAGGCGGGCGATCAGAGCTTGCAAATGTAACTACTGTGATAGTTTTCTGATAACCCTCTGTATTGTATATCATACTAGAGTCCATAAACTCGATGAGAAGTTAGAAAATGTCTGCGTAGCGTATTCTTTTTGCTTTTCATCTGGTGGACAAGGCAAATGCACCATCAAAAGCAACTCTTTACTTCTCTTCCAAAGTACTTGTTCATTTCTGTTACTCCCTCCTTATACAAAAAGTACTTATACCGTAGCTGGGTAATAGTTAAGATATCAATGGTATTGCATCAGCTGTTATGTTATGCACAACAGTCCTTCACCCTACCTATCGCCAACAGTAGTGCCTACAGCGTTGTATTTAGTACTGTCCACCCAACACAAGAAAGCAACGCAAAGGAATGTGTGACGTAATCACTCTTGCTGTGTTTATGCTAGCCTAATACACAGTGTTTTCACATAACTCACCCATGTATAACAACTATCACTGCATTTCCTGAGAGGAGCATTAGATCTGGCAGCATGGGTGACTCATATTCAATCTCAAACGCTCATTTCGTAGTAAACAAATCCACTAACAGAGCAGATAAACATTTCAAACCCCTCTCCCTCATCAGGTTCCGCTTGTCTTCTTGTGGTGGTTAAGCTATAGTTTCATACTTTACAGCAGTGATCAGCAGCAGCGTGCGCCCTCGTGCTGCCGTCTCTTACCCGCATGCACGCTCGTGCACTCGGAACAGTTGACGAGTAAACAGTGGTGCAGTGACGCCTTTTCCGTAGTGTCATACAGCTCCTGACGGGCCCTAAAACACCACACACTCACTCACTCACTCATACAGCTCCTTAGTCACGTTCAGACACAATCGACGCACACAATGTTCACTTGTATTTCAGCCGTTTCTTTTAGGAAATTAATAGGTTAATATAAATATATAATTATGCTCTAAGACAGTCTTATTAATGCTGTGCCATATAGAACTGAATAATAATAATAATAATAATAATAATAATAATAATAATAATAATAATAATAATAATAATAATAATAATAATAATAATAATAATAATAATAATAATAATAATAATAATAATAATAATAATAATAATAATAATAATAATAATAATAATAATAATAATAATAATAATAATAATAATAATAATAATAATAATAATAATAATAATAATAATAATAATAATAATAATAATAATAATAATTTTAATAATAAACCGACAATACAATAACAACCGTACTGTAACTGTCTATGCTGGTGTCCCGTGCTGGCGACTCGTTTATCACCTAATTTGTCGTTATCACTAGGATTACAAGTGTCATAGTGGCGCTGGAGATTATATTTTCATATAACATTCAGGACCTTATTGCGTATTGAACATCACGCAGCATTATCAAATCGTGTAAAAAAATAAGCCTGCTCCTAGGAAGAGTTAAATAACGTAGACCTTCGAAGACCACGAAGACCTTCGTGAACATATACAGGTAACTAAGGAGCCTATACTGATCAACCCGTCTCTCTCTCGCTCTCTCTCTCTCTCTCTCTCTCTCTCTCTCTCTCTCTCTCTCTCTCTCTCTCTCTCTCTCTCTCTCTCTCCACCCCTCCCGACATACATTGCATTCGCTGGTGCACTGCTTACCAAATACCCGTTTTAGCGTATCGTGAAAACCAGTGCTTTACAGTATTCCTTTATGTGGATGTCAAGTGGGAATGAACAATGGCGGATTTGTTCACAAATACAGATTACATTGTGAGTGAGGAAGCCCGAGGCAGTGCAAAAAAGCTCCTGGATTCTTATCAACAACGTTACCCCAACAGGCGTCACCCAGCCCATACCATGTTTCTAAGATGGGAAGGAGCGTTTAAGCAAAATCGGCAGCTCATCTCCTAACAAAAAATCTTGTGAATGCCCATAGAACACCACATATCAGTGTTTGAACTCTTTACAAAAGTTCGGCCTCAGATAACCAGGGAGGCGGTCACCTTCAACAACTTCAGCAGGAGTTACGGCGTGCATGGCAGCTGCATTACCCTCTGTAAATCCACACGAAAGTCTTCGAGTCCCATGGCCGCAGGTTTTTTCTGTAGTTTAATTCATGCAGCACCGCAGGCGGTGACACTGATGATATATAGAACGAAGTGGAGCACCGGTGGAATGAGATGGCGCGGAAAACCTACGCAGCTTTGTCCACTAAAAATCCCACATGCAGTCGCCTGCGATCAAACCCGGGTCTCCTTGGTGAGGCTCGAATGGACTAACCGCTCGGCCACGGCGCGGCCACTACCCGCAGGTGGAAGTCAGTTGAAATTTATAGTCTCCGGAGGTTGTTCCTCTGGAGCAACCGGAGGAAACCCGCACCTACGCAGCTTTGTCCACTAAAAATCCCACATGCAGTCCCCTGCAATCGAACCCGGGTCTCTTTGGCGAGAGTCGAATGGTCTAACCGCACGGTCACGGCGCGGCCACTACCCACAGGTGGCAGCCAGTTCAAATTTATACTCGTTGGATACTCTACCCTCTGATGCTCTCTTTCCTCCATCCCGGGGGCGGTGGTGCGCTCCGAAATAAAAGATTTCATTGTTTGAGGACTTCGTCATAGCCAAGCTGTTCTTAGCTTGGCAGCATTTCATTATGTACATGGTAACGATGGGCAGGTTTATAAAATTTTTTCTTATTAATAATTAATTCAAAATAATCAAGCACGCGATTGTATTTCCGAGATGGTTTCGGAGCGGTCCACGTCATCGGGAAGACCTTGTGTTATGAGACTTGTACAACTGCGAGCTATTGTTCTACAAGATTCCACAAGCCATGCAACTCGTTACGCTACGGTGCTCCGACTAATGTACCGTTCTGTGACAAAACAGGTATCGCTGATGTGACGTCACGCCGGCGGAAATGAAAAGAAACATAAAAACACCTTAAGCAACAGTAATTCGTGCCGTGCTGAAAGAAAATAAATAGAAAACCATTACCAACACCCTTGCCTGCAGTAAGAAAAATACTTGCGAAACGATGCCACCGCAAAAACGAAAACCGAGAGAAAAAGTTTGCCATTTTTAAAGAGGCAATGATCGATGGGTGATTATATAGACCTACCACATAATGGGCCCTAACGGTAATGAGCGAGCACAATAAACTAACCACATTATGGCATTTCCAACACATAAAAATAAAAGTTAACGTTTCAGAGAGTATGTATGCCATATGTAGATTAAACGTATCCAAACAGGGATAAAATAAATTATACTTCGATAGAAAAGATTGTTCTTTTCAAATATGGGCAACGAAACTAGTTAATTTTTTACCTTCTCTGCTCTTTAATTTGATTTTTAACTCGATTTTATCTAAAAAGTTAAGTCTTCCGGGAAATGCAGTATTTCATATTTCATGAATTAAAAAAAAAATACGCATTTTTTAGAAAAACCTCCTTATGAGTGTATGGGCTATCTATGAACAACATAAATCATAAACGAATAATTAGTTAAATGCGAAATTTAATGTTTCCGTTAAGAAGATTAAGAAGAAGGGTGGAATAAGACTGAAAAATTCAATGCCATAACCGGGATTTGAACTAAGGATCTCTCTGTCTCCGTCCGATTGCTCGTAACCACTGAGCTACCATGGCAACATGCCAGCATGATACAAAATTCTCCAACTGACTCATATTTTCCCGGTAACCACTGGGAGATTTAGGTTCACGATTATTTATTCCAGTTTTTGCTCGTACATAAACAGGGTGAGTAAAAGGTATGTAACAATGCCTATAACCCCACTACTGCAACTTTATGAAGTGATATTTTTTTTTAGAAAATCTGAAATATATAACTACATGTGTAATGAGCAAAGGAAGACGCATCGTTACTTCAAATTGAGTAGCTTTTGAATTAAACAATATAGTAGGTATCCCGTATCCTGCATCCCGTTTACCGGCAATCTATCCGGCACAATCAGCAGAATTCTCGCCAAATACAACATCAGGACTATCCACAAGCCACCTTCGAAGATTAAACATCTGTTGAAACCAGTGAAAGACAAACTGGACTTCCAAGTTCCGGGAGTGTACCGTATTCCATGTGAATGTGGGACACCGTATATAGCACAAACCGGAAGGACCATCGCTACCAGAATAATCGAACATGAACGGAGCATTCGTTTAATGCAACCTGAGAAGTCTTGGCTGGCAGAGCATTGTTTTGATAACGACCATAGAGTCAATTTTCGGGAGACGACCATCTTGACAATATGCAACAGTTAATGTGAGCGGAGAATTTTAAGGAGGCTTTGGCGATTTCCTCTGAAAGGAGCACGCTTAATCGTGATGCTAAATTTCACTTCAGCTCCTCTTGGAAACTGGCCTTAAAATTGAAATCCGTCGATTTAAGAAGCAAAGATCAATACAGCTTGATAATCAAGTTAAGTAGTTACGTTTCTTTGACCAATTAATTTTCTATACTTACGCCATCTCCTGTCCTGGCATTTAATTTACTGAAAACAGTCTTTTGTTCAGTAATGCAAATTTTGATAGTGTTTTGTCTTTGTTT
Source organism: Mantis religiosa (assembly GCA_030765055.1). NCBI lineage: Eukaryota > Metazoa > Arthropoda > Insecta > Mantodea > Mantidae > Mantis > Mantis religiosa. The sequence continues at coordinate 85,667,774 of CM060959.1, forward strand.
ATGTTGGTGTTATATCCAGTATTTCATTTGTGGTTATAACATTTTATAAATATCCTGATGATGGGAGCGATGCACACTCCCGAAACGTCGATATCTAATCGCCCGAGAAGAAAGTGAGAATATAGTGGGCTACTTGAGTATGTGGCTTTGGATTGAACAAATACAGACAAAAGCTAAGCTAATAAGGGCAACAATGCTTACTTCATTGCTAACTCTTCCTGAAAGTCTGAGACTTTTTCTTGTGGGGATATTTGAAGTGGAGGGTTTACAAGGATCGACCAAGAGATCTTTAAGAGTTAAAGCGAAGAATTGGGCAAGAAATGCAGCCGATCAGGCGAACAGTGTTGCTGGAACATTAACTAATTTCAAAGACAGACTTTGGCATTGTTTGGCAGTAAATGGAGGACATTTCGATCACCTTTTCAAGTGAATTCATCCTGTGTTACAACATATCATCATTATATCTTAATACATTTAAATTACACTTCAAAAACGCATCTATATGTACGTTCCGAGACCTGAGGATCCAAAAAGCAGTTGACATTAAAAAAATGTCACATCTCATTCATATTTCTAATTCCATTCATTAGGTGCATTGGTATTCCTTTATTTTCTAATATTTCCCATAGATTTACTTTGTAAACCGTGTCAAAGGCTTTCTTAAAATCCATAAAGGGTTCTTGTGTTTCCAGGTTGAACTCTACGTTTTTCGATTATTTGCCAAAGGGAGAAGACATAATCTATTCAACTTCTATCTTTCCTGAAACCTGTATGTTCTTCTACTAATTAAATTTAATTTATTTATACAACTTGCTATTAAATTTTGGTGCCGTTTTCCTTCTTAACTCTGCTAGCTCAGCCTGCTTGTCTGCCAAGTCTTTTAGCATTGCTGAGTTGCATAGTCACCCTTCATCTATTCTAGTTTGCTATTTCCTCTTATTGTCCCAGCATCTTTTCTCACCCATTTCTCTTTAGCTTTCCAAAACAGGTTGCCTATATTTCCATTTATACTTCCATTTTTTCCCATAACCATCTTTGTACTTATCCGCTCGCTTTGCTTATTTTCCCATTTCTTCTCCCAAACTTTCTGCCTCCACGTTGCTAGCTCTTTGCACTCTGTCAGAATATGAACTGCACTTCTGTTTCTCCACATAATTCACATATTTCTACCCTGGTACTTCTTAGTGCCCTTAAGAACAATGATCCTGTTCCAAATCAATTCATTCCTTCCCTCTCCTGTTTGTTACATTGGTCTATATATCTTTCTCTTCCCCATTCTCTTTTTGTTAACCTATAAAATTTTAAAAATTTTCTGTTTTCTATCCCTCCCCCACATTTCTTGTCTTTCTATATCCTCCATTCTGGTTCTGACTATTTTCCAAAAACTTTCTACATTCCTATTTCCTATTCTCCATAAATCACCCATTCCTATTTCTTCCATAGTTTTTTCTATCTCTGACCAACTTCTTCTGTTAATATTGCATCTGCTATATTAATACTTGTAACGTATTACCTACTTCTCCAAAATAACAATGAGAAACCGTGACGTGCCAATAGAATCACGGGGGGGGGGGGCGATCGCAAGTTGGAAGAATAACCATTTGTAAGAACTGTTTTCAGGAGAGAAAGGCATGAGATATTTTTGGTACTGTATAAAACACAACTGCAGCTGTTGTGGCAGTAGCATACATAAGATAGATTGCATACATTCTTGTAGAAGAGCCATGTTATTCGGTTGTGGTCAGTCGCTGACTATCGAATTTCATTTAATGAGGCCAACGGGCCATGTGGGCGCCATATGGACCTTCATTTATTTTTCTGGGGTAAGCAGCGTATGGGGGAGGTTATGGGATTTTTTTGTGCCGCCGAGAATTGTGGGAAAGACGACGCTGGCCTCGCAGATGCCCCTCTCTCTCCCCCACTTCTGAAAAAGGAGCCCATCTTTCTCATCCCAAAGCATATGTTGTTGCCCCTCCATCATCTCAAATCCCTTTTTCTTACGGTCCCTGTCAGCGCTGATCTTCAACTGTCTGAAGCACCGCGTCTTGACGGTTACTCTACGCTTATTATTTCCAGAATATGTACTACAAAATCGATCTAAAGTATCAGATATCTGCAAACAAATCATTGATTTCATTTTATTTAACATTGCATGTTCCAAACAAGGGTTCCCTGAAACCAAAATAAGTGTTTAGGAAAACGGTTTTTAAATTTTTACAGTTTAATTTAAAAATATTCTGATGTGCTCACGAACTTTTCTTGTACAAACTATCCCTACACATATCTAATTCATAAGTTGTTCAAACTGAAATGAGGAGAGTGACAAGAAAAGTGCTAGTTATGGAAACAACCTTGAAACATTGGTATAGGATTCAGGGAACCTCAAAGAATTTCCCTAAATATATTGGAAAAAGTCTAAATGTTACAGACAATTTATATAAGATATTCAAATAGCATGTTATAAAATAATTTTAAGTTGAACTTGTTCTCCATGCTCCATATATTGCTAGTCTTTAGCTAGATCGTCTTTTGTTGGGGCCTTCCTAACATCCTCAGTTATTCTCGACTCATTTTTGTATTTCATTGTGTCGTAGTCCTTACTCACTATTGATCTGTCGTAAGCAACCTCTGTATATATTTTGTACTTTAATAACTGAAAATTACAAAAATTATTAATTCAATCTCAGGCTAACTTAAAACTACAGATATAATGCGGAACGTCACTTTTGGTAAACAGTCTGGAGTTCCAGCACACATTTGAATTCAGAGCACTTCCTCTACTATTGTTTATGTACACTCTTATTACGTCAGCTGTCGCTCTGATATGGGTTAATATCCTGTTCTTTGCGTTTAGTGATAAAGCAAACTAGTTACATGTAATTAACGTTATTACGTGTACAGATTTCTGATGTTAACGACCAGTTGCAAAGGTTTCATTTGCCTTCAAGAGTAAGAAATTAGTGCAACATAATGAAGAAAAGAATACAAATTATATTTGTTAGGTTGTACGAATGTGTAACTAATTAGAAGGCAGGCTAATTAAGAACTAACACAAAGATGAATGAAAGTAATCAACATTGTTATTACACGGGAAGACTATGATGTGAATTTTAAATTTTTGTTACAGCACAGTAAGGGTAGAGATCTAAAAGTTAATGTATCAATGCTAATATATTTTGAAAGCAGTGCAATCACTTCTGTTTAAGCCCTGATATTCAGCAGTGTCTCAAAGGAAGTAGGTTGCATAATCGAAAACAGCAGTGACATTAAAATCGAACCGAAAAATCGTTAAAATCGTGCTATCATACTCCTTTATTTTCCTAAGTTGCTAACTTGAAGATTGGGACCTCATCTCCCTAAACAAGCTGCAGAGAAAACAATCACAAAAAATTAGTAACATTTCCAAAGCCCAACATTGATGTATTCCAGAGTTGTCTAATTCAATTAGGTAACATGCAACAGAATTTGTGGTTTAACCTAAGGGGCTATGAATATTTGACTGAGGGCAAACGTGCCAATAAAATTTCTGTTAGACCGATCACAAGTCCAAATAAAGTCTTGGAAGGCAACTATACAACTGAGGCCATCAATCAGCAAGTTCGTCAAGTAGATAGTACCTATTCGCTCAAATTGATGTTCTTTTGTCTCGCACTCGTCAACGAATTAATGTAGTCTGAAGTCTGTTGTGAGGCTAAAGGAATACTGACGCGCCAGATTTTTGGACTTGAGCAGTCCAAACACAAAAAACATCTGCAGAGAGGGAGTTGCTGACCATGCTGCACTTACAATTAACCCTGAACATGAGCGGGCGCCAAGCCCATACATTGTGGGCGGCATGACGACAGCAGCAGGTGTCTTGTATTGCTGCAAATCGAGTTAGCACGCGTCTGATTCATGCAAGTGCTAAGTTCGCTAGGGTTTGTCATCCAGAGGATGCTCAAGTTAATCTATGCTTAGCACAAAGTAAGCTCTGTCACAGATTAACATCTTTGTCAAACACCGACACAGGTATTGGGGTATTTCTCTTTAATGACTCCTCTTCTACGAAATTATTTCCTCACTGAGGAAATGTGACAGGCATCGAACAATATTGCAGGCATCAGTAAACAAAGCTGACCTTGTTTTGTCACAGTTCACAGTACTTTGATGTCTGTTTACAATGGTTACAGAAAGTAGATGCTGCACAAACAAACCAAACCAAATACCTTCTACAAAATACCCTTACAAGCAGTTGCTTACAAAATATTTCGTTGCATATACAGAAAAATGGAATAATTCGCAAATCCTTTAAAAGGGGGATCGCTATAAAATCCGATCATCCTTGCATGACCACGAGGGAAATAACGATACTTTGTAATTTTTTTTTTATTTTTTTTTATCCATCGATCAGCAATTATGCTTTACAGATGTTTGTTATAAGATACATAGGAACAGGACACATAACAATGGAGGTAGCCATGAACGACTCCTCTAACTAAATATGGAGGATAACTGTAACACAAATTGAGAACTTAAAGTCTTATGGTAGTAATCACGTGTCTGAGTCTGTGCTGGAGACGTCACTCAGGAGAAGATCTTGGGGCAGTCTGCGCTTCAGGCGAGTTGGCTGGCGAGTGCGACAGCCGAGACGGTACGTAACAGCTCCAGGGACCTCCTGGAGATGGTAAAAGAATGGACGTGCCAGGCGTCGGATGTATTGGTGAACGGGTAAAAGACCAAACTCATGATGAAGCTGCTGGTTTCGGATGAACCATGGAGCGTTTGTAACTGTACGAAGCACCCTGTTTTGTAGTACCTGCAGTCGGCGGAGATTAGTCTTACAGGTGCCACCCCAGACTGGAGCTGCATAGGTAAAAATAGGACGGACTAGAGATGTGTAAAGAAGCAGGGAGGATTCATAACCAAGTGAAGTGCGCCTGTTGAGTAGAGGGTACAGTTTTGATAGCCGGGCAAACGCAAGCGTAACAGACCGACAGATGTGGGCGTTCCAAGTAAGTCGGGTGTCCAGTAACACCCCAAGGTATTTCACTGGCACATTGCTTGGTAACCATGAGAGCGGTTCCCCCAGCAGCCGTAGTGAAGGAGGATCCCTATAAGGTCGTAAAGAGAAGATCTTAACCTCTGTCTTGTTAGTATTGAGGGAAATGCGCCAGTGAGAGAACCAATGAGCTAATTGATCTAGGGCAATTTGCAGTTTCTGAATGGCATGAAGAATATTGGCGTGAGAATAATAGAGAGCAGTATCATCTGCGTATAACGCCGTACAAACTGGAGCTATATCAGGAAGATCATAAGTGAATATATTAAAGAGGAGTGGTGCAAGTACTGAACCTTGAGGTACACCTGCTAAAATAGGCCGTCGGGTGGATGTGAAACCAGCAATGCGCACCACAAAGGTTCTATTGGTGAGAAAACTTGCTATGATTTGTATCAGATAATAAGGGAGACCAATGCGATATGCTTTAAGTAGTAGTCCACTGTGCCACACCTTGTCGAATGCCTGGGCGATATCTAGGAATGCTGCTACGGTGTATTGCCTGTTTTCGAAACCTTGAATAATAGACTGCGTGATTCTGAGCAATTGGTGAGTGGTAGCATGCTTCGGGCGAAAGCCAAACTGAAAAGACGGAATTATCTGATTATGGATCAAAAAATGAGAAATACGTTGATGAATAATCTTTTCAAAAAGCTTAGAAAGTGTAGGTAATAAGCTGATTGGTCTGTAACTTGAGGGAAGATTTTTTGGCTTGTTGGGCTTGTGGAAGACTATAAAGATACTTTGTATTTGAATGGCCTTCACTGCTCATTCCTTCAAAAGCTATCCCTACAAAAGCCTTCGTCTATCTGCTTCTTAACCCAATTCAACTTCGTTACAGATTTCCTGTTCTGTTGCGATACAAGAAAAATTATGCTCTTCAAAACTGGGTTGGTATTTTATATCCTTCTTAATTTTATGCTTTTTGCATGGCCAGAGTAAAACATGATTTCAAGAAGTATAAGTGTTCGAAAATACAAACCTAAAACAATGAATATATTGGATATTGTTTGCTCAGCATACAACAATTGAGAAAAATTGTATGTCTCAGCAATGTTGTACAGAAAGATCTTGCCAATCATATCTTACAATTTTTCATGTAAATAGTAGTTTAATGTGGAGGCATATTCTTGAAAATCTTACTATCGTATTCTTGAATATACTGGACTTTAATACCCTTTCGTGAGCTTTTTGAAAACCCATACGTTGAGACTACGTAATTTACAAAACCCTACTATAAAATGTCCTATAGAAAAAGAGACAAGCAGTAAAATTAGTTTCTTAGACTTGAAACTAATCAGAAAACATAGAAAACTTGAATTTGGCATACATAGGAAAGAAACGCACACATAAAATTTCATAAAAATCATATGGATATAACCCAAGACAACACAAGCATGCTGTTATCAACTGTTTAACTTACAGGTTGGTTAATGTCCCCATAAACTAGATGGAATATTTAAAAGAATACAACCATATAATTCTCAATGCAGAATACAATGGATTCAGTGCTAAATTGGTCAAAAAATGATAAATTTGAAAGACAACACAGATACAGACAAATAACTACTCTTTCCCCAATCAGTAATAAAACTTCATACAGAAAATTCGCATACCATCCCAGAGCTACAAACCTTTTCCAATAAGCCTTCAAAGAAAACATTACTTTGGCCCCACAGAACAAATTCGTTGTACTTCACCTTTTTAAATCATATAATGCAAAGCAGAAACCCACAGAAAATAGTCAGATGTGTACCGGATAAACTGTAAAATCTGTGACAACTTTTGCATTGGAAAATCTAAAGGAAATTTGAAGATGAAGCCGAAAGAGCATTTTAGGCAGTCGGAAACAAAGAAATAGATAAATCGGCGGTAGCCTACCATTTTTGGAATGATAATCACGACATAGAACGACAAATCCACTTATTGAAAAGTGTCCAGGGTCAAACTACATTAACCACGTGCAAAAATATATTCATAAAGAAATATGAGGGAAAACTGTTCAAAAGGAAATATAAAATATAAATCAACAACAACAACAACAAAACACCTTGAAAATTATATAAACATGATTAATGTAACACGATAGTAAAATAACATTTCAATAACTACTACAACATATAAGGTATGTTTGTGAATTTGTAATGACTGAAAAAAGGTTTGTGACTATCAGATGTTTTCATATATTATGTTTCTTTCAAATCTTCGTGTTGAATAGGTACACCTAGATGTCAAGGCCACAAATGACCTACCTATCCGCGAGCCCATAAACTCCACACACTCATTCACTCCCCCTAGCTGCCAAATTGAGAAACATTACAATGTGAACATACTTAATAGATTTACTTGATACAATATTTTAATGGCGCATTAGGTTATATTACACTAAATTCTGGACAGTTGTCATAGCTATTTTATATAATATAGATGTGACTCTTTTAATTATCGAAAATGCATTTTAAAAATAAATTAAAGAAACCTCGAAATGTTCCTGTGCATTACAAGCACTTTGTTCATTTCAGCTTACCTTCTCTATTCTATTTACCTCGCTTTAACTAGAGGTCTTATCGGAAGATCTGCTAAGAGATACCTTATGGTCAGTTTAACTTTCTAGGCCTTATCCCTTCACAGCTCAAGGGATTGTACCTCTGTTTCTGTGAAGGTAGGTGTCCACTGCGACCTTAGTGCTTAGCAACCGTATCTCTGTGTCTACACGTGTCGGGGCAGGTGGCATTAGGGTTCCGTTCAGTCTACTAGCTTTCATTGACTGTTGATAGATGACAGCACATTCCCTATCACCATCATTTTACTACTCTATTAAGCTTAAGTAGGACTTCTGATGGTAGCACTAAATAAGCGATCCGATGATTACCTGCTGATAGGTAAATAACGAAAAAATTAGTCGGATAGATGGTTTGAAACTGAGAGCTCCTAAATGCAGATCACAGACTTTGTTTGTTTTGTTGGAACTACATCTTTTGTTTTATTATCAGCGCCAATTTTATTTTACAATGCATAAATGTTTACTTTCTCTTTTCCAGAGGCATATTCACATCTGTGAATTGCAAATTATACTGCGGTCGATTCTCAAAGCAACTGTTTTTGCTAGCTGTAAATAAAACCCAAACAGTTAAAGCCTACCCAAGAGTAATAAACACGTTAGATAAACGGGAATAACTGCTGTATTTAACAAAATATGAAATTTACAAAAATCCAAATGTCATCTATTCCAAAATCGGTCGTTGACATCAAGCAACAGATGTTCGCCACTCAAAGCCATACATAGGTGTATACAATCAAAGTCCGCAGTTTTCTGGGATGCTCCTCGCTTAAATATGCTGTTAGCATTTAAAGTGCCCTCTTAAAACAAAGTGCATGGTAGAAGGAGTTATTTATTGGCAGTTAAGATCCCATACCTATGATTTACCTCTACAAGACGCTGGACGTATGATTATAACAAGCGAAATTCCACTTCAACGGCTCGAATACCAGTAGCTGGGCTACTGATAACATGGAAGGTAAATATACGTATTGCATTTAATGTATACATTTAGAAACATTTATGAATTTCAGTTTCAGATTGGCCTCTTCACCAACCAAGCTTTTGTGGAAGAATTTCACTCCTGGCTGCATAATTTGCCTTAGGAATTTTACGTTTAGCTCCAAAGATTTATGAGCGTTAAAAGCATACTTCCTTTATATTGATTACCACTTCCAGATCTATTCAATCTCAATTATTGCTCTTGAGATTTCGCTCTCAAATCGGCGACAAACTGGTCCTTAAATTTATGCGCCCGGATTATTTATACATGCGAACATACATTCAAGCAATTATGTACGTAATATCCGCCAATTACTATATAAAAAGTTGTATATATAGTACGACAGTGGCTCTGACGAAACAATGAGAGTTTACTGTTTACCAAAGTGTACACCTTAAGTTAGATGTACCGATCGAGAGGGCTTGGGCGATTTAAAATAGATATGCTAGTGAACCTGAATGTTTGGATCACCGTGATAAATGTCCTTGCAGAATTTTCACAAATATATTAAACACAAAAGTGATGTCACTGGAAAACATCTATGCAACTAACGATATCCAGCAAAAGCAATTGAGTGTACCATTTCAAACAGATCGGTGTTCTAGCGGGTGGACATTGAAGATCTGAATGTCAGACCTTAGGTCTCAGGCCAGATTAGGGCTAGGCCCTCTACTGGCAGTGGAGTGTTTTGTAAGGAAGGATAAAAGACGGCAGAAGATGAGGTTGAAGTTATAAATAAGCCATCTGGTGTGTTATTTTATGTGCCTAGAAGCAGCCTCGGACGTTTGTAGCGCTCTCCAGGATCGATGTTGTACTCACCTAGACCGCGGATGACGGAGTTGCAGTTTTATGAGAGGTTTCGATAGAAGGAAGGAACGTGCAAGTGTATGGATGTAGTCCGTTATTGTGGGGACATGTAGGTCTCATCGGATAACTAAATTGGGGATGTACCAAGAGCAGTCTGTGGCAATGCGGAGAAATCGGGATTGTAGATTTTTAAGGCGGTGTAGGTGACACTTCGCTGCTGCTCTCCATATTTCACTGGCGTATGTGATGGCTGGTCGAAGCACCTGCTTATACAAGAGCAGTTTTGTAGGCAGAGACATTACCGATCGTCGGATATAGAGAGGGTAGAGCATACCCATCCTTTTGCTAACTTTATTAGCCACATATGCAATGTGATCAGCGGGCAATTAACACACATTTACTGGGGAGAACCGACCGTCTCTACACGGGAATAAACTAGACCGCCGCGCACGCCGTACAGTAATCCCTTTGCTTACAATTATACGGTATAGAACATATCTACCATTGTCATCTTGGGTGTGAGTTGATAAAGAAAGAGTATGCCAATAATTCACAGCCTTCAAGAATTGATAATGAAATCAGGTGAGTGCTGGGTGAAGTTTTAGAAAAAGAGGTGCAGAAACTGCTTCAGCTTTTTCTAGGTGATGTAATGTTTTAATCGAAAAAGTCGGACATCGCTTTCATAAACGTTAAGATTACGTTTTCCTGTCACAACCTGTGGCACATTATTTGTATCGGAGGTCCGGCTATCTCTCGCATTCACAGCATATTTGCTTTCGTACAGTTCGAGAGCGCAGTCGCATCTCCCCAGTAAAACGCACGCCGTATGGCACCTAGAGCGCCTGCAGGTTAGAAATGGTTCACATTGTACCTAAACTGATGGCTCAAGAAGGCGAATTAAGGCCAACACTCATGACTACGTGTGTCAAATAACAGCCGACAGTCATTTTTCGTTCTTAATAATTTTGATATTTTAAGGTTTTGATTCTCAAATACTTCGAACTGCTTTGGAGTTGAAATCACCAGTTTTTGTTATTTCTGGATTTTCAAAGAATAGAATTTCAAAACCAGTGTACAATGAACCACTTTTTACAGCTTTCTGTATCCCCATTGCACGTACAACAATATTCTTGGTTAGGGCCTGGTTTTATAAAATAATTAAAATTTAACTGAGATTCACCTCTTTGTCTGCAGTACCGGTGTAAATGAAATAAATAATATTTTCAATAGAACACGAGAGATTTGATGTAGATAGCAGAAAGATAACTGGAGAGGCTTGCAGTCTCTACTATTATTAATGTGACAGGCGTACAAGTAGGTGGTGAGGCATTCATCTCCACCAGCAATCTCTTGCAAAACAGAGAAGCACTTGTATTAACTGCATAAACATTCAAGTCTGATGTCATCTTTTTTATCTGCTTCAAGTTCAAGAGCTGAATGAATGTAAGCAGAAAAAGGAAGAGAGAGTAGAGAGAGGGTGGTAGATATATCGTAAAATCGCTAAGAGCAATTTTTATAAAGGATAGTTTGGGGTGGAGAAATTTGCTGTTGCACCCTTGGACCGAACCGAATTTAAATTTCATTTAAACTACTTGTAGGTTGTCCAGTTATTCTGCTCTTCCTCATTTAAGCACAAAACCATTTTCTAAATAGTATTCTACTCGCAAATAGCTTTCTTGTTTCAAGGTACCTCGAAACATGTGTTTCCCAGGGAATACAATACTTTCTCTAGTTACTACAAGCATGTAGTGAAGTAAGTACAAATCTAACTATTGCTTTAACCTAATATTACACAACTTGACTATACCTACATTGTATTGTTAAATATATAACAGAAGTTTATCCTCAATTAACAAGGAGCAGGCGAAAAATAGAGTTTTGCAAGAATAGTTAGTAGAAATCAAACAGGAACTTTTGCCGAAGTTTCTTTTCCATTTCTGGACTTGAAAGCAACACATTGCTCTTTTACAGATTTACTTCTTCTTCCTCATACTCCTCACCCTCCTCCTCCTCCTCCTCCTCCTCCTCCTCCTCCTCCCCCTCCCCCTACTCCTCCTCCTCATCATCATTGCAGTTGTAAACAAATAGTAAGTGAAATATACTTATTTGTACACATTCAAATTTGAAATGTCACTAACTTCAGAAACAATTGCTTCCGAATCTCCATTATCATCAAGATCCCCAGCTTATTCATTGCCTCCCGAAATTATAGTATCAATTTCTTCATCGTCATCAGATGATTCTTTACTAAGAGTGTCGTTTGATAAGTCTGGTCAATTACGATGAAGGGATGGAAAGCTTTTGCTGGAACTTTATGGGTGATAAGCTTGATTATTCAAAATATTGTACAGAAAATTTGAATGTGCTACAATATACAGTTCATTGTTGACAGCCATCTAAACTGGTCAGTGTGATAGCTGCGACTGAAAATGAAAAAAAGAAAAAAAAACACAACAGAGTTTCAAGCTATTGTTAAACATTTTCATTTGAAGGGTTGGACTGCGATACAAGTCAAAACTGGATTGGATGAAGTTTCCACGAACTCTGCACCAACATTGAAGACCATTTACTTTTGGAAGTACGTGACCGTGGAAGTACCGAAGGTGAATTGCGCTCTGGTCGACCAATTGAGGTCACCACACAGGACAGCATTGAAAAAAATTCACGATCTGGTCATGCAAGACCGCCGAATCAAAATTGGTGAGATTGCTGAGGCTGTAGACAACTCAACTGAGCGAGTACACAATATACTGCATGAAAATTGGCAGTGGAAAAGCTGTGTGCAAGATGGGTGCCGTGACTGATCACAGTCGACCAAAAGAGCATCCAAAAGAACAGTTCTACCGAGTGTCTGGCGATGTTTAATTCAATCCGCAAGACCTTTTGTGCCAATTTGTGACCATGGATGAAACTTGGATCCATCGTTACATAACGGAGCCAAAACAGCATCAGAACAATGGAAAAAGGCTGCTGTAAGTGCAGCAAAGAAGGTAAGGGCCATTTTTTCAGCTGGTATGGTGATTGTCACTGTTTTTTTGGGGGATTCCCAAGGAATAATCCTCATACACTGCTTAGAAAAAGGCAGAACCATAAATGAAGCCTATTATGCTTCATTGTTGGATCGTTTGCAACATGAGTTGACTGAAGAGGCCAAGATTAAAACGCAAAAAGGTGCTCTTTTAGGAGCATAATGCACCATCGCACACATCAGTAATAGTAATGGCGAAAGTGTATGAGTTTGGTTTTGAATTAGTTCCTCGTCCCCCTTATTCACCAGACTTAGCCCCAAGTAACTTCTTTCTGTTCCCTAACTTTAAAATTTGGCTTGGTGGTAAGACACTTTTATCAAATGAAGAAGTGATAGTCACCGTCGACGAGTGTTTTGCAGACCTTGACGGAACTTATTTTTCCGACGGGAAGAAACAGCTGGAACATCGCTGGATCAAGTGTATAGCCATCAATGTAGACTAGGTTAAGAAATATGGTGAGACGTTCACGGCTTTTTACCCTACTTACGAAACGACCCTCGTTTCGTTCAAAATTACTTGTATGTTATGATTATCCATACGTATTATACTCATAAAGCAATTCTACAGCACGCTGAGGCAAGCTACTGACAGCAACTGCAGCAATGCATACCAACCACTGAGACAAGAAACCATAAAATGGGTACAAAAATAAGCAGAAAATCTTTTTATTGCTGCAGGTGTTTTGCGTAGCGACTGTTCTAGGTATGATTTATAATTCTGTTTTAATACAGTTATATAACATTCAAGAAACAAATAAACAATTTAGATTGGGGTCTTATTGACCCCAATGGTACTCAATGAAAAAGCAATGAATAAATATTAATGTGTTTTAGAAAGAAAACTGAAGAAAACCTAATTGGATACATCTGACTTAGAGGGCTAAAGTCATACATTTTAATAATTTTAAAATCAAAGGAGATTTTTTGTTGTAATTTACGTCCTCCAACGTTAAGTCATATCGGACGATGAATGGAATGGGTGAAATGCTGCTCAAATGAGCCCGGGGTTCATGGAGCTTAGAGTTACCCGACATTCGTCTTTCAGGATAAGGGAAAACCCCGGAGAAAACCTTATCCATGTAACTCACCCTGACCGAGGTTCGAACTAGGGACCTCTTGAGCGTGAGGCAGACATGCTACCACCACGCTACCAAAGCGGGCTAAAAGGAGATCTATATTTCAAAAGTGCTTGTGGGGTCATACTGACCCCAGTGGTATTAGGAAGGTTAAAAATTATTCTTTTGAACCAAGGTTAGTAAAACAAACTTACATGGCAGATTTGTATATTATTATACATAAATGACATAGAAAATGGTGTCCTCGATAGCGTAGATGGTAGCGTGTCTGCCTCATGTTCAGTATGTCCTGAGTTCGAATCTCGGTCAGGGTTTTTCCTTATCCTGAAAGATGAATGTCGGGCAACTCTAAGTTCTATGAACCCCGTGACTACGTTGAGCATCATTTCACCCATTTCATTCATTGAGCGATATGACTTAATATTGGAAGACGTAAAAAATTGTTCTTTCTAAAACTGCATTGGTGAAGCCTTTGCTATTGGATGATAAAATCTCGATTTGAATTGAAATATATCGAAAACTTAAAGAGATTTGGCCCTGAAACTTAACACCTAATGTTATGAGACATATAGAAAATAAATTTTCATCCAACCTTTGTAAAACGATGTGCATTCCCTAAGAAGATAAAACGCTAAGACATTAAGAGGATGCAATACACTGATGTACACGATTCATTAACTCGACGATAGCACATTCTTTTAGGGCGTAGTGCCCTGTCCCAAGCTGCCAATTAAAGCTACCCTCAGGGTACAAGTCAAGGTGAAGAAGAATCTGCCAGTAATTTGTAGCCAATGGATGTTTTCTGCTGATTCACCACCTTCTTTTTGCCATAATTATGCTCTAAACATGCCCCCAACATGGCTAATGTATTCATATTCTTTAATGTTTAACTCTCTGCACACATATTGCTTCCTCTTGTGAACTACACATTATAGATGTAATCAATAACCCCTCAGGTACAGCTGTGCAAAGGCATTAATTATATACAGGAGTAATTCATCTTTTTTGCAGCTTCTTGGATTTCTTTCACCTCCGCCTAATCTTGCCAGTGGACATCGGTGACCAAACAAGTTTACGAATTTTGTTTTCGAGATTGTTATGAACACAATCGACACTTTTCAAACAAATGAAGTTACTAAAGTCGCGCTCTTTAACGACATCTACATTTTCTGTAAAATGTCCAGGAAAGAACAATTGTTTCGTTCGCCGCTCTGGTACTGAACGTCCGAGGTTCGGCCTTATCTAAGACAAGAAGTATCTCCAAGGCCTAACAGGTTCAGGGTCTACGATATAAGCTGTAGGTCCTCTCATTCCAACGCCATCTCCATTTTTACGCTAATGGATTCCTCTCTCTGGATGACTCTACCTCAGAAATGGACGAAATCATCGCTTAGTGGATTGAGGCTACCCCGAAGGTCATGGATCACACGAGGAGTGTTAGAGAAGATAAAGAAAGCTTTTATGTATTGAGTATTTGTGTAGCTTTTGACAAAATATCGCGAGCGAAACAATAGAAGATTTAAAAAAGTAAGGCATACCACTACAACTAACTGAAGTTCCAGTGACAGTTAATGGTGTGTAAGGCAAGATTTTCCTTTGTCAACTGCACTTTATAATTTGTATATTAACCAAATAGTAAGAATGGAGTGATTAGTGTATCAGGAGTTAAACTGAAAACTATGCTATACGCAGATGATCAGATACTACTAATGGCCAGAAATGAAGATGACCTGCAGAAAATGCTACACTGTTTAAATAAAATTGCTATTGAATATGGAATGAAAATATCAGGAACTAAATTCAAAACTGTGGCCTTTAAAGTTAGATCAAAAACAATGTTGGACAACATATTAATAAATCAGCTATCACACTTCAAGTATTTAGGATGTAATGTCTCGTACCAGGGAGAAACTGATGTAATAGATAAAATAAATCCAACTGTATAACAGGCACATTAAAAGGAAAATTAAAGAAAAAAAAAACGCTCGTAAAGACTCCATAGTAAAATTGTACAAATCAGTGGCAGTACCAGCTTTGACTGAATCAGAAGCATGGACATAGCACAGTATGCTGACGACCTGCTGTTATTTTGCACAAATAGACATCCACGCAGGGGCTTCAACCCCATACGACACCTCTGCCTTCTCCAAGAATGGTACACGCTTTGCGATTGTCCATCAACACGGAAAAAAGAAGTCACCATGTTTACTAAGCACCGCTTTCCCGCCAACTTCCCCACGTTCACGGATTAGGTGGGAAAATTCCATCAAATACTTGGGAGTGAAACTGGACAGGGCCTAACTTTTCGGGAGCACATCGGGAGCTATCGCATAGGTCGTGCGGTGCTTCGGCATCGCTATATCCTGTGTGGTGGTCTGTGATGTCCGTTCCTCTGAAGTTGTGTCTCTTTCAGGCTCTAGTCCTCACTATCATTCTTTAGGCGTGTGAAGTCTGGGGTATGGCCGCAGGCTCTTATCTGCTACAGCTCCAACTTGTACTTAATAGGTGCCTTCGGGTTATCTATTCTGTATGCAGAAGGTTCCCAGTGAAACTACTTCACGAGGCTTCATCCCTCTAATAGATGCAGGATGAAATTAGGCGCCGGGCTACCAAATTTTACGAGTTTACCTCAACATCAGAGCGCCCTAGTTAGATCGCTTGGGAACTATTTACGCCGTGAACATCGCTTAAAGTGATACCGCCTACCCCGCATGGCTTGCGGACACTACCGGTAACCATTTTTTCAGCCTTAACAAAATTACAATCACCCAAAGCTTTTGCCTGGAAATCTAAATTTCTGCTTTTCCTAGTTTATCAAGTAATCCACCAGCGGTGCATGAGGGCCTTGCACCCGAGTCTGCAGTCGTTGAGGAGCAAAATGCTACCTCCCTTCTTCCCTCTACCTAATTTTCGTCCGACACCCTGCAACTTCCACATCCCGCCATTACGTGGTTAAGCTCTATCGAGAGCAGGTATACGTCTTAACCCACCTCAGCCTGCCAACTGCGACGGACGGACGGATTAACAAAAAGAAATAGAATTAGAATACAGGCATCAGAAATGAAAATTTTAAGAGCAATAGATGCGTATACTAATAAAAAAAAAAAAAAAAAAAAAAAAAAACGCGGCCAAGGCATCAGGTAAGAATTTAAAGTAGAAGAAATAAATTATATTATCCTAACGATATAAATCTATGGGGAAACTATGTTCAAAGGATGAATAATAACAGAACAATTAAATTAGCACTAAATTATAAACCCAAAGCAGGGAAGACCAAAGAAAAGATGAGCACACCAAATTGGAGCCGGAAAAGATTGAGAAGTCCAACGCCATGAAGCAGAAAAAGAAGTATTTTGTTATCTCTTACGGTTTACCAGTTTTGCAGAAGTTATTCATAATGGAGGCTAATCCCAGAAAATACAGCATATACATTATATAAGAATACTTTGCAATGTAAAGAGTGGTTTCTCAAGAGTTAAATTTCTTTAGCATCTTCTTAGCATATCTTTGAACGTATCAGAACATAAATAATTTCTGCCATTAACGTATGACAAAAACAGTTTCTCACGCCTTTTAAGATTGCTGTAATAACTAAACGGCAATTGCATTAATTAAAACAGCACAACATTCCTCTACCTTCCCAAACGACAGTCACCGTCCTCTCAATTAACTTCTGGAGCGAACCTTCCCAAGATGAGTCATCCACATTGCATCACGTAGTAGAGATGCATTTAACATTCTCAAAAATAACTAACTGCTGTGGTAAAACACAAGAAAGGCGTGAAACACCTCCAAGTTCCATCTCAAAACAACAAAAGTTGAAATGTGGCTTTCTCTCACGATGTGTTTCATTCTCTGTAACATGACCAACTCTGAATGTCTCTAGAATTATCAAAGAGCAGATTATAAATGTAACTATGCATAGCGCGGTGCTAAGAAACCTGACATTTTTTTTGTATATCAACCTAAATCGTATATTTTCTGCACTTCTATTGGAATACTATACCCTTTACCCAGTTTTGTAGTTTTTTCACTTTAATTTTTATTGCGGAACCAATCTCAGATGCTTGTATTATGCAGAACAAACCACTGTCGTCTGCAACGAACCAAGAAGTAAAGTGTATGAGAAAATGGTACAAGTTTCTTTACTTCGCTAAGTGTTTTCGATTCTCCAATACGTCCCTTTCCTTCTGATGCATAAATAGATATTTATTTTTAATTGTTAAGAAGATTCTATAGAATATTATATATTCTATGCGCTCGACAACTTCAATTGCACACAGTCGATTTCCTTCATTTATATTCATCATTATTATTCACTTTTGTCTGGAGAAAGAGTAACATCTACTACACATACTTGATGCTAAGACTTGGGAAAATTCATTCTTATAAGATATCTGCAATGGACCAGAACAGGAGTGGTGAAACTGAAGGGTTTGGGAAGAGGGAGGAATCCGGAGAGTGCCCATTGTGTCACCAAAGGGATAAAGAATGACATTTGCTTCTAGAATGTGAAGAAACTAGGTTGCTTAGGGAGAAGATAGATAAAAAAGAATGGGTAAGGCTATTAAAAGAAATTCAAGCAATGAAGTTAATGAGCGTAAAAACTAGGAAACATTTAATTGAAATTGGGAATTTGTTGGGCAAAGTAAGAGCCAAATGGTTGAGGAAGATAAGTAAATATGACGAAAATGAAGATGAAGTTATTTTAGATCAGTTGCCAATAGGGACCCATTAACTCGACAACCTCAGTTTGAGTCTATTGCCCAAAGGCAATCAGTGTAGTAATAAGTATGAAAATGTATAATAAGTTGTAATTGAAATGGAAATAATAATTATATTACTTTCATGTAATTACTGCTGAAGTCTGAATTTTAAAAACTTTCGACATTTTATCCCATCTACTGATATTTTTCTTTCTCGTGTCCCGAAATTTGTTCCTTACAGGTTGGCAGCACTACGCAGAGTAAGATTTGGTATGCAGTTACACAATTTTTATCTTGTATTTTGATAATAACTGAGTATAATGCATTCTAGAAGGCTCTTCATTTAAGGAGAGATTAAGTCTGCTCGTTATCTCAGGAAGTATTTAAGGTATCAGACTGAAATATTTACAGAATGCAGCTGCACAACTTTTAACTTCCCAGTTGTACGGAATAATCGATGCTCTGTTATACTTGGTCCCAATTTTAGAACAAAACTTCCCAAGATTAGCTAAAAGGCTCCTGTTTACCCCATATGTGCAATAAACTTTTTGTGTGCGTGATATGTGTTCCTTAACGATAATAAAAATGACATGCAATACTAATTTTAATAATGTATTTAAAACTAAAATATTTTGCGTCAGTGATAAGAGCATATATAATTAAACAGGAAATTCTGATAAATTACACTAATGAAAAACTAAAAATGTTATTTTTAGACCAATCTTTACAACTAAATCTCTATTTAGATTCTTTTCTAGTGATTTATATTTAAGCAGGTGTTAATTACTGTCCTGAAAAGTGTGTTTTACTTCTTGTACTTATTCTCGTACACGATGCGAAGAAGTATTTCTTATTACTACTCACTGCAATTCTCGAAGGTCCATCTTCTACGAAGATCAATCATATTCTCATACAATTCTAATTATTACAATCTTAATGCAGTCGATTTCTTAGATTTCTGTGGTCTTTACACACACGCAATTTCTTCGCTTTTCAGATATTAGTTTTCAGAAAATAACTTTCAATAAATCGAAGCCTCTACTCACTTTGATAAACAATTATAACTGTTCTAAATCTCAGGTTTGCAACCTGCTTTTTGCATTAACACGCATCTGCTCGCTTTTCGATCACGACACAAAAGACGCTATATTGTGCTATTCACTTATTGACTTTTTCCCTTATCACCATGGTAACTCATTGTTCTAGCTTACATCACTTTCTCTTGTGGTCAATACATTAATTTTGAATTAATAATTTTTTGATTTTCCGAATATAAAATCCTAAAAACAATTTTCTTTTATAATTTTATCTTTCTATTTAATTTATCATATTTACCATGTATCTAGATTCGATATTAACATTCATCTTCATCTGTTTGTGACCTCTAAACGATCATGGCCACCTATAGCTCATACCAATTCAAAACAAAACTCTCATCATTTTTAACACATCAATATTAATCACGAATAAATAAATCCAACATTGCTCTGGTACTGGACATAATAACAACTATTTCAACTTCATGTGTATAGTTATTTGTTTAAAACTGAAGTGTTAAATGGCTCTATAACCATACTATTTGTACCTTTTATCCGATTTCAAATAAGTTAGAAAGTGTTGACAAATTGTCTTCAAGCTATTTAGTTTGAAAAAAAAAAAAAACGATGTCAACACTGTGCTTCCATGAGTTAAGTTCTTTCAAGCGAAACTAGTGCACCGAAAGGAAATTTAACCACTCGTGCTGACACAAAACCAGTACAGATTTGCCCTCTTTTTATGATCGTCATTATCCTGTTTAATGATCAATTACACAGCAAAAGAAATTATTTTAAGATGTATAATTACCACATTAGCCTCGTTACATGTGCTGCTAGACTACAAGGAATACCAATTCAGAATTTACATAATTATGCAATTTGAATTGATGGGGAAAGAACTGCAAGCAAACTGCAAAATTGTCAGCAGTGATTAAAAAAGTACCTTCCGCTAGAAAAGCAGGAAACCACTTATTTAAAAAGTTGGGAACAGCTGGTCAAATAGCGAATATTCATGTGCACATACAGGAATCTGCGGGTTATATTCCACAGACAGATTGGGGGACAAAAGTATATGGTTCATATAACGTATCGAGGTATGTCAACAAAGTAATTTTAACTTCAAACTTTATTCTTGCATTGTGTTATTAGGGGAATAATTTTGAAATTTTTCCCCTCTTTGTATTGCCAGCTTATGAATAACAGATTATTGAAATGCGAGAATTTATCTTATATAGGATGCAATTGTACTGTGTTCCAATTATGCTCACAGATCTGGTTACTGCTTTTTTTTATATTTTTTTGGTGTAATTTAAGTCCTCCAATGTAAGTCATATCGGTCGATAATTGAAATGGGTGAAATGATGCTCAGGGTCCATAGAGCATAGAGTTATGCGACATTCGCCCTTGAGGATAAGGGAAAACCCCGGAAGAAACCTTATCCAGGTAACTCGCCTTGACCGAGATTCGAACTCGGGACCTCTTGAACGTCAGGCAGACATGCTATCACCACGCTACCGAGGCGGGCGTCTTTTTTGCTTGGTACAGTACTTCTGATGTCCTATTTGTTTAGAAAGACTGGATTTTTTTTTTTTTAATTCAATATTATTTTTTATGTTGTAAGAATTCAGCTTTGAGGTATGGTCAAATTACCGTATAAGTTTACGCATGCCAAGTTTTTGCATTACCGTACTGCTGCACTGAAGCCTACGTTATTTCTTCATTGCAAATTGACAATAAAGCTTTTTAAGTTTTAACCATATAAATTTAAACAATAAAAAAGACGTAATACCACACCAGAGCTAGTACTGCACATCTACCAGCCAGAGCGGTTCTACGCGGGTTGCCCCGGCTACCTGACTAAAAGTCTAATTGCGAAAGTCCTTAACTTCGGTTTAATGCGGTACAGCTGAGCTGTGGGTTTACAGGCAGTCCTAAGCTAACGATATTGTTTAAAAGAAACAATCACAAGAATACTTTTAAGCATAAAAGCAAGAAACGGAAAATGCTGAGAAAGGCTTACGATGCAAAATTACAATAACGTACTTCATTTGCAATGGTTTATTTTTCTTCCATATGTCCCCTGTGCAGGCATAATCATATTGAAAAATTTAATGCCATAATTGCAATGTAACCACAGACCTTTGGCTTACGGTACCGGTGTTCTAACCAGCTGAACTACCTCAGTAAGATGCCGAAACATTAAATTGACCTGTATGTGTGGAAGAAAAATTAAATTGCTTGATAGATCAGTTAAAATTAAACTAAATATATTGTTGGTTAAGGAGACGTGTCAATTGATAGGATTAGCGCCGTCGGTATGCCGCAATTTCGCCGTGCAGGTGTTCTTTTACATGTCCGTTAACTGCCTGACGCTCTAACCGCACTTACATAGAAACCATCGGTCTGGGCTACGATCTGCGATCTTGTGCTCAGTAAATCACTAACTATTGAACGTCTTTTGGATTACCGAAAAAAAAAAAAAAAAAAAAAAAATGTGTCGGTGGGAGACTGTAGTGCGTGCCAACACTTTGACGTGGTAACTCACCAGACGAATGTCGAGTAACTCTATGCCCCATGGACCCTGAACTCATTTGAGCATCACTTCACCCATTTCATTCATCATGCGACATGACTTAACGTTGGAGGACGTAAATTACAGTTTAAGTAGCAACGCGATACGACGAAAACCCTTCGTACAAATTCCAGCTAAGACATTGAATTCTTGAGCTTGAGTCTCCGTACTTTATACCTTCCTTTTCTACTAATGACTGCCTATGTATTATTTTCTAGCATACACAACTTTACAAGCAACCCTCACATTGCCAGCGGCTATGACACGCCCATCTACCGAGAAACTCGTCTTTATACACTCGGCGAAAATGACCACACCTTAACAAACTGGTATATTAACGCAGTAAAACTGCAGATTAAGATATCATTACGTGTATTATCACTCAGCAATAATTACTGGTGATACTCGTAGCGCTCGTATCCTCTCCCTCCAGGGCGAACGTGCGAGCTAACACGGCACTGAGGTAATTCCTCGTCCCAGTGTCCAACATGCCAATTTCCAGTAGAACATTTCTTTGTCACGAATAATGTATAAAATACTTTCATGGATATGAAATATAATCCTTGCATTTTTTAAATAGTCTTTGAGGTCCTCTTCAATCAGAATGACTTTTGCATAACTAGTAAACCCTAGAAGATAGAAAAAAAATTAATACACAAAGATTGACTACCTTGTGAAGTACACACTTTATCTCAAATAATATTTTAATGGTTTAACTAAATCGGAGACAGATATTAACTGTAAAATATTTATACTATTCTCAAAAGACTCTTGGCCATGAAAATGATTTTCAAAGCCATCTGTAGCGAGTGTCTGCTTAAAACCTACTGTATTCCTCGATTGCTAACATACCTAAAGAAAATATGGAATAATGCATTTTTACAAATATTTATGATGTAAATAGAATAAAACAGCGTTTGTAATAGTTTGCATGGAGATTTTTTGAGTACTCAAAAATGCCCTCGCACTTCGACCTGTAATATTTTGTGTAATCCCTATGTTTCATCACAGGAAATTGAGTTTTCTGTATTTAATAAGCTTCAGAAATCTCTTCCTTGAAATTAGATCTTTACGCATATACAATGTCGAGGTTCCAAGGAGCTGATGCATTTCCCTCCCAAGGCCCTAGTAGTTCAATAACAAATGACTGGTGGTTTGCTCTTGTTTGCGAAGTCTGCAGTTCGCAAATGTTTAAAGAAGTATCCATGTTCTGTTAATACTCCTACTGTCTTCCTTATTCCTCCTCTACTTAATTGTAGAGGTGTTCTAAGGAAGTCTTTATTAGATACTTTAATTATTTCTTTACATAATGTTTGGCCAGAGATTCTGTTCCAACTTTTCCGATATTCCTCTCTAGACAATTTTTAAGTGCAGTTCTAACATGAGTTCTGCTCACTCAGTAGAAGGGCTTGGATCCAAAAGAGTGGGTGTCTCTCCTTTTTGGCTAGTTCATCAGCTACTATATGGCCTTCAATACCTTGATGGTCCGGCACCCATCTCGACACTAAAAATTGTGGTGTAATAGGATTTGTATATTTTGAGGACATTTTGAATTAGACTGCCATGAATCTAGCACCTTTAATTAGCTTGACTATCACAGAGGATGGGTACGTGTTTACGGAGGTATCCCTTTACTAATATGCAGGCAAGAACTGCATAAATCTCTTATTGAAAGACAGTGTTGTCCTGATCTGTCGGGGGAGGTTTACATCTAAGTAAAATGTAGGAACCCTGCCCTCTACACTGTAGTGGCTCCTTGGTAGGGCCACCCTCTGTCTCCTCTCGCCTCATCCTTCCTCCCGGGGATGCCTCATTTGGGGGCATAAGGTACAATAGACCAAGACTGGTCGAAGTGCCAATCCCCTCCGGGAGGGGAAAAAAAAATCTATGTCTACCAAGACTGAAACTTAGTTCAGTCTTTGGGAATATATAAAAACTTTCAGCACCAGAATGTCCTGCA
This sequence comes from Mantis religiosa, assembly GCA_030765055.1. NCBI lineage: Eukaryota > Metazoa > Arthropoda > Insecta > Mantodea > Mantidae > Mantis > Mantis religiosa. Next base: position 85,691,537 of record CM060959.1, read on the forward strand.
TCTCTTGAACCGTCTCTAAAACAAGTCAGATGATTCCGGAATCTCTATGGAATTTGTTTGCTAGACATAAACGTTTTTCAAAAGCGCACAACAATTTTAATACAATAAGTCAAATAATTTTACTATCAGACTTCAGCTTCATGTGACACTACTTTCTACCAAATTTCTCTTGAATGATGCGACTGACAGTTCGCCATTCCCATGGCACAACTATGCGAATCTGTGCAGCAGCAATGAACCGACCTGTGAAACAATATGAATGTGTAATACATAAGGTAAAGTAGGAGAGCCACATACCGCATGTCCGTGCGATTTTGGTGTTTTCTGTACCCAACTTTTCCCTCTGTACGACCATTGTTATTTACAATAAAAGCGGCAATAAGACCTTGGGGATATTTATGCACCCTTTACAACACATTTGCAGCATTCTTTAACAATATAGAACGACAATAATTAAAAGTTTCTTTCACAAAAAGTCGTAAAACCTAATGATCCAAAAATCATTAGTGTAATGCTTGGCGGCACACCTGCACTTTCTATGCCACTAGATATGGATGCCTGCCAGAAAATCAGCCGGTTATTATAATCAATTTATGCACGTTGGAGCTATTTCCTTCAAGTTCAGAGGAAACAATTTAGAGAGGACTAGGTAACCCTGGTTACGGCCGATGTGGGAATCTAACTTGGCAAGTAAACTCCTAATGCTACGTGGTAATTTACATTCAGAAGCGGCGCAAAATTTTGGCTCGGAAACATCGACAGGAAGAAAACAAGATAAAACGAAGTGAGGATATAGAAAGGCGGGTATATAGTCGAAAGCAAAATTCCCTTCATTCATTCACAAGCGAACCTACGCTTTTTGTAGTAACCGGTTACTTCCTCAGCACCGTAACAAATGAATACAGCATCAGAGAAAAAGTTGATTTTATTGCTTGCCCACGTGAATTCCACTACCTCCTACCAAAAGTCTGGCAGGAAAATAATAAACAGCGTTATTGAGAAAGAAGGTAGAAAAAGAAAAATTTAACTGCTTATTTCAATTGCAAATAGGGTATACAGTAATATAAGCAGTAAGCATTCATGTATAACTGAAAGATAATTAAACTATACTGTCTGTATGGGGTGGCAAAAATGCAATCAGAAGACAGTTTAATAAACAACTGTATCTAGGTACATTACAATATTTGAAGTGCACTCCATACTCTACGGTAGTAATTACAGTTCGAAATCTGTATCGTCAATGGTTGGAGCAAATGCTTAAATAATCTCACGTGTTCATGAGAACTCTTAGTGGTTTACCGGGGAAAAATCACGAGTCAGTTGGAGAAATTTATGTCATGTCGGCACGTTGGCCACAGTATCTCAAAGGTTAGAGCGGCTGGACGGAGACCAGGAGATCCGTGGTTCAAATCCCGGCTATGGCATTGAATTTTTCAGTCTGCTCTACCCTTTCATAGTGCGTCCTTTACACGGCTAGTGTGAAAGAACAATTAATTTACAGATGGTTTTAAGTTTTGCCTCAGTAAATATGTGTACCTAATTAATTGCACAGTTCTCCCAATATTCTATTTTGTACTGAAACTAAAAGTAGAAGTGAAGGTATTGAGTATCGATGTATCGTGGAAAAATTTAGATATCGATACCGAGAATCGAATGTCGAGAAAAATCTGTATCAACCTATCCCTATTTAACGGGAGAATCCCTAAATATAGTATGAAATATTAATAGATAATAGACACATATCAGATTATTAGACAAATACATGCTAAGTATTATCAAGGCAAGCGTGGAAATTTCAATTAGTTGACGTTAGGGGTCAGCACGGGTTCATCAGACTTGGGAATTAATATCTGCATAAGATGGATCGCCAAGTCCGGTCTCCTCTAGTCCTGCCAAGAAGTTAATGAAGATGATGAGAAGTGATTGGAAAGAATGCGGCACACCGCCTTTGTGACCAGATACTCCATTATTTGCCTGACGGCTTGATTTAATGCACCAAACATAAATTATTAAACGAACAACCGCCTTCATTACCGGCTCCGAAAAAACAAATACATTTGGGGAGTGTAGCAGTACTGACATAAAGGGAACAATAGAGGCAGTTTATGTATGGCGCATGCGTGTAAGCAATTAGCTCTACCATGTACCTACCTAGCAGTTAGGAAAGGTATTGTTCCAATATCGACTCTGAGTGAAAACTTGGATAAATACCGACTTGATATTTCAGTTCATATGTTCAAAAGATGCGAGAAATATACTTTCAGGAGAATTCCACTACCTGAAACCACCGTTTCCAATGACATTTTTAAATTATTTTTTCGAAATGCTATCAAGTATTCTGATATTTACATGACTATTGCAATTACTTCTTCATTCTTTTCAGAAATGCCTAGGTATGGCTCAGTGCTGGATACCGATACACGATATTTTCCATGATACCTGCAACTTTAATACTCGATCCCGTCATTTCTATTTCTAGATTCAGTGCAAACTAGAATGTTCGTAGAACTCTATAATGCCAATAAAATTAATAAAATGAACATACGACGTGCGTTCAAGTCATAACTCCTGCTTTTTTCCCTCACAAAGTAATCACAAGAAAAATGTTAAAACTAGTGCCATGTCTCAACGTAATCTCCCTCTAACCGCACACATGTTTCACAACGTCGACGCCATGATTCCATGGTCGCTGCGAACGCTTCTTTCGGAGTGTTTTGACCACTGCAAAATCGCTGAGGCAATAGCAGCACGACTAGTGATTCGGCGACCATGGACAGTCTTTCATCGTGGAAAAGAACTAAAGGTCGCTAAGAGCCAGGCCAGGTGAGCAAGGAGCATGAACAATCTTCAAAGTTGTTACGAAGAAACAACCTGGAAGATATTTAGCATTTTCAGATTTTAATGCAGGATTGTGTGCACACATCCCAGGAGAATGCCAATTTGGAGGCGATGTCTGCAACGCTCAATCGGCGAACCTCCAAAACAACGTTCTTCACTCGCTGGATCATGCCAATCAGACCGGCTGGTGCGAGGCCGTGGCTGTCTTGGTTTGTTGACATACTATGTTCTGCCTTCATTGAACTGTCGCACCCAGGAACGCACATTAGACACATCCATGGTGCCATCACCACATGTCTCACTCAACTGGCGATGAATTTCAATAGATGTCACACCACGAAAATGGAGAAAGCGAATGATTACACGCTGTTCTAGCAATGAAAACTTCGCCATTTTAAGTATCAAAAGCAGTCCTTACTCTCGTCGCTGCCACTAGAATTCTATGGCTGTACAGTGCTGCCATCTCTGTCACGCATTCACAAAGGGTCCACGTGTATTCAACAAATAGAAGTTCCTATGTGGTCCAACTACTTCATTCCAAAGTAATTTTGTTGAATGTGTACAATTTGTAAATAATAAGACTGCCGACCCTCGTAGCCGCACCGAGCGGGATGGCTCAGGCGGTTTTATCTGTGGCCCGCATGCGGAAGGTCCGGGTTCGGTCTACCTGACCCATGGGGTTTTTCGGGGTTTTCCCGGGTCACAAGGCGAATGGTAAGTAGGTTAATTACATCTCCCGAATTTCCTGTCCCTCCGTTATATCTCCATTATCATTTCACATCATCTCTCATCAGGTAATTTCTTTCAGGGTAGAAGTGTCGACGGGTGTCTCGGCGGTGCATGGCAGGATGATATGCTCTGAGGAAAACTACTCCCTCCTCCGGTAGGTCGGTTGACGGTCTCCGCTCTTCTGTTGGGATCATTTCGGTACCGCCAGCCAGGGACCTTTGGGGCTCGGATCGCCTGCCTGGGACCATTAGGGCTCGGCTGCTGGGCCCGTTGCCGTCCCGCTCTGGGAGAGCGAGTTCGTTGTCAGGGAAAATTTCTATCCAAGTAAACTGTAGGGACCCTTCCCTCTGTACAGTCGTGACTCCTTGCGTCGGCCACCCTCTATCTCGTTCGCCTCATCCTTCTTCCCGGGGGTGCGCCCACTTGGTGGCATCCGAACAATGGGCCCAGCATGGTAGCCCAGTTACCGAATCCCCTACGTAATGAAATCACAATCCCCTCGTAGCCGCGGTCGCTAGTGTGTATATCTCTAGCGTCGTAGAGTGTCTCGGGTTGGAGCCCTGCCTTGGGCATGGGTGTTAATGTGTATAGTGTATGTACGTAGAAATACAGGAATCAAACAATAATCAAACGGAAACAATAAAACTGGTGAAATATGGTAAAGAAATATATATCTATGTATACATTCTTAAATAAAAAATACAAACAAAAAATACCTATTTAACATTTTCTGTGTTTTCAATTAAATACGACATATTAATACTAGAATGAATGTTCTATTACTTTGCATGCTTTAAAATTACTTTCGCCTTTGGTCCGATATTTCACATAATTTTAAGTGAATATCGGAGGATTTTTCATCTACTATTTGGAATATTTAGAAATGTACGAAATATTGGGAATGCTGTCTGTACTACGTCGGGTAAATCAGCTAAGCATGTACGAAATATAAGACTTGGCTTGATGATGCAGATACTCCTCTTGGCGGAGTCTACGTAAGTAACCCAATTAAGTCTGGCGGTGAAGATTAGTGGGGACTTGAAGGCATTGTCCCCCTCTACTTCTCCGGATGTTAAGACATAGACATCAATCAAGAGACCGCATTAATGCCAGTTAATTCAAGCGCTCATTATTTCACCCCGACTTCCTTTGAATCAACGGCTGCTTATCAATCCTAAATCGAACTACAGAGGAAGGCAGCCGGAATTGAAGTCATTCACCATAAAATTCTGTGACGTGTGGTTGATACAGGGGGACAAATGTTTATGGGCGGTTTTGTGGATCTTTTAAAATGAGATGGTTACAATGAAATAATAACATTGTCATATTCTTGTATTTCCTTGTATCTTTTGAAAAGGTTTATCTGGAGAAACATAAACTGTTATAAAAATAACCTTTCGTAAAGCTAGTTCACAGAAGTTATACAAAAATAAATGACTGGGTACAAAAAGCTATACGATCCATATAAACCTGAACCACTTCAATAGCTCATAACTTCTGAACCAATAATAGGACACACGTGCAACTTTGGGGAAATATAAAACAAAGTTGGGAGATTACACTACACTATTTACATATTAGACAAAATACTGGAAGTGTCCCCTACCAGCATCTATACATGTTTGCACTCGTCTCACCATATTCTCTGAAGTTTTACGGAGAGTATCCTCTCCAATGTTACTTATTTCGGTTCGAAATGGATTCCTTGAAAACATGAATTGTCCGTGGTCTATTCTTGTACACTCTGTTTTTAGATACCCCATAAGAAAAAATCCGGTGAGGTTACTTCAGGGGATCTGGACAGCCAGAGACATTTTGAGATTAGTTGATTATCAAAGAAACTGGTTACAAGTTCCATGATGTCATTATATGTGTGGCACGTTGCTCCATCTCGCCGGAAATAACCTTCTCTCAATTCGATATCATCCAGCTGCTCCACAAATATCTTGAAGATACCCATATAACCTTCAGTGTCTACAGTCGTATCAAAGAAAATTGTCAACAGTTTTCAGAGTTGTCAATTCTCCCAGAGCCACTGAGATCATTAAAACAAATTTATACATTCTACGAGCTTTCAAAGTGAAGTTATGGCTTATTGAAGTGGTTCAGGTTTATATGGATCGCACTGTACTTAACCATATTTTCTTCTTTATCTTCATGTACTTATTTCTTACCCAAGGTTTTCGTGTCATTCTCTATTTCATTATGCATTTACAACCTGGATAAATGTCAAAATATTTCCTTAATCTTGTTCTGAATGCTTGATATGAATTAATTCCGGGTTTCCTCTCTCTTATTACTACAATTTGGGTCTCTGCTAACAATAAACTACGAAAATATATGCAAGAGTATGTCATAGTTGTTCAGGTCGTAGTCCCAAAAATGATACAACCATAGACATGGCAAAATCAGAAAGACATTTTAGGCATATCTACTGGAAGTGATGCTGTAATCATTTTACTACTGATAATACTGCTGAGTAATTAATTTCTACGAGTATGAGACAAAAATATAATATAGCAATTAAGCTGAATTTCGTATTTCGTTGAGACTCAAAGTCCTGAAATATTCTTTTTTGGCTTAACTGCCATAACTCACATTTAGAGGTGACTTCCCTAGCGATGATAAAGCATGTTTTAGAACATTCTATATGATACCTTGGGATATTTTGTGCCCTCTACTTCTGGATAGATACATAGTAACTTTTTTGTGAATGGGGGAGCTGATATATCTACAAGTCAGCAGAAAAGGCTTATTCTGCAACCCCTTTGGAAAGGATCTTTTCACTATTTCCCAAAATATACTCCCTTAACAAGTTGCATATTTTGAACCCTTCTCTAGGACTGCTCTGGTTATACAAAGTGCATCTCAGGAATGGGTAGTCAAAGAAAATATGCAGGCAGTTTCCTAATCATTCTTTCACGCGCTATAGATGAGTTCAGTTTTGTAGAGTGCAGCTTTAAGTAGACGATTCCTGAAGTGACCATGGTCAGTAATTAATGCATCGACTTTCCTTGTTTCTCTTCTGTGAAATCTCAGAGGATATGAGGAAAGAGTGTTGCATACATCTAAGATCAGTATCCTGTTGTCTTTGTCCAGAGTTGATGTGTTTCGATTTTACCAATCTTTTGGAAGTACGTCTACTGTCTCCAAGCTCAAGTTTAGAGCTACCTCAACACCCGTTTTAGCCAAAGTGAGGGATGCACAAGATAAAATCTGAGGTTTAGGTACCTTTATGATTGTTACAGGTGTGGCAAAGAAAGCATTCCGTTGTAACTACAGCTGGAAATGATGCAGCAGTTTTGTCCTCTGGAAGTGGGCGTACAGACATTAATGAACCAAGTACTGTTTACGTGAAGGAGAGCAAGTACTGGTGACAGCCCAAACAGGTGTCTAGCAACCAACAGCTGTTCTTTGGGGAAGGAGTCGCTCCAACAGCTGGAACAACTACATCGTGTGAAGCCCACATTAGGCCTTCATCCCTCCAGAATATCATTCTGTAAGTGCTTCTTTGCCCCAACAAGAATGCTTGAATGTTACACTACAATGAACTGTGGAGGACATAAACATTAATTGTCTTAGAAACGACTTTCATTTGAAGCAGGTGTCCATAGCTGAGGAATAAATTTAGGCAGTGCAAAATGTAATTCAAGAAAAGACATCGATTTGCATGCAATGTACATTTCGATTCTATTTGTGTATATATCTATAGTGTAAAATACGGTTTCAAGTATGTTTCATGTTCTTTTTTTATTTCATTATTTTCTTTGAACAAATGAAAACACTGTCATTTGTCCGACATCGCTATACATCACGAAAACGAAATACACCTAAAAGGGGAGACTGGCCCGCCTCTTTCGTCTGATATGGCTCAACGTTGGGGGTGTAATGTCGGGTAGCTCTAAGCTCTATGGACGTTGGGCTAATTTGAGCATCATTTCGCCTATTTCATTCATCGCCATTAACGTTGGAGGACGTAAATTTGGATACTTTGGGGAGTAACTTACGCTTTCGTCGCCTAACCGACCAAACTACTTCTACGAATCTACTTGAAAAACAATCATCATTAATTACCATACTTATGCCCGATTTCACCAACAGATGTTAAGACTTAACAGGAGTTTAGCAATAGTTAAAACAAAAATTGGAATCCACCAACAAGTGTTAGCCTAACACTCGTGTTAAATCTCTTGTTAAACTAACAAACCAAATTTCTGATGTTAAGTCCTTAACAATTGTAAATAGTCAAGATGGCGAGCATGAACGCAGCTGTTGATGTCGATTTGCTATATTTAAGACCGTCTAAATGGCATTCGTAATAGAGTACGGCCTAGGAGGAGAAATGATTTTGAGGAGCTATCGGAAGAAAATTTTTACGGAGGTATAGGCTGTCGAAACAGGTTGCTATGAAGCTTACTGCGGAAGTACAAGAGAGGTTAGAACATGCATCGAAAGGAATATGGCGATGTCGCCTTTGCTTCAAGTAGTAGTAACCTTGCGATTTTATAATCCACTGAATTATGTGGATAATACACTGTCCACCTCCCGTCTTAAAACGTTCAGGTCACTTGCCCTTCTTCGCTCCTCGTTTTAAATTTACGTAATACTGAGTTAGAACATGCATCGAAAGGAATATGCCGATAGTTTCAAGTATGAATAACTTTGCGATTTTATAACTCACTGAATTATGTGGATAACACACTGTCCACCTCCCGTCTTGAAACGTTCAAGTCACTTGCCCTTCTTCGCTCGTCGTTTTAAATTTGCGTAATACTGAGCACATGCATCGAAAGGAATATGCCGATAGTTTCAAGTATGAATAACTTTGCGATTTTATAACTCACTGAATTATGTGGATAACACACTGTCCACCTCCCGTCTTGAAACGTTCAAGTCACTTGCCCTTCTTCGCTCGTCGTTTTACATTTACGTAATACTGACGAAGTTGTTTGCTGCTTGTAATAGTGACACATGCATTTGCATTAAATTCGTTTCCAATATTTTCCCAGTGAAATCTTTCTCTTTCACATTCACAGCATCCGTCCTCTTATTTTCCACGATATCCTTACACTTCGTCACCATTTCAATTAAAATTCTTTCTCCATCGATGTGAAATTTGTCTCACCGCTTTATTTATGATTTTGTTCATCCGCCATTTTTCAGCTTGTGCAGACGAAAATGAAAACAAAATCGCATCGCAGTACGTTCAGAAAATAATAAGACTCATCCATAGCCTTCTATAGCTGTGATATTTACAAGTTTCTTGGCGTTAACACAGGTTTGTTAACAATTTTAGAAAACAGGTTGGTGAAATGCAAGAAATTTAACATTAGTGTTAGCGCTGAGACAATTGTTACGTTACATTTGTTAACGACGATTTTAACATCTGTTGGTGAAATCGGGCATTAATGTCCGCTTACCTCGAGCCAAACGATATTCATAATCTATTGTCACACCTACAGCCTCTTAACACTTAACACAAATGCAAAAAATATTCATATTTAATTTTAAGTGTTTATTTAACTTAACTATAATTTCTGTATCAACCTACCGAGTATGAAAATCTAGGAAAACCACCATAAGAGTGGAAATTAACCCTGGAACCTTCGGCATGTAATCCTCACACGTTAACGGCGGGCTATCTTTAGAGCTAAAGAAATCGCTATATTACTTTCATACATTCATGGCCAAAGAGAAACTGAAAGTAGTTTAGCACAGAAGGGTTGAAAGTTTGCTGAGTCATATCTGATACGGTTTAGGACTAAGGAAATCGTTAATTACTTTCGCACTCACTTGACTGAAATTCCAGCCTTAGCACAGAAGGCTTGAAAGTTTGGTGAGTCATAAACTTCAGCTTTGCAGTAAAACAAAAGTAACTCTGCCATTTTGTGTCTGTGTGCACGGCATTGCAATCAGTTGGGAAGCCTCCAAGATTTTCGCACAAAGATTTTGTATCTTACCCAGCAAAACAACAGAGGGAATTAGAAATGAGCTTCATACATCCGGCACCAATGCTCCATTATTCATTCTCCAATACTTGCAAAGCTCATATCGTATATTAGCAGCGAAATTTATGAGAAAGAGAATGAATGCATTGTCTTACAGTGTAGTAAAATAAAATATCCTAACAACCACGTTAACAATCGCTCCTGCTTCGAAGATTTATGCTTTATACAACCTGAAAATAAGGAAGCCATTATTGAACTGCGCAAAACTACAAATAAAAATTCAACTCTTTTTCTCTATCCGTTCTTAAACGAACTATTCCTACGAAACGTTACTCCTATGTTTTTAATTCATGTTAATTGAGAGAAATAGTTTTATTGCCTTTTTGTAGGTGTGAGGGAAAATGGGAATACATTAGACTTAAAGCGATAGTCACATGTAATGATTTGTCATTTGAAAAAAGTATAAGTATTGGAAAATTCACACTAATAAAAAGCAGAGGCGGCTCGTGCTTTGTGCTGCAGTACGCTATTTTCTGTTATATAAATTTTAAAAGACCATGTAAGTAACAATGCATTATTATAAGTATAGGAAATCGCCCGCCTCGGTAGCGTGGTGGTAGCGTGTCTGCCTCACGTTCAAGAGGTCCCGAGTTCGAATCTCGGAGTTACCTGGATAAGGTTTTTCCCTCATCCTTCAAGATGAATGTCGGGTAACTCTAAGCTCCATGGACCCTGGACACATTTGAGCATCATTTCACCCAATTCATTCACCGTCCGATATAACTTAATGTTGGGGCGGACGTAAATTTAAAAAAAGAAAAAAGTATAGGAAATCGAGTACGACAAAAAATGAACTCTTGATGTAAGGAAAACATCTGCGTAACTAATGGAACGCATCCGTGACGTCAAACGTGCTGAGAGCCAGCAAGCTCGATAATCAGTTATTGCGCATGCGTACAGCCTTCCCCTCTTGCCTCCCTGATGTAAGTTCACTAGATTTTCGCACAAACGCGTGCTGCATCTGTGTACTGCGAGGTGATAATTAACTACACGGCAAAGCAGGGCCGCCAACTCTCATAATTATAGTTGTAGAACTTGAATATGCAATGAAAATCATTTAAACATCCATCATTGCTTTATATATAGGGCGTCCTGGAAGTAAGTTCTGTTTCAATGTATCTCCGCTGCTGCGCTGCGATCGCAGTTCCGCACATGCGCGGAAGACGCTCTGTATCAAGGAGAAGAAACGTGCGCCATTGTGAGATTGCTGTCAGCCACGTACGCTTTGTTGTGCTTGTTTACAATGTCGATGTTGATTGAAAATCCCGCCGCTTGTGAAAAAAGATCTGTGATTCGTTTTCTGAACGCTACGAAAGTGAAACCAATTGAAATTTATCGGCAAATTTGCGATGTCAAAATGTGTTGTTTCTTCACGACAACATACGACCACACACTACAAATGCGAAGAAAAATATCCTACAGGGATTTGGCTGGGACGTGTTTGACCACTCTCCGTACAGCCCTGACCTCGCTCCTAGCAACTTTCATCTGTTTTTTCATCTCAAATCTTTCCTTGGCGATCAACTCCAACAATGACGTAGAGCTGGAAGAAAATGTTTCCAACTGGTTGAAGACACATGCGGCAAACTTCTATTAGGAAGGTATACAAAAACTTGTGCCTCGCTATGAGAAATACCTGCAAAATTTCGGCAGTTATGTGGAAAAGTAGTTTCAGAGCTGTAGAATTTTGTGCAATAAATAATTTTTCTGTATCTGTAAACAATTTAATTTTATTACCAAACAAAACTTGCTTTCTGGACTTACCTCGTATTTTAGTTCTAGAAACTAATTCCATTCTTCTTACGTAAACAGATCCAATACCTAATGGTTATTAAATCGGAGGGCCGATTGTGTGTGATGCACCTATCATGTTGGCATGATACTCCATTCCCGCGACCATAACGGGAATCCCCCGTAACAACTACATCTGGTTCGCATGCTCGTATTGTATCCAAGTATTCCTTTGTGTAGCGTTATTTAGTGGCTATATCAGTTTCTTTATTTTGTGTGTGTGTGTGTGTGTGTGTGTGTGTGTGTGTGTGTGTGTGTGTGTGTGTGTGTGTGTGTGTGTGTGTGTGTGTAAGTGTGTGTGTGTGAATCGTGTTATAAATTCGCTTTATTCAGTGTATGAGTAATTTAATATTACGAAAATTTTAACCAATAAATAATGAGAAGAAAGGGTTAGTATAAAAATGTTAGGGTAATCAATACCCGATTTAAAAATTGAGCAAACAGCGAAATGAACTACAAGTTCTGTTTATACCATGAAAAAACATCGCACATGGACTTCATTTTTCTAAACTTAGGTGAGTTGCATGGACTTTTTCCTGAACAACGCTGTTTTTTTAGGCACGAGCCGCCATTGATAGAAAGAAATACTTTAGAAAGGATCAAACTTAACTAAAAAATTATTTTAATAAATTGTGTGTCTCAATGGGCTCTAAATTGTCTGTATAGTAAGATCTTGTGGCAAGCATTCGCAAGGCAAAGGTCGCGCCGTGGCTCAGTGGTTAGACCGCTTGGCTCTCACCAAAGCGGCCCGAGTGCGATCCCAGGAACCGCAAAGTAGGATTTGCTGTGGACAATACGGCGCTGAGGCGGGTTTTCTCCGGGATCTCCAGTTTCCCCTGCCATCTCATTCCAGCGGTGCTCCATCTTCATCTCATGTATCATCAGTGTCATCGCCTGCGCTGCCGTATGTAGTAAAAGCGGGCGTTAAACACTACACACTACATACATTTGCAAGGCTGGGGTTACATTCCCCTGGCCGAACTATCTGACATATGTTTTTTCGGGGTTTCCCGGTTCGCCAGCTGAATGCTGGGTAGTTTAATTGCATTCCCCAAATGTCCTGCCCTCCATTTCACCTCCATTATCATTTCACATCGTCTTTCCTCTGCATCGGAGGGTGTCTTGCTGATGCATGGCAGGATGAGATGTTCTGAGTAGATGTTCTTCCTTTGGTAGGATGAGCCTGGTCTGATGGAGCCGTTTCCGCATCCTGCCGTCTGTACTGTTGTGACTCCTTGGGGCGGCGCCCTCTTTTTCCTCTTCCTGATCCTTCCTCCCGAGAACGCCCCACTTGGGGGCCTAGATTCAACAGATTAAGACCGATCGCAGTGCCTTATCCGTTCCATACCGTAATCCAGTCCAATTAAGTCCAAGATCTTGTCTGCATCTTAGTTTACGAGTTATGCAAAACTCATCCAAAATGGGGATATCAGAGACTAAAGTCCCCTTCATATTTACTTATCTCTTTTAATTGCTAAATAGTAACAGGTAGATAAAACAGACTAAACAAAGATGTTAACGCCTTCCCTAAATCTTCCCATATGGCGTAAGACCTTCAAGGGTAATCTACTTCCAGCAAGCGAGGAGTTGACCCATTTCCAAGATGGAGGCACCCGGTGGGAGAGACAGCTGGATTCGATCTTGTAATTAACGTCTTCCAACGTAAGTCATATAAGACAACGTAATGCTGAAATGACCCCTGGATTATCAGAGTTTAGAGTTACCCGACACTTATCTCTCACTATAAGAGAAAACCGCGGAAAGAAACTTATCCAGATAACTCACCCTGACCGAGATTCGAACTCTGGATCACCTAAACGTAAGGCAGTCACACTAAACACACACTACAGAGGCGGGCGCTAGATTAGATGATAAGATTATGTGGAGGATGGCGATGTAACGAGAGGACCTACAGATTTTACCATAGACTTCGAACCACGTTGTTCCTTATGAAATTCACATCAGCCCGGCTTAAATTTAACGCCACAGCCCGGAATAGAAGCACGGACAATAAGTACTGAGCTCAATAAAAACTGTAAATATTACTTTATACACAAATATGTCTAAAAACTTTTGTGGCATTCCGCGAATTTCTTTACTTTTAGTTTGAACTAATATGTCAGTGTTTTTCTTTTTTAAGTAAATCTTTATAAGGTTTTTCCCCCCTGTTCAAGAACAGAGTACGAAATTTCAGAGTCATAATATCGCGACAAAACTTTTAAGATTTCACTGTCATTAAATAAGTAATTTGCATATGCTTATCTCCTTTAACGTGCAGTAAATTGAGGAATAGCCTTTTTAACAATATTTTGTTGAGAAAGCTATATAATTTAATAATGCTTTTAAAATAAACTACTTCTTATGTTTATAGCAGAAACAATGGCTTTACAATAAAACGAGAAATTCGCGAAAATTTGTGAAATAGTTATATTTTTATACCGCCTATATTTATTTACACGTGATATACAGATTCTTCCAGCCGGAGTTGCAAAACATATTAGGTTCATCATTAATAACAAAACAGAAACAATAGACTTTGGTTATAATTTCAATTTCTAATGCGAGACTTTGTGTTAAATACCAACTGTGCTAACCTGTATGTTTTTGACGTACTGTATCACATTTTGTATCGCTGGAATGAACTGGAACAAACTGGAGAGGTGTTCACGGAGGTATAGGTTTAGAGATGTACGAATGTTATGTTGTTACTGAAAACTATGAATCCCTTCCACTTGACTTATGATGAACTGCCGTTTAACCTCGACAATGATGACAATGACGCAACGGACCTCAACCCTGACCTGGGTTCCAGCGAACAAACAGGCGCCATTTTTGGTCACCATTACATTTTCTGTATGTACGACCATTGTATCTTATAAAACATGTGAACTTATCAAATACATCGTGTGCCTCTGATATCTTTTAGGTGGGTTCATGGCCTGGAACAAAAAAGACTGACATTTTCTTACGCATATATAATTTATCCGCTTTAACCACGTGGTCACATCGGGGATGTGGTTTGTGGTTCAGTATATAGGTCCCCAGATTACCTTAATATTAAAGTTTTAATATGTAAATTTGTTGTTCTCCATATGACTGTTCATACCAGAGATTCAGGTTTAATATTAAATGTTTACAGAACAGTTTATAGCTATTGAATGCTTTATATTAATCTTAACTTTGTGGAAAAGGTTATTACTGTCTGTACTTTACAAACTTTTTGATTTTTCAAAGATTAGCAATTTATTTGTCAAAACTGGAGCATTATTTTAATAATATATATGTTTATTTTCATGAATGTTTTCTTCAGAGGTAGAAAAACAATATAGAAACACTGAACATCAATAATATATTGCATTAGGTAGAGAATTTTGAATTTGGTAAAAAGTGCTGTAAAATTATTGGACAGAAAACTTATATTTTCGCCGTGCTTATCAATATGTATCCTCCGGTACATAGGGAACTATCACTATGCTGATACCTGTATTCGCATGAGAGTTTGATTGCAACATCTCTGCGCTATGTTGGGTCTGTGTGCCAAAAATTGGGTGTGGAGTACAGCTGAAAGTACCCGAAAATGAGTAGATAAGCATAATAACACAGCATTGTACGGGAGGGATTGTTTACCCTTGTGGGCACCGATCTACATATGGCATACATAGGGAGCACAGTCCTTACATGGTTTATATACAAATAATCAAACTTTCAGGTGCCTAGCGGTGTGAGCACTGTGATATACTGCGATCCATATAACCCTGAACCATTTCAATAGGCTTTTGGACCAATAACTTATTTCGGTTCGAATGGATTCCTTGAGAACATCAATTGTCCGTGGCCTATTCTTGTACACTTTATTTTTAGACACCCCCACAAGAAAAAAAAATCCTGTGAGGTTAGGTCAGGAGATCTGGCGGGGGGGCACAGACTTTTTGAGACTATTCGATTATTATCAAAGAAACTGGTTACAAGTTCCATGGTGTCATTAGATGTATGGCACGTTGCTCCATCTTGCTGGAAATAACCTTCTCTCAATTCGATATTATCCAGCTGCTCCACAAATGTCTTGAAGATACCCATATAAACTTCAGTGCCTACAGTTGTATTGTGTATGGATGCTGGTGTAGGAAACTTCCAACATTTTCTCTGAGATGTAAATTGTGTAATGTAATCACTGTACCAACCAACGAAATGCATAATTTTTAAGTACTCTAGCACCAAGATCTAACATGCTAAAGTATAATTAAAGCTGTAAAATATTATGTTACCACCAGTGTCACTGACGCCCATGTCTCCATTTTAACCAAAGTACACGTGAATTTTGTTTCATTCAACATTTATTTCTGCTATTTAGTTCACAAAAACTAAAAATAAAGCTGATAAACAGGCCTGTTAGGTTAGAATAAAAATGGCATTCCCATAATTCTCATGCTTTCGTACGAATGAGAAAAGTATTACTTACAGATAAAACAAGTATTGGCATTCTGGAATATTTGGACATCTTACCTGGAAAAAAAGAAAGAAAATGTAATTAATATCACCATATCTTGCATTTAAAAACTGAAGGATGACAAAATGTGAGCCTATATATAATTATAATGAATGAAAACCAAATTTGCAGAAGTTAATCTATACTAATGTTCTAAACAGGGAATCTCTCTCTCTCTCTCTCTCTCTCTCTCTCTCTCTCTCTCTCTCTCTCTCTCTCTCTCTCTCTCTCTCTCTCTCTCTCTCTCTCTCTCTCTCTCTCTCTCTCTCTCTCTCTCTCTCTCTCTCTCTCTCTCTCTCGCGCACGCTGTGTGTGTGTGTGTGTGTGTGTGTGTGTGTGTGTGTGTGTGTGTGTGTGTGTGTGTGTCCAATTCGATCAGACAGACATGGGACTACAAAAGATATTTCTAATGCCATTTCAAAAATTACTAAAAGATTAAAAATGATGTACAAAGTCCTTTTATTTGAATGCGACCATATCGTAGCTATAAAAGAATATATGTACTTCCGAAGAAGAACTTAACTATTAGTTGAGTTGTCATGGAGTACAAAACTGTAGCTATACCACGAATATAAATAATTGATGCTCTCGGCAGATTATAAAAACAAATGCCGCTTTAGTTTGTTGCAAAGGATATATATATATATATATATATATATATATATATATATATATATATATATATATACTAGATGGACCGTCACTTTTAGATGAAACGATATAAAGTAACTTAGAAATAGTGGACAGATAATTTTTCATGTCAATTAAGAAATTTTTAACGTTCATGACATAAAACTATAAAATAAATGGAAATTAATTTATTCTTTCACACTGACCGTGTGTAGGCTAAAGTATGGAAAGATGGAGTCAGATTGAATAATTCAATGTCATAGCTGGGATTTTAACCACGGATCTTCTGGTTGCACTCAGCTGCTCTAACCCTTTAGCTACTATGGCCAACATGACAAATTCTCCAACTGACTCGTGTTTCTCCCGGTAAACCACTAGGAGTTCTCATAAACACGTGCGACAACTAACTACCTTAATGGCGACTTACAACATGTAAGTACTTTAAGGCCCGGGCTTTATAGTTAACCACTATATATTTCCATATCAATATATCACCATATCTTTCCATACTTTAGCCTACACAGCTCAAGAGTTGGACGGCTGGACGGCAACCAGAAGATCCGTGGTTCAAATCCCGGCTATGCTTTAAATTTTCAGTCTGATTCTATCTTTCCATACTTTAGCCTACACACAGCCAGTGTAAATGAACTATTAATTTCCATTAATTGACCTAATAGTGGTTAACTATAAAGCCCGGGCCTTAAAGTACTTACACGTTGTAGGCCGCCATTAAGGTAGCTGTCTCATGTGTTTATGAGAACTCCTAGTGGTTTACCGGGAGAAACACGAGTCAGTTGGAGAATTTAATGTTATGTTGGCACGTTGGCCATAGTAGCTCCAGGATTAGAGCGGCTGGACGGCAACTAGAATATCCGTGGTTCAAATCCCGGCTATGGCATTGAATTTTTCAGTCTGATTCTATCTTTGTATAAAATATTTCAAATTATACATTTAATTCAAATAAATAATAAACTCAACTGTCAGAAAACTATGTTGAAGCTGACAGGAGGTAGAAAATAAATTAGTTAAGCATTGGAGGAAATGATAAATGAGTAAAAAATACTACTTATAGATAACAAAATAGTTCTTGAAGGTATTAATATATGTGCATGAAAACGTTTACCATATTTAAGCATTTTCTTACTACCATTAAGCAGAGACTAGGGAAAACCTACTGGCTTCTAATAATAACTTAAGGAGGGGCAATCTCGTTTATACCTTATCGTATTCCTGAAGAAATTTTGGAGAAATAAAAAATGCTTATATATGCAGTTTTGAGCAAGAACACTCCATAAAGTTAAACAGCTTAGGTTGCTGATAAGAAAAGCGTCCAATTGAGCATCAAATGCAATTGACCCTTGGTAGGGCTGTAAAAAGGGAGAGAGGAATATGAATGAATTCAGTTGGCAACGCTGGCTGACTGCGCACATAATCAGCGCTGTCAGACCTATCACTCACAGCCAATCAATTATAGCAGAATGACTGTGCGAGATGGGGCTTACAGCAAGACCGACACATCTTCAACCAAGACAAGTAGCACTACATGTCCAGAATCACGATCCCTGATACCAAGATAAGCTAATTGCTTCACCAAAACACAACCAGGATCCTGGGTTTCCCCTGAGGGCGAATAGCTCTTCGTAAGCCAGACAGTTTGTGAATGGATCGTTCAAGCTGAACGCTTCGCTCCATAGTTTGAATGAACAGATAGTTGAAACACTACAGTTCTCTCAAGTAAATGACATTCATAACTAATGCTTGCCCGCCTCGGTAGCGTAGACGGTAGCGACATTGCCTCACGTTCAGTAGGTCCCGAGTTCGAATCTTGGTCAGGGTGAGTTATCTGGAGTGAGTTTTCTTCCACAGTTTTCCCTTAACCTGAAAAATGAATGGTAACTCCAAGCTTATGGACCCAGTACTGAGCTGAAGATCATTTTACATATTTCATTCATCATCCGATATAACTAAATGTTGGAGGAGGTAAATTAAAAAAAAAGGTACTACTGCTTCATCTCCCACGCGCTGATCTAAGCACTGGCAACAGCTTTCACTGTGGACTTGGGAAATATCTCACTATGCTAACCAGTACTGAGTGTTTGGATTCAATTGGCTATAAATCGCCACCTCAGAAGCGGGAATCAAACCACGGGCACTCAGTACGAAGGCTGTGAAGGAAACCACGTCTTTCCCTTAAATTAGAGTAACTAGACCACAGAAATTCTGTTACCTGTACTATAAACCTACACAGTAAGCAATAAAATTAGAAATAAACCTTCACGTCTTTAGCTTAGTTGAAGGTAGATCTTTCAGCAAACCCTAGCCACTGGAATTTTTAGAGATTCCACCAGTTTAAATCATACGCTTTAAAATCAATGAAGGGACAATGAGGTTCCAAATGGTGGTACTTATCAAGAACATTCATCTAAGATCATGTGATGTTGGATCAACAAGCACAGTGTAGATGTTGCTGATACGCAGTTCACCTCCAGCGATGATGCCTCCCTTTGCCAGCACAAAGGCACAATAAATCATAAGCACATTAATTTAAAACGATCTGATGGGTGTATAGCTGGTTGTTGCCCTTAGGCAACAAGGTTCCCGGAACCAAAAGGTCACTCTCTCGTTAGCTGAAGTCTCACCGAACAATAATCAAAATTCGACATGCTACATTCACAAACTGTACGATTCAGGTTCGTAACAATGTTTCAAAGCCGCGTAATACAGGGAAACCAAAATTATTAACTTTGAACATCGACTTCGACAAGAGATAAGAGCAAAAATACATCCAGGTTCTCCTAGCACAAGTGTATTCAAATTTTCTTGCACGTGCAAGAGAATATTGAACTGCATAAACTTTAAAATACAATCAAATACTTTAAGCTGTTTCTATATAATGACTGAAATTATATTCTCGCTGAATGGTCAAGAGTGAAAATATGAATGACGACTGCCTCTGAGAAAGAAAAATAAGTATTAAAAATTCACACAGATAACTACACTTCAGATAAAGGGATAAATGCAGATAAAGGGAAACAAATTAACATTTTATGAATTGCATCAGATTGTGTGGTAACTGCTAATGAACCGGTAGACCTTGCAGCACAGGAAGGCATAAATAACTTTCCAATGCAAAACATCTATACCCCTCACAGAGATTTACTGTCATTCATAAATACGACAATCCAGAAGCTTCGGCACACATACTTCGTTGAAAGCGACAAAACAGTGTCTATGTATGCATGCATACCATATACAGTTAAGTGCAGAGGATATACCCAAAAGTCCGGAGATCCTGGATAACGGACCCTGGGAGCGATGGATAACTCCGGGGCTCTTTCCATAGGACAATACCTGATTTCTTAAAAAGCTCCCCCATCGACAACAACATCAAGAGGGGATGGAAGTGGATACGACACTTACACGCGTCAACCCCGAAGGGAAGCCTACCGAAGAACCTCAGTGGGGCCGCCTGGTGATCTAGCACACCTTCTACTAGCTCTGCAGGCTAGTATCCGGGAGTTATGAGGCAACCCTCTACCCCCTCCGGGCGGCAGTAGCCTGGCCGGAGATACCCAATTTCCCGTGGGTGTCGGGAACACACTGCCCCCTTGAGTCCAACCCAATCCGAACAACTCCCCGACGGAAGGGGCTCGGCAGTTCGGCCCGAGGTTCCTCTAGTAACGTCAGAGCTACCACGAGTGCTAAGGGTCCACAGCGCGCGCACCACACCAGCTGAAGGGGACGGATCCCCTCCCCTACGGAATACAGTAAAATCTGCCTAAAACGGTCCCCGGAAAAACGGAAAATACATTTCGAAACGGAGGTATTTGCCATGTAAAATTATAATCTAAGCTGGAAAGCTGCCTAAATGGAAATATTTTTCGGAAATATTTTTGCTTAAATAAGCTGATTAAAAGGATTACTTTATATGTACTGGGTTACAGCATACGTAATTTAAAAAGTGGAGTAATTTTGAGGGGACTGCAGTTGCACCGAAGTTCAATGAACTATAAAGTCAAACTAATCCTTCCAGTAAAAGGGAAAACAAGCAATCAGCTCTTTAAATTTCTTCAACACACATGGTAAGGGTACAACTCTTTTGCAGTGTGTTCATTCTCAGTTTCGTTATTACAAGTGATCAAGTACGAGTGGAAGAAAACGGTTAAGTTTGGTGATTTTAATAACATAGTTTGTGTGTACACAAATTCTGTAAAATGAGCTCTAAACATTAGACATTATCACTGAAGGAAAACCAATATGGTTATTCAAGAACATGAAAAAAAAAAAAAAAAAACGTCTAGTTGAAATATTAACTGTGTTGTTCAAAGTGGAGAAAATTCAGATTTTTCAGGTTTTGAAAAAATAAACAAAAGGGGGCATAAAGGGAACAGCAGGGCATGCGAAACTCATAAAAAATCTACAGAGTATCACGAGCTAAATCGTGCTTTGTTCGAGTGGTTAGTGCGCGCGCTAAAGGGATTCCCATTTCTGGTCCATTGCTTTAGAGACAGCACGAAAATTAGGCAAAGACAATTTCAGAGCTTCCAATGGATTGCTCGAGAGTTTCAAATATCGCCATTACATTGTTTTAAATGTTGTGTACAGTAAAGCAAATGATGTTGATATGCAGATAGTTGCAGATGAGAAAGGAAAAATTGGAAACAAACAAACTAGGCATAAACTACAATTATTGTATGCAAGTTGAAAATATAGTACATAATAAAGTGCGATCCATATAAACCTGGACCGTTTCAATATACCATAACTTTTGAAACAATAATAGGACACACGTGCAACTTTGGGAGAATATAATACACAATTGGGAGATTATATTACACTACTTGCATCTCAGAGAAAATGTTGGAGGTGTCCTCCACCAGCATCTATACATGTTTGAACTCATCTCAACATATTCTCTGAAGTTTTATGGAGATGATATCGAATTGAGAGGTTATTTCCAGCAAGATGGAGCAACGTGCCATACATCTAATTACATCATGGAACTTGTAACCAGTTTCTTTGATAATCAAATAATCAAAAGGTCTGTAGTCCCCCAGATCCCCTGGCCTAATCTCACCGGATTTTTTCTTTTGGGGGTATCTAAAAATAGAGAGCAGAAGAATAGGCCATGGACTACTGATGTCCTCAAGGAATCCATTTGAATTGAAATAAATAACATTGTAAAACTTCAGAGAATATGGTGAGACGAGTGAAAACATGCGTATAGATGCTGGTGGAACACACTTCCAACATTTTCTCTGAGATGTAAATAGTGTAATGCAATTTCCCAATTGTGTATTACATTCTCCTAAAGTTGCAAGTATGTCCTATTATTCGTTCAACGTTATGGCCTATATAAGCCTATTATTATTTACACTTCATTTTATAGTATTCCTTCATTGTAAACCTGAACTACTATATATAGCTTCTGTAATTTCGTTGTATTCAAACACACCCCTCTGTAAAATGGAAACCTGTGTAAACGGAAAGTAAGTGATGGAGCGTTCACGTTCCATTTTAGAGAGATTTTACTGTAAATTACGTCACAAAGAAACGTTTTAATGACAATTGGATACACCAAACTAACTCACTGCTATCTGATATCAAGAACTGCCGGAAGAATCACCCCTAAACAGTAAAACGCATTCTTTCAGAGGATATACATTCATGTGGGTAGAGGATTATGTTCTGAATAATCCAAAGGTATTTAAAAAAAACTATGTTATTTTTAAAATATTTCTATGTATCCTTAGTGAATTATCAATGACAGTGCTGTTTTGCTGTCACATTACTGCACTCATATGGCATCTATTGATAGTGTAATGTGCTCGCGAAACCCCACCGAGTTATGGAACCATAGAATATTTACTTAAGGGGGGACGTATGCCTTCAGGGTCTAACATAAATAGCCATAACATCCAAAGTTTTCAAGTTAGAGAATTGAAACTTAGTACACTCATTTAAGATTATACATTTATAATGCAAAATTATTTTCATAATTGTCCATTGTTTATAACTAATGCTACATATTTTTTCTATATGCAAAGATATTTACAAACTTAAGCCCATTTTTTTTTCAAAATTCACATATGCTATCTTTCTGAAATTTGCTAAGTTATATTAAAACACACTAAAAATGAATTTGTTGGATTTAGATTTCTTATTGAAGCTGTATATAATTTTAAAAAATGTTAATCATATGTATCCTTTAAAAATTAAAATAAGTTCATATATTTTGTATCATCACATTCCATGTAGAGCTTAATCTTAAATTCTAGAACCAACAAAATGTTCATTGAGGCATAAGAAAGCTGTGTACTAAATTGCATCACTGTAGATGAAGTAGTTTGAAAGAAAAATGGGTTGAAGTTATAGAAAATGCAAGTTACGGGGAAAGGCAATTAAAAATACAATAAGTATTATTCAGTTTGCCTTTTAATTTTAAGTCAGAACTTCCCACATCCATAGTCTTTATCCTCATTCTGGTCTTCTTCAGCCTTTCTTTTTAAATTCCTCTTCTGTCTTGCTTCTTTCTGCATTAATTTCATAGCTCTTTCTGCACCAGCGATGCAAATGCTGTCGATACTCCGCGAAATTATTTCCATAAACACACCAGGTTGATACCCTAACTGGTGCATAACTTTCTTTCTGCCAACATTCCCATCATTAAACACTATTGCAGCATCAAATGTAGCAATTTTCACCACTATGGAAGACACAAATGATGCTTTGGGATACCTTTTCCATATCAAACTGTTGAGGCTTTCATTTGGGGTTTGTGTCTCTCCATAGAGACATTTTTTTAGATCTGGGTGTCTGGGTGTGCTAAGAATTGGTAGGTGGGCTTTATAGATTTCAAGACAGCTGATGGAAGACTATGTGTTGCTACTATTCTACTATGCAACGCTAGGGCATTTAACATTTTAAAGGTACATACAGATCACATACAGTCATAGTATTTTGGTGCTTGATAGCTAACACTATATACTATTTTACAACAACAAAAAATTAGAGTTTTTGAACATTTTCTCGTACGTCCCCCCTTACATTACTATACAGTAGATGGAACATTAAGACCTTTCAAAAATAAGTACGGTATGGTAATTAAAGTTAACTTTTTAAATTGTTTATTTAGCTTAGCCCTTTGAAATTTATACACAAAACCAGTGAATTTTGTGATTTTAAATAAATAATTTTAAAAATATTATATACTCAATTGCTATAGCTCTTTACCGCTCTGCTTAGTAATAGTCAGAACATACTTTGAAGGGTAACTATATATCTCTTTAATTATGTTCTGTAAATAAAATTTGTGTATGAAGCAACATTTGTAGGAAGGGACGTGGGAGCTTTATAAACCTGCACATGTTATACGGGCATGTTTTGGTCGTCAATTTAACAAGTCCGACAACCTACGGTTTGAAAGAACCAACTGTCCAATTAATTTTTGTGATAGTCATTTAGACAGACAAGAAAGGACCGAAGAGATTCCTATCGATGGCATTAATTCTACCATAATGAGCACTCATCTGGTTCCCAAGGATTCATAGGTCACGTGGTACCCTTGATGACACAGTCATAAAACTGTAAATGAAAGCAAAGAATGTTAATTAACACGATTTGGTGTAATTTTATAACAGGCTGCTATAAAAATTCAGAAATGTGCCTGCGTATGCTTTATCTTACGAATTACAGATGTTTGTTAGTAACGGTCCGATATAGCTTTTCTCAAAGAATATTTTGTATGTATAAACCTGTTCAACATGGTTAAGGGGAACAAAGAAGCAAAAATAGTCATAAAACTCCCAGTGCGTTTTATTTACACAACTTTTTCTTCTCGCTCTTTCAAAAACTACTTTTACGCAACCATATTCTTCTACATTCTTCTTATGAATAGAGAAACATTTATTTACTGCCCATTCTTTGTAGGCAAGTTGAAGTGACAATCAACTTTTAAATGTATGTGCCTACGTGTTGCATTTGAAATGCCATGTCCTTTGCCTGACCACAAGGAAAAAGAACAACAGCGACTTAAAAAACGTAATAATAATACTTTGAATATTAAAACTAATTAATAATTTCTGCGAAATAGTTTAACGACACAAAGTGTTGTTTGACATAAATTGTCTGCCTTAACATTATTTATTATTTATCATCATCATCATCATTATTATTATTATTATTATTATTATTATTATTATTATTATTATTATTATTATTATTATTATTATTATTATTATTATTATTATTATTATTATTATTATTATTATTATTATTATTATTATTATTATTATTATTATTATTATTATTATTATTATTATTATTATTATTATTATTATTATTATTATTATTATTATTATTATTATTATTATTATTATTATTATATTATGGCGTAGCGAGGTTGTGCCTATTTCTTTTGGTGTGCCGATTATTCAAAAAAACATAGGCTGATTTGGAAAGATAGAGCCAGACTGAAAAATTCAATGCCATAACCGGGATTTGAACCACGGATCTTCTGGTTTCCGTCCAGCCGCTCTAACCCCTTAACTACTACAGCCAACGTGCCGACATGACACTAAATTCCCCAACTCACTCATACTTTTCCCGGTAAACCACTTAAGGCTCGGGCCTTAAAGAAATTGCATGTTGTAAGTCGCCATTAAGGTGTGTTTATGAGAACTCCTAAGTGGTATACTGGGAAAAATACGAATGAGTTGGAGAATTTAATGTCATGTCGGCACGTTGGCCATAGTAGCTCAAGGGTTAGAGCGGCTGGACGGCAACCAGAAGATCCGTGGTTCAAATCCCGGCTATGACATTGAATCTTTCAGTCTGGCTCTATCTTTCCATAGTTTAGCCTACACACGGCCAGTGTGAAAGAACAATTAATTTCCAATAAGCTGATTTTTTACATATTTACCTTTTTTCACATTTTACTAATCATGAACACATATTAAACGTGTGGTATTTTAATTAACTTCCCCTTCTAACTACAAGCAGTAAATAAACATACACCAGGATGGATCGATACCAATTTTACTCGATAATCGATACAAATGCATTATATTTTCCACGATACCCAATACGTTGATACTGGATCCGTCATTTCTCCCTCTACCTTCAATAGAAAATATAATATTGGGAGAACTGTGTAACACCAGTAAAATTAATTAGATGCAGATATTTAATGAAACAAAATTCAAAATCATCAGTGTACATTTAAACTTCGCCTTAGAAATTTAAAAGGAAAATACGTTTTTGAAACAGTCCACTTTTATAAGTTTTTGTTAAAAAATACTCGCATTCTCACTCTTTTGGGTACACATTTACTTCTTTTTCTGTCAAATATGAGTCCTGTTGTGCTAAAGTCTTTCAGAGAAAACTGCTGCAGCTGGAATACACAAATATTTAGAATATCTAATTCTTTGTTTTGTTTTGGAAATTCTGAATTTGTTTTCCAGTAATCCAGTGTAATATAAAGATATGCAGCGATCTGTTCTTAGGAACTGCTGACACTGATTCTAAAACATGATTATTGTCTTGCGTTCTGTAAGGTGCCACATTCCTGGCAATTTCTCAGCAATTTCTAACTGCGACAATAATATTTTGTGACTTTAAAGTAAAATAAACATCGCAGAATCACCACTAAAGTATCGAAAAATACCGAATAAATTTTCTGAAGTATTGTTTGATGTTGGTACCATGCACGTACCGAGAAATCGTAACTATCGAAGCCCCATGCCTAATATGCATTAACACTTACATGGTTTTCTTGTTGCTGCAGTAACTGAAGAAAACAAAGGAAGATCGAAAATCGCTACATCTCGAATCTCAGCTTGTAAAGCTGTAAAACATCTGAATGTATGAAACAAGGACTGGAAATATTCCATAGATTCATAGTTAATAAAGTGTAGTCATAATAATTGAGTAGTTTTATCTAATATTTTACCAAATAATCTTTAATGCACAGTGATTAATAGAATTTAAAAATACTTTGATTTTGCAAAGTAGAAACACATTATATAAAATCAAATGTTTAGCTTCTGAACACGAGTTTTAAGTGGCTTTAATGCGAATCTAGAAAACTTTATAGCTTTTTTTATGTGTCTAAAATAAGTTTTAAGTGCCTAAAATGCTCCGTGTATCAGAATAAGGAAAAAAATAAATGAAGTTGAAGGAACAAAACGGCACAGTCCAAGCCTAGCTGCAGGCCTTTACAGTAGCCTTGTCTTCATAACGATGATATTATCGCACAAAAACAAGCTTTCAAAGCAAACCTGCCCATACATGGGAAGTCACTTACAGGGTAATCGCAAGATGACTATAAACTGCCTGTCTGGCGCTTTTAAAATACGGCGCTTTCTCAATGCAAAAGGGAGAACAAGGAACTCGTAATCAACTGACATCCCATCGTAAAGAAACAACTGACGATCGGCGTTCGGCTACAGTAACACTTGGAAATGTTTCATACTGTAGGTACTTTTAACATGGCGGGAGAAACAAGGTTAGTAACAGAGTTTTAACAAGACAATATTTCATCTATCATTTATCTTTAATAAGTATAGAAAGTATATCGAACGGGATGGTTCGGGCAGTTTCGTCTGTAGTCCGCATTCGGGAGGTCCGGGTTCGATTCCCGTGGCCGACCTACCTGACCCAAGCGTTTTTTCGGGGGTTTGCCCGGATGGCCAGAGGAATGCTGGGCAGGTTTACAGAAATTACCTGTCCCTCCATTTCATCTCCATTACCATTTCACATCATCTCTGCTCTGGTGGTCTGTTTCGGAGTAAAAGTGTCGGCTTGAGTTTCGGCGCTGCATAGCAGGATGTTATGCTCGAAGTAAACACTTCCTCTATCGGTAGGACAGTCTCTGATCTCCAAAACCGGTCTGATGCGGCCTTTTTCGACCACAATAGGGTGGGATGCCGGTTGTTCTGACCTGCCGGGGAGTTTCCAACTAGTAATGTGCAGGGACAATGCCCTTTGCACTATCGTGGCTCCTTGGGACGTTCACCCTACCTCCTCACGCCTCATTCTACCTCCAGCGAATGCCCCTCTTAGGGCATAGGCACAATAGACCAAGTTTGGACATAATGCCGAATCCCCTTGGTCCAGTCCAGTCCAAAACTTTCCATCAAGGGTACTCACTGAGTGAGATGATTGCGTGGTTATCTGAGCGATTCACATTTGGGAAGTATGCGGTTCAAATTCCACCAGGTATGTCGATCCTGATTGAACTTCTTCCAGCTTTTCCTTTTGGTGAAAGCTGGGAAGATGCCCTTAACTTAGACTTGGAACTTACCAATTATTACTTTAGTTCACCAGAGTTCACCACGGACGCTAAACACCAGAAAAAGCGAAAGGGCATTCTCAATGTTTTCCACTGACGTATGATTACATTCGATTAAATATATTTGACGTACAGTAGAATCTCATTTACTCGGATCAAATGGGAACAGGGCCGATCCGAATTAACGAAAATCCGGGTTAGTTAGAGAATGACCAAAAAAAAAAAAAAAAAATGCATGCACAGTATCAAGGAAATATTTTTAATAGAGTTTAGAAATTACTATCGGCACACTTTCACCTAAAAAACATAGATAGTCTATGTATTTGCACAACATAGCTCTGCTGTCTCAGTTTAGTGTATTGCTTATCTCACATGCGTTTAAACATTAGAAGTTCATATGGCAAAGTTTCGCCTGGACTCTCAAAATAAAGCATCAATTTCACTATGTTTGTTACTGATTGTGCATGGGTCATAACCACTGCTGGTTCATCAACTCTGTCTGAATCTGAATACTCTTCATTTTCAGTAACACTGCCTGTCTTCGGTTTATAACCTCCGTCATTAGCAATGTATTCATCAATATCGAAACAATCATCCATATTAAAAAAAAGACTATAAAATCTTCTGCCAAACTTATTTTTTCTTCAATCTTGTTTTCTGTAAAAAAAAAACACACACAGACACACACATACACACACACGCACGCACACATCAGGCCAGGACTTTTTCCATGACTTTATCAAAGTTTCCCTTCCAACCTGGTTTCATGCAGTGGGATGCATGCCTGCCTCGGTAGCGTAGAGGTAGCATGTCTGCCTCACGTTCAAGAGGTCCCGAGTACGAATCTCGGTCAGGGTGAGTTACCTGGATAAGGTTTTTTCCGGGGGTTACCCTTATCCTGCAAGCCGAATGTCAGGTAACTGTAAGCTCCATGGACGCTGGATACATTTGAGCATCATTTCACTCAATTCATTCACCGTCCGATATGCCTTAACGTTGGAGGACATAAATTACAACAACAAAAAAGTGGGATGCATGAGTGGCAATGAATTTGCCCACTGGCAAGAGAATTCGAATAATATATCTACTGAAAGTAGCAATTTATCGTGTGTAAAACAAGTATTCAATATTAATATATATTTCGAAACTGGTCCAGCTTAAAAATGTTTGAGTTAACGAGGTTATATTGTGTCAGTAAGAAATATTTGAATTTTGTGGCTGAAGGTTTCAAAATAAGCATATCTCTACGTCTATTAATGATACTGTTAATTTACCTTTTATTTCCTATTTAGAATAAGATGTTTATTAGACTAAAAAGTTTAAATGTTTTTACATTAAAAGGTCTTAAAAACTATTTCTGTGAAAGTTAACATATAGTAATGATAATACATATTAACAAAATTCCATTAACGTATATTCCGGACACGGGTATTGCAGTTACAAAAACAAAAAACCTATTAACTTCACAAATGTAATTAATTTCGGACTCACATTTTTCTTTCAGTGCAAATGTTTACATAACTACCGTCAGACATTAGCTCAAGCACGATAGGTTGACTACTGTTGTTTTATAGGGAACATTTTTCTTATTTCTATCGACTCAAATACTGACTTGCTAAAATATCGTAAATGTTGACTTACGCAAATGAGAAATTACACGTACGTCTTCTTGAATAGCCTGTAATTTATGAAAATAAACAATAATGGGTACAGAAATTCATACCAATTTAATACATTATTTATATTTTCAGTCATTTACCTAAGTAGCTGAAAACTACAAATCCTATATGGCTATTTCAGGGCAAATTCATCCACATAACAATGATTCTGCAGGACCAAAGACAAAAACAATGAACTTTGGCACGCCTAGTACACAATACGACCACGCCGAAATTACCGACATTGGCCACTGGACCAGATAATCACACGCAGATTGCTAATGGCACGAAGGGTCTTAAATTTAAAGGCCCATTTTCTCGTTAAACAAACACAGTTGGAGGAAAGGAGGAAATCTTAAGGACACGTGGCTCTTTAGATGTAGATGAACTATTCAATGTTGTGCTTTGGATACTCTTTTCTTGATTCGCTTTAAGTTTTAACTCAAAAACTCTTATCAGTGGTTCATTTAATAAAACTAGCTTTGGAAATCTACAAGATAACATTCTAATCACGTGGTCTTTCCAGTGATTCCTTCAGTTACCCATTTCATCTACTATATTTAATTCCCTCAATTAAGATCAAATATTTAGACTTTTCTCTGTATTTATTCCTTATTTCATTCAACTTTTGCTTCCTTGTTTCAGAGTACCTTTGGATATAACGATAAGTGTACAGAATGCATCAGAAATATTTTTACGAACTTCAGGTATGGATTCCTTACACTACAAGAAGGACAAAAAAAAGTTCATACGGACGTATGCCCCAAAATCGATTGTTTTCTGGTTGGATGAAATGAAATGAAATGAAATGTGTAGTATTTAACGCCTGCTTTTACTACATACGGCATCGCAGGCGATGACACTGATGATACATGAGATGAAGATGGAGCACCGGTGGAATGAGATGGCGGGGGAAACCGGAGATCCCGGAGAAAACCCGCCCCAGCGCCGTGTTGTCCACAACAAATCTCACTTTGCGGTCGCCTGGGATCAAACCCGGGCCATCTTTCTGGTTAGAAGAAGTTCAACCAAGTGGTACACTCATATCATCATAATCAAATAAACGCTCGTAATATCCTCCTCTTGCTTCAATGCATGCCTGCACTTGTCGAATTATGAACTGTCACACCTTTCAAAAACTCCGGGGTAGTGTCTAATGCTTTCGCAGGTTTCGTGACATGTCAATGAAGAATGTTTTGATCCGGAATGGCTGCTACATAAATCAATAGTTTAAAGTGCCCTATGAGATAAAAGTCCAAAGGTCGGGATAACGTACAGGCCACGGAACTGGTGTTCTTCTGCCTATCCATCAGTAATGGTTGATAAAGTCTGTCTACTCAACGCAAGTGCACGGCGGCCGCTTTCTTTGAGGAGCCCTCATAATCGTTTTACAACATGGACCCTCCTCCTGACGGTCCCCTCTACAAGGTTGCAACATTTTAACATCACCGTCTTGCACCTAATGAAACAGAACAACTGGAAGTTGGAACTTTGGCAACTGAGACTCCACGCGGAGTAGACATGCAACTGTCATTTTCAGAAAACAGGGGTTGCTATTGGTCCCCAACGTCAGTGTTCCATTTCTGAAGTGTCGAGATAGATTTATGACGGTCATTAGTGGGCGGAAAGGTCAGGTTCTTTGAGGTCCCTTTGACTGGGAACTGCACACACGTTGGCTAAACAGACTTTACCAGTGAGTGCATCTGGATAAATGTGACTAAAATGTAAACTCACTACATGTACACAATTGAAACGTTGAAGACAGACAACAAATTAAACAAGTGTCCATGGCAACAAAATGCCATCCAGCGTATGAAGTACCATGTAACAAACAGGATTACTCCAACTTTCTTTGCTGGATAACTTTTTGGATGAGTATAGAGACAAGTTTTGATGTTTTCGTGACTCTTAATTTGATATTTCAATACAATACTAAAATGACCACCTTAGGTAGTTCCCTTTATGTCAATGGTAGAAGATTTATGAAACAATATACTGGAAGAGTGCTGTTAAATTGATTCTGATTGGAAGAGAGTAAGTTGCTACCTGTCTTGACTGCGTGAAGATGCAGATATCAGGTTCAACCACAAGGAGCGAACATGAAGAATGAACGTTGATACGTCAAGTTCAGATAATCTAGTAGAATTAGTAGTCCGTTCCGATTCACTGCAGATGATACAACGCGAGTGAGATGTGCATGCCGATATCCATCTGAGATCGTGCGTGTCTTGGCACAACGTTTCCTATACAATGGTGAAGAAAGCGCCAAGCAAATCTTCTGGGAAAATGGCGACAAGAAAGCAGTAGCCAGAAACTTGAGAAAACTAGAAAATGTTAGAAAGGTTCCTAAGTTTAGCCAAAGAAGGGATCAATTGTGTTTTGTGACCATGTCACTATTGAAGTGCATATTCTTGGCTCCTTTATGGAAGCTGTATTATATACCAAAACAAAGAGGGCAAATTAAAAATAGTTCTGCCTTCCGCTAGCAGAGCAACAGAGTCACAAATTATTAAATGATTATTTTTCATAACCCTACCTATAATAGGTAGGTGGGAATATATGTATTCCACCTAAATATTCTATGTCGACATTAAACGGAAATACAATGCTTGTTTCGAGATCCATGAATCCCCTTATAAAGATAATATTTAGAAATTAGAGGTGTGAATTTGTCTGTGTGTGAAAAATATAACTAAATATTAAAGAAATGAAAACGAAAAGTGAGTTGAAACCAAACTTGGCATTTAAACTTTTCAAAGAAAAATAATCCATACTACACTTTACATGTAAAACGCTTGTCATATTTTATTTTTATAGAGCGTAATTGACATGACAAATGAGCATACATATATCTTGCATTTGCTATTAATATCCCTTAAAATTACCTTCATTTCATTCTATCATTAACTGCTCCTAAATGATCCGTTTTATAACATTAGATTTTTCCTAAGTGTCATCCAGCTGTAAAGGTTGAGATTCCTGCTCTCCATTTTGTTTCCTTTCAGTTGTTTAAACTTTGTTACTTAATTTTAAACAATTCATAATTTAAAAATAAGTTGCCAGTGAGATAGTGAAAGCAGATGTTTATACTACTTGCAGCGGGAGAATAAAGTAGATGTAAACAAAACCATATGACCGTTGATCGTAGCGCGCCTCTTTCACAATTTCCATTATGCTTCCGCCGTGTAAATAGTCCCTTGAAAAAGTACTGCTACTGAGGTGTAAGTCTTGAGTTCGTTTTGCTAAAGCACACTCTTTTTTGTGTAATTTTACGTCCTCCAACATTAAGTCATATCGGACGGTGAATGAAATGGGTGAAATGATGCTCAAATGTGTCCAGGGTCCATGGAGCTTAGAGCTACCCGACATTCGTCTTTAAGGATAAGGGAAAACCCCGGAAAAAACCTTATCCAGGTAACTCACCCTGACCGAGTTTCGAACTCGGGACCTCTTTAACGTGAGGCAGACACGCTACCATCTACGCTACCGAGGCGGGCAAGAAGTACGTACTAGACATATTTCAACTATAAAAAACATATCCTAATAGTTAAGTTAGTTTGTAATTGAAGTAAATCATGCTGTGCGCGCATATTGAAGCTGACAGGCGTATCCAGTTGTGAATCACGGTGGAACTGGCGAGTACTGTTAAACATGCGCGCGGAAAGTCTTTACGAAGTGGTGAGAAGATAATAATATTGAATGTATTTAACAAGTTCTGTGAAACATTTCCAGAACTTGCTATTGATGAAGTGGTGAAGTTAACATTTGAGTTTACCGGTGTGCCGGTTTCCAGCATTTATAGTGCACGCAGGCAAAAAGCCACATTCGGTGAAGTTTCAACTCCCGGCAAGAAGAGACCAAGTGCCAGATCAGTATTGGATGTTGTCTGTGATGGGTTTGTGAGGTCAAAAAATTCGCCGAAAAGTTCATCAATTCCCCAAATTACAACGGAATAGCGTTATTGTGATGGACAATGCCACCTACCACAGTGTGAGGTTAAAACGCTTACCAAACAAGTGACATCATAACATGGCTATAGAGTAAAAATATAATTTTCCACGAGGGTCGTGTTAAGGCAAAATTGATGGCAATGATCAAGTCTTGTGCTAAAGAGTACGAAAAATACATAAGTAACAGTTAATTTTCGTGGATCGTAATAGTGTACTACGTGATACTTAGCTCAAAAAATGTGCCTTTAGTGTCGAAAATTTATATTAATATTATACATAACTTAGCGATTAAGCGTTTGGCTAGAATTAAATATGTGCTCTTTGTGTTGAAAATGCATATTCATATTATTAATACATATTAATATTGTGATAGGGTACTTTATTCTTTTGTTGGACATAGTATAGATGATTAGTGTCTTATATAATGAATTTGCATGCGTTTATCGTTACAGAAAATTGTGAGAATGCATCCAATCAGATTATTCTTAGTAATAACTTTTCTGAATAAAAAACTTAGCTTAAATATCCAGTTTCAAAGAAGGCGCAATTACTGTTCTGTTCAAATTCGTTCTCCCTGTCATAAGGCAAGGCCAATACGAGCTTTCTAGTAAGAGAGAGAGAGAGAGAGAGAGAGAGAGAGAGAGAGAGAGAGAGAGAGAGAGAGAGAGAGAGAGAGAGAGAGAGAGAGAGAGAGAGAGAGAGAGAGAGAGAGAGAGAGAGAGAGAGAGAGAGAGAGAGAGAGAGAGAGAGAGAGAGAGAGAGAGAGAGAGAGAGAGAGAGAGAGAGAGAGAGAGAGAGAGAGAGAGAGAGAGAGAGAGAGAGAGAGAGAGAGAGAGAGAGAGAGAGAGAGAGAGAGAGAGAGAGAGAGAGAGAGAGAGAGAGAGAGAGAGAGAGAGAGAGAGAGAGAGAGAGAGAGAGAGAGAGAGAGAGAGAGAGAGAGAGAGAGAGAGAGAGAGAGAGAGAGAGAGTTAACGTGTCTGAAACACTTATTTATAGATTCCTATTTGAACAGTCATCCGAAGAAATATTGTTATATTTCTACTGTCAATGGAGGCTACGAAGTAATAAGTGAGGCCAGAATCCCTTAATTTTAATAGAGGAAGGTTGACTGTAAGGAAGGAAGAATAGAGAACATGTCCTTTGGTTTGCATCATTTGCCCATTAAAATGATGCAAATAGCCGTTGAGTGGACAGATTTAACAAAGTGATGACTAGGTATAATATAGAACTTGTTAATGGAAACCCAGCCATGTACTTGTGGTTTGTATATGACAGGCTTGATGTGAAACCATAACACCGTCACGTGACCCTCACCCAAAGAGGAATACAAACAATAATTCTTGAGAACACTTAAGGAGTATTTACCTACTGTTCACAAACAACAGCAGACCTCCCCCTAACAGTAGATTAAACTCTTGAGGTGGAGGTCCATAAAACCCAGGTAAGTTCCCGTAGTGTAGCGGGGGTGGTCAACAATGGCAACGACAAACAAAAACGTCTCCCCCTCGTGCGCACCTTTCCCAGCCGGCATTCGATCTCTTTTCTTTGCAGCGTTCCCCATCTCACAACCTGCACACAGTACACTGTCAAAAATCTCCTGTAGACCGGGCCAAGAGAGTGGTAAATCTGCTAAATTCATGAACCATTAACTCAGAAACTGCTAAGACAAAAAACTGAAATATTCAAAGGATATACAAATATGTCTTCTTAGTTTACTGATCTACTTTTGTCACGATAATTTTATTTATTAAGGACATTGTATTATTTTAAGCATATCTACCATCTTTCATTAAAATTTATCAGCAGTTATTTCTTAAAAACCACTAATTATGTCAACAACACAAAATCAAATCCGCAACACCACTAAAGACGTTATTTTTATTTTTCTCAAATTCAAGTGAGTTGTTTCATTAGTTTCTAACCAGAAAATGTGATTCACAGAAAGAGATGCTCAAAGCAGAGCTGGAGAAGACATGTTCACAAAGGACATACGAGATCTGTTCAAAAATTTCCGGAACTCTGTTCACAAAATTTTTCAAATCCTTGACATGAAATTACGTATGTTCCAGCATTTTTAAACGGACCTCGTACAGGTAACCAAGATCGATGTCCGAAATGTTCAGCTGAAGAATTTCTATCAAGTTTCATCTTATTCTCAAGTGACCTGTATTCCACAGTATATGGAAAAGTTATTAAGAAAACTTCGTAACTCCTATTGCCTTTCCTATAATTTTATTTTAAATGTAATTGCTTATCAATAAACTTAGGCATTCTGCGTTATAAAACTTCATGTTTTTGAATTTACAAGCACAGTTATAATATGTACCATTTCTATTTTACCCTCCTGATATGCAGGGCTTGCAAGTGGGTTTCTGGGATGCGAACCCTGTCGAATAGTAGAGGAACTCTGTACCCAGAGAATATTCAGCATGCAGTATCAGCTCAATGTCTGCTACGGCAGTGCAATGGGTGAAATGAATGGTGATTATGGAGGACATGAATAGCGAAGGAAACAGGAAAACCCAGCCGGCACTTTGTCCACCAAAAATGTCATATGCAATCTCCTGGGATCGAGCCGTAGATGAAAGGCTAGCTAACAACACGGCTACAGGTGCTCCAGTATTAGTACTTTTGTATTACATTTAATAGCTGTATAGCTGTTTGTTATGTAAGAGCATTAGATGTCGCTAAATGACCATCCTTGACTAGAAGAGACACATTCAAAAAGTACATGTAATTGTAAACATTGTGCCTTAACCTAAAGGTCACAAAAATTAATTTTTCCGCTTTCAAGATCGAAACAATTGTTAAACTGTACTAGATACCAAAGATGTCCTTTCTTTCGCACTAAGTTGACATAAATTTTGTTAAACATAGGCTCTGCTCTAAACAAAATATTTTACCATTCCTTACGTCCAATATATTCTTCACTATTTTGATTAATATACTCTAAATCTCACTGAGTAAATAAACTAATGGTGATAAAACAAGCATTTGTTGTGTTGCGTCGGTCATAATATCTCGATGTTTTTGATAATTTTGACATACTTTGTTGGCGGAAAAATGGTGTAGGTACGTGACAGTTTGACTCTCAAAGCTACAAATCTTCGATATGTGCTGGGCGAGATTTATACATCTTGTTCCATGATTTTCTCACTGCCTGTGTAAATTATTTATATGTAAACTCCATGCTTTGACCAGATCAATATTCCTTGTCTGTCTCTTGGTTTACTAACTATGCAAAAATAACACAAAAATTTAAGAGGACTACTCATCATCCCCCCCCCCCAAAAAAAAATTGAAGATATGCTTTTCAGCTGTCACGGATATATCTTAAAACCTATGTTATATTTAGGGATGGGTCTTCGATACTTGCAATAGCTCGATTCTCACGATACTTGCATGGTATTGACCTCGAACGATACTTTAGAAAATTCACTCGGTACTTTTTCAATACTTGGTAGTGATTCTGCAATTT
The DNA here is from genome assembly GCA_030765055.1 of Mantis religiosa. NCBI lineage: Eukaryota > Metazoa > Arthropoda > Insecta > Mantodea > Mantidae > Mantis > Mantis religiosa. The sequence continues at coordinate 85,728,395 of CM060959.1, forward strand.
TTGTTTCATAATCACAAAATATTTTTGCCGCAAGTAGAACATTGCAAAACTCTAGAAATTGCCAGGAATGTAGTACCTGCACAGTAACATGTAAGAAAATAATCGTGTGTCAAATTCAGTGCCAGTTACCAGTTCCCAAAGAGAGATCGCTGCATATCTCACCTCCTCTTTCTAAAGTACTTGAATGTTGAAAAACAAATTCAAATTTTCCAAAACTAAACAAAGGCCACTAAATATTTGTGTATTCTATTTGCATCAGTTATTCTGAAAGACTATTTAGCACAGCAGTACTCATATGTGATAAAAAAGAAATAGACTTGAACCCAAAACAGTGAAAATGCTAGTATTTTTTAAACAAAAACTTACAAAAAGTGGACTGTTTTGCCTTTAAACGTCTAATACAGAGTTTAAAAATAAGAACATTGATCGTTTTAAGTTTTGTCCCATTAAATACGTACACGTATTTAATTTTATTGGCATCGCACAGTTCTTCCAACATTCTATTTTGTATTGAAATGAGATATCGAGTATCGAAGTATCGGGTATCGTGAAAAATATAAGGTATCGGTATGGAGAATCGAGTATCGAGTCATCCTTAGCTATTTTAAAAGACCTGTTTGAGCATTTCGCAGAAAATTAAAATGTTGTAAATAAATTATGTAAGCTTGGTAATCGAGATAAACAAAATCATATTACGAGGGAATTGTAGATAATTGTCAAAGCACACCTTTTAAACAAATATATTTACATGGAAATTAACGTTTCTAAGATATGTATTCCTCGTTATTGATTTGAATCTTTGAATACTTCCTTAAAACATTTGAGCAACTCCTGAGCTTACTGTATTCCCCTATTATTTCTATAGCTATAAGGAAATATGCAATAAAAGCACATAGACGTTTACCTCAATTAAGGTAAAGTGAACTGTCTGCTTATAGCTTGTAGTATCAATTGCATAATTTGATATGTTACCTTACCCATCTTGGTAATTCCTTATACGGAGTGAAGTAAACTGTTAGAGAGCAGAGACGAGGCTGTACCCTACAGGTGGTATGATGTCAAGGTGGAACAATGTACAAACAGGGCTTAGCTTCGAGTGGGATCTCACAATAGACCGTAATGTACCCGACGTGGCGACAATAGCCGGCCGGAATGCGATTCCTATTCAACGGGACAGCCTTTCTTGCGGAGGTGGAGGAACAGCTCGACCTTGTGTCCATCGGGACATCCAGTTCGTGCAGGGAGGGGTCGAGATAGTCTCAGGAATTTCAAGATCAAACTGGTAACTTTGAATCCTTGCTGCCTCTATAATCTGTCTCAAACCAGAAACATCAAGCTGTAAATATATTGGAGGAAGCAAAGATGAAGACAGAAATGCTTTAACGGAAAACTCTTAAGTTGCAGTTTGATGGAGGGACATTCACGGATTTTATAGAGGCGAAATATTCCGTTAAAGTATCTTTGTCTCCATTTTATTCCCTCCTATATGTTCACAACAAACTACACTGTTCTGACACATTTCCCCCGGTTTTGATGGAAATAAGCAATACGGAAGCAAATAAGCTGATTTAGCGTAACACGTACCATTTTTGTGAAATTCGATACATTTTATATATTAGACACTGTAATAGTGTGTCGTAAATGATTATATAAAAATATCTTTGAGGAGATTCGAAATTATTGTTGTTACTAAGTTGGTATATCTTTTCTATGGAGGAAAGGGACAAACTCATGCGGAGTTTGTCATCTGTCATCTAGTTTGTTTAAGGACGCCATTTTGTTAATGCATCTCAAAGGTGTATTGCGATTTTACAATGGATTCTCCTTTATGTTTTCTATCGACTGAAAACGATTGCTTCGAAGTGGTAACTTGAGTTTTGAAATGAGGAAGAAGTCGGTAGGGGAATACGCTGCTTGTTCGATGAGATTTGTTGAGATTTTGGCCAGAAATTCGTTCACAGCTATAGCTTTGGTTATCGTGGTGCAGAATCCATAAGATATCTTTCCACAAATCGACTCTTTTTCACCCAAACAATCGTTAGAAACAGTACGAATCGATTCATGAGACACAGAAGTTCAGCGACAATCTCTCTCAGACTTGAATGACGATTTCCAGACACCGTTACCTTCACTTTAGCGATGTTCAGTTCAGTTCAAACTGTTGATGGCCGTCCAGAGCTAGACAAATCTGCCAGCACATCTCGACCACTTGCCCGCCTCGGTAGCGTAGATGGTAGCATGTGTGCCTCACGTTCAAGAGGTCCCGAGTTCGAATCTCGGTCAGGGTGAGTTACCTAGATAAGGGTTTTTCCGGGGTTTTCCCTTATCCTTCAAGACGAATGTCGGGTAACTCTAAGCTCAATGGACCCTGGACTCATTTGAGCATCATTTCACCCAATTCATTCACCGTCCGATATAACTTAACGTTGGGGCGGACGTAAATGAAAAAAAAAAAATCTGTACCACTCATACGCACGTGTTTTTAATAAAGTCCATTCACCGTAAGCCCTCTTAACATATTCAGCGATTTGGCACACGAAATAACATTTGCAATGAAAAATTTGAAATAGATTCTTTGTTAAATATTTTTATTTACTGTAAAATTGCAACACAGCTAACAAAATGGCGTCCTGTAAACAAACTAGATGACAGATGGCCATCAAACTCCGCGTGGTTATGGAGGAAAGATGTACTAACTTAGCGACAACAATAATTTCGAGTCCTCTCTTATACGAGGTACTTCCTTTACAGAATGTGTATAATTACAGTGTTTTAAAAATTTATTTTGTGATTTGTGAGAAAACCTTGCGTAATAGAGAAAAAGAAAAAAGCGAAACACCTATTTAGCACGTCAGAGTTAGGCAATATCACCTTCCAGATTGCAAACCGGCGAACAAAATTTTATTTTTCAGAACCGTGTTATAGGTGTGGTAATGTGTGCCATCACATAATAATGATATTAACAAAGAAGATAAAGAGGAACAAAACAATTAAATACGAACAATAAAAAAATCTCTTGAGCGAGATTTTACTCTTGTACAAACCATTCTTACAAATCTTGCATATTCCTCTATCTACTTTATGACATCCGTGATAAATATTTGTAGAAATTATCTAATTGTTCATTTTCTTACAGGTGCAAAGGAAATATGAGTATACAGAACACTTTACGCAACTCAATTTTTTAAAGCTATTCGCTTTGTGGGGTCTTTGAAATTCCGTTCTCTTCGTATGGCCTAAAGACAAAAAACAGTATAACCATTGGAAAATTCAAATAACAAGGAACTCCTCGGAAGTAGTTCATACCCCAAAATGTGCATTTGACATAAATTTTGTTTTAACTAACTTTACTCTTTCTGCGTGGTTTTCTGTCTCCTACTTTATTTAAAAGTCATCCAGAATGAACAAAAGTTCTGAGGACATTCCCAGAAAATTCAAGATTATCATTACATTTGTCATGAATAACTAAAGCATTTATTTTAAAGAAAATTCTTAGAGGATTTTTTTTTTTTTTTTTTTTTTTTTTTTTTTGAAGAGGTGCCATTGTAAAGAGAAATCTGAGGTTGGGAGGACTTTTTTAAATATTCGTAGCATCCTTGATGAATATTTATCACAAAAAACTTTCTATCATATTTCTTTTAATTAGGTGATCCCAAAACAGGTATGTTTGGTGATATACCGATATCGAATTTTTGGATGGAATGCAATACTTTTCCTCACAACGGAGAAAGCAAAATCAGTATCGCACAATAGGCAATTCCACAGATATTAGGATATATAGGTATTTGTTAAACAACTGAGGGAGACATTTCACGCAATGCAATCCACCGCCTGCCCACCACAAGAAGGCAAGTGGGGCATGAAGAGGCAGAGGGATTTGTACCGTTTATCTGCTCTGTTACTGTCATGCTGCTCGAACCGTTACCAGGGATTTATCTTTGGTAATAGACACCTCTCAGATAACGCACTGATTACTCCACGTGGAGTGAACATCTGTCACTTATGATTCCTGCGAATTCCATTGGCTCAAGTGAAGCGTTCATTGGTGCTTAGCACAGGGCCGGGCAGCGCAGCAGTTCCCCTCTTACTCTTACAACAATAATCAGTGCCTTATCTGAGAGGTTTCTATTAACAAAAATAAAGCCATGGTAACGGTTCGACCAGCAGGACTATACTGGATCTGTTTATTACGAAATGAATGTATGAGAGTACATATGAGTCACCCATGTTGCCAGATCGAATGTTTCTTTCTGTAACTGCAGTGATAGGTAGGGTTACCAGATGCTCCGTTTTTTCTCTCTCAAATTTTTTTCCTCCGTTTATTTACTCGGAGTATGCAATTCTCCGGTATTTTTTTTCCTACTGTGAATTATTCAATTACATAGAATCACTTAAATATTCTCATAAAGTTTATGTAATCTTTGGAAAATGGCACTTTGTTTTGTTTCATTTGGCGAATGCTGGCAGCAGCAGAGCAGTACGTTCCTGTCAGCGATAAGCGAATTTAAGGTCTCTTTGATTTTGTCTTTCAGTTCTTTTCAGTTCCATTTCCGTTACCGTTCTCCTTTATGGTGTAACTATTTTAAGCGTGTTTGTTGGTAACTACGCCTAAATTGTTGGTGATCGTGTACAACAATAGGTGGAAAATGTTTGAGGGTCAAAACATTAATCAAAAACTGCTGCACGGAAGAAATTGAAGGCAAAACATCATCAAAAATATCTCAAGAAATGGGAAGATATATTTCCGTGAGTAAAGCCGGCATCGGACGAGAATCGGGCAATTTGTATCACGTGCAGGAAAGATTTCAGCATTTCACATGGTGGGCAGTAAGTCAAAGTTCTAGGTGACAATGAACTATGAGAATAAAACCTGTTCAGACTTTTATAATTCTTCAAAATGTGATGTGGAGTTATTAAAAAATGCAAGAATTCAGTGAAGAGCAATTAAATGTAGCATGTCACATTGAAAAGCACTTGGAAGATTAATGAGTATAATTTCATTTTTATGTATTCAGCATAGTAAGTGTTTGCCAATTTATCTTTCTTAGTTTAAAAAATATTAAAAAATGAGTCACTCCGTTTTTCTCTTGAAAATCTGGCAACCCAGTGATAGGTATTATGTATGGGTGAGTTATATGACAACACTGTATTTTACATGGCCCTAGCATCCTTATCATATCCAGAAGGGGAGCATAAACAACATGCATGGCAGAAGTGATCACGTTACACATTCTTCTGCCGTGCCTTCTTGTGGTGGACAGACAATACACAGGTCTTGCCACCCCATAAGAAGAAGGGATGAAGTGAAAGAGTTTAGATGCCCCAGAGAAGTACAGAAAAACGCAATACTTCCAGACTTGAGGTTGGTAGTTCAAACAAGCGTTCGTGTCATACGTTATGAAGTCTAGAAAAATACGTGAACCTTGAGAGAAACTAAATGAAAGCAAAGGAAAACCTCACAGAAGAGAAACAATCCAGGATTCACTTATCGACCAGACAAACCACGAAAAACACTGGTCAGCGAGAGCGGTCTCCATGGATATAAATCCAAGTAATATTTATAACCTGACAACAATGGTGTTAGCAATAAAGAAGAGAAAATAATTGACAGATTATCGCGAGAGACAGGAATGATTTAAACCGAGGAAGCACGCCTATTCGCATTAACGTTGCAATAAATAAAACCCATCATCCACGCAACTTCCTGTGAACCTTCGCCATTTCGCATCGGGCAGCTGGCAACCCCTCCAGCAGGTCAACAAAGAAGGAACCATGGTCAATTCCAATCCCAGGCAGCATTATCCGACGTGGCATGTCGAATTACCCTGCAGCCAACAAGTGTACTCTTTTGGTTTGCCTTGCAATCTAGTTACTTTTTAAGGAAATCACATCTCATACGAGCCTTGTTCTTTTTTGGTTTCTTTCTCAGGCTCAATCTGGATTCCCAGAATCCGATTGTAGTAGCTCTGCTGCAGTTGTTACCATGCCAGTGAGTAGAAGTTGATGGGTTCATCTGTAAGTGTGTTTGTGTATCGTTAACACCGTAACTCCGAAACGAAACACAAGATTACTAGGGATGGGTCGATACAAGTTGTTCGATTCTCGATACCCGATACCTCGATACTGGATACCATCATTCCTACTTCAAGTTTCAATACAAAATATAACGTTGGGAGAAATGTGCAATGCGGATAAAATTAAATAGATGCACATGAGACATAACTTAAAAGCATGTGTTCTTATTTTTAAGAATTTATTTATTTTTCTTGTAGGTATAATAGGAATAGGGCAATAGAGTAGGTCTTAGTGATAGTCAGAGGCAAGATTTTGTGGTGAAAATTATTTATAAAATTCGTATTAATAATTTTAATTGGTGGTGTTTTGTGTTTTTTACTATAAATTCTCATTAATTTCGCGCAAATATTTGGGGAAGAACTGATTAGTAATGACATGGCTCAAATGAAAAGTAACAGAAAACTAGAGTAGCACAACTGTTAAAACCCCCTTTTTCCAAATTAAAAAAAAATAATCAGGAGATAGTAGGTAACATGAATAAGATCAAATATCACACATCAGACATCGCCAAACTGCAGCATACAACAAGTTGTGGTATTTTCGCTTTTCATACTTGTTCTTTTGTCTGTCACAACTAAGTTATATGTAGAGAAAAATCTCTCTCTGTCAGCGTTTGACATCGGCAACCGAAGACATTGAGGGGACTTTCACAGAAATTGCGGTGAGAATTAGCTTTTGCCTTCAACACCAGGAGTGCTGTTACTACATCTAATCTGTTATCGTTACCATAATGTCTTTGCTGTTCAACAATACAACAAAGTTCTTTGAAATAAAGAAGCAAATCAGAATCACAAGTAATTCCACTGGTTTTAAATGCATTTAGTTTTTTAAATGCTGTCATTACATGATTTAAATTACCTATACTTGATTTATTAACTAGCCTAGAAGGTTCAAATAATAAAGCTGTTATGGTTATTACTTTATCAGTTTCTTCTACATAATGGAGTTTAATTTAGACAAAGTCATACGGCAGCAAAATTTTAGATCCTCTTCTATTGCTTCTCTAACACAGGGATCCATGATATGATCTACAAGTGCACTTACTCTGTTTCCAAAGTGACCACTCTCTAATTTTTTATTTGGTTCTCAGCGAGTACATTCGGGATAAAACAACATGAGCCACAGATTTTATTTTTATTGAAATTCTAACATTGGATCCGTTTCAATCTGCAATTTTCAGAAACAAATATTGTTATTGTACCTTTATAATATTGCAGCACTTGGCATCGTAAAAATTATCATTTAACAAATCTTGCGCAGAAAGCTTTTCTTTTAGAAAACAAATTGACAATTGCATCAAAATAGCTGGCAATGTAAACTACTGAATTAAACCAGCTAGACCAGGGTTTCAGTACAGGCAATGGAAACACTTTTAGCTTTTAAATCTGGGTAATTTTTAGTGAGATATAGATTGTAAACGTTTTTTAACTTTAGGGCCTTTCGGAACACATTCTTAAGCCCTGAGGGACAATATTTTCATGTTAATGTAATGCCGGAGAGTAGCTTCCTGGAAGTTCAGTACCTTCTCAGTAACTTTAGTCAGCATAATAGGAGTTTTTGCTGTGTACGGTGTGGTATCCAATAAATAACATTTCTAGTTAGCATACGACAAACAGTTCTCGGTACCACGGACCAGTCGGTTGCTGTGGTGTCAGTTTATTGTTGCATGCTTAGCTGTTATTTCAGTGCGCATGTCATTGTACTGACTTTGTTAAGTGTTAAATTTATCTTGCTTTGGCTAAATTTGTGAACATTTTCTTCACGACTTTTAGCTTCATGCTATGACATGGATGTTAAAATAAAGTTGTATTTGCAATTTGAAGTAAATGTAAATTTTCCTATGCAGGCTAAAAATAATAGAAATTGTCTCATTTATCTCTAAAAATTATTGTTCTCGAAAAAAGGAAAAATTCACGAAAATTCCCCCCCCCCAAAAAAAACGTTAAAAACAAAAACGCCTGCCATCGTATTAGGAGCTGATTCCTATGTGATCGCCTTAAAACTCAGTTCTCATTGCACACTATCAAAAGGAAAAGGACGCATAATGCCTTCCCATGTGAGAGAAGTGTAAGTATTAATAAACTGAAACCAATAAAAAGGAAATCTCAGAAACAGTTAGACCACAAAAACTGGATCTGACATTCTGTGCATCAAAGAAATTTATGTTATATGGAGAAGAGTCTATCCAACTCTTACCGGTTAGCAGTCATGCACATTATGTGTGGTCTTAAAAGTACGCTCAGATATACAAATGCGCTATAAATAGTATAATAATATTTCAAATAACATCTCCGCTAGTTCCAGATCTCAATCGGACGGCCTTTGTTTGTGGGGTTATCTTATATGCTATATTTATTTACCTATAAATAATAATTAATTTAATAATAAATATATTAATAATAAAGTTAATAATAATAGAAATAAAATTAATTCAATCTTAAGTAATATTAGTTTAATATCATAAATTTGTTGTGATTCTAGTAATAGTTTTGCATTAGTGATATTAATATGAAAGAAATATCATTGTACGTTTCTGTTTACATTGATTTTGACAGTAAATTTTGTTTATATATTTTTATATGTATAAATTTATCTGTAATTTATGTTGTATGTACGAATGTAGTGTGAATAAAGATAAAAAATTTGGCATATTAGACGTGGTTTAAGATATTAGGTGCCAGAATTATTATTATATAGATTTTTACTTTTATTTTATTTTTGTGCGGTTATCATAAGCAATGCGTTTTTATGACACCTGCAACAATCACACTACAACTGAAGTATTCCAATATTCCAAGATATTATCTGCCAAATGTGTGGGTAGTCTCGCAGACAGAGCTTATAGTTCAACAATTGAACAGCGGATGTTTAGTTAACATTTCTTCAGCACTGTTGTGTGTTTCTTTTGTTTTTCCCTGTGTTTTGTTTTGATTTCATATATTATAGGGATATATTTCAAGGATACTGTATTTTAATATATTTCAGAACCATTTTTGTGAAAATAAAATATAGGGAAACATTTTTTTTCATCTAAAGAATGGTTTAGAGTAAGAGAATTATGTTGACAATTTAGAGTCACAAATATGGAAGATGCTGAAATAAATACTAAGTTTATTTGGCCAGTAAGCCCGAAAACCTCTATGACTTACTGGAATACTAAGTTTGGTTTTAAGTTCTCGGTTTTGTGTCACAGATTGCACATGAAAATATTATTTTGTATCTTTGGAGCTGCCAAACGCGAACTTTGGTGAAATCTGTGCATGGAATTTTGGGTGGATTACAGTAATTTCTCGGCTTATTATAGCAGAGAAAGTAAACATTTCAATAGATCACTTTCTCGGTTTTACTAGAGTGAAACAACAGTCACATGCTTTGTAACATTTGTTATTTTTTAAATACATTTCTTTAGGGAGTATTTTCCTCAGACACAGTTGCTGAATATGACGCTTTATGGCCGACATCATGTTTATTTTTAATGCGACCATTGCATACACCTCTTTATCTCGGCTTCTAATATGTCCTTATATGCTTACAAACCTCCAACCTCCAACGGTTTTCTTTAGGTTGAAAATAAAACAGGTTTAAAGCAAACACACGCACTCAGGCAAGAACAAAGAGAGAAAGCTTGATGATTGCGTGTGAACCCGCAAAAGAATGTGATGATGGTAGAGCCGCGATCTCGGCAGGGAACTGGAATCAACCTCGAGGGCACAAAAATAAACATAACAAGAGGAATTAATATGACAGGTTAAAGAGCTCCCAGTAACCGCAGCAATCCAAGCCTGGTTTCTGTCATAGCCCATCTAGAGTTACTCAGGGATTAAAACATTTCCATAGTTTAATGTTTGTGTCAATTATAACCTCTCTTAGGCTTGGTTCCTCTTTCAAGAAAATAGAAAGGTTAAGAAAAAGGTTTTGTCTGCGAACAGTACAGTGGTAAACTAAAAAGATGTATCAAAGCTGTGTCTTTGTTCGTCCTTTTATACGCAGAGAGAACTCTGAGAGAAAGAGGGAGAGAGGCAGAGAGGGAGAGAAGAGAGAGAAAGAGAAAGAGAGAAAGCAGATCGGCACTGAACTTAAGCCCGAGGGAGAGATCCTGTTGATTTCTACTTGCGTCCCAATGGTAATTCGACACAGTTCGAAAAGCTGAGAAAAACTAAATTAATATAGCAAAACTGAAATACGGAATTTGCTTACTTATTTTATGCTTTTTAATTAAAATAGCTTATTTTATCCAAAAAAATGTAAATTTAAAAACAAATTTTCACTCCTAGCCGTCATTTTATCATCAGACGCTTAGATCATGTTGCTGAAACAATTAGGACCGGCTAAAAAGACGTAGATCTACTTGTCTCTAGGGTTAAAGTTAATCACTGGCGCGACAGCCCTAACAGAGCCAAGGCCTACCACACCCGACTGCCGGTCTCACGCCCACGTCGCACAGCAGAGGTGGGCGATAATCCAACCGATACGGGGAGGAGATGTGGTCAGCATCTCGGCATCCCCCAGCCGGAATATTGGTTTTCGTAATAGGGCCGCTTACCTAACGCAAGCTCCTCACTTTCCTCGCGATGCTGAGTGGACACCGGCCCTATAACCGGGACTTAAAATCCGCACCCCATGGGTAGGCTCGAAACCGGGCCGCTTTCCGTGACCAGGGACCAAGGCATGCTGCCTTAGCCCACTACGCCACGGCGGAGGACTGTGGCTGATATCAGTTTCTTTATTTTGTGTGAGAGTGTGAAAATTGTTATAAATTCACTTTATGGAGTGTATGAGTAATTTGCTATTACGAAAACTTTAACCAATAAATAATGAACACGGTTAATGAACTTCCGAAGACTCCCTTTTCAAGGATAGCATTGGAAGAAAGGCTTAGTATAAAAATGTTAGGGAGACCAACACCCGATCTAAAAATTGAGCAAAAAGAGGGAGGAAGTAGAAATTCTGTTTACACCATGATGAAACATTTCATTTTTCGGAACTAGGTGAATTGCATGGATTTTTTTCCCGCAGCACTCAGTCATTTTTGGCTCGAGCCGCCACTGGTTGTTTTATGTATTTATTTCACATCTGATTAAATACAGGAACCATTCTAAAATGTATTCAGACATATCTTCCACTGTACGGTCATATAAGCACCCACAGGTTTACTGAATAAAGATAAAAGTCACAATGATACAATATCAAGTATATTTATAAAATATTTAATATAATAACTAAAATGCATTGATTATTTTCTAGGCCAGCATTTTAATTTCCACGAACAAAACTTGTAGAACAAGGTTCATATTAATTTCTGACTGCCGGAAAACTCTTTTCCCTTCTGAAATTTTGCTAAATTTGTTCAGTTACAGACACCCCTTAAACGCCACTGTTTTAGTTTTGTTTTGCGAAATTTTAAGGTTACCTTCTTTTGTTATTTCACATAACCTATGTGCAGCCATTTATATACTATTCGCTAAGTTAGACATCTCCTGTTGTGGGTAACCATAGTCACGTTGTCTACTACCACCATTAATTTCTGCAAAATGTTCGTTTGGACCGTTAGTTTTAATTACAAATCGTGGTGTTACACATATACTGCATATTGCTAGCGTCTCCTTTCTAACCTTTTAACCAGTTACAATCAATATTATTTCTAGATACCTACAGCTTATAACAATCCCTAATAAGTCTATTTGTAAACTTTTTCTACCATGTGTCATCAATATGGAAAACTATTATTGTAGTGACCAGTTCTTCTGGCACATAATCATAAATCCAATAGTTAAAACTGTTTAGGATAACAGTCGTACTCCATTTCAAATATAAAAAAATGAAAATTGATGCTGTGAAACTCGTGGAAGCTTCCCATCATTCACACTAAAGAAAAAGTGTTAAGTGGTACAGCTGAACAATCTTGGGGCCAGCTGCAGTGTTAAAATTAAACGATTACGAGCAGAGCTATACTGTGAGAGCTAATGAACTGGTAATTAAGAGCAATGGCCCGTTCCTAAACCGAAGGAATAAATGAAAAATGGGTTTTGGTTCGTAGCTTGTTGCATGGTGATAAATTTTCCTTCTGACAGATGCAAATGTAGGACAGCCTTATCTGGATTTAACCGACACGTGTGAACTTCAACTCCTCCTTAGAGTGTCAGTACGACATACTACAAACCAATTCACATGCAGTTTTCCTAAACTTTGAAAACTATTTCACATTTTGGCATCGTTGTAGTTTGGTATATAGGTTACGTCACAAAGAACTTATGATTAGGTTGTTCTTTGAGGACACAACATACCCTAAATCATTTATTAAAAAATACACACTAAATACAAATATCAATAAAGAAAGCAATATAAACGAAAAAATGTAATAGATCTAACACGGCCACAAACTGAATGTTCTACAAGGAAAACAGAATATCAAATCTGATTTATTAAATTCACATGACAATGTGGTTCATTTTTACATATACACTCTACACCATTCCTACAAAACTAAACAGCATGCTCATCTCAAAGTGTACCAAGTCGTGTTGTATGACGTTACCTATCTAAGCCTAGAATAGAATACGCCTAGTGCATCAGATGTCTGAGGTGTCGGAGAAGTTGCCTAGCAAGTTCGGCGTTTAGCCTGAACATGCCAACCTTACGTATCATAGCAAAATACCTCTGTCACACGTGTTTTGTTTGGTCGATATCGAGGACACATGAATGCTGTTATCATAGCTAGTCTTAAACTCCTCTAATTTGTCACCAGAGTGTATTGCAGCTCTCTTCTATTCATTTACATAAAACATTATTGTACGGTATGAAAATCATGACAAAACAATCAAATGTCAGTTTCCAAGAACAAAATTTGTTGACATTACAGTGGGTATTCTAGCTTGAAGTCAATGATTAAATCAAATCTACTATTCAAACAACGGAAGTCGAACAAGTCCGTTCCAATACTAAGTAAATTAGCTAAGTTAATGCGAAATTAGCTAGCATTAACCTCCCAAGCATCTGTTAATTTGTTTGGAACTTCATTTGTTTTCTACATAGATATTCATCAACCAACGTAAAGTGAAACAGAAGCAGTTCGATCAATTAAATTCATTAATATTATATTGTATTTACTTCTTGCCATCGTTATGTAGCTTTTAAACGCGAGATAATCAAATCCCACTCAAGTTTTCACTTCCTGTAGCTAAATCAAACACTCTAGTGAGACCAAAAATAAATAGGAGGTGCCCAAGAAAGGCAATTCAGCACGGCTGATATATCAACCGAAGTTTTATAGTTCTCATTTATACACAATTCTCAGAACCACATTTCGGAAGCTATATTCAGAAAACATCAAACATAAAGCAATGCTTAGGAAACAAGCCTACAACAATGTAGGTGAACTCAACAAGGTTATGCAAGAGGGATCTGAAGAAGCCAATTTAAGCCTGCAGGGATCACGCAACTTGAATGTCTGCCGATATTCATTTGGTAAACCATTCTTTCCCATGGTCGCAAAACCATTCCCCTATTGTTCTGTTTATCTCTTTCTATGTCGGATCACGCTAGCAAAAGAAGTGCTGCATTGCCGCAGGTCAAAACCACATGCTCCAAACATTTAAACCATCATGTCATGCCAGCTCTCTGATGCTCCAGGGAAGATTTCTGCTTTGTTATTGCTACCTGCCGAGGATAACCGCAGATTTTTTTCCATCCCTTCAATAAGTTTCCTAATAAGAAGGCAAATTCCTTATGACAGTCAATGGACATGTACAAAAAGGTTAATTAAATATGGCAGCTTTTCATTTAGTTAGTTATCCATAGTTTTCAGCCTAGAGGCAGGTACTTATTCGCTCCTCCATTCCTCCCACTTTATACATTTATCTCCATACATATGAGCCTCCCTCTTAATACTGGCAAACTTCTGGTATATATTTGTGCTTCACGTCTTTTCTTTTCATTGTTTTCTCCGATGCATTTCTTCATATAAAAATCTTCTAATCAGTTTCTCTTCCTCTTCCTGACCATTTCAGCGTTATCTTTTGCTTGCCATTTTCTAAAATAGATTTATTACTGATTTTGTATGTCTGTTTTACACATTCTATTCTTCTCCATTAACTTCACCAAACGCCTGCAATTGTTTTTCGAACTTCATTGCAACGTTCCAGTTTCTGCACTACATCTTTGTGTGTGTGTGTGTGTGTGTGTGTGTGTGTGTGTGTGTGTGTGTGTGTGTGTGTGTGTGTGTTTTGGGGGGGGGGTTATAAACAGAAGTGGAAACTAAAAAACTAACAAGTAACAAATTTTATACACGTGGGTGGTCTGAAAAGTTTCCGACCTCAGCATGAAGATGGCAGTGCTCGTAAATAAAATCTAGTGAATTTCGTTGTTCATCTGTTGACAGTTACTCACCAAAGTTTCAGGAATTTTGGAGGCTAAGTTGTTACGTAACAGTCGTTTGAGTGAGTTGATGTGTTTTTATGAAAATGGACAAAATAGAGTATTGAGTTGTCATTAAATATTATTGTTTCTGAAAGGTAATACGCCTACGCAAATCGAAGATGAGTTGAATTCTTTGAATGGGAATTCTGCATCATCATTTACCAAAGTGAAATTTTGGGCAGATGAATTTAAACATGGCCGCAAGAGCTTGGGAGACGATGGACGTTCGGGATTTCCAAAAGCTGCAACTACCGACGAAAACATCGCCAAAGTTCACCAAATGATGCTAGACGACCACTGAAATAAAGTGAGAGAGATAGCAGAGGCTATGAAAATGTCAAAGGAACGTTTTTGTCACATATTAAATCAACATTTAGACATGGGAACGCTGTCCGCGCGTTGGGTGCCGCGTTTGCTTACGTTAGACCAAGTACGTGTTCGAATGAACATTTCCAACGCTCTGCTGGCGCAGTTTAGGCGCAATGAATCCAAGTTTTGGCGCCGATTAATTACTGTAGATGAAACTTTGATGCACCATTATACACCCGAAACAAAAATACAGCCAAAACAGAGGACTGCATAGGGGGAACCGGCTCAAAAAAAAAAAACTGTTTTTTTTTTCGGTTGGGAAAGTGATGGGACTGTTTTCCTTGGGGGGGGGGGAGAAGTCATGGAGTTACTTTAATCGATTATCTTCAAAAAGGAGAAACCATTACAGGAGCATACTACGCATCATTACTTGACAAGCATTACTTGAAGGCAGAACTTGCGGAAAAACGGCCACATTTGCAGGAACAGAAAATCCTGTTTCAGCAACACAACGCACCCTCTCACACATCAGCAGTTGCAATGGCGAAAATCCACGAATTATGGTTTGAACTGCTTGACAATCTGCCTCACTCACCAGATCTAGCCCCAAACGACTTCTATTTGTTCCCTCATCTGAAAATTGCGCTCGCAGGACAGAGATTTTCGTCAAATGAAAAAGCAATCACTTTCGTGAACAGTCGTTTTGCAGAGAAAAACGCCGAGTACTATTTGGACGAGTTACAGAGATGGGAGCATCGCTGGGAGATGTGTGTAGATTTACAAGGAGACTATGTTGAAAATTAAATTAAAAATTCTGAAAAATAAAACGTCCTTTATCTTTATTAGGTCGGAAAACTTTCAGACCACCCTCGTATATTCAGAATCCTTCAGGATTGCGAACTGAATATATTTAAGAAAATTCCACCACATCAAAATGTTCTATAACGGAAACATTTTCAATTCATTCATATTTTATCACTAATACCGGAAACGACTTTAAGAAAAGACTATATGTTAAGATATTTCAATGACAACTGAAATTAATGTCTTGAAATTTCTAGGAGCAGCGTATGAACTCCCCTTCATTATAAAATACTACACACAACTGGTATACTGTTAGAGAAAATTGTATTTAGGCAGGTGTCGATACCAGGTTTTCTCGATAGTCGATACCGACAAACGATATTTTCTACGATACTTCGATACTCGAACCGTCATTTCTACTTCTAATTTCAATACAAAATAGAACGTTGGGTGAACTATGTAATGCTAATAAAATTAAATAGGTGAACATATTTAATGAGACAACAATTAAACCCATCAGATTTCTTATTTTTAAACTCTGTGTTAGACATTTTGAAGCTAAACAGTCCACTTTTATAAGTTTTTGTTCAAAAAATACTAGCATTTTCATTCTTGCGGGGTCAAGTGTACAACTTTTTCTGTCACACATGAGTGCTGGTGTGCTAAACCTCTTAACGTCTTTCAGATAAAACTGCTGCAGGTGAAACACACAAATATTTAGTGGCTTCTTTGTGGAAATTTTGAATTTTATTCCAGTAATTCCGTGCACTAGAAAGAGGAGGTGACAAATCGCCGTTGAGATGTACTACAGTGATTGGTGAACTGTTAACTGGTAGTGAATCTGACACACGATTATTTTCTTGCACAATGTTACTGTGCAGGTAACCACGTCCTGTCAGTTTCTCGGGCTTTGCAGTGTATTACTTACGGCAATAATATTTTGTGGCTATAAAACAAAAATCACAGAACCACCGAAATATAGAAAAAGTACCAAGCGAATTCTCTGAAGCATAATTCGATGTCGATACCATGCAAGTATCGCAAGTATCGATGGCCCATCCCTAACAGTAATACATTAAAAATTGTAGATATTGTTAAAAATCATGCAAATTATGTATGATACGTACCTTATTTTTGGTTTACAATGCTTATACTTTTCTGGAAAAGTAAGTTATCGTTTCTCTCTCCCCCCAGGTTCATACAAAGAGAAGAAATTTCGAAGAAATGTATATAAAAATTGGACTCTTTCTAATGGCTATTCAATTCTCTTTTCATCATTAACCTACAAGGAATATGTGATAAATCAAGTTCTAAAGAAGACAAACTTTTTGTAAAAATAGCTTGTTGAGGAATAGTAGAAAGCCATGTGAATGTAACAGAAAAATTATAAGCAGTCTCTTAAAATGTTAAGAGTAAAACTTCGTGAAAATTAAACAACCAATATTGAAGGTGATGACAAACTCACTGTAATTTTCTGGTGGGGAGCTACAAGGTACTTTTGGCATATTTGAAGAGTTTGTTTCTACAAGAGGCCAAGTTGAGGGAGGACCGCGCCGTGCAGGACTCCACGCTGGCTACGGATGTCGCCGTCCTTGGTCTCGAACCATGACGGACCTGCAGATCATCTTTCTTACCTACGTTGTAGGCCTGCTCGCGTTTCCCAGCCTCCGAAACGAGTTTCAACTTTGGCGCATTCGAGTCTCCATCGTGCACTCGTTCTTCCTACGCACGCTCCAAACTACTCCACCCTGCTGCTTCTTCGGTTTGGCGCCAAAATCTTGGCTCTTTTCCATCAAGCCTTAACTGTGCCAAGTAATACAGCAATTAAAACAGCTGTTGTGCCCCGCACAATCGATAATTAATTAGTCGAAGGACGAGCACTAGGGTAACTATTACCTTCTTCTTTTCAAGGATGGATCACTACTGTAACTTTCCTCGGTTTTCCATATTTTCTTTATTGTTCCTTAGGAACATATTGTCTATCGGCAATAGTTCGGACTCGTAAACAGTCATTGGGTTTCTGGTTTTACTTTAGGCTTAACACAGTAGGTCACTGGTTTCTGGGGTGGATAGGAAATAATATAGACCCTTTCATCCACACTTTAAGTCACAAGCTTGTTTAGAAACGAGCGCTCAGAGCAAGCATTGCCATCTACATCCGTAATTCGTATTGTTACGGTCCGCGCTTTGTAGGGAGCGCTAGTACGGTTCACAATGTAGGATTCAGGTAACTGTGAGGATAATCACGTCAACAAGTGATTGACCATGCCTTTTATATTTATGCAATACGTGTGATTCCTCTGGATATTTAATTTAAAATAATTTAGAGAAACTCAAACTGGATTTTTATTTATGGAAGCTCTTTAACTGCTGTGACTCTCAATGAATTATGAAAAATATCATAATTTTGCTCAGAGGATTTAGGTTTTATTATGTGTCATAAGTCTACGACACTACTGATTTTATCTCCCCCGAAATAATTTTTGGGTCCGACACAATTGCACCGCCTCTGTCGGATTTGAACCCGCGACTCTTGGAGGCAGAGGCTACCATGTTACCCTGGACCATGGAGAACGGCATAATTTAGAGAGATTTTAATAAAAACTTTTGTATTTCAAAATTGTTATTAATTAATGGTGTTAGTATGCAAGTAAATTAATTTGATAATCCAATAACATTTATTTAACGTATTGCAACATTAGTATTAATTATTATTATTTATTATTATCATCATCATCATTAATTTTTCTCAGCAATTAATAGAATGTGGCCGTAATATTTGACACTGCTGTCAGAATGTTTCGTTTACCTTTGTTCCCCGAACCTGGGTACCAAGTTCGCCATGACTTGATCAAAAATGAAATAAATTCCTCCTATTTGATGGCGTTTTCGCTGTCATCTCTAACGTTCCGCATATGGCCAATGACATTCAGGGGTAACTCATTCCACCAAGCGATGATTTGACCCATTTCTGAGGCGGGGTAAGGAGAGGCACCTCGGTGAGGTTGTGGTGGAATGAGAGGACCTACAGCTTTTACTGGAGGCTCTAGATACCCCACATGAGCTAGTCAAGATAGGGCTCCCTGGAATCAAAGCACAGACCCTCAGCACGAGAGCAGTAAACATCTTAATCAATATAAGGCGAATACACTTTCACTATTACTACAGAGCATTGCGCTGTTAGGAATGTACATTTTCCAGTGAAGCCTGCAGTGACAGTTGAACGCTCTCATCTCAATTAGCTAATTTTCTAGCGCTAAGGTTGAGAAACAAAACAGACGGTGGAGCATGGCAGCGCTTGCATAATCGTGCAGCACAGATCATTAATGTGGCGAAATTGAAACCCAGTGATCTTGATGGCAGTGAGCGACTCACTCAATAGTGGCGAGCAGGTTAGGTGGGAAATGCTTCACGTGTGAGCTTCCCACGCAAACGTAATCTGCCGTTATAATGTGTTTATCACTGCCACCAACACAAAACAACCTCACTAGAAGTCCCTCGAAAAACTGTAACTTTCAAAGCAAAACTTCTATATTTCGGTAAATAAATATTATCACAGCATCCCGGCTATCAAATTGAATTTTCCCATCTGATTGTGCCTAGTAAAATCATCGCCTACACACGGCTAGTGTGGAAGAATGATTAATTCCTACCCCCCCCCCCCCAAAGAAAGAAGCATACAGTAAATGCTCTGCTATTTTTCCACAAATAATTAAGCAGTTAGACTGGACGAAACCCTAATGTGATCTCCCGGATGGTATAGAAGCAGAGATACAGATGTCTAGGACTAAGGCCTGTATGGACATGTGACGAATCAAGATGGTTTGGTACAGTAGTGAGACCTAAAAGTCTGTCTACCACAACAAGGCAAGCGGTACCTGAAGAGGAAGAGGGGTTTGAACTGTTTGTTTTGGTAGTGGATCTGTTTACTACGAAATGAGTGCATGAGAGTGCACTTGAGTCACCCATGCTGCCAGATCTAATGCTCGTTTCAGTAACTGCAGTGATGGATATTATGCATTGGCAAGTTATGTGACAACACTATGCCCGTCTTGGTAGCGTGGTGGTAGCATGTCTGCCTCACGTTCAAGAGGTCCCGAGTTCGAATCTCGGTCAGGATGAGCTACCTGGATAAGGTTTTTCCGGGGTTTTCCCTTATCCTGTAAGACGAATGTCGGGTAACTCTAAGCTCCATGGACCCCGGACTCATTTGAGCACCATTTTATCCATTCCATTCATCGTCCGATATGACAACGTCGGTGGACGTAAATTACAAACAAACAATGACAACACTGTGTATTTTGCGTGACCCTAGCATCCATATAATACCCGGATGGCGAGCATAAACACAGCAAAAGTGATTATGTTTCACATTCCTCTGCCTTCCCTTCTTGTGCTGGATGAGCAGTAGTGAAATAGATAAAAGGAAACAATAACAAGAAACTTGAACACACGAAAGCAAATAGCTTAAAGGGATATTAGAACTCTATCCTACCAATGCTAGATCTACAAAATCTATGTTTTCTTTTCGAAACGAGTTACTAAGTGAGATTTAAGACACATGCTTCCAAGGAAAGTCAAAACTTTACTTTAAAAAGCACCATACGATGTTTTACATTCCATGACATAATCTATCCCAGAGGAAGACACTTCGAGAGTTGTGACGTATTTCAGCTGGGAGCGAGGCCTGCAGTGCATGTGTCGTCAGGCAAGAGCCGTGTAGTCACACGTTGCCTATATAATTGACACTGTGAGTACAGAATCTGAGGGTCCAGTCAGGTGTAGCATACTCAATGGCAACAATATAGCTGCCACGTACCAAATGGAACTGTTAAATTTACAATGTGGCGATTTATTGAAGGACAAATATACACACAAGAAAGACTTGGCTGATTTTTACAAGAATGTCCCCCAAACCAGATTTCCGAGTTGTATTCACTTATCGCACGGACATTGTGTATGTTTGGCTCGACATATGTGTGCAAACATTTTGTTTTTGTTCTGAAATTAGCTAAGTCTAAACCACGAAGTACCTTGCCCTATAACAATCTAACATGCAGCCTTCGACTACAAATTTCTTAGACATTATGTCCTGACATTGACAAACTAGTTAAAGACGAAACAGAAGGTGTCGGAAAATGTCCAGGTACTTTTGTTCTGAATGGGTCTCCGGTAATTTGCAGAGAAAATTACTTTATGTTTTATGCCTGACTTTCAGATAAACTACGAGTTGGCGTTTTATATATTTTCTCATAGCACAGAGCCAAAATGTAATTGTTTATAAACTGTGGCCAGTTGTGTAATTAAAACAGTCGGAATTACTATTACAACCCCCAAGATGTAAGTTGTACTTATTTATTAATACCCGACACGTTTCTTATCTTTCCTACGCTGTCGGAACCCCAACACATCAAACTGTTTCCTTCCTCTTGGGCAGCAGAAATCAGCGCGGTGACGTCAGACGCTAACCTGCCTTTCGTTCGTGGGCATATTTGGTGGTTAGAAATGAAATGAAATGCGTAGTGTTTAACGCCCGCTTTTACTACATACGGCACCGCAGGCGGTGACACTGATGATACATGAGATGAAGATGGAGCACCGGTGGAATGAGATGGCGGGGGAAACCGGAGGTCCCGGAGAAAACCTGCCCCAGCGTCGTGTTCTCCACCACAAATCTCACTTTGCGGTCGCCTGGAATCGAACCCGGGCCGCCTTGGCCAAGCGGTCTAACCACCGAGCCACGGCGTGGCCGCCTTTGGCGGTTAGAGCTGACGTCACACCGCCACTACCTGTTTTCCCCTGATTTATCCACTACTGTTCAGTCTTATAGCTTCCATTTGTTCTAATAACAGTGTACCTCTTTATTTATTTATACACTTCGTTGTAGGTGCAAGGAGGTTAACACAAACCCACCGATAGTCAGATGTTTACAAGCGGTTCGCTAAATACTGGCCTTCGAATCTCAAACTCTCTCAATGACATTTCAAGGAACAGCCGAATGAATAACACTTTAGAAAAATGATAAAATTATTGAAAAATTCAAAACATAATAAAGGATGGAAAATGGCTAGAAGCAACAAAACATTACTTGATATAATTTATACCTTAAAGAGTTCTGCTTCTTGTAGTATTTTTTGTCGGACTTTCTGCTTGTCCGTTACAAAAAATTACACAAAATTCTTTCCAAATAACGAGGAACTAAGACGTTACTTCTGGGAAATTCAAGACATATCTACATTTGATTTGCTATATAAATATCTTTAACGTTTGGTGTTTTAAGTTTCAAGAATCTAAAAGCCATTCTTCAGAAAATCAAAGAGTAGGGAGGAAATTTCACGTTTTTGAGACCAGCATAGGCCATTCGTTATAAATGAAATCACTAGAAAAACTTTTATGATAAGTTATGCATTATTATTATTATTATTATTATTATTATTATTATTATTATTATTATTATTATTATTATTATTATTATTATTATTATTATTATTATTATTATTATTATTATTATTATTATTATTATTATTATTATTATTATTATTATTATTATTATTATTATTATTATTATTATTATTATTATTATTATTATTATTATTATTATTATTATTATTATTATTATTATTATTATTATTATTATTATTATTATTATTATTATTATTATTATTATTATTATTATTATTATTATTATTATTATTACTATTATTATTATTACCCACGGCTACATCAAATTATCCTTTTTGCTCTGTTCTATTATAATAATGGGTTCTAACCGCCTTTCACATTCAGATCAGTGAAGGCAAAGTAATAATCTTTTTTTCAGCGCCCAAAAAGAGTGGAAAGGCATTATAAATGTTGTTCACCTCCATCAAATGTAAGAGACAAGTTTTTGGATTAAAATGTGGTTGTCCAAGGAATCCCAACACGCAAGGAGAGGTTTCACCGCAAGGGCAACTTGAGCTAAGCGCGCTGAAAAAGCAACTCTATCCAAGAAATGTGGTAAGCCCATTTCATTTAGCGTTTAAAGTAATCTGACAGGGCGTACAAGCGTAAGAAAATCTCAGTTCTCCATTCCGAGTCATAGAAGCTGAAGAAAGATGGATATCAGATGTTGCGTGTCATCTGCTGGGTGTCGGAACCATGCCCTGACAACGTTTAACACATAATTTAATAATACGACAAATCAAAGAGGAAAAATAAAACTATTTTTTTTCTCATTTTTCCTTTTTTCTTTTTCTTTTTTCTTTTCTTTTACCTTCTCTCCCACTTACGTTCTCCGTTAGGGGAAAAAGAGTTATAGGCCCAATTTTTTTTCGAGTTAACAGTTAACGTCTGTACATACCTGAATACAATTTTGTCCTCTTTTTTTTCCCTAGAGAATTAACAGACAGGGAGCGTGATTTTGCCTTTTTTCAACCACACATTGCAACAGCTCACACAGCCAATCTTTGGATGACAACAATTGAAAATATGTTTCAGGACAGAATTATCAATAGAGATTTGTCATCCCCTCGGTCCCCCGACTTAACTCCTTGCAGTTTCTAACCCACACAAGCTGAAAGAATTAAAACAAAATATTCGACACGAACTTTTCAGATTTCTGAACGTGAACTACGGCAAGGATAGATAGTTTCCTAAACAAGTGCCAAATATCTATGGACAACGGTGGTGGCTAGTTTCAGCATCTCTTTTAATAACATGAATAATTACAACATTTAAAAATAGTTTTAAAGTTTTGCATGGATTCATTCGCGGCGTTCCATGATAGTGGCAGACGGCAACGAGCGCCGAGGGCGTGCAAAGACAAAACACCACGCTGCTGGTTCAGATGCTTTTGGGTCTCTCGGTTTAACTCAAACAGAATATAACAAAAAAAAAAGGAGTAGGTTAAACACTTTATTTGGTATTTAAATAAAGGATGCGACACGAAAATTTAAAAAAGAAATCTCGAGCTAAACCTCTTCTGGAAAAAGTATTCAAAAATTTTGATTGTTTTTTTTTTTTCCCTTCAGGAATGCTGTTTAACAATTTTGATTAAAATAACAAATACTTAAGATATTTTTTATGAAAATTAAATCGTATATCCTAAGTTTTTGGAAATAACCTATGAAATTCCACTAATTTTGAACAACTTTGGCACAACTGGTAAACCTAAATTAAGACCTGAAGCTTTCCTGGTGACGAATATACTCAAGTTGTTCTCGGGAAGCAAGCCAAGTGAAAAGACGATTAGAAATCGACGTCACGATTAAGCGTGCTCTTCTCGGAGGAAATGGCCAAAGCCTCCTTAATTCTCCGCTTCCAAGGCTTTGGACATTTCCTCCGAGAGCTGCATTTCAGTTCAACTCCGCTTAGAAGCTGGCCTTGGAAATGAAAATCCGTCGACTTAAGAAGCACAGATCAATACAGCTTGATAATCAAGTTAAGTAGTTACGTTTCTCTGATCCCATTAATTTACTATACTTACACCATCTCCTGACCTGGCATTTAATTTACTGAAAACAAACCTTTGTTCAATAATGCAAATTTGATAGTGTTTTGTCTTTGTTTATAGTTGTGTTATATCCAGTGATTCATTTGTGGTTATAATATTTAATAAATATCCTGATGATGGGAGAGATACACACTCCCGAAACATCGATTTCTAATCGTCTTTTCACCTTGCTTGCCTCCCGAGGACAACTTGAGGACAGGAATTCTTGTTGCCCAAAAAAATGCAAATCTCCTTAAACCAAAACTTATGTCAAATTCATTTGTTCTGTGGATCTATCTATTTCCAAATACTTTTCCAAAATGTCAAGTAAGTATTAACTGTTTTACTCTAGTCCATTCAAAGAGAAGGGAATTTCAAAGCACCAAATAGCAAACCAGCTGTTAAAGGTTTTCACTACCGCTGAACACAACCTCATTGTATCTACGAGGAAATGTGTAACAAAATCATTTCTACAGATGTTCTTTTTCTTTCTTTCTTCCTTCTTCTTCTTTTCTTTCCATAACATGGATTAGGCGTTCACAAACCTGTTCTGAGACTAATCAAATTAGTGTTTACAATAGCAAATGTTTACTTTGACTAGTATAAAATAAACAGAGAAATATGCTTCTTAAAAAATATGGGCAGAAAAAGTCATGTGTGTAACGCATCGTGCTTTTTAAGACCAGAAACGAATACTTTGTCAGTGAATGCTGGTTTCAACATTGAATGAATCATTCTTGAAGCACGTAATAATACAACTTCCTGATGTACACCGTGGTATGTTCTTGATCTTGAAAAACCAGAGTTCGAATCGAGGAAGAAATCCACAGCAATGTAATCAACGTTATGCATCGATGGTTCCTGGATACACAACACAACGCAAAAGCCAACAACCACATTTAAATCCAACCAGGGCCACGAAGAGAATCGAACTCGCAATGTTGCGGTCTCGAACCTGATATCGTTCACCAACAAATAAAATAAAAAGTTGCAACGTTCATAATAACAATGCCGAATGGTACACCAGTAGCTTTTCTAATACTTATGCATGTCGTTTTAATCCGACGTTGTTGTTTGTCTTATTGTTCCATCTCCGTACTGTGTGAACCATTTATACCTATTTGCCATCTTCCTGAACCTCGAAAAACCTCCCCTCATCCAGCAAAACATAAGAATTTTATTATGAAATAAATTTAGGTCGCCTCTGTAGTTTAGATGGTAGGTGTCTGCCTCGTGTTCAAGAGGTCACGAGTTCAAACCTCGATCAGGGTGACTTATCTGATTAAAATTTTTCCGGGTTTACCTAATCCTGAAAACAGAATGTCTGATAACTCTAAGCTCTGTGGAACCTGGGCTCATTTGAGCACCATCTAATCCATTTCATTCATCCTCCGATACGACTTAACGTTGGAAAGTAATATCGTCATTTCTACTTCTAATTTCAATACAAAATGCAATGTTGGGAGAACTGTGTAATGCCACATTAATTAGGTGCTCATATTTAATGAGACAAAAGTTAAAACCATCAGCCTTCTTATTTTTAAATACCACATTAGACATTTAAAAAAAGTAGTCTACTTTTATAAGTTTTTGTTCAAAAATACGAGAATTTTCACATTCTCCAGTTCAAGTCTACTTCTTTTTTCTGTCACATATAAGTCCTAATGTGTTAAATAGTCTTTCAGAGAAAACTGTTACTGTGGAATACACAAATTTATTTCTGGAGATTGTGAAATTGTTTTACAGTAATCCAGTGTACTAGAAAGGAGAGGTGAGAAATCGTCGAGATATGCAGTGATTTCTTTTTTGGAACTAGTAACTGGCACTGAATCCGACATACAATAATTTTCTTCCATAATATTACTGTACAGGTACCAACCGAGCGGGATGGCTCAGGCGGTTTCGTCTGTAGCCCGCATTCGGGAGGCCCGGATTCGATTCCCATGGCGGACCTACGTGACCCATGGGTTTTTTGGGGGTTTTGCCGGGTCGCTAGGTGAATGCTGGGTAGGTTAATTACATCCCCCAAATTTCCTGTCCCTCCATTTCATCTTCATTATCATTTCACACCATCTCTCATCTGGTGGTCTCTTTCAGGATAGAAGTGTCGGCGGGTGTCTCGGCGGTGCATGGCAAGATGATATGCTCTGAGGAAAACTACTTCCTCCTCCGATAGGTCGGTTGCTGGTCTCTGCGCCTCTGCTGGGACCATTTCGGGACCGCCAGCCAGGGACCATTGGGGCTCGGCTGCTGGGCTCGTCGCCCTCTCACAGCAGGGGAGCGAGTTCGTTGTCCTGGTCTGTCGGGGGAAGTCTCTATCCAAGTACTGTCCTACACAGGAGAGAAAGTCTCCAAGGCCTGAGACGCAGGGGGATTGCAGAACATTCCCACACCCTCCCTGGACAGGTTTATGACACCCTATGTCAGTACAGTTACAGACCATTCAAAAATATTCTGATGGCTTCTACATTTTTGAATGAATCTTCTCGGTTTTATTGTACAGACTGAATAGTGCGCATGTTTTTTTAACGGTTCTACTCCTTGTGTAGCATGCGTTCCCTGTCACACATATTCGCTGTCGTTTTCCCAATGTGTGAGGGAGTACATTCCTTTCAGGGACCTTCCTTGTGTTGCTGGACAGTAAACTGTAGAGACCCTGCTCTCTGTACTGTCGTGGCTCCTTGGGTCGGCCGCCCTCGGTCTCCTTCACCTCATTCTTCCTCCCGGGGGTGCTCCACTTGGGGGCATAGGAACAACGGGCCCAGCATGGTGGCCGACGTACGGAATCCCTAATCCTAAACCTACAGGTAGCACATTCCTAGCAATTTCTCGAGCTTTGCAATGTTGTATTTGTGGAAATAATGTTCTGTGATTTTAAAATAAATAAAAAAAATTGCAGGATCACGGCCGAAGTATCGACAAAGTACCGAGGTAATTTTCTGAGTATAGTTCGATGTCGATACCACGCAATTATCGTGAGTATCGAGGTATTACAGGTTTATCAATTATCTATGCAAGTCATTCAGAACGAAGAGAACTTCATAGACTATTCTCAGAAAATTCAAGACAAACACATGCCTTTTTAATGAAAAGTCGTTGGCATACTTGTTTAATCAAAATGCTTGGCAAATGTAATATGTATTAAAAGTTTGGAGCAGAATATTTTTATTGTTATTTTTTCAATCTTCGTATCCTTGCAAATGCTGAAATTAAATACGGTTTGGAATTTGAATCACTTATCGTTTTTGTATGACGTGTCTTTTAATGTACGTTCGTGTTAGCGGTAAAAGCAAAATGCGGGTTGGCAGCCCTGGAAGCAGTTACAAGGATCTGATCTGGTAGCACTGCTACACTTGTAGCTATGACTCATGATCCAGTCAGTCAGTCTTGAGCGACCGCTGATGTCTTCAGTGCGATTGACTCTGAGCGTTATCCATACATTTGTTTCTGCAATGGAAGATCATAACTGAGGTACGCGACATGCACACGAATGGTTCTTTATCCCCAAAAAAAATTATTTGCCTGGATCTGCGGATCTGGATTTGATCTCCTGGATCCATTAAATACGGAAAAACTGGAATATTGTATCTTGTAATGCTAACATACAATACTCCGTGCTTAGCAATAGTACCAAAACACGAATGGACTCTTACTACCAATTATGCTGGATGTTTCAAACCAACACCGAACGAACATATAGAAGTAGTTGCTCAGCTTCTATGTGACACATATAGATAGTTTTTACCGTCAATAGAGCCATATAAAAAGTGCTCCAGAATGAGTGTGGATTAGGCAGTGACAGGAACAACGACGCGTGCCTCACACTGTCGGAGTTCGCAGGTCACACGCCGTACCGCGTGCTGTAACTGTTTGTAAACATACCAGCATACTCCGCAGTAGCTTGCTACAATTAAGAATTTCTTTGGCTTATGAAAGAGCAATAAAAAATCTATTGCTTAATTATTACTTATGAGTGTTTAACGTGTTCCAAAATTCCATTATAGCAGCCAATGATGGCAAATAAGCTGGTGGACATATGCAACTTATACCTTTTAGAGGGAAATTAATGTTAGTGAAATTGAGGATGGAAGCATTAAATGATAAGCAGAACAGAAAACATCAAAAAATTGTAAATAAATTAACCAATACTATGTGACTTATACAATGAGACGAGCATTTTATTTCACGTGTTTGCTAAAACTAAATAAAGGATTTGTAACTGAAAAGGAAGCTTCTGATATTCACAATAAGTGGTTGAAAGTATTGTACAATTAAGATCATAACAAAACGCTCTGAAGGTAAACAAATAAATATTATCATTGATGTAACTATTTTTACAATTCATATTTTTAATGAAACTAAATTAATCGTGCGTTCGTTGAACTCCCTTCAGCTCTTCCATCCATCAAAACCATATCCGTCATTTCGGTGTTCGTATAGTGCTCCATTTTGCTTGGATTTGCTATGTACGCGCAAAATCCTCTCTGTTAGGACGGAATGTGTAGTTTTACACTGAAGAGCAAACTTGCAACTGTCCGAGTTATTAATCGACTTTTCCACAAGTAACTGCCCTTTGCCCCATTACTTGAAATGTAGGCTAGGGTCACTGATAAAGAGCTAGGAGTAATGTTTATGTTGTCGTGGCCGGTGCGTCCCAATAAAAACTTTTGATAACAACACACCAGTGGTTCCTGCGCTGCTTAATCACAAAATCATGCAATATTTAATGCTGCATAAAATTATACCTAACAAAACTTCGAAACTGCGACACCGAAATTCGGACGCAACGGATATAATTGTTCGGTGTTGTTTTGAAACCACCTTTATCTTGAGCTAATGGTATTCTGTAGACTGAGTACCATCGTAACCTGAATTATCTAGCCACACCAGGGCAAACAGTTGCCTGACAATAAAATCGCTAAAATCACCAGAAACTGCATTCTAAAGCGGAGCATTCAGTAGGATGAAAATGTGTACAAGTCATACGTAACACTATGGACACTGACCTCGCTTGCGTGGGACATAGTTATGTCCATTTGCCAGTTTACTTTTCTTGGGAACATTGCTCAGCTTCTATTTCAGTTCATGGAAGGCTTAATAACGTAGTTTGAGAATCAAAAGTCATGAAACTTTTTGGAACAAGATTTTCTGCTAAATAAAACAACTTTTATTTGTTATTTTGACACTGTTTTCTCCAGGTCTACGATCGTTACTCCAACATTCTGTCTGATTGATTAAAGAAACTGCAGAAGGTTTGTTTCGCTATACTTGTAAATACCTAACAATACGAAATTAGATATACGCCAGCAATTTCGTTTTACTTATAAAATTAGCAACAATTATCAAGGCTATACTTCAACTATTGTTAACAATATCAAACGTTATGACAAAAGTGAAAACGTCATCCCCTACAGTCCCAAATTGTTTCTATCTGGTAAGTACAGTATCATTTACAGATGGTTGAGTATTCCAGTGCAGTTTGGCTCTTATACGGATGAGTAAAAGGTATGGAAGAATGTTTGTAACTTTGTTGTTATAGTTTTGTGAAGTGATATCTTTTTAGAAAAGCTGTACGATATCAACATGTTTTCATATTACTATGATTGTGAGCCGTTTTTAATGCAGCGGTTTTTTCTTTCTTTTGATCCTCAGGTCCCTAAAACGTAGTACAGGCAAATGCCTTTTTTGAACTGTAATTTAAATTTAGTAGAACGTATTGCAGCACATGAAATATAAACCAGGAAAACACATTTATAACAAAATTAGTGGTGCTGCGTTGTAACACATGATGAATTCACTTAAGATGCTCAAAATGGCCTCCATTTACTGCCAAACTAATGACAAAGTCTGTCTTTGAAATTACTTAATGTTTCCAGCAATACAGTTCACCTGGTCAGTTGCATTTCTTACCCAATTCTTCTCTTTAACTCTTCAAGATCTCTTGGTCTGTACTTGTAAACCTTCCACTTCAAATATCCCCACAAGAAAAAGTCTAAGAGGTTCTTCTCAGGAGATCTTGATGGCCATTCAATAATTCCTCTTCTGCCAATCCATCTTCCTGGAAATTCATGATTTAGGTAATTCACCGCATACCTTCCATAATGCGCAGGGGCACCATCTTGCTGGAATAAGATATTATTTGAATTCCTGTACCTCCTCCTCCACTTCCTCGTCTTCCTCCTCCTACTCTTTCTCCTCCTCCTCTTTCTCCTCCTCCTCCTCCTCCTCCTCCTCCTCCTCATCCTCCTCCTCCTCTATGAAATAAAGTAGCACACGCAGGAATTGTCTCATTTTGTAGAAGGCGTAAATATACTTCAGAATTTAAGTTGGCATCAATGTAAAATGACCCATATCCAATCACCATTAATATTTCAATTCGTTGTCTTTCTGTAAGTTGTGCCATGACTAATTACTTTTAAGATTTTGCAATTAAGTAAGCATTGTTGTCCTTATTAGCTTAGCTTTTATCTGTATTTGTTCAATCCAAAGGCACATATTGAAGTAGCCTACTGTATTGTTTAATTCAAAACTTATTCAATTTGAAGTAGCGATTCGTTTCCCTTTACTCAGTATACATGCAGTAAGGTCCTAATAAATTTAAATTGCGGTTTGAAAGAGTATTTGAAGATCACTTCATAGAGTTGCAAGCAACACCGAGGTCGCAGGCATTGTGCCATACTTTTTACCATCCAGTATACTCCTAAAACTGCCGTAATTAATGTCCAAAATAAATTAATTACTACGAATAAATGGATAACTAAATAAAATAAAATATTCCTGTATATCAATAGTAAAACGTTTGCAACATATCATGTATAAAAAAAATATGTGCATATGGAAATGCTGCAAAGTCAAACCTCAAAATTAGTGTAATTTTCTTTATAATACCTTAAATATTTCGACTTTCTTAATGTCACATATGACCAAGGGCCAGATAACATGGGAGCACTGCGTCCTGGATGTCCGAGGTTCATCCTTAACGGATCTGCATTTCATTTCGTTTTATTTCTTTGCTACTCATATACTCATATTTCGTTTGGTAATTCAAAGCAGTGCAAGCGCAGGTTTTTCTCTATGCGAAGAATATTCCCCATGAATACCAGACACCTAGGTTATATGAGTCCTTCTTCACCGTATCTGGACTATTCGTTGTGCCGACTCTTCGAATCAGGAAATATTAGTGACTTCTGCGCGTCTCTGTGAGTTGTCAGCCTGTGGCCTGTAGCCTGCTTTGGGTCACTCTTGCACACATTCCTCCTTCAGGGGGTAGTAGCTGCAATACAACTGTATATATGGTGGTTTACGAGGTGTCCTCCTTATTTGTATATCCTGTAACGTGTGTTGTATTTACTACGGGATGCAATGAATAATTTCACTCGTGTTAAACTGCATCCCTGTATGTTTAAAACAAAACAGAACTACACGCACTTAATAAATTATCTTTCTGATCCGGAACTTTGAAACAATTGAAGAGGTTGGAATACGTTCTAAATTGATATAAAGTTCAGAAAATTTAAAAATATATATTTTTAGATCTTCACATTCAGTTAGAAAATTGTTCTAAACTCTTCGCATCTTCACGAAACTCACATATTCCTTTATCATTACTTAGATATCTTTCATCCAAGCCAATCCTTCATTTTATTTCTTACTGACATCCTCTGTATACTTTTATCTAACCTATTCCATTTCTATTTTCCAGTAAAATTACAAAGTTCGGTATTGGATCTTAATTTGGCTGAAAAATCCGGTTTGGCGCGGGAGAGTTTCTGGCGAGTCGCCCAGCTAGGAAGGCCTCATGAATGGAACTTGTAGCTCGCGTGGGTATGCCCGCTATCGGTCACTCACACCGACGAAAACAAAAAACGTGAGGTAAACATGGTCGCTACCAACCGGATTTTCTTCCTGTAATTTGGTTGCACCATATATCGAAGTAGCTTCTCCGTTTTTGTAAGACTTAATAACGAATTGACATAAGCTGTCATAATCAACATATCGGTGGAAGTAAACGTGTTACTCTTCTTTAGGGCTATTACTTTTATAGGGCGTCTAAAAGATATTTATACTGAACATTGCATATTATCTTTCATAAAACTTACATACACCTTTACAAAGAGACAATCGCTGAATGTAGTACCTGAAACGTGTATGAGTAATCAGTTTAAAAGGAAATTATAGGATATAGATGAATAACTGCAATAAATCATTTTTGTACATTAAAGTATAATGCATAATATACAAACATGAGATAAAACTGTCACGAGAAAGTCATGTAAGTTTAATGGAAAAAGGAATTACTTAAAATTATCTTCATTTGTTGATCTTGCACATTTCATTTACACTTTATAACTCAATACTAAATTACAAATCGTTGCACACAACTTTGGTAAGTTGTCAAAATTGAAGGACTCTCTAATGGCAACTTTTGCAGAGTTACAGAGAAGCTTCTTTCATCACTAACAGAAAATATTGGTGCATGCTTAAACAAACAAATATTAGGGTTTCCCAACTCTTAACTGACAATACACTAGCAATCTTGCACTATTCTAGATCAATACATGTTCCATTTTAGCAAAGACGCTTCTACCTTCCCCAAGAATTTCGGGAGAAAAACAAGAAAATTCATGCCAACTAGTATTTTATTTGCTCGGGATACATTTTCAAAATTTATTCGCTAACATCTGCTGTGCTACAGAAAAATTGACAGCTGCCTAGATTCCAGTGACCAGTACCGCGAGCTCATTCAATACTGAATATTTCTGTATTTGTGCATTCGTAACATTGAATACTATGCTTTGTAGGTTTCCGGAAGCGATCGCGACTCTTCAATAGTTAGTAAGCGCTGACAAATGCCACGCGTAGTCTCTGTAGTATGCGAAGAAGAGATTATTTTGTTTTATGTGACCCTTTTATATACAACTGTAAGAGGGGGTGTCGTAAAGTTTTATCACCCTTTAAAAATGCGATAGAGAGTTTGTGTTGATATGTGCTCATTAGTTACTCTCCACGTAGTCACTATCCAGATTTACACATTTTTCCGAACATTTATTGACTTTCGAATACCTTGATTGTAGAAGTCTGCAGAATTCGCTTTATACCACTCTTCCACTTCATTAATGACGTCATTTGTGTTGTCAAATCGACGACCACGCAACGGATTCTTCATTTCCGGGAGCAAGAAGAAGTCATTTGGTGCGAGATCAGGCGAGTAAGGCGGATGCTGTAAGGTCTCAAAGCCACATTCCCTTGTTTTGTCAACTGCAACTTGAGATGAATGAGCTGGTGCATAGTCAGTCAGAAGACGAACACCTTTGGAGGGCATACGGCGTCGTTTATTAATCACAGCTGCTCTTAACTTGTCCAGAAGATTGCAGTAGTATCTGCCAGTGATGGTTTGACCCTTGGCAAGATAATCTGTAAGGATGACTCTACGACAGTCCCAGAAAACTGAAAGCATGACCTTCCCAGCTGACCTTTGCACCTTTGCCTTTTTGGGAGGTGGGGAATCGGCATGTTTCCATTCCATGCTCATGGTTTTTACCTCTGGATCATACTGATAGATCCAGGATTCATCCATGGTTAGCAGATGATGAAAAAAATCATCTTCATCCTGTTCCAACAGCATCAACATCTGTCTTAAAAGGTCACGCCGTGTTTGCTTTTGGAAAGGGTTTAGCAATGTGGAACCCACCGTGCAGACACCTTAGACATGTGAAGTTCGTCATGAATAATTTTTCACACACTACCATAACTAAGATGGCATTCATGATCATTTAGATGGTTGCTCGTCTTACTTCCAGTATATGTGAAACCATCGTCTGTCATTGACGGTCTACCAGCTATTGGCTCATCTGTCAGGGACATGTGACCAGTTTGAAAATTCCTTTCCCACCTCACAATGTGAGTATCATACGATGGGCAATCATTGCCATAAATTGCCGTCATCTCAGCATGGATTTCCCGGGCAGTTTGCCCTTCAACTGCAGGAACTTGATCATACTATGTGCCTCAATATTCTCCATCTTACACCTCAGTCACTTCTGGCATTCACTGTAAAAAAAACCAAAGGGACTCAAATCACTGAAACTACCAACATTATGTCCCGAGGAATCAATGATGACACTGAAAATTTTTCATCACACTAACATAAAAACTACTTCGTGATAATTAAAACTTTACGATACCCCCTCTTAAGTATATTTCAATAGCATTAGTATTAGTACTTCACGTAGACTGGTATTTAGTGGTGGCAAATAGGACATTCTTGTGAACTTTTAAGTTTGTGAGTTGCATACTTCCTCCATTTTAGGCTAACAGTTCATATGGTGTGAGCCAGCTGTAGTAAAAATTGGATCGTCTGAATGGAGAGGAAGAAGGAATAAGTCTGCTTGTAGTGTGACCAGTCTTGCTATGCAAGAAGGGCCTGCGTGTGACTGTGCGATAGAAAGAGTACTGAAGAGTAGCCTTAGTTCTTTATGTCACCATTCTCTCTTACTTTAAGCCCGCCTCGGTAGCGTGGTGGTGGCATATCTACCTCACGTTCAAGAGGTCCCGAGTTCGAATCTCGGTCAGGATGAGTTACCTGGATAAGGTTTTTCCGGGGGTTTCCCTTATCCTGAAAGACGAATGTCGGGTAACTCTAATCTCTATGGGCCCTGGGCTCATTTGAGCATCATTCCACATATTCCATTCATCGTCCGATATGACTTAACGTTGGAGGACGTAAATTAAAAAAAAATCTCTTAGTTTAAGAAAAATTATTATTTGAAGCTTCCTTCGCTTTGAAAGCCACGCCTCGCCTCTGGTCTTCCGTAAGAGTAAGATAACCTGCAACCGATTTTACAAATTATATTAGATTTCCAATTTAGTGAAAATACTTGATTTTGGTTTTGGAATGACTATAAACATCAACAGGTGTGTTTTGTAATAGACATGAACTATTTAGTTGGACGAGTATAATTGTTTAAAAGTTAGCGCCACATTCCAATAGGTTTTAAAAGATTTTTAGAGTCCGAAGACTTACTAATATAAGAATAAATATAACCAAACACACGAAATAAAACAAAACCCGGGATTTTAAAAATAAAATCACTTATAACCTTACTAATATAAGAATAAATATAACCAAACACACGAAATAAAACAAAACCCAGGATTTTAAAAATAAAATCACTTATAACCTGTAGAAATGGCCCGTAAGCTAAAGGTGTCTAAACATGAGAATTTAAAATGATTTAATTTAACTGCAAATTAGATGAGAGACGTATATTTTCATATATATCGCCCCGACATCATCAGAAAAGCATGCAAATCATCGATATCCGGGCAGTAGTCATTAGGCAAAGCAATTTAAACCATAAACCATTAGCTTAAGGATCAGATCCATGTAATTTAGTTATGTTCAGCTGTCGAAGATGTTACTAAAATACGTAAGATAGAATTTTGAAAATTAGGAAGGGAAATACAGTTCTGATTAACAAATAAATGGCAATAACATAATTAAATAATATGAAATACTGATGCTGTGAGAGGAAATATTTCCACACTGCTGTAACATTCCTAAAAAAAAGAGCTATTGGCGCAGAGGAAGCTGCCAACAAAGTGGAAAATGTTATTGCTGCTCACCTTTGTGCTGAACCAAGTGATATGTCATGCCAAGTTGAGCATCTCTGCCTTTCTTATCTTAAAGTATGTTTCCTGAGCCTAGGTAAATAACACAGATCCTTGATGGGATGACCTTCAGGTAACAACACGTATAAAACTATAAAGATAAGTTAATAACCTCCTCACATCCGTTCACACGATCACAATGTTCCCAAGAGCTTTACACAGGCCAACACACTTGACAGTTGTACAACTTTTTCCTTGTGACTCAAACCCTATTTTCAACTCCAGTGGAAGAGGCGGCGTCGTGGCCCAGTGTTGCCAATCGGAGGGGAATTTCACTACATGTGGCGCAATTTGAACCTTCAGGAGGTCTTGCGGCAAAAAAGCTAATTCTAATTGTAATTTAGAAAAATATATTTATGATTACAGTAGAACTTCGTTTACCCGGACCATTGGGACAGGGTCGATCCGAGTTAACGAAAATCCAGGTTATCCAGAGAATGATCGAAAAACGATAAAAAAAATCTGTACACTATCAGAGAAATACTTCTAATAGAATTTAGAAATTATTATCGTCACACTTTCACCTAAAAACACATACACTATATGTAGCACTGTACAGAATATAGCTACAAACTAGTCGGTAGTAAAAAAGACAGTGAGTTTCTAATGTCTCAGTTTAGTGTATCCTTTAGAGCAGCGCGGTGTCGCAGCCGATTTAACATTAGAAGTTTAATGGACATTAATTGTTCTTACACACTGGCCGTGTGAAAAGGTAGAGTCAGACTGAAAAATTCAATGCAATAGCCGGGATTTGAACCACATATCTTCTGGTCTCCGTCTAGCCGCTCTAACCATTGAGCTACTCTGGCCAACGTGCCGATATGCCATTAAATTCTCCAACTGACTCGTGTTTTTCCTTGTAAAACACTTAGGAGTTCTCATAAACACATGAGACAACCCCGTTGGCCATACTAGCTCAATGGTTAGAGCGGCTGGACGGAGACCAGAAGATCCGTGGTTCAAATCCCGGATATGACATTGAATTTTTCAGTCTGACTCTACCTTTCCATACTTTAGCCTACACACGGCCAGTGTGAAAGAACAATTAATTTCCATTAATTGACCTAGTACTGGTTAACTATAATGCCCGGGTCTTAAAGTACTTACAAGTTGTAAGTCGCCATTAAAGTAGTCGTCTCATGTGTTTATGAGAACTCCTAAGTGATTTACCGGGAAAAACAAGAATCAGTTGGAGAATTTAATGGCATATCGGCACGTTGGCCAGAGTAGCTCAATGGTTAGAGCGTCTGGACGGAGACCAGAAGATCCGTGGTTCAAATCCCGGCTATGGTATTGAATTTTTCAATCCGACTCTACCCTTCCAAACATTAGAAGTTTGTTTGGCAATGTTTCAACTTGACTCTCGAAATAAAACATCAATTTCGCTATGTTTGCTATTGCTTGTGGGTGGATAATAACAACATTTGGCCACTGTGTCGAATTGGCGGCGGAAGACTTCAAACTTTGACGTGCCGTCGTACTTCGGTAGTTTGACGTGCGCAGATGTGTCGCGTCCCGGCGCGTCGGCCTTCAGTTCCTTCAATCTTCTGCCGACGATGTCCTCCACTATGGCGTTCAAGGACTTGGTGTAGCTGGTTCATCAACACTGTCTGAAAATTCATTTTCATTTTCAGTAATACTGTATGATGCAACAATGCCTTCCTTTGTAATCGGTTAATAACCTCCATCATTGTCAATATATTCTTCAACATCGGAGTAATTAATATTTTTAAAAATGTCCATAAAATTTCCCACACTTATTTTTCTTCTTCAATTTTGTCATCTGGCAACTCATACATACCTATTTATATATTATTATGTCCTTAATATATTCTTAATCACTTTTGACCTAAAATAACCTAATAATACGCCACAACTTTTACCATGACTATCAAAGTTCTCTAACAGCCTGGTACCAAGCAGGTGGGTTGAGTTCAACGAATTCGACCACTGTCAATAGAATTGGAGTGAAGTACCTAATGAGAATATCACTTTATCGTCTGTAAAACAGGCCTTCATTTACTACGCTAAGTAACTTTTTTTGTTTTCAATACAGGTCCGGGTTAACGAGGTTTTACTGTATAACAAAAATTAACGTGTAAAATTTTAATTCAATATTACACAAAATTAATTTGATCATTTAAAGTTTTGAAAGAAAGGACATATATCTTCATCAATATTTCAACTACTGTTTCTGTTGCTAGATGGAACAAATGTTTGTCATAATTCCTGAGTATAGTCTTGATTCCTTAAAAGTAAAAACTTATCATAAAAACAAAGGCATCTAATATCTGGTAAGCATATAAAGACACTTGGGAAATACATGAATAATTTTCTGATACGTCGATTTCTTAATATATTTATAAAACATTATATTTTAGCTTTTACAATCAATATGTAATATGTTATTATAAACTAAAATGAAATCAATATAAACAAATAATAATGTTATTCAGCCTAAAATTCCTCCATTAGATAATGCAGACTTGAAAATTCACAATAAAGTTGTGCTTAATATATAGTGATGAGAGAGGCTTCCAACAATGATGTACTTTAAAATACTGTAGTAGATACCCCTTCAGTAAATGGCAGTAATATTTACTCAGTTTTTTTATATTATATTTTTATTAAGTCCCTTAATAGGCTTCACTCAAGTGCACCAGCACCATTAATCAAAGGTTTGGTCATCGAAACGTAAGTTATTAATTGCTATAATAACCATGTTTGTTTTGTAGCAAAATATAGCAGAATTTTGTTCCGATTGCGAAATTTAACGTTTTTTGGTTGGCAACACGATTACAGCTTGTGCATCTTCCGAATTGGATCAGTGTAATAACACGTCATTTAGGAGGCATTGGTTCGATCCCAGGTTAACCTAAGTGGGCCTTGTAATGGTCAAAGTCACATCTGACCAAGTTTTATGTGGGTTCTGTGGTTTCCTCCGACATTCATTCCCAATTGCTCTATCACAGCTTTTCTTTCATTTATAAGGATTCCATATTTCTCTGTTTCCTTATGGATAAGATGACTGCCTATAACGTAGAAAATGCTCCACTTAAAATTTATGAAAACATTTTACACCAGTAACTTACAATTTGAAAGGCAACTAATCGGCAAAAGTAGCTAAATTATGACATTTATATTTGAATTTAGTCTTATAAACTTGCATTTCCCATCTAATTTCGTGTTTATTTATCATCAGTTGGGAGAAATGACGTGTAATTAACGTTATAATTATAAAAACCTAAAATGCTCCAAATGTTGGTTCTTTTACAGTTCACGGGCGGTTCATTTAACAACTGGAGCTTATTGATTTCCAATGTTACTATTTCTGGTGGCATTTAGTGAAATACTTTATGAGTTGACAGCTTACGTAATACCTAGTGTTATGAATTCTGATGTAAGATGGAGTAATGAAAGGTGACCATTGATGCAGACATAAATTGAGTTGTGAATCATAGTCACTGGCAGGGTGCCTGTTTGTGCGTTACGTCGTCATTTTGGAGTCTTAAAAATAACATTTGGGACGTGGATGGTAGTGTGCCTCACGTTCAAAGTCACGAGTTCGATTCTCGGTCAGGGTGAGTTATCTGGATAACCTTTCTTCCTGGGCTTCCCTTATGCTGAAGGACGAATGTCCGATAACTACAAGCTCTATGGCAAGAAGGAGATAATATTCAGAAATTGGCGGCTATATTAGCGGCTCAAAACGGTGACTTGGTGTGTTAGCAATCTCGACATCGATGTCACACTGCATTAACTGAGATGCTGATGAGGAAACAAGAAAGACAAGGTACACTATTTTCGAAATAACCTAAAATCTCTTAATA
Source organism: Mantis religiosa (assembly GCA_030765055.1). Taxonomy (NCBI): domain Eukaryota; kingdom Metazoa; phylum Arthropoda; class Insecta; order Mantodea; family Mantidae; genus Mantis; species Mantis religiosa. The sequence goes on from CM060959.1 coordinate 85,767,968, forward strand.
AGAAGGTTGCACAGTCAAATAGAGCGCAGTTCAGAGACACAAGTAAAAAAACAAACATATCATCAATTAAATGGTTTCCGGACTCCCAAGTAGAGTCACTCAGCCACCTTGTACTCTGTAATCTTGAAGGAGTTACACATCCGGGAAACAAAAACCGGCACGTGTATGTCGGCCCGGATTGCTATAACGGAAACGGACAGTTATAATAACCAAGAACCCTTTTTTTCTCAAAGTTACCGTTGACTTCCTTCACATCTCCCTGTGCATGATTTAAAGAGAAATAACGTAGGCTCTGCAAAGAAAGATCCTGCCACTATTGTTGTGCTTTGGGGAACACAATGAACAGTTACCAGTATCAAGTCCGCCTACACTTCTCAAGACAATTTCTTCTTCTGACAGGAGGTCAAGGCACTCCCTTCTGATCACTTGCTTTTCTCAAAGCAAACATCACGAAGGTAAACGTATGGCTAGCATTATATTTTAGTGCGTTCGTCTGGAGTAGTCTTGTTCTTCAACCTCCTCTTTGAAGGATTACATCTCCAAGTATTTACAAGCCAACGCCTTGGATCAGTAGTCTGTCGAAGAGCAAGCAACTCTGTATTACAGCATACCCAGGATGATCACCCCAATTCTTGTTGGTATCACGCTAAACAAGAACAAAATGAAACGTTATGATCAAACGGACGATAAGAAAATTCTTGGATCAAACTATCAGGCCCAGCATTGGCTAGCGATCTGTAGACGTTTTGATCAATTAGAGTCAACTTAAAAATTCAATGCCACGGCCGGGACTTGAAACACGGAACTCCTGGCTTCCGTCCAGTCGCTCTAATGCCTTGAGCTACCATAGCCAACATGCTGACGCGACATTTAACTCTCCAATTGACTCTTTACGTCCTCCAAAGTTAAGTCATATCGTACGATGAATGGAAGGGATGAAATGATGCTCAAATGAGCCCAGGGCCCATACAGCTTATAGTTACCCGACATTCGTCTTTCAGGATAAGGAAAACCCTGGAAAACCCTTATCCAGGTGACTCACCCTGACCGAGATTCGAACTCGGGACCTCTTGAACGTGAGGCAGACATGCTACCAGCACGCTATTGAGGCGGGCTATATTGAGGAATTAATCATTTTTTTAAGTTATTACTTTTAAATACATTACTCCTGTATGTGGATGTTTTTAATCAAGGTAGATAGACCATAACCAAAGCAAATCGATATGTGACACTTTTGCACCTCCATGATCTTTGCATGACCACTAGAGACCGAGGTCTCAAGTTGGAATCTCAGGGTGAGTTATCTGGATACGGTTTTTCCAGGGTTTTAGTTTATTCTGAGAGATGAATGTCAAGTAAATCTAGGCACTATACACCCTGGGTTCTTATCAGCTTAGGTTCACCCATTTCACTCAACCTCTGATGTGACTTAACGTAAATTTAAACAGAACATAATGACCACGAGCAAAGACAAATAGCGGTTTAGCACCTGAAAGTATAGTGCGATTCACATAAACCTGAACCATTTCAATAGACCATAACTTTTGAACCAATAATAGGACACACGTGCAACGTTGGGACGCTATAATACACAATTGGAAGATTACATTACACTATTTACATCTCAGAGAAAATGTTGGAAGTGTCCTCCACCAGCATCTATACAAGTTTGCACTCGTCTCACCATATTCTCTGAAGTTCTACAGAGAGTATCCTTGTCAATGTTACTTATTTCAGTTCGAATAGATTCCTTGAGATTCCGTGGCCTATTCTTGTACACTCTATTTTTTAGATAACCCTACAAGAAAATATCCGGTGAGGTTAGGTCAGGGGATCAGGAGGGCCACAGACCTTTTGACATTATTCGATTATCAAAGAAACAGGTTACAAGTTCCATAGTGTTATTAGATGTGTGGCACGTAGCTCCATCTTGCTGGAAATAACCTTCTCTCAATTCTATATCATCCAGCTGCTCCACAAATGTATTAAACTTCAGTGTTTACATTCTTATCAAAGAAAGTGGGACAACGATCCTGGAAGCTGACACCGCATACCCTACTCCAACTTTTCATCATGCAGTGGGGTTTCGTGGATCACTTGGGGGTTTACAGCAGCCCAATATCTGGTATTTTGTGTGTTTATATAGCCTGACAGATGAAACCATGCCTCATCTGTAAACCACGTTATGGAGAGAATGTCTGGACGTGGAATAAGAGTACCCTGAAACCATCGACAGTAACTGATTCGTTTATTATAATCTGGCTCTTTCAGTTGTTGCACCATATACACTCTGTAAGGTCGCAATCCCGATTTCTTCGCAGCTCTTTGACATGAATACCCTGATTCCTGGCTCAATCGACGCAACGATTTGTTTAGAGAATTCAATAGCCTTCTGCGAACTTCTGTAACAGTCTCTGCATTCAATGGCGGTCTGTTTTCCGCTCTCGCTAATGAGTATACCAGTTGTCTCCAGCTTTCTTACGAGCGATAAAATTGTTGCCTTTATGGGTCATTAAATTCTCTTCGAAATTTCATTGTGTTGTTACCAAGGAATTTGTCCGCCAATATGTTTTCAAAATGTAAACACGCTGTCGTAGTGAGTACTGCATGTTACTGTTATGACTGCACATGTAAGACTGTCAATTGTCAACAATTGCCAGTGTTGTCGTTTCTGCCAGAGCCACTGATATCATTAAAACAAATTTCTACATTCTACGAGCTTTCAAAAGGAAATTATGGCCTGTTGAGACGGTTCAGGTTTATATGGATCGCACTGTATAAGCGGCTGATAATTTAATCTTTTTATATTTCGCTAGTTTAATTGAACTCTCGAAGCGCTTTCTTTGCATGTTTGTAATAAAATTTTTAACATAAGTGTAACATTCTAGATTTTAAATGAAAGAAGGGAAAAGTTAAAGGTTTTATCATTTATGGAAAGTATTAATATAAATACAATTTTAGCATTTAATGAAGATTTATAACAAGTAATACATCTTATTTTCATTCATTTCCACAGTAAAATAAAATAACGTGGTGCACAGCATTTGAATAAGACAATAGGTTAGGTAACTCGTGGATTTCAGTCGTGGCTGCATGTAATTAATTCTTTAAAAAAAACTGTAAAACAAAAATAATATTGTTTGGTGTGTGGAGAAACAAAGTGCATAAGGAAGAATAAAGGAGACTAACAAATTGCTGAAGGAATTAGTAGGGAGTATTTTTCTTTAATTAATAATTATTTCTTTCCTCCCCATATCCTGGAAGTAACATTACACGTAAAAATTGTATAAAATCCAAAGTGTAAAAGTAAATAATCAAACCCCCCTATGAATTTTTTGTTTACGAAGTTATATTTTAGATTTGACCTTAGGAAGCTTAATGCAACACATAAATGAAACAAAATGCTGTCCATATACTTGTTCACACAGAGATAATCCATACAACTTTGACGAAAGCTTAAGCATCTGTTTATGCATTTAGAATACCAAACATTTAACTAAGAAATCAAGATTCACTTCCGCTCCAGCGCACTAAAACAAGAAAACAAGTGACTGAAATGAAATCATGCAAAAGAGCTCTTACGACATGAGAAGACGTGTCTGGCTTTATGTCACGGCTTAAGTTTTGAAAGCATTTCACTCAGGTGGAAGGATTTAAGGAAAAGGGCAGTGACCGCTTTGCTATCCAAGATGTGACAGCGAATAACATCTTGGAGATTCATGCGCTTAACAGTAGGTACTACATAAAATCATTATTAAAGAATAAAAAATTGCAAAAGTTGTCTTTGTGAATTCTTATTTTCCTCCGAATTCTGGATTTGAATTACTTCCTTCTACTTTTCATCTGCTTGTTAGTTTCAGGGTTGCAGGTTTGGAGCATGGCAGGCAGAAAAGTTTCTTTTTATAAACAGGATATTCTCCAAGACCCTCGTTATGTTGTGCAAGCCAGTATTACCAGATCACGCCAGACCTTGCTCTTTATTCTGTCGACACTCCTGAGTCAGAAGCCCTCTCTCATCTCTCACCTCATTCCTGCCTCCCAGAACCACCCATAAGAAGCACAGCAAAATAAAAAAAAGTCCCGCCTTCCCTTACTTTATTCACATATAATAACATTTTACATTCAACGTACTACGTAACTCAATTAGATCAAGTTTCATAGGGCCAAGTGAAGATAAAGCTGTTCCTGATGAATGCAGTAGATTTTGTTATTGAATTATGTTTGTAACATTCCAAAATGTACACAATGTAGAAGTAAATACGGCCAAACCAGGACACACTCCTCACAGCATAGGAACAACAGCTCGCACAACCCCAACATGGAGGACCGGGGATTTATTTGTGGGTCATTTCCCCTTAGGAGAGTGTTTAATCTTTAATTAAGTTTTCACAATTAGTTTAATCTCTAGTTTACAATTTTTGGTATTTAGTTAGTGTATTTCCTATAAACGTTATATACAACAGAGATATATTCCTATTTTAATTTAAAAATGTTTAATACGTTTCTTTTCCACTAATAGATTTCACACAGTAATGAATCCTGAAAACTTTGCAAGTGTATGCAACATGTAATATAGAAATTATAAAAATTATTAAAGACCGGATGGCCAGGTTGTGCGCTCGTATACGATACGAGTCAGCTGACACAGGGTATGAATGAGGTCAGATATACAGCACGGCCATTAAATGTGCAAACAGCTACCACTAGAAGCAAACGTCGAAAACAACGTAACTTAGTTCTCTGCGAACTATGAAGTTTTCCCTTGCAAGTGCATGCAGACACAAGATCAAGATGTAGTATAATGCGACTGTTTTGTTTTTTCTCGCTGTGAGGCGGTTGTCTTGGTCAAGCTGTGCCTACCTGCAGCGTTTTACATGCGCGAGCGATAACAGTACAGTGAATGTGCAGTATACTTATGTAAAAACGCACACGTCTACGGCCTTTACACATTATATGTACACTAACAGCTCCATTCTACCAATGTTTAACTAATTCTAACTTAACACTGAATGAACGTAAGCTTAACAAAACATGACTTACAGAATGGCCCATAATTTGAATATTCAGTGGCAAAATTTATTCAAATGCCACCTTCGCACCTTGAATGCACTGACACGTAGTGCAGCATTTCTCCTAATCTTATAAGTTGCTATTCTAAGGCGTATGGAGTGAGAATACCTCAAGTTCTCGCCTAGGCTGTTGTAAATAAACTTAATAAGGAATCACTTGCCATTTGGGCTAGTAAACGCTTCTTGGCTTACAATTAATAGTTTTCTCTCTTAGTTGGTAGGTTAATGTTGATCCCTACATGATCCCTTTAAATGATGATTTGCAATATTATCAAGGTATGTTTTCTTTTGCAGATGAGAAGCAAATGGGAAGAGTCTTGAGTGCCAAAATTAAGGGAACCGATGGAACAGAGAAGTATGGGATATATTTGGACAAACGAGGAGTATTATTTGAAGGGCTTTTGGAAAGAGGTAGCATTAAGGCTGGAAGATTTAGATAGCCAAGTTATATTTGCTTGCGTAAGGGAGAAAAGATCATTGAGTACATATAGGGAAATAAAGACAGTGTGAGGGAGGGAAAAGTACATAGATGTATGTAATAAGTCAGGGAGAGAAGGATTTGCCTGGGCTAGGACAGGACTTAGACATTTGAAAGGTATTAGATATGATAGGGATACAGGGATGTGCCGAATGTGTGGAGAGGAGGATACAGATTGTCATGGTATACTTTACTGCAAACAAAGATGTGGAGAGAACAAATTTGGCACTAAAAGTGGGACACTTTTAGGGAGGGGAGGGAGGTATTAATAATAAAAAAAAAAATGTTATTGGTAAAATGAGAGATGAATGTAAGAAATATAAGTGAATATCTGGGGAAAGTTAGAGAGAAATGGTTAAGATTGATGAAGAATAACTAATAATTAAGGGCTGAAAAACTAGAACGAGGGATACAAGGGAGAGGAGGGTCATCAATACACGGAAAGCCAGGGGTTATGTGTATCGAGACTGAGACTTGGGGCAAGCAGGTAGGAAGGGTATATTAGATATGAATAAGTCATTTTGTTATTGAAAGAAATGTTACAAAAGTCAATGTATCAATGAAAATGTATGTAGAAGAAAGATGAGAAAATAAATACTAATACTAAATGATTATTTAAAATAAAATAGAATTTTACAGTTTGTTTTCATTTTTACTGGTAAAACAGATGATTTTGTATTAATTTTCAAAAGTGAATTAACAAAGCGTAAAGTACACTTTTCGCTCACTGTTTTCTTGTCCATTAATAGAACAACCATAGCAGCACCAGCGTATCCCTTAGGATAAATGCGATTCTGTGTTTGTAAACAGAAGAAAAAAAGCACACCGCTGTCATAAACCCCACTTTCGGACATTTCTGGACATTCGTCCCAGCCGTTTAACGATCTTTCTATCGAGACAGCTAGATGTGTGAGAAAAGTTAATTGAGATGTGCGTCGCGACGCCCGGGAACACCAATTATTGCACCACATGCGTTATGCTCGGTCACGTGACGCGATCTGGGCTTTGACCTTAGATCCGGATAGCCGGAGCAAGGTAATTTTCTCTTTGGAGGCAGAAGACAGGTAGGGAACCCTCAGGTGAAAACTGGTAGCAGCTGCGGCTAGGTAGCGATTTAGCACAGCAACGTTCACAACAATAATAACAGTAGCACTATAGTCTGGCCTGGGAAAAGTAACACCTTTGCACATTCCAAACAAATATGTTATAAATCTATTCATAAACTAATTAAATGAGATAAACCTTTTTAATAATTAAATATTTTATTATAAGTACAAATGAGTACACTAGGCTGAAATTGACAGTCAGATCTTTTAAAATCGAGTCGCTTTGTGATGAATTGGAATTTCCTTCTCTTTGCATAATGACCAGGGAAAAAATCAGCGCCTTAGTAGAAGCCAAAATATCTGTTATATGTTACAGAAATTATTATCACAAAACTTATTTCTGTTGTTAATCCACATAAATATTTACTAAACATTTAAATATGTGCTGTAAGCTAAGACGGGACACAGAAAATAAGATTTTTTTAAATCTATGAAATTTTAAAATTTCATACTGTTAGTGTAATCGCCAGCAAAAACCAAACTTTAGCAGTAGAAAAAAATGTGCTTCACAATTACACCAATTAATTCTTAATCACCTTTTTAACAGAATAGTCACATATTTCCCAAAATTCTGAAAGTGTTGAATGTGAAAAATTGAGTTATTTTTATGACATCTACTTTTTTGTTTAACTCTTATGGCTACAAAATTATTGAAGATCAAGGAAAACCTATAAGATATTTTTAGAAAATTTAAGATGTATATTGCACCTGTCAAGCAAATGTTTTAAGGATACGGCACTTTAATAAAAATGTAAGGGTTATGTTTGAGAAAATAAATATTGTGGGTTCCTAGAATTAAAAGTCTTGTTTGCAGAAATTTAAAATCATCTTTACTGCAATAAACATTAACTTTGAACACCCCTTGCAGCAGTAAAATGACGTGGCATAAAAACAGCAGTCTTCAATGTCGTCTCGTTCTTATCTGCACGTAAACAAACGAAAGAATTCGCTGCGGTGCAGTTCAATAATCGCCACACAACTCTCACACTGCACAACTGCTAGTAAATGACTCCCGATCTAACAATTGCGGGGTTTTGATACCCCAGTCATTGTTTCTAGAAAGCCACCGACGTTTCAAGGGCTTTCGCGGCGGCAAGAGTAAGACGGAACTATCCAGACATCTCTCTGTCTCTTTCTCTCGGCAAGCGTTCAGCGCTCGCCCACGCGAAGGCTGCGGCTTGTGGCACAACAATGCTTCAGTGACAATATTAATGAAAAATATTCTATGTAAGGGTCAATGTGGAGTGAAGGAATTTTCTTGAAAGATATGAACTTGAATAGAAAGTTTGCTATATATTTGTTTATTTATTTATTTATTTATTTATTTTCGTTCACAGATACGCCACTAAGACACATTGTACACAGGTTCCTATTCTAAAATGTATTTTGAGATCAGGGGAACAAAAAGCGAACTGTTGAAGGAAAATGACCAATATGAGTTAACGATATCCTAACAGCTCTACGAGCTGAACTTCATCAGTGCCCCAATTGAAAACAGCAACTATAACCATACGGCAGGGTCAGCCAACTGAACTGACGTCAGAGAATGTGGCTTGCCAACTCACCGATACATAATGAGAAGCGAATGGTAGATTGATGTTGCACATTGTACCCACTTGATTGTAAAATATCCTCCCTCTGCAGTATTTACCTAAGCTTCTCTGGATAAATTACGTTAAAATCGATACATCTTATGCACGACGAGTTGGACGAACCTGCCATAGAGGTTAAAGACGACTAAAGAAATGACATAGTTTTTAAATTAAGTTCATTCAGTCTGGATAGCTTCAGACGTCCACTGCTCATATTTTGTAAACAGTAATAACAAGAAGGATTTAACCACCTAAATATGTTCAAAACAAATTTGTTTTGGTATTTTCATATCTTTTAAACAGACTAAATGAAAATTACAGTATATTGATAAAATATACTACCCTGCAAAATTAAGAATCGCTGAACATTGAAGTAAAAATAAAACTCCAATTTAATAGGGAAAAAAAACATGTTCTTCAAATCCACAATAGCTACCTATAGGGGTTACTTCATGGTTATACTACGTAATGTTCAATTTGAATAAACGATTATTCAAATATTTCAAATGATATTAAATTCATGCACAAATTTTTCTTGCTTCCTGCTTCTTCAGAAACTCCCAGGAAGAAAATGACGTGCTTCTTCTCCTTTTATATGAACAAATCATTTGAGAATATTATTCCAACATCCTCGAAATATGGCCGATTTAAACACCAGATTTAATATTAGTAGAAATTTCGTATTTCAGGTGTTTATCTTGCAAACAAGACATAGCAGTAAAACATTTTAACATGTTTTAAATCAGGGAGGCACAGAAACATACTTCTTATGAAATTACATTAGAATGTGATTTTCGAAGTAAAGCTCCTATACTTTATTGCACTTTAGCACACAATTTAGTGCCATAAATTGACAAATGTTCTTGTTTATTAGCAAAATACGGTCAGAGCTGATTTGCTTCCCCTAACAGTGGCGCCCAACATACCCACACACCTCTGAAATGCCTTTCCAGCCACACTGTAAGTGTTCACTTCCTACGTCGCTCATTATTGTTAAGTTATGGTTGTATCTTTACTAAGTTTTGTTAGGCTCTACGTTATATTACGTTACGTGAGTATCTCAAGCCAATTCATTCTCTTGACAAGAGCAATGAGACTCGCTGGTGCCTCTCACCAGTGCAGACAACGCGATTTTTCATGTCACACCTTCTGCTTGTTAACGCTTTTCAAAAACGGGGTTCACGCACGCTTGCTTGCTCACAAGATGTGCATTTGCATACCCATATATGAACTTGCGGTGAAAAAGGAAGTTACGTGATACAAAAATAAATATGCTATAATTATACCACCATATGTAAAAGAGGAAAAAATTCCTTTGTGTTTATATGGTTAAGTAATTCTTAGATAACCAATTGGAAGGACTGTCATCGATTGTGAGGCCTTCGGTCATTATATAGTAGAATGGAGATAAATTATCTAGCAGAAGGCTTCTAGTTATTGGCTTTCATGAATGAAGTATAACAAATTATACTAGTAGCATTTATTATCATTATTCAAAAACAAATATAAACATTACAGACATCTACTGTCCTATTTCTATAAATATCAACTAATTTGTCTAAAACGTCTGTCGCAAATTTATATATCTGGTTCCATGTATGCAACAATTGTAATGATTGGTTTGGTTTAAACCCACAGAGATGAAAATACGAGGGCTGTTCAATAAAGTATGATCATAATTTTTTTGCCGACATAGTTTTTCGCACTAAAATTCAATCTTATTATATTCTGTTAGCTTAATGTGAAACAAACACGCCGTAGTAGCTTCATTGTTGGTACTCCTGGTTCCCGGTGTGAGAACCAGGCAAGTTCATATATGTTCAGTATCGCCTACCGCTGTAATGGAGGTAACATGCAGATAAAATTGATGTTAGAGGAAGATCCGGAGTTTCTTTCAAAAGTAATCACTTCTAATGAAACTTGACTACATAATTTTGATCCTGAGAGCGAACAGCAAAGCTCAGTGTGGGAATCTCCTTCATCACCAACCCCCCCAAAAGCAGAAAGTGATTGCTTTTGCTGGGAAAGTTATGGTCATCTCATTCTTTGATATTCATGGAATGGTTTATCAGCATGTTGTACTTGCACACACATCAGTAACTGGACAATACTACAGGGATCCTGAAAACATTGCAAGTCCATATCAGGCGCAAAAGACCACATTTCCGTGAAGCAGGCTGGATGCTGCAGCACGATAATGCGCGGCCGCATATTGCCAATGTTGTTGCTGCGTATCTTGCAAAAATTCAACTTAAAGTGCATCCCTCACCCTCCCTATAGTTCGGATTTAGCCCCATGTGATTTTTTCTATTCGCTAACTTGAAGAAAGGCCTTCGTGGGAGGCATTATCCATCATCAGAAGCAGTGGTGAGGGCTGCGGAGGCGATTTTGAAGGATCTCTCAAAAAATGATTTCCTGCATGTCTTTGAAGACTGGCAGAAACGCTGGGACAAGTGCATCGCATTTATGAGGATGAGTAAAGGTACGTTGTCTAAAAAAAAGATGATTCTTTAATGAACAGCCCTCGTCTTTAAATATGTGGTTTAAGAATCAATATGGACATGCTAGAATAAACAACAAAAGAAATTGTTAAAATTCAGTAGGTCATGAAATGACGCAACATTTAAGTGATATGATGTGAATGTCTTATGATTGCCAGTTTTAAAAATGAGATTCTGTAATGTGTGATGTGAACCAGCAAAAATTAAGTTTGATTGGCAGTGATGGTAACGAGAGAATGAAAATTCAATAATTTTGGTAAAACAGCTAGGAAAGAAAGCGTCTTTCGATTGCGTAATGTCGAAGAGAGCAGACGTGTTTTGGATTGTGGATTCAGAAAATTGTATCGAAGAAGTATCCTTCTTACGTAAAGTGTTGTATAAAAGTGGCATAAAGTATCACAATTAAATTACAAGTTTTGATTTTTATAAATTTAACAAAATTTACTTATTTCTGAATTTATTTAACTAAATGATTCTTTCGCTTGCGGCCACGCTTGACAAAAGGGTTCTCATGTAACGTCTAAGCAGCACAGGAGATTTTATATACATCGATACATCCAAGTGCCAGATCTGAACCAAAAATTCAGATCAAGAAGAATTTGCATCTCGTGGCTTGTTCATCATCTTCTTCCCGGAGGACTGAATACAACCCACGACCCCAGTCAGAATGTAGGACGAGATCAGGTGAGAATCATCCCGTCCCACATCTCATCTCATCACCAATAATCCTGCTTCATATTTCAAGAAAAAATTCAGCAAAGTTTGGTGCCAAAAGTATTAACCATTTAGCATGTTTCAAGGATGCAATTTAGATCTTGCATACAAGATCACGTTGCATACATTTTATTTTGTCCAAATTACTCTAGCTATTTTGATTAAAATACCATATGCTTAAGGTATTTTTATAACAAATGGAATGTATGTATTGAAATTTCTGGGGAGAACCTTTGAAGCCCTCTTCATTTGACCTTTGCTTAGTTGGTAAGCAGTAAGATATAGACACATTCGACTTGATAAAGTTGTTAAGACTTTGTATTTTTATAATAAATAACCTAACTAGTCAAGAACATAGTGATTTATTTGAACCATAACACTGAATACCTGATCTAAAAGGATTTAAACCAATCACACAAAAAGGTGGTGCTTCTTAGAGCAACATTTCGTGTGGCTCTTCTATTATTTACCTTTGAGTTAAGATTTTCAAGGTATTTCTTAGTCTTGGTTTAAATTTCCATATACTTCCTCAAATTAAGATTAACTATGCTCCGACTTCCTATCTTGTCATTCTAAGAGCTTGGAATTTCAAAGCCATTGCATATAAACAGGCTCTGTAAGGAAATGTGTAAATATGAATTTAAATGCTATCTGGATTAACAGCAAAAGGAACTATGAATGGAGACACACTCACGCAGTTCGATCTCAGAAGTATTTCAATAAAATTCCGAAATGTTATTCGTTATTCACTTGTTACAAGATAAAGAAATAATTCAATTACCAACATCAAGAAGTGAAAGAATGAAAAATGTGAACAGTGAACCGACAAATTACCTATTCATGTGGAACTGCGGTTAGCTTGTTATTATGTGCGTGTATAGACATTAGCAATTCTAAAGCTTTTACGGGCTTCATAAAAGAAATGTACATCTTATCTGAAACCAACTGTGCAAAATGTGAACAGGTTTTGCTTGCGGTCATTGGACAAACTTGTACTTTTTAAATAATATCATCCTTTAAATTCATAGCAGAAAACATGATAGCTTTTCTTCGCAAACAATTAATTCTTTTTCTTTCTCATTAATGTTAATTATGCTGGAAGCAAAGATCATTTGAATAACCTAACGTTTTTTGTATCAAAAAACTCAGTACACCGATTGTATTAGAGATTTACAAGACATGCAAATGCCTCTTTATTGGGAAGCAATTTTGAATAATTGGTAAACGATAATTTGTAGACAAAAATGTTGCCACAGAAAAGTGGCTAGCTTTCAAATAGGTACATAATTTATTTCAAATTGATTTTTGTAGGGTCAACAATTTTCGATGCATCCGTTGTATATTTGGCTATAATTTTGTATTTTTAAAGTGGTGTCGCTATTTAGTTGTTTCTGATATGTAATGGAGAAAGTGTAGAATTTCAAGCGTAACACACAACACCCGCGTTTGAACATTTCATTATCACTATTCGATCAAAACGTGTATGGGTATGCTACACCCGTTTTATAACAAAAAGTCACCCATGAGTATCAGGAATAAGATTCTCATATACCAACAAATATTGAGACTGGCTATAACTTACGCATGTCAAGTCTGGGGTGCTGCAGCACCTTCTCACTTAAACAAACTCCAGGTCCTGCAAAACCGTTACCTCAGAATTGCTACAGGTGCTGATTGGTCAACATACTCAGCGACCTCTCATTTCCCACTCTCACCAAGTACACCCTAAATCTTTCACACAAGTTCTATTCTGACCTACCATCCACTTTCAACCGTCTTATCAGGGGTCTCAGGGAATATGATATAGACCCCGGGGCTACCTACAAACACCCAAGAACATCCCTAGGCTTACCATAAATCTTAACATCTCCATTACATACCATTTCTATCTTTATATTTATTCTCTTTCTAAACATACATAAAAAATAAAAAATAAACCATCTACCCACCACCCGATGACTTAATCCCCACATAATGCCAGTAAGGGACAGTGTCCCGGGATGGCAACAAGTTGAAGGCCCCTGTTCCATGGAGCAGGGTTCACCTTCGACACCTCCGTGCAACACAGCAGAACTATTTGTCCAAACCTTTATTAAGATTTTGCAAGAGTAGTTTGTAGAAGGCTTATAAAATTGGATAGGGAATGTCATGCAAAACATATCAAAAAATACTAGAACTGCAAGAATAACCAACACACTAAAATTCTTTGATAAACTTACTGGAAGGTAATAGAACAACTACTGTCAACTGTTTGAGGATATACGGTAAAACAGCTGAATTAAGCAAATAATTTAGGATTTAAAACAATTGTTTCCATAACAAAGGAGAGAAACATAATTTGGCGTAGGTCACTGAAATTCTAAGCGGAAAATGCCCTTGTGGATATCGTCAAGTGTGTGTCAACTCGTGTGCGGTTTTAGACGGTACGACGTCGCTAAAACATCGGTCACACAAATACACTTCACACAGTATGTAAAATATTTTAATACTCTGCAAATGTAAGATACAAAACATACAGTTTTAGAAATAAACGCTCTTTTATGAACGTAAGTCCCAGTTACTTCATCACTATTCCACCGAAGCATGCGAGCTTGTGCATCTGAAATTTCTGGTTTCAAAGGAACACGAACTGCAAGTTACTCTGGCTTATAACTAACGCATTTCCTTAAATCGTAATTTTCCTGGAGTTATTTGCTTGCAAAATTGTAACTCATGGTTCTTACATTATGCACTGATTTTACCACATAGTAATTATGTACTGCAATTATTTCAACAGCCTCTCTATTTCTCCTTCATAAAACTATTAAATTTACCAATCAATTATTGCGGTCTAATCTCAGCCTCTTTCCTTTACAAAGGTATACACAATTAATTACACGTAAGACCTTCACCATTATTATTGTTATGGGTATCCAGATAATGATATGCCTGACACCTGTAGGAACAATTAGTATTTGGTAAACATTGGGTTCGCATACCCTATTAGCATATTTATTTTCAACTAACAAGGAAGTAGCTATATCATTGTTATAATTGCAACAGTTTTCGTCACCTAAGTGGATAAATCATCACCATTATCTATCATAAAATTAATGATTATCACCTTATGACGGGCTCCATCGAACACCTGTAAACTAAACCTTGAAAGATCATGGCATTCTGGAATTTAGCATTCCTCGATTGTCGGGGCCATAGATTTAAAAAGTATGCTCCTATATATGTTATTTGTAGAAGTGCCAAAATAAATTATAACAGTGGTGGAAACTCATCTTGTTGTGTATAGTGTTTTATTTTTTGGTAAATAAACAGTTTTTAAAGTGGTTAATATTCATCGTATACTGACAAAGTGTGCATAAAGTGTATTCATGTGCTTTAGTACCGCAATAGCCCAAATAATCTATTGCTATTTGTTTACTTTTGGTGAAACGTTTGAAAGTGAAACAAAGATTTAGAAATTGCTTTCTTCAAGGTAAACAGTGGAAACTCAAATTTGTTCCATTCTATTTACATGTGATATCTTACTTGTACACTCACGTTTAATGTTCATTCTTACTGCAAAGTTACATAAGGAAGTAATGAATAGAACTCTGTGTTAGTTTATTTTGTCCCTACAACAGGTATGTCAATTTATAACCCACGGTGGCATCCTGTATGGCCACCACAAGAAGGCAAGGCAGAGGAATGTGTAACGTAATGCCTTTGCTGTGTTTAAACCTCACTTTTCAGATACGATAAGGATACTATGAGGCGTGTCCGTAAAATAAGTCTCCAAGGCGCTGAGCCGTGAAGAACGCTATTACGCGAGATCCGGCAATACTGGCATGTAGCTTTGTTTCACCCCTTCAAATCCCCACCATAACGAACCCGTTGCAATCATTAGTCTTGGCTGGGCAGCCGTTTCCGATGGAGCTTCCTATCACTTCCGCCGCCAAGTGCAAGTTGCATGCTGTGATGCCTTTTTTGGGGGGGGGCAATGGCACTACCCCCACTCAAATTCATCTTCAGTTATACGAATTCTATGGGCCACAGTGTATGGACGTCAAAAACGTGCGAAAGTGGGTCAGAGAGTTCAAAGACAGACGTACAGACTTCCATGACGACCAGCGCTCTGGTCGGCCTTCAATTTCAGCCGAAACTACTGCAAAAGTGGAGCAAGAAATGCTTAAAGATCGGCGTGTGACAGTTCGCGAGCTGTGCGAACTTATCCCTTAAGTCAGTAAGACTACGATTGACAAGATTTTGGCCAAACATTTGCATTATCGAATGTTCACTGGCCCAGTTCGGATGGGACATCCCTACCCATCCCAGACTTAGCACTTAGTGATTATGATCTGTTTCCTGAGTTGAAGTTACACCTGGGTGGAACACAGACCGACGAGTGAGTGAGTGAGTGAGTGACTGAGTGAGTGAGTGGTGTTTTAGGGCCCGTCGACAACAAGGTCATTTGGGCCCGCAGACCGACGATGATTTGAAAAACGAGATTGAGCGTTACCTGCGCAACTTGGCGGGAGAGTGCTATGACAAGGGTATACAAAACCTGCCACAACGCATGCAAAAGTGCATCGATCGCAATGGTGACTACGTTCAAAAATAACTAAGTTCCGCCTTTCCATCAAAGTAACATTCATTGACAATAAACATGTTTTCTACATTAAATAAAATTGCAGACCTTTCTTTACGGACACGCCTCGTAGGTTTATGTAAAATACACAATGCTGACACATAACTCACCCATGCATAATACTGTATGCCCACAAGTAGGCTAGAGGGGTACGAAGAGCAGAGGAGCTTGAACTGTTTATCTGCTCCGGTAGCGGATCTGTTTTCTAGGAAAGGAGGGAACGACAGTGCATATGAGTCACCCATGCTGCCAGATCTAATGTTTGTTGCAGTGATAGGTATTATGTATAGGTGAGCTATGTGACTACACTTGTGTATTCCATTCTTGTCACTCTCGGAAGGCGAGCATACACCCCGAGGAGACAGCAAAAGTGATTATTTTGCACATTCCTGTAGCTTGCCTTCTTGTCCTGGGCAATCAGTACCTGTAACTGCAGTTACTGGAACGAGCATTAGATGTGGCAGCATAGGTGACACATATGCACTCATACACTCATTTCGTAGACAACAGATCCGCAGATAAACAGTTCAAACACCCCCCCCCCTCTCTCTCACTGTCTCTTTTCATGCCCCGCTTGCCGCCTTGTGGTGGGCAGACAGTACTTTCCCCACACTTCGGTGAGGGTGGTCGACTTTACGGCGATGCAGTGACAACAGAATAGGAGCGGATTGAAACCGAAGAACTAATTAGATGGACATGTTATCTTGTCATTCCTGGATTTCCGCCGGCTTCCTTCCTTCGGGCATGGCTTCCTTCGGGAAGGAAAGTTAAGTCGGCGGTCCTATGTTGTAGATTTACCATAAGAAAAAGAACTTCAAGGCTGGTAAAGAGGCGTCTGAGCAAAATTACACGGTCTTTCAGACTCGGCTGAGATCTCGGCACTTAAACAGAATCCATAAATAAAACTCCATTTACTTTCAAAGAAATAATGTTTGCAGTTTGTGATTATTACATTTAATACAGGTGTTCTGTGCGGTTGTTTTATATTTGATGTCTATTGTTGGTGCCTATATTAACGTCAGTGACAATACATGCTGCACTGAAGATATACTGCGAAATAAGTTGGTTGACCTGAGACGGTCGATCACTATGATGACGAACCGGTCGTATCTGTATCTCCGGCGCCAGTTCTTTACTTGAATTCTTCCTTTTCAGTACAGAGATGACAGAAGCTTGATCAGGACAGTGTTTTATAACCAGAAGAACGGCAATCTCACTGCAGTAGTTTCAGAAATAAGAAGTACACGTGAGCAGAATAACTAAACTGCAGGTTTGTAACCTTTCTAGAATGCTACTCGGAAGTTATTTTTGTGCTTGGTTCATTGCACTGGAGAAAAGTTGTGCAATATGTCATTTCATTTCTGCTGCTGTACCTTTACCATATAATTATTCAAGTTTAACGCGAAGAGAAAAGCCCATGTGCTGCACTTATGACCTTTTATACTCGCTCTTGTTCTACAAACTTATTCTCAAATGCGCAATTTTTTCCATGTGCTTTGCGGACATGCAATGGAAATAGGAGAGTGGAATAGGCTTAAGTGTACGTTAACCTTTAAAGAGATGGTTCTTGTAATGTCTTTGAAGTTCCGTTTACTCTTTACATGACCAAGAAATAAAATTGTCATTTTAACAATATGAAAGATATTCATGTATTTAATTCTGTCTAACACCTTTTGATAATTTAACATATCTTTAAATTTGTATGTTTTGCATCATTGAAGTTGTTACGCTTAAGTTTAAAAGTGAAGTTGCTGGACTGTAGTTCTTGATAAACCTGGACTGCATTTCCTAGAGTGAGGGAACGCAAATTTCCATACACTGTTGTGTCTAAACGACAACATGCAAAATAATGGAGGAAGGCAGGGGAAGAGAGGTGGTACGATGTGACGTCAGCTACGTCAGCTCTAACCGCCATATATGCCCCCGAACGAAAGGCAGGTTAGCGTGTGACGTCACCGCGCTGATTTCCTCTGCCCAAGAGGAAGGAAACAGATTGATATGTTGGGGTTCCGACAGCGTAAGAAAGACAGGAAACATATCGGGTATTGGATGTTGTAATGTTAATACTGACTGCTTTAATTTCACAGTTAGTCACAGCTTATAAATAATTACATTTTAGCTCTGTGCTATGAGAAAATATACAAAACCAACTCGTAGTTTATATGCAGGTCAGGCATGTTATAAAGTAAATAAAATAAAATAAAACAAAGTAATTTTCTCTGCAAATTAGAGGAGACCAATTCAGAACAAAATTACGTGGACATTTTCCGACACCTTCTGTTTCGTTTTTCTTTAACTAGTTTATCAATGTCAGGACGTAATGCCTGAGAAATTTGTAATCGAAGGCTGCATGTTTGATTGTGAACCGACAAGGTACTTCGGAGTTTGGACTTTAGCTAACTTCATAACAGAAAAAAAAAAAAAATTGTTCGCACACATATGTTGAGCCACATATACACAATGTCCGTGCGGCAAGTGCATACAACCTCGGGAATCTGGTTTGGGGTACATACTTATAAAAAATCAGCCAACTATTTCTTTAAGTGACAGCTACATTGTCATCGAGTGCATTACACCTGACTGAACCCTCAGATTCTGTACTCACAGCGCTATTTATATAGGCAACCTCTTGCCTGACATCACACGCATTGCAGGCCTCGCTCCCGGCTGAAATACGCCACACTCTCGAAGCTGTCTTTCTCTGGAGGAAGGAGTAGAGGTACTATTTTAATATGCTGTTTCAACTGAGTTGTGAATGAAGCTGATTTAACTGAGGCATTAAATCACGTTCCTGCCTTGGTGTCTCACTCTTGGCTATTACATATATCTACTTCGATGACCAGAATCTGTGAGTACAGCAGAAACAAATGAAAACTAAAGACATTCCTTGCATACAGGGGACAAAAAAAAAAAAAAAAAAAAAAATTATGAAAATAGATCCAGAAATTGTTTATTTCCGTGGTAGAGCTGCTTTTCTACAACTTTGCTTACACTGTTAGATGTGTGATATGTGTTGCCATGTGGCCATAAGCTACAGAAAAGTGATTTCATAAAACAGCATTTTGTTGTTGTAATTTACGTCCTCCAACGTTGTCATATCGGACGATGAATGGAATGGGTGAAATGATGCTGAAATGAGCCCAGGGTCCTTAGAGCTTGGAGTTACCCCACACTCGCCCTTTTTAAGAAAAGGGAAAACCCCGGAAAAAACTTATCCAGGCAACTCACCCTGACCGAGATTCGAACTTGGGACCTCTTGAACGTGAGGCATACACGCTACCATCTACGCTACCGAGGCGGGCATAATACAGCAGTTAACATCCGCTTTTATATCTGATTAAACTGGATGGAGGTGATGGATTTCACCATTGCTGTCACTGTGCTACGGTAAACTTCTTAGGCACCAGTACTCAGTTCATGCACGATGGAGTTCCTCCTCATTTCGGGCCGCGCCGTGGCTTAGTGGTTAGACCGCTTGGCACACACCAAGGCGGTCCGGGTTCGATCCCAGGCGACCGCAAAGAAAGATTTGTGATGGACAACACGGCGCTTGGGCGGGTTTTCTCCGGGATGTCCGGTTTCCCCCGCCATCTCATTCCACCGGTGCTCCATTTTCATCTCGTGTATCATCAGTGAAACCGCCTGCGGTGCCGTGTGTAGTAAAAGCGGGCGTCAAACACTACACATTTCATTTCACATTTTCCTCCTCATTTCAGGCTTTCCTTCAATCGATTTCTGGATAGGAAGATGTGCACCAATTCCGTGGCCTCCACGCTCACCTGACTTAAATCTACTACTGTATGCTCACGACAAGAAGGCTAGAGGGGTATGAAGGGCAGAGGAGCTTGAACTGTTTATCTGCTCCAGTAACGGATCTGTTTACTAGGAAATGAGTGAATGGGAGTGATTATGAGTCACCCATGCTGCCAGATCTAATGATTGTTGCAGCGATAGGTATTATGTATAGGTGAGCTATGTGACAACACCTGTGTATTTTAAAGGAACCTTCCATTCTTGTCTTTCTCGGAAGGCGAGCATACATCTCGAGGGGACACCTAAAGTGATTACGTTGCATATTACTCTAGCTTGCCTTCTTGTCCTGGGCAGACAGCAAAGTTTCATTTGTGGAGACATTTGAAATCTCTTATTTATGCAACTACAGTTGTAGATGTAGAGATTCTTCTTGCTTGTATTTGGATGGCTGCCAGACAATATACAATTCCCCAGGCCTAGAAATAGACAGTACTAATAATAAGAGTTGTACGAAAAACATATGCAGAATCATAGATTTGCGCAGTGTTAGGTCACGCTATATAATGAATTCAAAGAAGCATGTTACATTCGCCGCACGAAGTTTCCAGCATTTGTTTTAATGTAATGTATAAATTCTCAATTGCTGTCAAAACAAAAGCCAGCACATTTGAACTTCATGAGCAAAAACAAAATTGAGTACATGGTTTATACGTACCAAATTACTAATAACAACAGTTTCAGTGAATAAGCTATGGCCTTTACAACTTTTTATAACGTATCGAGATCAGTAATTAAAAATCAGAATCGATAACGAGTATCGAGGAGTGGTATTGTCCTATCAGTAGGCATAGAATGTTTGACTGCTGTTTTATAAATGGTGCAAAGCCTTCTCGGTGTCCTGTACAGCGGAGTACTACGTAGCACTAAGAAAGGTCTCTGGAATCTACGGAAGCCATTCATGCATACCATGATTATTACGACCCGAGGCGTACACTTTCCATCCTGCCAAGAACCTGCTCTGGAGAGAGGGTTGTCCGCCATTCATTAACCTGCAGTCACTACTGACTGCCGCACAAATAATTAAAGAAAACCTTCACCGAGAGAAGTGAATGAGCCTTCCATTATAAAACGGTCACGTTTAGCCATAAAACAAATAGTGATTAGCTATCTAATCTCGTGGATGTATTACAGCGTCTCGAAAATTGGTATATCGGATACCGCTAAACAAGGGTCACGTCTTGAAGGAGTGGCCAGCATTTTAACAAGAGATAACGTGCATCCTAACACACCAGACAGGAAAATGCCTCAATCTTACTCTTCAACTAAATGTTTACATAGTTATTCCTTATTAATAATTAGATTCCAATTTAACAGTGCTTGAAATAAGATATTTTAACTTACAGTAAAACCTTATTAACACGCGCCTCTTTAACCCGTACCAGTTTTGGAAAAAAAAAAGTGTAAATAAAGGCTTGTTTTACAGAGACACACTGCTAATTTGAGTACTATATTATTCAAATTATCTTGCTGGCGGGCGAATCACCCGCTTAGAACAGAAACTTTGATAAAGTCATGGAAAAAGTTGTGGACTGGTGTGTGATTTGCCAGAAAATAAGACTAAAGAAGAAAAAGGTATAGAGGAAGCTTTTATAGGCATTTAAAAAAATCGATGGATGTTCCGGTGTTGATGAAGAAGACATTGACAATGACGGAGGTTATAAACCGATTACAGAAGAAGGCATTATTGCATCTACTAAAAATGAGTATTGAGATTCAGACGGTGTTGATGAACTGTCTGTGGTTATAACCCACGCACTAGCAGTAGTAGATATAGAGAAATTGATGTTTTATTCCGAGAGTGAAGCCGAAATATTGCCAAATGAACTTCTAATGTTAAAACGGATGCAAGATCGCGCTGCTCGCTGAGACAGCAGAAGCTCACTGCCGATTAATTTGTAACTATATTGTGTTATACAGTACAGATACATAGGATATTAAATTGCATACAGTGTATGTTTTTTTAGGAAACAGTATGCCGATAGTCATTTCTAAACTCCATTAAATATATTACGGAGATGTTGTACGTTTTACATATTTTTTATCGTTTTTCCGTCATTCTCTGCATAACTGGATTTTCAGTAGGTCAGATCGGCCCTAGTTCGATTTGATTTGGGTAAAGAATGGTCTACAATATTTTGCTAATTAATGAAAATAACCATACAATACATCCGATGCAATATATTCAGCTGAGTTTTTCTATTCATTCTTCATAAACAACTCATATAAAAGCGAAATCTTCCATTTACTTCAACTAAATGAGCTAACCATTTTCAGTAATTGATTCTCCTTCATATTTATTTGTAAATACAACAGCACTATGAGGATATAGTAAGCTTTAAGCGATAAGGAAACCTTCAAACACCTGGCCGCTAAGTGATAGCTTTGAAATTCCTTTCTCTTTGTTTAATCAGAAACATTTAACTGCACTTGCACATACATAAATTACAGGCTTAAGCAATATCAAAGGTTTTATGCAGTAAGATTTGGTCTACTACTTACATGATTTACCAGTTATGTAAAATGCATCCACAGGCTGTTATTAAAAAATTCAATAGTTTTCGTGAATATATATTAAACATATGCTGTTCTAATCCAAATTATTAAGAGTTGTTTCCGAAAATATAAAATGTTACAGTTGTTTTCAATGTAAAGGGAATTTTTTTGTGGAAAGATCTACTAGAAAATTGTCGCTACCCATCGTTGTTGGATGTTGGAGAACTCAAACACCAAGTTTGATGTATATCGAACTTTTGTTTCTTAAATTATACTGTTCACAGTGTTGTCTGTGTACGTCCAAAGACAGTATTACTCGACAGAGTGTTAAGGCGCATTGACCTTCAGGTGACCAGCGCTGTGATCGTCTCTTATCGGGTCTTATCTGGTCGATTAGAAGAGTGAAATATTAGTCATTTGATGTACAGTAACTTACGGAACACTCGCCGTGTGTGTGCGATAAGCTCAGGTAAACATATCTGTGTTGCAAATTTTTGTCGATACGCTTTCTCGCTTTGCCATGTAGTACAAGGGATTGGGGTTGGTTTGTTACTTGCGACTGTAATACCATAATGCTTCAACCCAAAGTCTTAACTTTCAAATTTTTATTATTGCATTTTGTTTTCATAATTTACTCAAAGTGATTAAACTAATTGCCATGCATACAGTAATTTAAGAGTGTAGCCCAAAACATACGGCAGTTTTTAAACTCCATCTCTCAAAAGGGAAATAAGACTTTAAAGCTCTTCATGCTTTTTAAGGATTCACTTTGTAAATAATACTTCTACCCACTTAACCTTACAATTAATAGATCCAGTTTGTACTTTCCTTCCGCTCCCAAAACAAAATTCGCTACATGTCCCAGTTCTGTGTGCATCTTTTGATGAAGCTGCAGTGATGATAGCAGGCATCCGGTAAATCTTGACTTCCTCTTGTTTACCGGATGAATGGACACGCTCCGGTCGCCTGTCTATAGGCTTCCTTATGGAGGTAATTTCCTCTTGAGTGCATCATGATCTTGCTCTCTTATGTTCATATTGTGCTACTTTCTACTCAGGCGCTGTGAGAAAGGCATGAAGTAATTTGCAGCTTCCTAGAACATTCTGCCTTTCTCATTTCTGATACGTTGTACCTGCAGGCGTATCTCAGGGTTCCATCCTAGCTCCACTCCTCTTCTCGTTCTAATTAACCAGTGCAATATGGACAAGTAAGCCAAAGTGTTCAACCAAACCAAACATACGAAGTATTGCATTCAACCCAGAATTTTGAACAAAGATTTCAATACAGCTTTTGGAGCCAGTGCCCGAGCGAGAACAGCGTAACTCCAAAACGAATGTCTGATATATAACAAATTTCTTACTTGGATTTAGTATCTTCCAGGGATACGACAAGAAGACTAGAAAATCCCCGCTATCCACAAGGACCCTTTAGAAGGGAACATCTTCGTTACGTTGGATTTTCTCAAAATGTGCTCAAGTATCGTTCATTAAAACATGATGTTTAAAGTATGTTTAAAGAAATAAAACAAATGATAATTATTTACAAACAGTTTGTGAAGTTCCTCAATTTGAATCAATGGTGTAAACAGTTATGTTAAACCACAGACAAAAATCTAACATACTCAGTGTTGAAACATATAATGAATCTTAAATGAATTTTTATGACAACATGATTATATATTATAAATTATTTCCTGCTAGTGGGATCAATATTCTGAAACTTCTGTTTTTGAACTACCATTCATTCTCAGTATGAGAACTCCTAAGTGGTTTACCGGGAGAAACACGAGTCAGTTGGAGAATTTAATGTCATGACTGCATGTTGTCCATAGTAGCTCAAATGGTTAGAGCGGCTGGACGGAAACCAGAAGATCCGTGGTTCATATTCCGACTATGGCATTGAATTTTTCAGTCTGGCTCTACCCTTTCATAGCGCATCCTACACACGGCTAGTGTGAAAGAGCAATTGATTTGAATTAAGATCATAGTTGTTCCGTTTTATTGTTTAGCATAACGTGCATAACAATCCCTTTTCCTTTTGTTTTCTTAGAATTTGATATTATAAGTGTCCAGCCTTCTTTTAAGAGTTTATGACGTTACCTTTTTGTTCTACCCCACCACCTATGTGCTTGAAGCGCAAAGTAGGTGGAGGCAAATCCGTTCTCCCATCTTTCCATAAGATTGGTGATTACTGGGACTGCACGCGTTAGATTGCGGTCCTATTCACGAATTATTTGAACTCGTGTTCTGCAAGCAACTTGTTGTTATAAAAGATCATTAACAACTGAAAATAATGAAATACGCAACAAAATTGATAATAAAAGGCATGGGCATTTTAGAGTTTATAGAAAGGCAGAGAAAAAGAAGTATATACATGATCAAGCTAATTACCTTAATTCTTACGGAACAAAGGTAAGTCTTTTTCGTAACGCATTTTGACCCATATTGTTAAGAATAATCTCTAATGTAAACTCACCAGCCACAGGTATTTCAACAACTGCCTTACCTGCAAAAAAAAGGAAAACAAAAGTTAGTTCCATAGCATAAGTAGTTTAAATGCATTTTTGGAATATTTGGAAACATACTTCGTCGTGGTGGTCATAAAGTGATTTAACTTAAATGTATTGCCTTTATTCCTAATTAGTTAAAAGTTAATTCCCGCAAATCTACATGGGGAATATTGATGCGAAATTCCTATCAGTCAAATGTTAGAACTAAAGGTATTCATTGGTTAATTTTCTAAATCTTATAGTCTTTATCAAAAACGTTTTCCAACATTAATCACATGCTTGTCTGTCACAATTGAAAGTGTGTTTTAAATTCAATTCAAACATCTTTCTTCATTTTGAGAGAAAAATTAGTTTACATAGTTCATCAGGTGTTGCAAACGATACAGAAATCGTAATTTTAAAAAAAACGAAAATTCTGCCACGTTATTTCAATACAGAAATAAAGAATTTGTTTTAATTCTCTGTTTTAGTAACAAAATTTAAATCTTTAAACAAACTAATCTTTGTAACATTTATCCTCAGTGGTCGAATTAAAACTAAAAACTAGCTTTAAATCTGTGCCAGGCTTTTAAAGTTATACTCCGAGTTTCTAAAGAAAATCTACGCAAATTCTTTACGAATTACTTATATGAAACTTTCAATAAAGTGTAAGGAAACTGAACATCGAGTAAAGGACATTGGAAGTAAATAAAGATCATTGGGCTGTGCACTTTTGGGAATTTAATTTGTCACTTGTTGAAGCTTTAAAGGGTTCTGAAAACTACTCCATAATATGTAAAAGAGACTAAAATCTCAAAGAGGTTTTTTGGACATGGAAACTTATTTCTGAAATTCCATTTATTATTATAAAATTTGTAAACATTATATATTTCTTCACGTCTAAATAGAGAAAAAGGAAAATTATTATATAATAATTTCTTTTCTTTCATTAACATCATGAACGGTAAATTGGCAGCAAAAATCTTGTAAAACATAAGGTCCTATTAATTAATAATAATATCATTTTAACAGAATCATAATGAAATTTCCTGAAAAAGTATTTTCCCAATTATAATAACTCATTAAATATTTAATTTTAAGGTATATCTGTTTCTTCTGTCTCATCTCCCGCATGTTTACAAAATTACGGTTCTATTTGAAACAGATTATAAGTATCTTCAATTGTGTTTGTTACAACGAATTATGTTTAACATTTTCCTGGTGTTTGTCACCACGGCAAAGTAACTGGATCGGCACATTTTGTGGAAATAATGTGCCTAATTTGCATGAAAATGAGGCCACGACAACGTATTCAATTTTAATTAAACGTGGTTTAAACCAGATATAACCGCAACCAAAAATGGATTCACAATAATAACAAGAGCTTCAGTTATGAATAATTATATAAAAACTACTATTATTCCTAATTAAAGATAACACATATATATGTTTACCAAGATGACTGCACTATCGTTGTTTATTGATGAAAACTAAGTCTTTTACAGGAGTTTCCAGACAGTCTTCTGTTTTCCCATGCAGCTTCTGTTATTTTTCTTTTCACAGAATTATTTTCCTACCACGTTTGGCTTTCTTACAAATACTTAGCCAGAAACTCAAGTTTCTCACAGTCTTCACATGTCACTCGTTGCATCTCATGAATAACAAAGAGGAAAAGCAGCAATATTCTTGATAGGCTATTTGTTTCGGTAAAGAGAAATAAGAAATAAAACGAAGGGAAAACGCTTACGAAAAGAGTATTATACTATAACTCATATCAGTAACAAAAAACACTGGAGAAAACACTGCAAGTTAGTCTTACGAACGCATATTCTATCTACTTTGTGTTAAATGAAACACATGTTTGCGGAAATTATCCCATTGTACAGGCGATCCATATAAACCTGAACCATTTCAATAGGCCATAACTTTTGAACCAATAATAGTACACACGTGCAGCTTTGGGAGAATATAATACACAATGGGGAGATTACATTACACCATTTACATCTCAGAGAAAATGTTGGAAGTGTCCTCCACCAGCATCTATACATTTTGCACTCGTCTCACCATATTCTCTTACGGATAGTATCCTCGCCAATGTTACGCATTTCTGTTCGAATGGATTCCTTGAAAACATCAATTACCTGTGGCCTATTCTTGTACACTCTATTTTTTTAAATACGTCCACAAGAAAAAATCCGGTGAGGTTAGGCCAGGGGATCTGGGAGGCCACAGATCTTTTGAGATTATTCGATTATCAAAGAAACCGGTTACAAGCTCCATGGTGGCATTAGATGTATAGCACGTTACTCTATCTTGCTGGAAATAACCTTCTCTCAATTCGATATCATCCAGCTGCTCCACAAATGTATTGAAGATGCCCGTATAAACTTCAGTGTCTACAGTCGCATCAAAGAAAATGGGACCAACGAACATGGAAGATGACACCGCCCACCACACTCCAACCTTTTCATCATGCAGTGGGGTTTCGTGGATCACTTGGGGGTTTACAGCAGCCCAATATCTGGTATTTTGTGTGTTTATATAGCCTGACAGATGAAACCATGCTTCATCTGTAAACCACGTTATGGAGAGAATGTCTGGACGTGGAATAAGAGTACCCTGATACCATCGACAGTAACTGATTCGTTTATCCTAATCTGCTTCTTTCAGTTGTTGCACCATATACACTCTGTGAGGTCGTAATCACGATTTCTTCGCAGCTCTTTGACATGTTCCACATGAATACCCTGATTCGTGGCTCAATCAACGCAACAATTTGTTTGAAGAATTCAATAGACTTCTGCGAACATCTGCAACAGTCTCTGCATTCAATGGCGGTCTGTTTTCCACTCTCACTAATGAGTATACCAGTTGTCTCAAGCTTTCTTACGAGCGATAAAATTGTTGCCTTTGTCGGACATTAGATTCTCTTCGAAATTCTGTTGAGTTGTTACCAAGGAATTTGTCTTCCAATATGTTTTCAAAATGTAAACTTGCTCTCGTAGTGAGTACTGCATGTTGATGTTATGACTGCACATTTAAGGCTGTCAACTGTCAACAATTGTCAATGCTGTCAATTCTCCCAAAGCCACTGAAATCATTAAAACAAATTTCTACATTCTACGAGCTTTCAAAGGGACATTATGGCCTATTGAAATGGTTC
Organism: Mantis religiosa; assembly: GCA_030765055.1. NCBI lineage: Eukaryota > Metazoa > Arthropoda > Insecta > Mantodea > Mantidae > Mantis > Mantis religiosa. The sequence continues at coordinate 85,796,009 of CM060959.1, forward strand.
AGGTTGATATGGATCACACTGTACATTCCTTGATATTTAAATTTGTTAAGAGTGAATTTTGTAAAGACTTTGGATTTTTTTTTATTTACGTCCTCAAACCTTAAGCCATATCGGACGATGAATGGAATGGGTGAAATGATGCTCAAATGAGCCCGGGCTCCATAGAGCTTAGAGTTACCCGACATTCGTCTTTCAGGATAAGGGAAAAACCCGGAAAAACCTTATCCTGGTAACTCACCCTGACCAAGATTCGAACTCGGGACCTCTTGAACGTGAGGCAGAGATGCTACCACCACGCTCCCGAGGCGGGCACTTTGAAAGTGGTTTCTCTTTACATGACAGAGACGGAAAAAAATAACGACTTCCCATTACAGAAGACTTAAATTATATTAAAATGTTAGCCAACAATAAGGTATACCTCGGAACTATTTAACTCCTAAAACACATTAACTGAACTGGACTACGCTACAGAGGCGATTAAGGGATCAGTAAACGCTAGGTATTCATTCCATTGCACCGCACAATTCCCACAGAAACAGCTATAATGTAGCAGCAATCAACAACAAATAAGCATAACCCACAACAAGACAAAAAATGAAATATTTCATCGAGGACTGATCACCGCAGCGAGGAACCTGAGAACACTAGTTGTATCGATACATCTCGATATAAACCGAAACTTCAACCTCGCCACGACCTTGCGTTTAACCGCGTTCTGCAATTTGCCTGGTAAGCTGTATCGGAGCTGCCTTCCTTCATTCTGAGATAGGAACAACGAAACTCTCTTCTCTTGCACAGTTTCAGGTCAAAAGTAGTGATTTACTAATGCCAACATAACGGAAACAGTCTCTTGCTGGGTTTTCATTTATCTGGAGACCTTCACCTACTTTACTTTTTCGTCAGTGCGCTGCTGTTTCGCTACTTGTTGATTAACAAGTAAGCAGAAAGAACCATTCTGTCACATATCTTTTTCCAACCATTTCTTAACTAACTATTCTTACAAAATCTACCCGAGACGAACAACTGAAATAATTTTATTCCAAAGCTCCCTGAAACTACAATTGGAATAATTGAATGTGGTAGGCTTAGGCAGTCCTTTAATAGCTGGTCATCCCGTGAAATCTTTGAAGTTCCATTCTCTTTACAGCCGGACATAAAAAAGAATAAATACTGAATGCTTCCTATATTATGCATTAATTATTTACTGCAATTATATAAAACCCACCTCTGCAGCGCATGTGATAGTGTTCAAGAGGACCCCGAGTTCAAATCTCGGCAGGATGAGTTTTATCTGGATAAGGTTTTGCCGTTTACCCTTAACTTGAAATATGAATGTCTGGTAACTTTTAGCTCTATGGACCATGGGTTCATTTGAGCATCATTTCACCCATTTCATACATCGTCCAATATGAATTAACGTAGTTCGACGTAAATTACATTACATATATGCACTGATTGATTATAAGAAAACAATAAAGTAACATAATCTCTATTTTCAAACAAACTTTATTTTAAACTTCAATAAAGTTGCAATTTAGCTGGATAACAACTTTAAAAAGGTTGTTATTCAAACTGTTTCCAAACATTTTCCCTATTCATTTCATTATTTTTTGGCGCTGCTTGCCCAATTGAAAGGTTTATTTCTTTTTGTCGCCTGGTCAAATATTTCAGCCGCCATATTACTGTTTTGAGTTTCTCGTTTGTCTTCACTGCTTATGTGATCGCTATACCCAACAGTGAAGAAGCATGTGATAATTGCTGAGCAGTAATTGTGCATGGTGTGTAATTATCGATTTAGTGATCAGCTATTGGTCAATATTTGTCGAATCCTAGTACTTGATTGGTCTATACGAGGATAGTGACGTATGTGTGAAATAGTTTGAATAAGTTTTTTTCCCGAGTTTTTCACGGAACGCGTCTCTTTAGCTTCGTTCTGTTGAATCCTCCCATAATTGAATCTCAGATACACTAATGCCCGAGTTTTTCCTTACCCTGAAAGATGAGTTTTGGGTAACTCCTAGCTCTATGGAGCCTGAGCTCATATGTGCATCATTTCACCCATTCCATTCATCGTCCGATATGACTTAATGTTGGGGAAAGTACATATAATTTCTTTATAGTCTTGCCGTATCAACTTTGAAATACGCATTATTTAATAAAGCTCTCATTACCACAGGCTAGAAAATGTCTGGTATGGCGATGTCTCTAAGCGCCGAGTCCACACCAACACTTAGACTGAAAGCTTTATGGCCCGTAGAGCCGAGCCCCTTCCACACAGAAGTACATAAACCTGGAGAAGTCCTCGACTCAATTCTCTATTCCACACCGGCCATAATGCGTACGAGGTGAATGTAAAGATACGGTCGTGGGCAACAAAGAAATTGTCTACCCAACATGCATTAACATATATGACATATTAGACACGTTTTTGACCTTCGTATGTATGTACCAATCAGCGATTTGCCTTCGGTTCCACTGCATAATGCATTAAGAATGCTGATTGATTCGTCTTTGCAATTTCTGAAGGTGGAAACTCCTCTTCTAATATTAACAACTTATTTCCGTTTGGTCATAAATGAAGACGTAATATACAAGCATAAAAATATATACTTTTACTTTCTCTACGTATTAATAGTAAACAGAAAAATGATTGTATTCCCCCCAAAATTTTCATATCGTTATTTCACGAAAATTGCAATTTTGCGATAACCTACTTAAAAAAAGCAATTTCTGTGTGTCTTGGCTGTGAAAAAATGATTCAAAACTGAAACCTATGATTAAGTCCAGCGTTTTTTATTTTCATTTACGTCTTCCAACGTTAAGTCATGTCGGACAATGAATGAAATGGACCGTATACGCTACAGGGGTGGGCCTTCAGCTTCTTCCAAATTGAATTTCCTAGAAACATCTTCGGAAGTCCCTTATGACTTAAGCATACGTATTAAACCCTAAGAGATATTCAAAAATTTAAAAAAAAATATATATATATATAATCAATTCCAACACATCCCAAGTTATTGGTTTGAACTGCCCAATACTTGATAGCAATTGTTTGGGTAGCAGTTTCCTCAGTCTGCAAGTTAAATACCGGATTGGATATTTAATATCATTCATTCATTGCAGGCTGGCAGGCTGTTTGGAACAGCCCGAAGGGTGGTCAAATCGTGTACCTGCTCTGGGAAGAGCTTTACCACGTAGTGGTGGGATGTGGATGATGTAGGATGACGGGTGAAAATTAAGTGGGTGTAGAGAAGGGAGGTAGCTTGTTGCTCCTCGGGGAATGATGAACCGGGTGCTACAGTCAGCGTGCACCGCTGGTGGATTAGTTAATAAACTTGGAAGAAGATAAGTAGAATTTTGAGTTTTCCAGATTAAATATTGGATATCTGTAATTTAGTTTAGGCAGGAATGGGGATCATGTGGTTACCGGTAATGACCACAAGACATGCGGGGTAACCGGTATCGCTTTATGCGACGCTCACGAGGTACATAGTCCCCAAGGGATCTGACTAGGGCGCTCTGATGGTGAGGCAAACTCTCGAAGAATTTGGTGTCCCGGCGCCTAATTTCATCCTCCACATAGCGGAGGGATGAAGCCTCGTGAAGTAGTCTCACGGGGAACCTTGTGCATACAGAATAAATAATCCGAAGACATTTATTCTGTGCACGTTGGAGCAGTACCAGGTTTGAGCCCGCGGCCATACCCCAGACTTCGCACGCATAGAGCATGACAGGGAGGACCAGAGCCATAAAGAGGTGCAACTTTAGGGAAACAGACATCGCAGACCGAAGCACAGGGTATAGTTATGCCACGGCACCACACGACCGATGCGCTTGCTCCCGGATGTGTTCCCGAAAAGTTAGGCCCTTGTCCAGCTTGACTTCCAAGTATTTGATTGAATTCTCCCACCTAATCCCTTGCCCAAAGTAGGTGAATGTGGGGAAGTTGGCGGGAAAGCGGCGCTTGAAGAGCCAAAGTTCCAACTTTACCCTAAAACAACGGTAAAAATGAAAACAGAAGGTAATGGAGAATGCACTGCAATATATCGAGAGTTACTGAAAGCTGCGTGGTAGGCTGCGTGGCACGTGTAGAGCAATATGATATTGGTAGAGGTATCCGCCACATACAGAAGAACCATGAGGTATCTCCTAATGCGATATCACAATGAATTTTTATTGGTACTGAATTGCTTAATATTTTCCAACTATTTTTTCGCACCATGCTATACTTTCCCCTGTGTGATTTCACAGGCATTGCCTACTAATTTGGAACAACAACACGACTACCTATTTAAGTTCGACATAACGCAAGATATGAACACCAAACTGGCATTAGAGGAACTGAAAGTACAGGATATTGCGACACGTACATCATTAGCAAGATGGGATACGCTCCAGTGCTCTGCCTTCTAAATAGTTTACCTTTGTTATTCTTTCTGGCAGCTTTTCCAAACTTTCACTTGTCACCTTCGCTTCGACCTTTTCTGCAGGTTTTTGTCACTCCTCCTCTGTACATCGCTCTCAGTAGCGGTTCGTAGTACAGAATTTACCATTTATGTCAGCAGTTTAATATATTTTAATATTACAAAGGAAACCTTGAATGTTATACTAGGGAAATATAAATTACATGGCAAAAAATATACAACGAAATACACCTGTAATATTTTGGACAAAATAGCATTTGAAATTTGTGTGCTATACTAAAACAATATGACTCAATTGTATATGTTTGTATTTCTTCTGGAATGCACGAGCACCCATAATGAGAACTGCTTATAAAGAATAAGAGAATCTTTGTAGCTTAAACATGGTGTACTGATTAGTAAACTTTGTCTATATTTGCAGATTTCACGGCGCACTTCTTGTTTGCTCTATAAAATACGGGGGTAGTCTGAAAAGTTCTCGGCCTGACCAAGAGATCGCGGCACTACTTGCAGGATTTTTTCCCTTACATTGGTACACATGTTAATAGACTTTATATAAAATTACAAGTCATTCTAGGCAATAGTTGTCTGTAGGCCAGGGGACGTGTGACGTCAGCTCCGTCAGTTATAACCGCCAAATATGCCCCCGAACGAAAGGCAGGTTAGCGTGTGACGTCACCGCGCTGATTTCTGCTGCCCAAGAGGAAGGAAACAGTTTGATGTGTTGGGGTTTCGACAGCGTAGGATAGACAGGAAACGTATCGGGTGTTAAAAATATGTACAACTTACATATTGGGTGTTGTAATATTAATGCTGATTGCTTTAATCACACAATTGTTCATAGTTTATAAACAATTACATTTTAGCTCTGTGCTATGAGAAAATATATAAAACTTCAACTCGTAGTTTATATGAAGGTCAGGCATGTTATAAAGTAAATAAAATAAAACCTAAAGTAGTTTTCTCTGAAAATTAGAGACCAATTCAGAACAAAATTACGTGGACATTTTCCGACACTTTCTGTTTCGTTTTTGTTTAACTAGTTTATCAATGTTAGAACGTAATGTCTAAGAAATTTGTAATCGAAAGCTGCATGTTAGATTATGATACGACAATGTACTTCGGGGTTTGGACTTAGAGAAAAAAAAATTGTTCACACACATATGTCGAGCCAAACATACACAATGTCCGTGCGGCAAGTGAATACAACCTCGGAAATCTGGTTTGTGGGACATTGTTGTAGAAAACAGCCAAGTCTTTCTTGTGTGTATATTTCTCCTTCAATAACTGGTCACATTGTAAATTTAACAGTCCCATTTGGTACGCGGCAGCTACATTGTTGTCATCTAGTGCGCTACACTTGACTGAACCCTCAGATTCTGTACTCACAGCTCTATTTATATAGGCAACTTGCTACTAGACGGCTCTTGCCTGACGTCACACGTACTGCAGGCCTCGCTCCCTCCTGAAATACGTCACAACTCTCGAAGCTGTCTTCCTCTGCTGTTGGCTGTTTGAAGCAGCGGAAGTGAGCATTGCTTTGAACATGGAGAAATGTGAGTATCGTGCTGTGACAAAATTCTTCATAAAAGAATGTTTAACACAAACAGAAATTCATTTGCGGATTGTAAATGTGCATGGAAACTATTCACCTTCAATTTCCACTGCCGATTATAAACGAGGCCGTGAACGCGTCCAAGAAGATCCACGTGAAGGGCGTTCGAAAACTGTAACCACATCGGAAATCATTGAAAAAGTGCATCTTGAAGATCGGAGTACAAAGTTGCGTGAAATTGCTAGTGCTCTTGGAATTTCAAATGAACGTACTGGTCACATCTTGCATCAGGAATTAAACATGAAGAAACTTTGCGCAAGATGGGTGCCACGTATCTTACTGTGGATAAACGCATTCGCACGACACTTTCTGAAAAGTCCTTGGCGTATTTTCAGAAGAACAGACGTGCGCCAATACGTCACAATGGATGAAACGTGGATTCACCACTACACACTCGAATCCAAGGAGCAGTCGAGGCTGGGGATAGAAGCTGGTTCTACAGCTTCGAAGAAGGCGAGGACGGGGCCATCGGAGGGAAAGATCATGGCATCATTGTTTTGGGATGCCAAAGGAATTTTGTTGATTGACTGTCTCGTGAAAGGTAAAATCATTCCTGGAAAATACTACTCTCAACTTCTAAACAAACTGAATGCAGGCATTCGTGAAAAAAGACTCAAGCAAAACAGAAAAAAAGAACTGTTTTGCATCAGAACAACGCTCCTGCCCACAGAAGTGTTTTGGCAATGGGGAAATTGAGAGATCTACAGTATGAAGTGCCGAAACATTCATCATATTCCCTAGATTTGGCTCCTTCGGACTTCATTGTTTCCAGAACTGAAGAAATTCCTCGCTGGTAGGCACTTTTCATCCAATGAGGAAGCAATTGCGACTGTAGAAGGGCACTTTCGGGCACTTCTAGATGAACACTACAGAGAGGGGACAATTGCACTGGAACACTGCTGGACAAAATGTATTGATATTAGAGGAGATAATTATGTTGAAAAATAAAACTACTTTGAAAGCATGAATATATCCTTTTTCAGTATCAGACCGAGAACTTTTCAAACCACCCTCGTACTATTACTACATTTTAATAGAGGCAAATATTTGCAGAAATGGCGTCATTGGACATCCCATTGTAGGTGAGCTCTAAAAGGCAACAGAAGGGTTATTGTTTGTTGGCTTTTAACTCTTATGACCATAAGAAACAAACAAATACCGAGTGAGCACTTTAAACATTAAAAAGCATTGGTAAATTCAAACCAAGAATAGTGCATATCTTACAAATGATGTCAATTCAAGTTTTATATTAGCCAGAAAGTGATTCGTTAGCATTTGTCTATTTCTCATAAACATTAGGTAAACAAAATATATTCAAAATAAAGGGCAAGACACGAGTTACTCGCAGAAAATTCAAGCTATGCATTTAATTAGTCGTAAACGTAATAAAAATAGTAGGCTATTTTTTGAGAAATAATGAAAAAGTTTTATAGGATAGTATAGGGTTTACGCATTTACATAAAAGGGTTCTCTTTTAGAAAAAATGCATAAAGTTTGGTTAAATACTTGGGAGAGTGCTACAGAATGTTCAAAGGGCAATAATACCTTTGTTAATAGATTTAGTGAAGGGAAAGCCAGTGGGAGTCGAATGCTGGACACAAGTCTGTGTTATCTGACCTCCTGCTGGTAGGCGCATTGTCGTACGTCACCCGTGAGTTATGGACTTATTTAAATAGGGAATATTGGACATCGTCCAGTACGTCCTCACCTAGAGAGGGCCCCATAGAGGTCTCTATGTCACATTGCTGAACTTCAGGGGCAAGCATATTCAAATTGTGTTCTTTCGAGACGTCCCAATCTTACTTAAGGCTCCAGATCGCATTAGACATTTCCTATCAGAAAACACACATGTAAATACAAAAGATCACAGTGCACTTCCTGTCTGGCATTACACGACAGATGTGATTTCACCACGTAAACAATGATAAATCGTTTACCAATCCTCTGTAAATTTGCAAGAAGACAGACAAAATTATACATTTGTTTCGTGTTGTAACACGACCTCCAGTGGGAAGACAGTCCTCAATTTTATTAGACTGAAATCTCAACAAAACAGAGTGATACTGGCCGTCTGTAATCACCCCATCTACCGTCATACCCTTACTTGGCTGGAATTCATTGCTCTATCCGGTAAGAATGTATTCACATTTTCAATCAGAATACCTCTGGATTTGAGTAAATAATGCTCCCCTCTACTACTGAAACATCTAGGCTGCCATGTCAGTCTAATTTTAAACTGGATTACACTATGTTTTTCAGAGAAGAATCATGTCATATTAGAAATAAAGTCATACGATTAGGTTTGGCCAATAAAGACCTACGAAAGAACGGTGCCGTTCAAAAACGCAGGAAGGTCATTCAAAAGGGAACAGAAAGATTTAAAAGACATTTCTATAAATGTCGCTTCAAATTTAAGATTAGGGACATTTTCGAGGAATCTTCGTCTAAGGAAATATTTACACCCGGGGTGTAAACTCAGAAAAAATGTTGTAAAAGCCAGATGTAGACGTAGTGATTAAGATACGCCAATGTTTATCTCCTTGAAGAGTGTATATTTTTAATGCACCAGAGGTACAATTCTAAATTATTTCCGCAGCCTTTGTCAAGAACGGAAAAATTTGCGTGACCAATTGCACTGAGACTGAAGGGAACGAGTGCATTATCTAGTAAAATTAAAAGTGTCAGGCCACACTTTCTTGGGTAATTATTTCAGAAGGTATTCAAGATGACAGCTCTGAATAAATGTGAATGAATTAAAACCATGCACAGCTTTTCGCCCGTCGTAGATCTACGTGTTCTTTATAAAAGAAAACCAGAATATACGGTAATCCTAAAATCCGAAACCGTATATCATAGCGGGTGAAGGAACCTCCAAACTGGATTTCAGCAACGAAAATTCACGAAGGCAACTCTTCCAGCATTGAAGGTAAACAGCCTTAAACCGAAGAAGAAGCAGACAGCCCGCTTCAAATTGATGCCGCAGACATGGTGCCTCAAATATCACTGAGTAATAATTCACTTCCATGACCACGAAGCTCTAGATACATTGTGTAGAATTAATTATAATAAGTTGAATATAATTTCAACACGTTTAAGATCTCGGGAAACAAGCCAGGTGAAAAGACGATTAGAAATCGACGTTTCGGGAGCGTACATCGCTCCCATCATCAGGATATATTAAGAAATGGTATAACCACAAAATATATAACACAAATATCAACAAAGACAAAACACTACCAATACCCGCATCACTGAACAAAAGACTTGTAGCAGTTATTTTTATACTTATAGCAGTTATGTTAGGAATAGTCAACGATATTAGTATTTATAATAAAATAATGAAGTAATGTAAAGTAGGTAATGGTGTAACCATGACAACATAACAGGATAAGTTCTTGAATGTTTTAAAAAGATTTTGTTATTCTGCTTAGGAAAGTCTTAGGGTTAAGACGTGTGTGTGCAGAAACAATTTTGTGTATGCATCAAAGATGCATAAGCTCACCGTAGAATTTACTGCTGGTTGTAAAAAGACTACATTAATAACATTTGTAATTGTATCAAAGAATTTAAAATTGTTTATGAGGAACTAATTTCTGTCTTTGAAGAAGAAAAGTATTATTCATTCTTTAGAGATAGTAATACTATCTTTATCAGCCCCGTTACCGCGATTGTGGGCGATAAAAAGTTCTCATCGCTCAACAATTACAGATGCGCCTAATTATCCAGAGTTGCAGGAGAAATTTCTAGATTTCTTCAAGATCGTTACCAAAGGTTGGAAATTAATCTGCAAACACCATCATCCCAAATAATCCTACTTCAAGTTGGTGCCACAACGTGGTGCATCATCATAGCATCTTCAAACACCATCATTGCGCTTAAAATAATCGCTTCAAGATGACTTCTCTACCTGGGGCTTCAAGATAAGCCACAGGGAGATCATTTCAAACATAATTCTCCAAAATAACCGCAGCACCGTTTTCAGTAAATTAATACCATTTTATAACATTTCTTAAAATATCCTGATGATGGGATTTATAATCGTCTTTTCACCTGGCTTGTTTCCCGAGAATATCTTAAACATATTCGTCGTCAGGAAAGCTTCAGATCGTAATTTCAATACAGTTTCCATTATACCCCAACTGACTTCTTTAGATTTATCTTAGTAAATGAAAGATATATCACTTTAAACCGGATTTGGTGGGGATGAAACCTAAAACAAGTAGTTTTAAAGGTTATTATTTTTGTTTACATGTATTTTCTGAAACACCCTTCTAAGTTAAACAATTAATTTACTGGAATATTACTGGAAAAGTATCAACACTTCTGTTCATATATTAGTTACAAAAACGTTTTCAAACGCAGAGACGTTTAGTAACAGTGTGTTTTGCCTTGCAGGTAGGCAAAGCCCAGCTTTTCGCAAAATTGAATGCGCATACTGTCTCCGATACAGCTGCGAAGTTGTTACTGCATTACGGGAATGATATTAATAACGTCCATGGTTCTTTCATACACTGTATTCACAAATATTTAATGTTTATTAAATTCTAAACTCTGAATTAGACTGCAGGGGCAAATTCTAAAAATAAAGGAAACCTAAATTGAACGTAGGATGTATATGGTTATAAACCACATAAAAATAATTTAAAAAAATTATAAACGGCTAATTATTGTTTATTTAGGATATAATAATTTCTTTTAAAGGTTTGGTTAAGTAACTGAAATTTTAAGAACTATGTAAGAGCCAGATGTACACCTTGCTACTAACAAATACAGAACAAACCCATCTATTTATCAAAGTAGTCGTTAATAAAATAAAACTGATATATTTTACTTAAAAGAATGTAATGAAATGTAGTAAATTTCCTAAAATATATTATTTTCATTTAAACATTCAATAAAAAGGCAACTTGGTAATTATGTTTACATTTATTTATTTGTTTGTTATCCAATTCAATTTTGTGATTCCTATTTTACCCAAAGGTAAATTAGGAATATGGTTTACAAATTATAAACTGAATATAATAACACTAACAAAACATAACCAAATACAATATCAAGTTGACACAGTAAACATCCTTTAGCTTAAGAAATATTTTGTTCAAGGAAGCCATGAAATATTGATAAGGTTTGTAATTCATCAAAGTGTGTGTAAGTGGTTTTGAAAAAGTGTAACCTAAGGATTGAAGCAATAATTCAAGTTCGTGTCTTTCAAAACAGAAAATAGGGAAATCTTGAAGATAATTTCCACAAATACAATCAGAGGTGGATTTGATTTTGAATCGAAATAAGTAACCTGAAAATTTGTCATGTCCAGTTAAGAATTGAGTGAGAACATAGCTAGGATTAACTAATTTACATTTGTCTATCAGAAACAGTTGGGAAATATAAATCCTTACTCAAAGCACCACAATTACTTTTTAACCAGTATTTATTCCGGTCGTGGATGACTATGTCCTTCAATGTTTACTGGAAGATCTGAAGTCGCAGCTCTCTTTGCAAGCTCATCTGCACGTTCATTTCCGGCAATCCCGCGTGTGCCCGCCTCGGTAGCATAGTGGTAGCGTGTCTGCCTCACGTTCAAGGGGTTCCGAGTTCGAATCTCGGTCAGGGTGAGTTACCTGGGTAAGGTTTTTCCCAGGGTTTTCCTATATCCTGAAAGACGAATGTCGGGTAGCTCTAAGCTCTATGGACCCTGAGCTCATTTAAGCATCATTTCACCCATTCCATTCATCGTCCGATATGACGTTGGAGGACGTAAATTACAAAAAAGAAAAAAAATCCCCACCTGCCCTCTGACCCATGAGATACACAGCTTAGAACTGCTTAATATTTGATTCCTTATTTCAGCTGCAATAGGACTGCTGTTTTTTTGTATGTTTCAAAGCAGCAAATGCTGCTTGTAAATCACTGTACAGGCGTGCGGTACATTGTAAGTTGTTGCACCATTTTACTGCTTTACGAAATAATTGCTAATAATTCAGTTTGTTTTTATCGAAGATATAGCAACCATCACCATGTGAAGCTTGCGTGTGGAACCATTTATTCAACCATTGATGCGACGTTGCAAATACAAAAATTGTTAACTCTTTTTTTTTCCTTAAAAAAGAACGTCAAATTCTGACAAAGTGAGATGCCTAAACAAAAAGCATAAGATTAAATTACTGTTCTACCATATATTTCAATTCAATTTGTCTCAATCGTTCCGTTAATGAATTACAACAAAACAAGTGTTCAGGGAGAACTTTTGTGTCTAGTAACGCAGGTTTAAAAGCGCCAGGTTTGAAGGGGGGGGGGGCGGGAAGACCGCCTGTTGTACTACATTGTTGTCAAGTCGAGGTAACTCGAGATGACGTCCAAGGAAAAACGGTGTAGAATGTCAACATGCAACATGTGACGCGAAGAAGGAGTGGCTATACCTCAAAACACAACATAATCTGTTTATAGTAAAACCTTTTTATTCTGTCTGGTGCTGGTCACACAACGGATATTGCATGACAGCATGACAGGTGCTTCCAACAAATCCTTATTTACCTTCTGAGGTATTATATTCCAAAACGTCTGTATCGTGATTACCTTGAAAATACGCGTTTTGAGGCACCTGAATAAGAAAACTAAAATATGTATAACTATGTTTATGAACAGTATAATTTATAAAAGATCCGCCAAGAATTCAAGAAAATCCAACACAAATACATGGGAGTTTTTCAACAAATATCTTCTTCTTCTTTAACTTTGCTAGTTACACCACTATAGTACTGCATGGCAAAGCGAGAAAGCGTATCGGAAAAAATTCGCAACACAGAGATGTTTACCTCAGCTTATCGTACTTACACGGTGAGTCCAGTGTATGTATACTCTGTTAAGATATAATCATGTCTTCTGGACAGCAACGTGTCATACATCGGCAGGCGCGAGAAAACGTATCATATAGACACACGCAGCTTCCAATCGCTCTATTTGTGTTTCGTAACTTACTGTACATCAACTTACTAATATTTCACTCTTCTAATCGAACAGATAAGATCCGATAAGAGACGATCACAGCGCTGATCACCTGAAGGTCAATACGCCTCAATGCTCTGTCGAGTAATAGTGTTAGGGGATTCCTCGGTCACGGCGCTCTCCTTCAATAAATATCATTTATCAAAAAGTGCTCTTATGATTTCGATGCAAATATACCTTTAAGATATTTTCATGACAAATGAGCTGTATATACCTTTCTAATTTTCCGTAATGAGGCCGAAATACTCTTATATCCGGACGCCCCTTTATATAACTGATAAATCACAAGAGAGCTTACTACACAAAACGTTTAAACCTGTTTAAAGCTTAGAATGATCACATAACGACTAAATCATAAATAAATTGACTATCGCCTAATATCTTAGCTATTCTTATTACACCTACAACACAAAACCATTAATACAAACGTTTTCCTCGATCCATATAAATTAGATAGAAGAGTGTTTAAAAGTGTGTAGAGAAAACCATGTAACTGTATTCAAGCTCTTTTCTTTTTTAAGGCCAAACAACACTAAAATTCAGTGTTAAATTGAAATAAATTTTCAAAAATTAAGCATAATAAATCAAACGTGTAGTTTATTTAACGATTTAAGAAGTGTTCTGAACTCTATCTACAGATAATGAACTTAAGTAGAATGATTAGACCCAATGCCATCTACCAAGGGAGACTGGAAGCAAGGATACAGCTGCCTAACACTAAGGTCTCTAAGGACACTATCAAAGCCGAGATACAGTTCCCTAGCAGCCAGGCCTCTGTGGTTATGTGATAAAGCACTGGTATGGTATTATCGTACTGCTCGAATGATTACCGTGGCCCTATCTTTGTTAATAGAAACCTTTCAGATAACGCACTGATTACTCCACGTGGACATAACATCTATCTGTCATTTGTGATTACTGCGCATTCCATTGGCTGAAGTGATGCGTTCATTGGGCTCAGCACACGTCCGAGAAGCGCGTCAGTACTCCTCTAACTTTTCCGAGAATAATCAGTGCGTTATCTGAGAGGTTTCTATTAACAAAGATAAAGCTATGGTAACGGTTCGAGTAGCACGATTATACTGTCTGCTCACCAAAAGAAGACAAGACAGAGGAATTAGTAACGTAATCACTAGCTCACCTTTTGGATACGATAAGGATGCTAAGTTCATGTACAATAGGCAATGTAACATAATTCATCCATACATAATACCTACCACTGCAGTTACTGAGCATTAGATCTGGCAGCAAGGATGACTCATATGTACTCTCATACACTCATTTCGTAGTAAACAGATCCACTACCAGAGCAGATACACAGTTAATTGTCCCTCACACACCGAGCCACGAAGCCGACAAAAAAATTCAAGGCAGTTCAGGGGACGGGGCCTCTATAACTGAACAATTGGAAACTGCCCAGGTAGGCATCCACTCTCCCTGGTCCAAGAACGGTCTAACAGGTGGACCTGGAGATTGGAAACCGTCCTTCCAAAGGAGGAAGTGTCTACCAGGAGAATATCATCCTGCCATGCAACACTGAAATTCCTGGCGGCCGGGGCGATCGGGGAAACACCCAAAAAACCCATGGGTCACGTAGGTCGGTCTCGGGAATCGAACTCAGGCCGCAAACCAAACCACCTGAAATTTGAAAGACTGGACTTTGCAAGATTTTAAGTTGATGTTCAATTCAATGTTTGTTTCACGCTTGCGCTTGATTTTCATTGTGAATGGAGCTTAATTCTTCCCACCTTGGGCCTTATATTTCACAAATTCTAACATGGCGCGACCTTACGTTTGGGAGTGGGACAGTTTACTACTTGAAAAATATGCGGAAGCTCCAGACTACACGACCGACAACAACAACGCTATAAATACCAGAAGCTCACATTACATCGTAACGTTATTTCTATGGCTTGCGTACAAACCGCTGGCTCGGATTACAAACAAGAGTTGAACACAATGCGCAGACGCGAATACGCCGCGCCCATCTCATCCAACAATTGGTAAACAACTGCCATGCGCCTCTACGCCACGAGGGTAGACACCCTGCTTGGCATTCCTGATGAATCGATCAAATAAAATGGTTTTCGATTTTGTTTGCGTTTAGGTGGTTTATATTTCTCAAAATCAGTAAAACGGGGAAAGAAAACTTAACTATATTCATAGATTTTGCCTGCCCATTACAGTTTAATTGAAAATTTTCTATAAATCGAGATAAACGTTTACAGTAGCTTGAAGTTATAAGATGGACAAAGGAAACCGACTAAGAGACTTTTAAAAGCTGGTCGTTAAATGCGACACTATTGCGATAAACAAATGAATGCGACAGCACTTTAAAAGCGACAATGTTGACAAATTCAAACCAATAACAATGGAATGTCTACGGATGTTGCAAAACGAGTTATCGTTAATAAATTGAGTGTTCCCTCATGTTTTGTGTGCTATCTTTTTTGTTTCTTGTGGATAAAATAGGATTGACCTAAGAGGAACATTCGGAGAGGTAGGATGGGGCGAGAGGAGACAGAGGGCGGCCGACACAAGGAGTCACGATGGGGCAGAGGGTGGGTGCCCTACTACTGACCAGTTGGAAACTCCCCGACAAGCCAGTTCAGCAGATATTACTCCCACCGTTCTGAAACGGCCCACTAGGTCAGCCTAGAGACCTGGGACTGTCCTACCGGAAGAGGAAGTGTTTACTCAGAGCCTATCATCCTTCCATACAGCGCCCAGACTCCCGCCGACACTTCTAGCCTAAGAGACCACCAGATGAGAGATGATGTCAAATGATAATGGAGATGAAATGGAGGGACAGGAAATTTAGGAGATGTAATTAACCCACCCAGCATTCGCCAAGTGACCTGGAAAAACCCATGGATCAGGTAGGTCGGCCACGGGAATAGAAACCAGACCTCCCGAATGCGGGTCACAGACGAAACCGCCTGAGCCATTTCGCTAGGTATCTCTTATGACTTACAGTTCGGCCGCTCTTTCTCCGGCTCTGACTTTTCTCGATAGTGGGAAGCAGGTTGTTGCCAGTTCCTTAGCAGTAATTTCAAGCAGAGGGATTGTGTATTTTAAATATTTCACGTATTCGCATATTTCACGAACCAGAAGCCATATTATTATAATAGCGATAATAATAGGACTTACGAACACTAAATATCGGAATTCACGCACGCAAAATATAGCAAAGAAAGTTCACCAGCGCAAGCAGCTAAAGCCACGTGGCTCAAACAAATTTAACCTGGCAACATGATGTTGGGTTCGGGAGCCACGCCTAGCAGCGACAATGCTGATTGGCGCTAGCAGACAGTTTTAACCTCCTGACAACATCGGATGTAGAGACTCCCAGTACTACCAACAGATGCAGTTAGTGTGTGTAAAAAGTGTGAACGAAATATTCGAATAGAGTAGTGTTATAATAAATAGCTTGCATTATAATGAAATTGCAATTTGGATTTCAGTGTTTTAAACCTAATATAGTCTTATATTTTCACTCTAAAATTATTTTGAGGATATATTTTCAACTGCTCATTACTGTATGTTGGTACTATTAACCTTGCCCTTCCACCTCTTGCAGTCGCAAAACGCCAGAGCCGGAGATACAACGGACGGATTGTAGTAGTAGTCGTAACAGTAGTAGGAGGAGTAGTGGTAGTGGTAGTAACCCATGGCGCGACAAGTTACATAGGGTCAAGGTCTGCCAACCCAACTGCCGGCTTCACGTCCACATAGGCAAGGTAGAAGCGAGCAATCATCCAACCGATACGGGGAAGAGATGTGGTCAGCATCTCGGTACTCCCAGACGGAAAATTGGCTTTCTAGACCAGGGTCGCGAGTTCCTCAATTTCCTCACGATGCTGAGTGGGCAGCAGTCCTATACCCGGGACTTAAAATCCGCCACCCCCAGGGATGGGATCGAACCCAGGCCGCTTTCCGTGGCAGGGAGCCAAGCCTTAGCCCACTACGCTACGGCGCAGGACCTTATGACTTTGTACCTATACCTAACTGTAGCACAAGGTCCCTCCTGAATGAAGAGAAATTCCCAGGAAATTATTCTTCTTCTTCTTCTTCTTCTTCTTCTTCTTCTTCTTCTTCTTCTTCTTCTTCTTCTCTTGGTATAAGACACAGTATTGTTCATTTATTTTCCTCCCACCTTTATGCCAATTTAGGCGTCGGGTGAGGGAGCCACTACTATGGATCAGGGAGGGGAATCCAGGCTCGAATCTAAGATGAGAGTGCCAGAAAATGTAATGTAATAAATATTATGTCATTACATATCTGAAATATACGATATTTTAATAAAATTTCGGGAAAATAAAAAATAACGAGAAAATTTCTAAATAAAATTTAGTTAGATGTAAGAGGATTTCATTTAAAAATCATCTTGTCGCTTTCTTGCGGTCAAAAATGCCACTTTTACCCTGCACCTATCCACCAAAAAAAATTAAAATGTAGAGCTACAACTTCCATTGCTATTCAAGAAGTGTTTAGTTGATGTACGCTTGCAACAAATCAATTTTACATCAAAAGATACAAGTTATTACTAGCTTTATGTTAATTTATTTCCTTTGGAATCTGCTGTTGCAAACACACGCTGCCAGTGTCTGCAACCATAAAAGTTTTCCTGCTGCAGTAATTACTTCTGAAGCTATAAATTAAACGACAGTTTGATGCTATAATTAAAAGTTGCCTATATCGCTGGCAGCTAGGCACTTAAGAATTATGAGAGTGCCATTTGGAATTATCGGGCTGCCTCTTTCTATAAATAAATATGAGTAATACGTTACCAACAAAAACTTCGAATTTCAAACCATCTGTCGCTGAAGATCTATTGCTTTTGTTTTCCAATACCTTTTCTGCATTTATTGTATAAACGTTTCTGCAATATAATTGAAAGCTTTTGGTTGTCAAAATAAATATTTTGTTTGTTGACGACGATGTCAGTTGCTTGGATCACATCACTGCCGTCGGAGCGTCGAAATGTTGTCCAGCACGAGTTCTCTTATATGTCAGCAAACCTAATGGCTTCTCTTTTAAGCAACTTGGGACAATTTAGAACCCATATCCAGTTGTAAAAGGCTCATCGTTTTCTCCCTATACATCACTAGAGAACGTACTGTATTCCGCCTCTGCAACGCAGGTGATAGCGCGTCTGCCTCACGTTCAAGAGGTCCCGAGCTCGAATATCGGTCAGAATAAATTATCTGGTTAAGGTTTTTTTTTTTTTCAATTTAAATATGTCCACAAAGAAAACGAAGATAATGGCACATCGAGGAAAATATCCTGTAAGATCGAAAAATAAGCATTGAAAACAAATGCCTGGAACAGCTTTGGAATTTCACCTATTTGGGCTGTGATGT
Source organism: Mantis religiosa (assembly GCA_030765055.1). Taxonomy (NCBI): domain Eukaryota; kingdom Metazoa; phylum Arthropoda; class Insecta; order Mantodea; family Mantidae; genus Mantis; species Mantis religiosa. The sequence goes on from CM060959.1 coordinate 85,814,413, forward strand.
AAGCTTCGTCTTAGACAAAGGCATAGAAAACAAAATAAAAAATTTCAGCAGATATATGGAACTACAGCCAGAACATTGAAAAAGAAAGCAAGGAAAGAAACAAAGTTGAATTTTATAAAACGATGGCAGTTCTAGTGCACATGTATGGAAGTGTGTCCTGGATACTAAAAGAAAGGGATAAAAGTAAGATACATGCAGCAGAATGAGGCTGTTAAGAAGAGTTAAACAATGTACTAGACGAGATTTAATAATAAATGAAAGTATACGAGAGGAACTAGGCACAAATAAATTACAGGACAAAATAGAAGAAAATATACAGAACTGGAAAAAACATATGAATAGAATGGACGAAGAAGGAATACCGGCTTTAATAAGAAGATATAATCCTCGTGGGAGAAGAGATGTAGGACGCCCTAGGAAAAGATGTGAATAGCTGATGGAAAGAAAAGACGGAACAGGCAAAAATACCTAATCCCTTAAGTGAAGAAAAAGAAGAAGAAGGTTTTGTCCATGTTTTCTCTTATCCTGCAAGATGAATATTGGAGCTCTATGGACCCTGGGCATATTTGAGCATCATTTCACCCATTTCACTCCATCGTCCGATTTGACAACCTTGGAGGATGTAAATTTAAAAAGAAAACATAAAAATTCCATCGAATCAAAGTCCAACTGAACTGTCATTATTGAACTACAACACACACTGAACTGCACTCTACTTTCACTCGAATGGCATCGATGACTTGGCTCACTTGACTTGACTTGACTGGCCCTCTAGCTGCTTATAAAGGTTTCGAAAACAAAGCGAAGCGTTCTGAAAAGAGAATATTCCTGAGTTCTACAAAACGAAGAATTTGGAACCGAAAAGTTCCAATAGGTATTGTCTTAGAACTTGCGCGGGCTATTGATAAGTCAATCGGACGGCAATTAAGCAGGTAGCCGGCTTGGTCAGTAGTACTAATTTCTCTTCGGTGGGTATTACCCGACTTCGCGCCCGCAATGACATCACCTAACCAGTAGCTAGAGTTCTATCAGATTTCCAGCAAAATGAGAAACAAAAAGAAAAAATGATTCTTGCAGAAGGTGGTAGAAACAATGATTTACTCGAGCAGAGCTGAGGAATCTTCTTCTTTGTTAAACCTCCCCGTGTCAAGGACTTATAAGTGGACGTCTGAGCTCAGATCCTGTCGAAGAGTAGACATAGGAAAGCTATCGAGGGAATGCATGGCGGGGGAAATCGGAGAACCTTAGAAAACTCATCCAGACGCCGTTTTGCCCACTAAAATTCCGCATACAGCTCCGGGCTACCATTGTGGGACGCGACGGTCCATGAGGATTCTGCAGGTTACTTTAATAAACTTGTTGAGATTTAATCTTCCTTTCGCGGTACATCACAACAGGGAGTACATGTGGCCTTAATTAGAACTGGGGGGGGGGGGAGCTACACTCAGCCGCAACTTATCCAAGCAGAGATTTAATTACCCGTGTTAACGGCGCGGCAGATAATGCGGGTTTATAAGCCATTATTTCTGCGAGGAAAATCATTTCGGTCAGAAAAAGAAAGGAAAAATAAGCGAAAAGTCACACATCGAAGCACAGGGAATCACTACCGTAAATAAAGAGCAGTGAAAAGAAATGCGCAGCAACAACATAATCAAAAGTTAGTTCTTCTGAAATGGCAGCATTCAGTCCACTCGTTGAGTATGTTATTAGCCACTTGTGACATCCGGAAAATACGTACAAACGTTTATATTAAAACCATGGAGAAACCATTTCAGAAGTCGTAGTAACTATAACCAAGCAAGATGGCTTCGCGGTAAAGTGGAGGCTCATATTTCACATGTCCCTGGTTCGATTCCCACACGGACGCCCTCTCTCACCATCGGTTTTCCCTGGGATGTAGGCGAAACTAGGTTTTTTAATTTAATTTACGTCCTCCAACGTCATATCGGACGATGCTGAAATGACCTTACAAAGGAACTATCACTAAGCTCACACCTGTACGAGTTGAGAGTTTGATGGCATCATCTCTGCTCTATGTAGGGCCTCTGTGCTAAAAATTGGGTGCAGAGTATAGCGGGACGTAACAGAAAATGAGTACAGAATACGCAGGAACATATATACATAACACATCGTGGTAGAGTCTGTTTAGTTAGCTCATGTGCACGTCGTCCGCTTCCTTTGACGAACCCTTATAATCGTTTTACAACCCCAGCCCTCCTCGCAGTTCGTTGTGCAAGGTTGCCACCTTTCTCGATACGTCATGGGCATGGTACGAGGTTTCGTATAAATAAATTATCTTATGTCCATTACTGCAAAACGTCCTTAGTTTTGACTATATATATAGCCAAGCTACAATTCTGCTGGATTCCATAATAACCCTTATGTTATTCAAAGTGCGGTATTTGAAACCCAGCTCCTTTAGGAGACCGCGCAAAGTGAAGCGCCCGTAAGGAAAATCACAAATTCCTTGCAAATGTGCAACCAATTCGTCTAAGGTGGGCGCTCTCCCTTTTGCATAGAATATATAAATTTCTCAGCGAATTAAATCGCATGTGAAATTACCTACTTTAGAGATTTACTTTCACACTTGATCGGCGTCTTTAATATTCCTTTCGTCACAATATTTCTTACTGTCTTTCTGTGAATACCCAGAATTTATCATCAGGTTCATTGCACGACCCCTTACCAAGATTATTTTTCAGCAAATATTTATGTGTGTTCAAAACAAGCGCTTGACTTTGCTTAGAAACAGTTCCCGTTATAACTTTGTTTTTTGAGGCTTTTCCAGTCATATAACTCGGCCCAGTTATTCACACTATTGTCATCACTTTGATTATTTTCACTTGACTGAAAGTTATCTACTACTTCATCTGCATTTACCACTGCATTTCCCTCCTACGGTCTCCACATCGTAACACACAACGAATTTCTGCACGTAATGAAACAGATCAACTGGAAGTTGGAACTTTGGCAACTGAGACTCCACGTGGATGCGACTGTCACTTCGAGAAAATCAGGGTTGCTATTGGTCCTCAACGACAATGTTCCATTTCTGAAGTGTGGAGATAGATTTATTACGGCCATTGATGGGCGGTAGAGCGAGTCTCCTTTGAGGGGCAAACTACACTCGCGTTCATTAGACAGACTTTACGGGTGGGATTGTTTACCCCTGATGGGCAGCGGTCTACACATGGCATATGTAACGAACACCGTTCCTCATACTCCGCACAAGGTTAACGAGGGATGTCTAACAGCTACTTGCAAGTTGTCGCATGCGGCACTTTCCAGGCTTCAGTTTTGAGCGCTGCAGTTCTATTCTGCAACAGATTTTTGGTACACATGGTTTATGTCCAGCAGGCATTATACCATCAAATTTTCAGGTGCCTTGCTGTGTGAGTACACTGCTAGTTCCCTTCTTGGGGTTCATAAAGCTTAGATTCACCCTAACAGAGATCCGAACTCGGACTTCTTCAACGTGAAGCAGACATATCACGCTCTACGTTACAGAGGCAGGCAGCTAGAGTAGCTTCTTATATATCACGGTTTCCTTATTCCTTCCTGGTGGGGGCGGAAGAAGTACATAGATGTGAGTAATAAGTCAGGGCGAGAAAGATTTGCCTGGGCAAGGACAGGAGTTAGAAATTTGAAAGGTATTAGATATGAAAAGGATACAGGGAAATGCCCAATGTGTGGAGAAGAGGATATTGGCATAGTATACTTTATTGCAAACATACAAAGATATGGAGAGAACAAATTTGACATCAAAAGTGGGATAGTTTTAGGGATGGGAGGCAGGTATTAATAATAAAGAAAATGTTATTGATAAAAGTAGAAAAAAAATGTAAAAAATATAGATGAATATCTGGGGAAAGTTAGAGAGAAATGGTTAAGATTGATGAAGAATAACTAGGAAAACTAGAAAAAGACCGAGACTAGAGGCAAGCAGGTAGGAAGTACATATTAGATGTGAATAAGTAATTTTGTTATTGTGTGACAGAAATGTTACAAATGTCAATGTATCAATGAAATTGCATGTAGAAGAAAGATGAGAAATAAATACTATACTATTCCTTCCTGTTTGAATCTAACATACATTTATGTCGGTGCACTGCATCAGGTGTTCCCCTTTATTAAATAATCTACATCTACCTATATGCTTACAACAACATAAAAAAAATTTCTGGTGTACTAATTAAATGAATTTGTCCAACCATTCCTCAGTAACATATACCTACAGGTAATGCTAAAGTCATCTATGCGAACAGCGTAACAGAAAAACATTGAGGAAGTTCTAAAAGTAAAAACATCAGTGTTTGGGGGCCCTGCACTTAACATTTATCATTAAGGGAGCTTTTACTGGAGGAGTTTCTCTGACAGAGGGCATGGTCATCGCCATTGTGGATCCTACCAAATGTTGATAATGCGAATGGTCGTTACCAAGCACAAGGTCAGTTCAGCACGCGTGCTACGCACGGCTAAACAAGTGCCGGTCAACAACATACATGGCATTCCATTGTTCTGTGGAAACCACGTTTGTGTCCACTAAATGACGCCATTTTGTCCTCAATTACTACGATAGCCTAATAGCTGAATGCCAATCATTTACATGACAGTGGAAACTATTAGCAGCTTTTGTAGCAGAAACAGATATTCTAAAACAAAGGTAAAGTTGCTTAAAACAAGAGTTTACCTGTCTTGTTCAACACATATTTCATATTTTCAGGGATGGGTCCTCAAAACTTGCATGGCATTGACATCGAACGAAACTTCAAAAAATTAGCTCGGTACCTTTTAGATACTTCGGTGGTGACTCTGCAATTTTTATTTTATTTTAAAATCAAAAAATATTACTGTCGTAAGTAGAACATTTCAAAGCCCGAGAAATTGCCAGGAATGTGATACCTGCACAGTAACACTATCCAAGAAAATAATAGTGTGTAAAATGAAGTGACAGTTGCCAGTTCCCAAGAAGAAATCATTGTATAACTCAATGACGATTTTTCACCTCCTCTTTCTAGTGCACTGGATTACTGGAAAAAAATTCAACATTTGCATAAGTAAAAACAATTGACAATTAAATATTTGTGTACTCCATCTGCAACAGTTTGCTCTGAAAGACTATTCAATACAGCAGGACTTATCTGACAGAAAAAGAAGTAGACTTCACTTGACGAAAGAGTGAAAATGCCAATATTTTTTAACAAAAACTTGTAAAAATGGACTGCCTTGCTTATAAATGTATAATATAGAGTTTTAAAATAAGAGCTTTGATGGTTTTAATTTTTTTCTCATTAAATATTTGCACCCATTTAATTTTACTGGTATTACACAGTTCTCCCAACATTTTATTTTGTATTAGCACTTAAAAATGGAACTGACGGTATCGAAGTATCGTGGAAACTATGCTCCGCGAGTCGGCAGAGCTGCACGATTTCCAGCGTTGGCACAGAATGTATAAAAAGTCAGAGAGAACATCATCATTCTGGCAGGAGGTCCAGATTGACGTATGGAAAAAGTGGCGATCGTGCGCCACTCCGATTTGAAACGCTTTGGTTGAACCCGGAACTGTCAGAGCACAAAAGCAAGACAAAGGACCATCGGCGTGCGCTGACTCCCTGCAGTGACAATGAGTGCATGCTCTTTTGCATAACACGCTTCAACTCGGCAATTGTTTGGTGATGCAAATTCAGCACTATTAAAATTACATTTTTCTCTGAACTTCGGGCAACGTGGGTTTTTCCACCTGGGACGAATATGTTATCTCCTGTATGAAACTTCTGGAGTTTGAGACAAATTTATGACCAATGAGACAGGCAGAGAGACGCACAAATCACAGGCTGTAGTTCTTGGTAATTTCCCAATTTTCCTGGTATATTTTATTTTTAACTGTGCTGTTTATAAACTTATTTCATGTGCATTGTAGTATACTGCGCTTTTTTTCTGTGAAATGGTGTGAATGGCAATGTAGTAACATATTTAAAATCAGTTTTAAAACATAAACACAATTCTAAACTATCAACTGAGTTGTGTTTCCACTTGATCTAGATGCGAAGACAGTATCTCTAGTTGCTCCAAGCCATAAGCCATTTACGCATGTAGTCACTCGGTTGTTTGCAAACAAAGCTACAGGTCGATCACAGAAGCAAACACGTTTAATTCTCTGTGGGAGGAACCGTCCATTCTCTGCCAGGTCGAAGGAGATACCTAATACTTAAATTCAGAGATTATAGAATTGCAGAAGAACAACGTTATATAAAGTTATCGAAAGTTGGTGTTTATTTTAAAATGCAAGGCATTTCGTAACCTCTGTCAGCGTTTGTTAACACTGCTTGGAACCACATACTGCGCAAACAGGGTTTTTCGGTTAGGAACAACATTAAAAACAAAAGTAGCTGCATAATCAGTGACTGTAATTTGTTCTACGTTGTGATCGAAATGCGTATATGGTGCGTATGTAGATATATAGATATAATGCGTATATAGGTTTTAGATGAAGAAATAATTTAGGTCCTTCAAGATTAAATCACATCGTGCGATAAATAAAATAATACTCAAATGAGCCCAGGTTCCATAGAACTTAAGAGTTATCAGAAATTCATCTCTCAGGATAAGGCAAAGCCCCGGAAAAGCTCCAGGTAACTCAAACTGCCCGAGATTCGAACTCGGGAACTCTTGAGCGTGAGGGAGACACCTTACCACCTGAGCAACAGAGGCAGACAGGAATGTACTTAAAGGAAAAATTATCGGGTATTCCCAGCTATTTTTGTTATATTTAATCATACATCAGGCATTCTTGCATTTGTAACATTTCCACTTTCTTGATGAATATATTTTCCATTTTAACAAAGCCAAATTTGCACACTTCATCTTCCTCCTCGTGCTTTGGTTACTTAATATCAACTGAGTTTACCAATTCTCTTTGAAATACGACATGATGAGTATCCCCAAAACTTCAGACTACATTGAAACAATGTGTATGGTGCAACTCTCAAACAAAAACGTGGACGACACCTGGACGAGCATTCTTGTTAGACAATTGCAAGTCGTTTTCGGCACATGGACAAGGTTATCGCGAATTTGTTTTTGTTTCTCCAGGAGGAATGCGGCCAGGCAGGTTGCAGGACATTTTTGGGAGGAGTTGGTTTCGGATTCACCTCTTGAAGATGACAGCGCGGCGCGGCGGCTGGAACCGTTCCAGAGCGCGGTGTACGTTGATTGTGTGCAGATGAGGGCGAGAGTGACCAGGAGCTTGTTCCTCTCTTGGGGTTTCTTTGTTTATCCGCCCAAACCACGCCGGCAAGTGAGAAAACTGTCCATTATGTACTGTTCGGTACCATTTAAGTAACACTAAGTGGGGAAGAAGGGCTAGGGATGCACTAAATGAGTTGATTGCATTGCAATTAACTTTCATATTCTCAAATACAATACAGAAAAAGAAACATACAATTTAGCACTAGAGAAATTTGAAAATTTGCTAATAGAGTTAAAAGCTAGGAAGACTTGTAACTTAAAACAAAAAATATACGAAGAAAGAAAATATTCAACAAAAATATTTGTTTTTTGGTACAGGAAATGTGAATCAAAATGGTAAAAATACGGAAAAGAGCAGTGCACTTTACTTCACCATTATATATACAACAGAATTTTTAACACAAGGAGAGAAATTTAATATGTCACCCAAAAATTCATGTGGAAATTTATCGAAAATACTACTTTGGAGCCTCCTGAACCCAAAATAAAACATTTTAGAGAAAAAAAATGCGAATATACGCATATTAACCAAACTTAAACAAAAAAGGTACGATAAATACCTCACCAGTTTTCTTTATTTCAGTACTTTCCAAAGATGCAACTCAAAGAATCCTCACCGAAAACTGCTCTTGATCTGTAAACTTTCACCAAATATTTTATTAGAACAAAATGTTGTTACTATTATTATTAAAATACCACAACTTTTTAAATATTTACATGGAAAATAAAATGTATTTATTGAATTTTTCAGAGTAGACTGCTAAATTTTCTTCATTCCGAAGGAATATTTATATGTAAACTTGTAAAACAGGTAAACCGCAAGTGTCCAAAGATGTAGATATTGTTGTTGTTCTTCTACTTAAGTTCCATAAAATAAGGCTTACCGAGAATATCTAGAAGGGGGCATTCGTAGAACATGTTCTTTCCACGGTTTTTGTTACCTCTGAGATTATTCAGTAATATTTTCTTCCATTAACTGTTCCCTTATTGCAATGTTCCTAATCCTATCTCTTCTAGTACTTCCCAACAATGGTCGTAAAAATCTCATTTCAGCTGCTTATCTTGACTTTTGTCTGGTTCTTAATGCCCACGTTTCACAAGAGTACGTCAGCGCTGGTTTAGGTAGTATATTGTGGAGTCTTTGCTTTATTTCTATCCATTATGTCTGTCCGTTTTATGCCTCCATTTAGTATGACTATTGTATGTTTCAGTATTCTCTTCGACATAAACCTTGGTGCTCAGAATTAACACTTTTGATCTTAAGTACTTGAATGCTCAAGCTTGTTCTATAATTTCCCCATCAGTAACTATTTCGACTCTTCTTTGTTCTTTCCGTATCATTGTCATGTATTTGGTTTTTCTACCAGAGATTCTCATATCATACTTTCTTCCTATTTCCGTCCTGTTCTTATCCTAATTGAATCTCTATTACACAGTAGAAATTTTCCTTTAAAATCGCTGAATATAGTTTATATGCTGAGCATGGAAGAGAATTCCTCTGTAATTTGCACATTCATTTTTATTTCCATTTTCAAATAAATTTATAATTTTGGCATTACACCACTCATCTAAGATCCTCTCTTCACTACAAATTAGCTTAAAGAGTTGTACAAGTCTATTTTTCCTCCATATTTACATAATTCCATTATAATATGATCACTTCCTGGGGTTTTCTATTTTCTTTTTTTCTGCTTTCAAAACTTCCTATAATTATTCTCTTGTTATCCGATTAGATACTGTTACGCGGAGCCTAATAATTAAAACGAAGGAATTTCTGATTAAAAAGTGCTTTGTTTTTCAAAATATTCTCTCTTTGGCGTCCGTTTGAACCACTTGTCAAAGCATTTATTCCAGTATTTTTTAATTTACGTCCTCCAAAGTTAAGTAATATCGAACGATTGGAATGGGTGAGATGACGCTCAAATGGGCCCAGGGTCCATTGAGCTTAGAGGTACCCGACATTCGTCTTTTAGGATAAGGGAAACCCCCGGAAAAAACTTATCCAGGTAACTCAACCTAACCGAGATTCGAACTCGGGACCTCTTGAACGTGAGGTAGACACATAATCATCTACGCTACCAAGGCGGGCACCCAATCTTCTTGAGACACCTCCAAAACATGGTTTTTGAAGGCATTATCGGCTTCTACGATATTCACTATCCACGAAAATTACTGTTGATTTTTGGGAACAAAAAGAAATTGAGTGCCAAATCAGGACTGTATGGCGGATGACGCATCAAATCGATTTTTTGAGCCTTCAAATACTCTGCTGTTAGACGAGATATGTGTGCGCACGCATTGTCTTGATGAATAACGATCCTACGTTCTTGTCGGTTTTCCTTATTTCATCGAAACAATCAAATGGTTGTATACCATTCGGCATTAACCGTGTTACGTTCCACTAAAGGCATTGTTGCCACATGACCAGTTTTGCTGAAAAAGCAGGCGAAAAACTTTTGTTGCATTTGCTTTATCTTGAAACGTCCATACAATCGACTGCTGTTTAAGTTCCAACTCACACTCACAGATCCATGATTCGTAATCTGTTACAATCTTATATAGGTCTTTCGAGGCATTCTTGTACGCCAATCAACATGAGCATCTTTTTGAGATTGCGTCAAATTATGTGTGATCCAACGAGAGCAAACCTTTTTCACGGCTAAATAATCATGCGATATTGTATATATGTTGGTGGAACTAATGCCTAGGGTTGCCTCAGTCTCACAATGTCACATGACGATCTTGCATTATTAGTTTTTGCACAGCATCAATGTTTTCTGGCCCAACAACTGATTTTGGACGACCTTCACGAACTTCATCATTGAGCGAACGTTATACCAGCGTTTCACAGTGGCAAAGGATGGAGCTTCGTCGCCAAATGTGGAAGTTAGTTGATTGATGCACTCTTGTCTTGATAATTCACATAGAAAGTCTTAATAAATCATTGTAGGTACATGTTCACGAGTTAATTCCATGTTTTTGTTGAGAGACAATTTTAAAGTTAATGTAAACAAAACAAATGAGGCTCTATTGACAAAATGCTTTAAGTAGATATGATCAGCAATCTCAAACTTTACACTAGAAGCTTCAGATGACACAAACAAAGTTTTGGTAGAAATAATATTTGCAAGATATTCTTTGTTATCGTGGGAAGTTTGATATGTTTATACTTTTCTCAAATGGGAAATCGTTATTCGTTTTTTCTTCCTGGTTATGGCGAAGTAATTGAACTTAAAAGCATCATCTAGAGGGCAGCTCTTACATGTTTTGACTAATGTTTAAAGATATATTTCTACGAAAGTGTATATTTTACATGAAGGAGATTCAATAAGCATTTGTAAGAACAGGTTAACTGAGTAGAGAGGGTCATGTGCCAGTTTTTCCTTTGGTAATTATATATACGAAATGACCAAGATGGTATTTTTTGCACGACGAGCAGTGCGGCCGAGAAAATGGTCCAGCAGCGTCTGGTACAACGGCCAGTGCTCAATTGAAAGCTTGTCGTCGCAGTAGCGAGTTCACATCTCCGCTAATTGAGATTTATTAAGGGGTTTGACTTGTCTGAACCCCTCCAACTCCAGCCACAAATAAAGATAAGAAGGAATAACGCTTCCAACGACACGTTCTCGCGTCTAATCTCTCAAGAAAATGAGGACACCGAGTTATTTCTCGCCCTGGTCGCGTCAATGGAGTCGCGACATCTTAACTCTTTTGGTACATGTGTGAAACGGAACCTTAAGCTTCAAACTTCACGCACGAGTGCGTACCAGCCATTCCAAAAGAACTCGGAATGGACACTCCTTTCTGTTAAACCTGTTTCATTTCCCTCAATCACCTCTCACACCGCCAACAAATGAAATGTTAAGTCAACAGATCTATGCCTTCCTTTTAAATTAAATGCAGCAATACCAATTTGTTATTATAAATCATAAAACATCAAAATGCTTTTACAGTTCTGTGAAACAATACTTCAAAATTTATCTACACATACCAAACATTACTCATTTTAAAAAAGGTCATTTTTGTATTTACATGACCAACTACCTACTCCTCAATCTAATATTCATTTGTGGGTGTCTTTAAAATCCAATGCTGTTTGCATGCCTAAGAGAGGTAAAACCGAACCAGTTAAGGAAACCACAATTATTTGGGAAGCCAAACTAATTACAAAAAAATATTCGGAAATCGTTAAACCAACAACCATAATGATAAATAATAAATTCTGGAAATATAAAATATAATCCAGACCATTAAAATCTTGGAAAACCTGTAGTTCTGCAATGGATTTCGGCCTACTGTTTAGTTCTTTCAGGGAATGAAAGGACTGATGTAAAATTATAAAGAAAGAAATAAAACCTTTTCATAAAATCATTAAAAGTATTATAAAAAATAATAATCGTAATTACAAATCGGACTAACTGAAAAAAATGGTAACCGAAATATGAAAATACTTCTAGAAAATCCCTCTGTGGTTCCGAAACTGCCTGGTAAATCTGCTGTTTCCATGATAAGGCTTACTACAGGACTGATTGCCAGGAAAACATCTACACAGAATTGGCATATTAACTTCTCCAAATTATGCAGTGCTCTCAAGATGTAGAAATGGATAGAAACCTTCTACAAAACAGTGCAGCCTTAAAAATGATCCAGATTTAACTTCTAAGTACTGGGAAGCCAGAAGAAGAATGACTTCCAGAGCATTAGCAACATACGTGATAATGTACAACAATAAAATAATGATAATGATGAGAAATTGTTTGGTTTAGCAAGATCTAATTTTTTGTGCAGTAATATTTTGTCTGCATATCTCTTGCTGTGTACCAGTTATTCCAAAGTGATTCCAATGAAGAGGTGTTGAAAGACTCTTCCAGAAAATTCAATATTTCATTTGTCATGCATATATCACATCTGTGAAACATCCGAACAGAATAAAAACTGAAAAATACGTTGACACTCGGTTCAAGATTTGTCGAAGATGTATGCTTTGAAACATCCATACAAAACCGAGTGAACACTTCAAAAAAATTAGTATTTACTTCAGATTTGTTGGAACCAAGAGGCATAACGGCAAACATACGGATATAAAAATTGAGTCAACTTCCACAAATGTTATAGCATATGGTTCACAATTACGCGAACTAACTCATGCTGTGAAACATTTGAACGACGAAACATCTGAATGTTGTTCGAGTGCACGGAATCAATTTACTGAAAGCGTTGGTTACACAGCTGTCAGAAGTGAAGTAGTGGCAGTTATTGCCTGCCAGTATCAGTGTCAAGAGGTCGGCGTTTGACCCTCGCTGGCCATGTGCACTGCCTTTCTTCCTTCCAGTCGTGAGAAAAATCTTCCCCAAGGAAGGTGCTGCATCCGAACCCAACTAATGGGCCCAGATTGAGGTCGGAGCCAGCTGTTGGGTGGTGCTGCAATCCAAACCCACAATTTTATGAACTAACTGGTGGTCTTTTAACTGACGTTCCCAAATGAAATATGTTTTTTACGTGACTCTGAATTGTTGCACGAGCGCAGCAATATTTGTTCAGGGTCTTGGAGCACTTTATTGGAGATAATAGCCTTTTACCTTTGCTTTTTATTTGGATATTCCATGAAAAATGTAGCATACACGAAAAAGAAAGGACAACTGTCGCATTTCTTACTCAGTTTAGCACTATCGCTATCAAGACACCTATATTTCTTAAATGTATACATTCCATGACTATAACAAAAAATTCTTTTCGTGGGTGCCTGACCCAGGGACGTGTGGAAGTAACTATCTAACTGCTACTATCTATCTATCTATCTAGCTCCTATCTAACTGCTACTTTATTTTCATTACATAATCTTGTGAAAAACTTTGCGATACAGTGTCCAAACAGCACACCGGAATTGATACAGGAGGCACTTTTACAATAGGTTTTCTGGAGCTCCAACAGCTGGCTGGAAATGTGTATGTAGTGTTTAACGCCCGCTTTTACTACATACGGCACCGCAGGCGGTGACACTGATGATGCACGAGATGAAGATGGAGCACCGGTGGAATGAGATGGCGGGGGAAACCGGAGTTCCCGGAGAAAACCCGCCCCAACGCCGTGTTGTCCACCACCAATCTCACTTTGCGGTCGCCTGGGATCGAACCCGGGCAGCCTTGGTGAGAGCCAAGCGGTCTAACCACTGAGCCACGGCGTGGCCTAAGCTGGCTGGATTTATTGGTGATCGACATTTAGATATACTGTCGATATAATCTCGTTTTGAGGAAGCAAGTTTTTTCTTGATTATTACGTCAGCATTCGCAATCCAAGTTACTACTTGTTATAGGTTGGTACAGAAATAAAGGCCAATTTATGTTTTCTTTATAAATAATAGTAGCAATTTTGTGTTAATCGATGTAAAAGTGGAATGTTTGATAAGTTTCATTTCTAAACATAGAATTATAATGTTTTGATATTTAGAAATAGTACTTACTAGATGTAACTTTGAAATTGCAAACTGCTTTTATTGCTGTAGTGATATTTGTGAGGGGAGAGTGCTGTTTTTTGTGTGAAATTGTGAATTGAGATTTCTGTTAATTGATATGAACATGTACAGGAGATAAAAATCTTCGAAATAGGCAAGGAAACCCCCAGCATTAGAGAATTTGAAAAGCTTGTATACGACATTTTAATACAGACAATTGTGTCGTAGAATGTCTTCCAGTATTTTTACTACAATTAACCTACTCAAACGTCAAATCATATCGGATAATAAACGAAATGATGTTCACATGAACCTAGGTTACCTAGAGCTTAGAGTTACCCAACACTCATATTACCGGGTAAGGGAAAACCCAGGAGAAACCTTACCCAGATAACTCACCAGGACCGAGATTCGAACGCGGGACCTCCTGAACGCGAGGCAGACACGCTATCGCCTGTGCTACAGAGGCGAGCCAGACTTACAGGTTGTAACTTATTTTGTTGCCATGTCTGCCCTTCTAAAATTTGTTGTTTCCAGACCATGTGTTCACCGGAAACTGGGGAACTGAATGGAGTGTTACATGTTGCCATGGTAGCTCAGTCGGTTAGAGAATCGGAAGACACGTGGTTCGAACCTCCTATGACATTAAATGTCTCTTCACATGTTCTTAACAGGCTGGTTTAAAAAATAATTTGCCAAATATAAACACCTCAACACCACTATGAAATACTTGCTTCGTGAATTATCAAATTTTAATTATTCCGTTAATACAATTAAAAAAAATCTTAGTTTTGTTTCTAAGGCCAGAAGGTCAGCTCTAGAGGTCGCACTACTTGTGATGTTTACTCCTCCACGTGGAGGTGAGCAACGCAGATCCATCTGGATCAGATGGAAACGAGATGAATCTTCACCGGAAGCTCTTATAATACGCAAGGCGGAAGTGCGTTCTTTTATTGAGGAGGCAGGAAGGCTGGCAAATGACACTTCCGTGGGAGTGACGATGCTGCGTTATGCCACTAGGGATTAGATCCCAAGGCTTATACATCTGGACAGGGGGTGTTTATATTTTTTTCAAATAAGCTACAGATGGATTTATATCTTAAAAGAGTCATAAAAATGTCCATTCATCATTGCCTCACGAACTGCCATCCCTTGGGGGAAGGTTTACCTAGAGATCCAGATGTTCAGAAGTCTGAGATGAACGTAAACATATTTACAATATAATACGAAGTTTTATTCAATTATTGGTTTTAAAATATCTTATTTTCTGTGCAATGCCTTAATAATTAATTTCTGGTCAAATAGGAAGTTTACAAAATCTAAAAATTCACTTAGATTCGTTCGAAATTTTGTAACACAGCTGGAGTTTATTATAAACAATTAAAAAGAAATTTCAGGCATATTTCTACATTATTTTCGAAGATATTGACTTTTTAACCTTTTTTGTTTTGAAACAAAATCGTTATATACTGCAAATATTTGTAGGCAATAGTTATTTATGGGACTAGCGGGCTAAATTGATATATTAGCGAGTGAAAGAAAGGTAATGCCCGAGGCGTTAGCGCTGAGGGCCTATTACAAGAGCATGATAAGCATTAAACCTCGCATAAGTAATTTTATCCGTTACCTAAGAAGTAATCGACTTGAATTATGAATTATAAAGATATTAAAAATTGTTTTACAAAAGATTTAGAATCCTGCAAGACTTTGAACAGCGAAGAATCGTTAAGTATGGTGATGCAAAAATAACAAATGGTAAACTGTATGTCAAAAATGAGTGATTCAGGCGCCGAACGTTATTTTTACGTTTTCATTTATTTATTCCATTTATACCCCGCCTTTAACTCCAATGGTCATATCGGCGGCCGTTCTCCTTTGGAACATATCTAAGGTGTTAACTTATACTCCTTGAGTTTTTTAATAGTTAGATCAAGCACAATTCGCACTCTCATTCATACTTCCAGACTCTGGGGAAGAAGAGGAATTATCTTGGTCAGAGGTAAATCTCCACCCCCACCGCCGGGAATTGAAACCGGGACCCTTAGCACGGCAGACAGTTGCTCTACCGACTAGGCCGAAAGTTTTATACCTGAAGAAATTCGAGCTATTTCTCCAATTGTTAATCTTACCTTGCTGCCATAAGTCATTTGCAATTTATGTTTGTATAATATATATATCTGTACATTGTAGATGTCAGATGTTTGTTTTTTGTTTCTCAGATAAGTAAAGAAAAACTGAACATCGGACTAAGCCATATACGAGGTAACCGATAGTCAAAGAGATTATAATGTCTGACACTATATTGGAGTAGGCGTCCCTGAAGAAAATGTGTTTTTGTCTCGCAAATTATAGCTTTATTATTATTTATTATTATTATTATTATTATTATTATTATTATTATTATTATTATTATTATTATTATTATTATTATTATTATTATTATTATTATTATTATTATTATTATTATTATTATTATTATTATTATTATTATTATTATTATTATTATTATTATTATTATTATTATTATTATTATTATTATTATTATTATTATTATTATTATTATTATTATTATTATTATTATTATTATTATTATTATTATTATTATGCCACGCCATGGCCCAGTGGTTAGACCACTTGGCTCTCACCTAGGCGGCCCGGGTTCGAACCCAGGCGTCCGCAAAGTGGGATTTGTGATGGACAACATTGCGCTGGGGATGGGTTTCCTCCGGTTACTCCGGTTTCCCCCACCATCATTCCACCAATTGCTCCATCAATCATTCATCTCAGGCGTTGGGCCAACCCCTCAACCCTGATTTCATCTCAGGTCAGATGCTTAGGCTCCCTCGCTCTGAAGGGACCCAAGCGCCTCCTAACGTCAGCATTGACGAGAAAGGGAGAAAAAATATTATTAAATTAATTATTATTAAGCAGAAGTTAATTCTGCTTGACCTGCTATATTGACTCTGGTAGAGATAATTCGACTCTGCAGAGATTATACATGTGTAACAGAAAAGGCATACTTTTCAGTAACTAAAGTATCACCTAATGAAGTGTTTTTTTTTCTTATGGTGGCGGATAAAACATGCTATAGAAATTAAACGACGAATGCCCCAAAAATAGTTATTCTGTCTGAGGAAAAAACCCTTTACATGGAACATTATTAAAAATTTTTGATGGCTTTAACTATTTTTGTTAAACTACCAATTGTTTTAGATATTTTCAAGACAAATTAAATATGTAACTCTTATTTTCTTATAGTAGCTTCTCAAGTCCTCTTCATCGCAAATGACTTTTGCACAACTGGTAAACCGTAAGAGGTAGACAAAACCTTACTACACCAAATATATAGATCTCAATTTGATAATGTATGTGAAAATACATATTTTTTGTGGACGAACCATAATCCATAATCCCGACATAATCCTTGCTATTTGTTTGAGCATTAGTAATACTTTTCTCAAATGAGAGGTCATTCGCTTTCTACGTCCTGGATATGTAAAAGAGTGGAATGTTAAAACAATCCTTTAAAGATCAGCACTTAAACAGAGTTGTTATTACAAATCAATCTACTCTCACTGTATCTATAAGTACCGATGATTAGCTTGAATGACTCGAGCAGTACTGCGGATCATAAGGAGGTCATTGCACCTTTATTTCCTTCCGAGAAGGGAACTTTTAGAATGGGAATGAAGTTCTTGTGAAATCCTCATGGTTTTTCATGAAAGTCGTGATCTCTCTCAGTTGTTAATAACCTCCCAGCTTTCACGAATACTAGGAGAACCGTTTTTAGTCGTCAGAACACCGTTTTATGCCTTCCTGATATGAATGAAGCCACAACGAACAGATCATGAATAATCCTTGAGCGAAAGAAATTAATGGCATTGGAGTGTGGTGGATTTCTTGAAGATAGATGAGTAAAGGAACAAGAACTTCAATTTCAAATAGAATGTGCTGAAGAATCAAGAATTTGTTGTGTGTTAGCCTGAACAATGGCGTGGAGATTACAAGAAATGATCTCTCGTGCCTTCTGGTCCATACCTTGGCGAATTGCTGTTGTCCACGATCAAATTATCCATTGAGCTAAGCGTATCGGATTTTCTTTCAGCAGAAAAGGCTGGGAATCCACGTTTCACGGTTTTGGGAAACGTCCCCTAGACGACCTTGGGGATTATCTTCGCCATCTTCTTAGCGGCAGTCATTTTCATCAAGGATATAACATCGTAACCACCATCGGCGTGATTTCACTGCGATGATTTTGAAGTAGTTAAACCAGTAATTACACGTAGCGGTAGAAGTTCTTTTTGTGATATACAAGCGGAAGTTGTATAATGATGGTAGATTCTGCGGTTGCCAGCTACAGTCTCGATTAATAATGACAAGTATGTAGTACTGGCATGTTTAAATATTCTCTCACGTTTAGAAAAAATATTTTACTCGCTACCATAAGAAAAATCACATCAATACGCGATACTTTTGTTTTTGAAAAGTAGGCCTTTTCTGTTGGACATGAATAATCTCTGAAGAGAGTCGAATTATCTCTACCAGAGTCATTATAGCAGGTCAAGCAGAAGAGTAAAGTTAAAATTTGTGAGACAAAAATACATTATCCTTCAGAAACGCCTACTCCAATAGTGTCAAAGCCATAATCTCTTTGACTATCGATTACCTCGTAGATGACTTAGTCTGATGTTCAATTTTTCTTTAGCTATCTGAAAAACAAGAAGAAAAAAAAACATACGACATCTACAATGTACTTACAATTGCATTATTAATATTAACAGTGGAAATATTTGTAACACTCTTTGAACTGCACCATTTCTTAAAACATAAATATTCTTTGTCATAAATTGCATATGATGATATGACATTTTTGGTACAAAATTAAGATTAGCAATTAGAACTTCTTCTCGAATTTCTTCAGGTATAAAACTTTCATCGCCTGAATCCCTAAAGATATACATTTTACCATTTGTTATTTTTGCATCACCATAGTTACGATTCGGCCGCGCCGTGGCTCACTGGTTAGAGCACTTGGCTCTCACCAAGGCAGCCCGGATTCGATCCCAGGAGACCGCAAAGTGAGATTTGTAGTGGACAACACGGCGCTGGGGCGGGTTTTCTCCGGGATCTCCGGTTTTCCCCGTCATCTCATTCCACCGGTGCTCCATCTTCATCTCATGTATCATCAGTGTCACTGCCTGCGGTGCCGTATGTAGTAAAAGCGGGCGTTAAACACTACACATAGTTACGATTCTCCACTATTCAAAGCCTCCAAAATGATCTTACACCTATTAAAAACATCGATTTTAAATCTTTTATAAAACAATTTCTAATATTTTTAATTCATAATTCTGGTCGATTTTTCTTAGGTAACAGGTAAAATTACGTATGGTACTAACGAGATTTGATGTTTATCATGCTCTTGCTTGCTACTAACGCCTCGGGCGTTAAACTTTTTCACTTGCTAATAAATATCAATTTACCTCCAAAGTCCCACAAATAACTACTCTTGAATGTTTGCATTTATCTAGTAGTTTGAAGAAGTATTATACCAATTTCAACACAAACTTTGAGCAGAAACACATGTTTTGGGAGGCCTGAATAGAAAAAGAAAAGAAATGTTACACTCACGTGGCTCTCTATCCATTCTTCAGAAACTACTCTCACGCCAACTTATTCCACTATATAATTCATGTTAATATAATTTGAGAATTGTGCTTTTGTGAAGGTGCTTTTACTAAACACACACACACACACACACACACACACACACACACACACACACACACACACACACACACACATATATATATATATATATACATATGTGTGTGTACATAGTCAATTTTCTATTGTGATGTTGGCTAAGTGATGTCTCTGACCTCTTTGCATGATTAGTGCATTTGAAAAACAAATAACGACTTCTTATTTGAGAATTATTTAAAAGTTCAAAGAAATAACAAGGAAGACTAGAAGACTTTAAAGAAATGATCCATGTGGGAATCTAGATTATACAGGTGACACAAAAATACGGGAATATCTGAACAGACTAATAAAATAGGAGTCATGTAAGAAAGGATTTTCTTCATACATAATGGAAACCTTACAATTTGTCATTTAAGAAACAATGATTAACTGTATTATTTTTAAAAAATTACATCCTTTAAAGGCTCATGGCCGCCACTACGCATTTCAAACATTATGGACCCTTTTCTTATTCACCTTGTACTAATTAGAATGAGTTTTATAAGTTCCGTTGGGCACACAAATATTTTGAAAAACAAGGTGAGTTAAATTGCAGGTATCAGAAAACTTATTATGGTCAAAGCGTCTTAACCCCTAAGCATGTCCTCTGTGATCTGCAGGTAACATACCAGCCTTTGGTTTTCAAGAACACTAGTTCCAAACCGGCGGAAGGCGATGGATTTCTTCTGACGTAAAAATCCTTAGCATGCTTCCTTCGAAAGGTAAATAAAGCTGGTGGTCCAGCTGGTGGTTCTTATAAAGAGGTCTATGGGAAAATGTAAACGGTCATTCACGCCCATGGAATGGCTGAATGGACGCTGAAAACCACGGAAGTTAAAGAACGCCCTTAAACAGACACTCAATTTCAATCTTATTTCAAATTGTAGGTTATAAAGAGACCCATCGTGACCATGAACGGCGCAGAGATGTTTGTATGTGGTGTCGAGGTGCTACATTATGCATTATGAACCTCAGCATTCTGTAAATCTATATGCACCACAACTCTAATTTCAACATTTTCTCTGTGTTGCCTGACTCCAATATCTGCGGTTCAAAGATTGTAATATTAACTGGATGGAAAACAGTAGATAAATTAACACAATAAATGACTGGTATAAGGCGCAGAAACGGCACAGCACGCCGTTACCCGAAGTCTTCCTTCATACCGATCACGTCTTCTTACTCCGAAATAGACATTATTTTAGTGTCTATGTCGTGTTGTGCCTGACACATCATCCGTTTCAAGCTCTGATCCTTGCTACACAAACGCTTGCGCAGCCTTTGTGCGGTTTTATCAGTTTCAATCTGAGTCGTAGCCATGAATTCCAAAATGCCCGTAACGACGAGCAACGCCTTAGTTGATGGTTGGTTCGGCATGAAGGTGGTGTTGGATCAGTATGCTGTAAAACACTTGCGAGATATAACACAAGGCCGCGTGCGCTTGATCCTTCAACCTGAAGAAATCTAATTGCACATGTCAGAGAGCCGTAAGCTACACCCACCGAAGACAAAGGCGACCTTTCATGCGCATCTTCACTCTTCTACGTATTGTCATCGTTCCGCAAAGTCCTGTCTGGGCACAGAGGTGCCTCAAAGTGGAGTCTGACATTCACTGTTGTCAACTCTTGAACATAATTTTCCACTAGATCATATTTAAAATCTCCCTAAATTGGGTCAAAATCCACTAAATCAGGCTCACTTTCTCTACTTACGTACTTAATGTATGCAGTTTTGTATCCCACACAAAACTTCGACTGATAATTAACCGGAAATAGATATTTTGAGAATTTCTGAATCAAACAAATAG
Source organism: Mantis religiosa (assembly GCA_030765055.1). NCBI lineage: Eukaryota > Metazoa > Arthropoda > Insecta > Mantodea > Mantidae > Mantis > Mantis religiosa. The sequence continues at coordinate 85,835,667 of CM060959.1, forward strand.
GCGTAATTCAAAAAACGAAATACTGTTAAATATCGAAATTCATAACAATAAGTTCAGCACCTTCGTAGGATGCGATAAACTGCGTAGTCTAATTTACGAAATTTTGATTTTCTCAAAAATCACCCAGAAGATGTTTATTAAATAACCATATCTTTAAGATATTTTAGTGAAAAAAGAAATAGATATCTTCAATTTTCTTGACAGAGACCTTGAGGTTCTCTTAATTTTGGATGTTTTTGTAAAATCTTATTACAAACAAATTGGAATAAGCTACGGAGGGAACTCCGCACCAAGTTCCTATCTTGATGTATTGTGCCTATACCCCAAGTGGGGATCCCGGGAGGAAGGATGAGGAGAGAGGAGACAGAGGGCGGCCTTCAGAGGGCAGAATCCCCAGTACTGACCAGCTGTAAACTCCCCGGCAGGCCAGTAGAGCCGGCATCCCACCCACCGGGCCACAAGATCGACCTGGAGACCGTCCTACCAAAGGAATAAGTGTTTACCAGGAGCATGTCATCCTGCCATGCAGCGCCTAGACATCCGCCAACACTTCTCCCACCACATACCACCAGATAAGAGATGATGTGAAATGATAATGGAGGGACAGGAACTTCGGCTGACGTAATTAACCTTCCCAGCATTCACCTAGCGACCAGGGAAAACCCCCGAAAAATCCTAGGTCAGGTTGGCATGTCACGGGAATCGAACACGGACCTTCCGAATGCGGGCCACTGACGAAACCACCTCAGCCATCCCACTCGGTAACAAAACATATGCAAACCATGTTAAAATCCATAATCGATGTTGTTTTTAAAGCAGTTTGTTATTAATTTCAATAAAATACTTATTACATTCTCTGAGTTAGAAAGTTAATATAATCCTCCCCCATCATAGCCATGTAAAGAAAACGGGAAAGAAGTCACACAGTGACCAGTTCTTAAAATATGCTACTACCACTATATCCCGTTTCCTATTGTATGTACAAGAAAACATTTTTACAAACTATTATTTGGGTTAACGTTAAAGTAATAGAAAATGTATTACAAAATTTATAGTATAGTAAACTCTACCTAAAACGTACCCCTTATATGCCGGAAACCTGGAAAAGGGAAAAATAAATTTTGGCACGGAGCTATTTCCCATGTAAAATTAAACTCTTACGCTCAAAAACTGCCTGATGCAAACGGAAATATTTTTCGGAACAGTTTGCGTAAATAACCTGATTAAAACGGATTACTTTATGTGTAATGGGTTACACGTAATTATTTCAAAAAGAGTGCTAATTTTGAAGGCGACTGTATTTGCACCGAAGTTTCACCATAAAGTCATAAACTGTAATCCTTCGAGGAAAAGGTAAATCTAAGCATCACTCCTCTCAACTTTCTTCCAACACACATGGTAAGGGTACAACTGTTTTGTAGCGTGTTCATTCTAAGTTTCGTTGTTACAAGTGATAAAGTACGAGTGGAAGAAAAGTGTGAACGTTGGTGATTTTTAAAAGCATAGCTTATATGCGCACAAATTGTGTAAAATGAGTTATAAATATAAGACATTATCACTGGAGGAAAACAATTAAGGATATTGAAGGACACGAAAAGTATAAACGTCCAGCTAAAGAATTATCTGTGCTGTTTAAAGTGGGGAAAACTCAGATTTATGAGATTTTGAAAAAATAAAGATTAAAGACGAATGGTTAAAGGGAACAGCAAGGCATATGAAACACGTCACAAAATCTTCCAAGTATGATGAGCTAAATCGTGCTGTGTTTGAGTGATTTGCTGGTGCGCGTGCTAAAGGAATTCCCATTTCTGGATCATTGCTTCAGACTCAAGCCTTAGAGACAGCTAGATAATTAAGCAAAGACCATTTCAGAGCTTTCAATGGATGGCTCAGAGTTTCCAACATCGACATAACATTGTTTTGCTGTGTGTGGTGGAGCAAATGTTGTTGATATGCACATTGGAAAGGCAAAATTGAAAGCAGACAGAGAAATAGGCGATAAACTACAGTAGCCCGCCTCAGTAGCGTGGGAGTAGCGTGTCTGCCTTACGTTCAAGAGGTCCCGAGTTCGCACCTCGGTCAGGGTGAGTTACCTGGATAAGGTTTTTCCGGAGTTTTCCCTTATCCTGAAAGACGAGTGCTGGGTAACTTAAAGCTCTTTGGACTCTGGGCTCGTTTGAGTATCATTTCACCCATTCCATTCATCGTCCGATATGACTTAAAAAGTTAAAGGACGTAAATTACACAAAAATTCTATTATTGTACGTAAGTTGAAAATATAGTACATAATACATATCAGCCTATTATTGTTTACACTTCATTCTGCATTATTCCTTCACTGCAAACCTGTGCGACTATTTGGTAAAATCTTTGTATTCAAAGACAACCTTCTATAAGACGGAAACCTGTGTAAACGGAAAATAAATTACGGAACGATCGCATTCCATTTTAGAGAGGTTTTACTGTAATATGCAATCGATTGAACGCTCAGAGAATTTTTTGATATTAAAGACTACTTTTGGAATTGTTTGAATATTATATTATTCGTCTGGCATTTCGTATCTAGGCTGTGCTTTCTCTCTCTCTCTCTCTCTCTCTCTCTCTCTCTCTCTCTCTCTCTCTCTCTCTCTCTCTCTCTCTCTCTCTCTCTCTCTCTCTCTCTCTCGCACACACCATGTGACATGCAGCACGTTATTTCTGGCAGCCTCATGAACACAATACAAAATAGTCATTATTAAGCATCTAGAACACTGTTTATTGAAAACTGTTGGGGTTAACTTGCACGAGGCTTCGACCACACAGAGCGAGTCATCTCTTCGGGAGGTCCATGCTAAGCAAAACAGCCACAGTCTTCTCCACTTAATATTCCCGCAAACAGAGTCTTAACCACCTGCGTTGTAAACCATCCACTGTGGAATCCTTTATGCGCATCGTACGAACGTTCTCCTTCGAGGATTTCAGCTACACATCTTGCCCTGGTTCCAATATAATCATAGTAAACCAATTTATTTAACTCTGTCTTAAGTTAGAAAATTCCTGTTGTAAACATTTGCGAGGCAAGAAAGTGAAGGAACGATCTTAGGCTGCTTAGATTAAGTTGTTATTATTATTATTTTTTAATTTATTTATGTAGCCTCTTACCGAGCTCAGGAGGTTTGGTCTGTGGCCCGCAGTCGGAGGTCAGGCTTCAATTTTCGTGACTGGCCTACCTGACCAATGGGTTTTTCAGGGTTTCCGGATCACCAGGCGACTGCTGCGCAGTTTAGTTCCCCTCGAATTTCCTGTAGCTTCATTTCATCTCCATTATCATTTCATATAATCTCTCATCTGGTGGTCTCTTTCAGGATAGAAATGTCAGCGGGAGTCTCGGCGGTGCTTGTCAGGATGCTCCTGGTAAACACTTCTTCCTCCGGTAGAACGATCTTGGGTCTCCGGGCCGGCCAGGTGGGCCGTTTCCAACTGTTCTCCCGTAGGGAAGGGTATCTGTTCCCTTCAGCTGCCGTGGTGCGGGCGATGCGGACCCCTAGCACTCGTGGTACATCTGACGTTACTAGAGGAACCTCGGGCCGAACATTCGAGCCCCTCCCTGATTGGGAGTTGTTCGGATTGGGTTGGACTCGAGGGGGCAGTGGTTCCCGATACCCGTGGGAGATTGGGTACGTTTTCAGACGGGGTTGAGGGAAGCCATTAATATTCCCGCGTACTAGCCGTGTGCTAGATCACCAGGCGGCCTCGGCCACGCCGTGGCTCAGTGGTAAGACCGCTTGGCTCTCACCAAGGCGGCCCGGGTCAATACTGGTCAATAGTATGGACCCTGCCTCTGCACTGTCGTACATGTCGGGATCGGACGCCCTCTGTCTTCTCTCGCCCCATCCTTTCTCCCAGGGATGCACCACTTGATCCATAGGTACAATAGATCAAGTCGGATGGCAGTGCCGAATCCCCTCGATAAGATTCTATTCAGACCTAAAGATCCAATCTGTCTATCACGCTTCAGGAAGAAAGGATGAAGTAAAGGAACCCACAGGAGGTTATAGGTCACAGACAGATGAGACAAAAAGATCTGAGGAAGTTCCTAACAATTGCACGTTTAATACCTGCCCCATTGTTAGATCTGCCAAGAGAAGTCACTCCACGGGAATGAAACCTGGATCTTCGGAACCATCTCATTCGGTATGCAATTGACTTAGTACAAATAAAACAACTAAACGAAAAGTGAACACGTCGTTTAAACAGTTCCAGGGGAAATATTTGCAATGTGCAGGTGCGGCAAAGTGCATAGCAAATGAGGTAAAACATAGGAGTGGTGCATTTAGCTAGTGTTAGTTATTAAAGCAAGCAAGTTGTCCCATTAATACTGCAGACGTCTTGCTTGTTAGTTCAGGATGGCCTTTATGGCCCTTATTTATGTGCAATACCCTCTTACCTTATGATTTAAGAACGAGTCTTGGGTAATTATTTCAACGTGTAATTGTTCGCGCATCTGCAACTGCAGTCAGTGTGTGGGTGTTTCTCTGTCGATTGTGAGAAAGAGTGACAGTAAATCTGTGAAACTTAACGCACCTGTGTACACGTTTAAAATGACGCTATTAACTCTATTGCTAACTTGCCTGGGGCCAGCAGGTGTAAAAGCATTACTGAGGTTGGTTAAAATTACACCTTACTTTCTCTGCAACATGGGTAGGGATAGGAATTATTGCATTTCACCCAAAAAATTCAATGTAACTGGAATCCAGAAAAAAGTATTTGTATTAAGAGGTCTGTGCGTATGAGCAACGTAATTGGAAAACAAAAATACAGATAAATACAAGAGAAATTAAAGTTAATTGACTTGTAAAGATGTGCTGGGCCCCGGCAAAGTGGACTGCAGTATGGAGCTTTGGTTCCCAGCCACGGAATGTATCCATGCAGAGTGAGGATTTTAAGCAGTGCCCACTCAGCATCATGAGAAAACTGAGAAGCTGTGATACGCAGCGGTCCTGCCCTAGAAGACTGGAGGATGTCCTTCTGCCTTTCCGTATCACATGTATGTCCACCCAGAAAAGAAGGCAAAGCAGAGGAATGTAAAAACACCTTTTGCTGACCGTATGATGTTTATGATAACGATGCTAGGTTCTCTAAAATACAGTGTTGTCATATAATAATACCTAACACTGCGGTTACTGACACTATTAATAGAATTAGACCTGACAGAAAATGTGACTTATATGTGCTCTCATACACTAATTTCGTAGTAAAAGGTCCACTAACAGTGCAGATAAACAGTTTAAGCCTCTCTCCCTCCTCAGATCCCGCTTGCCTTTTTGTAGTGAGTGGATAGTACGTGTACGTGAGGCCAGCATTCACGTCTGCAACCCTAAGTCCGTCAGGACTGTAGCGGTACATCGTCACTATCATCATCATCATCATCAACATCATCATCATCATCCTTGCATCACTATTATTTTCTTCTTCTCCATCTTCCAAAGATATGACATCCTGACCTACAATTTTCATGGTACAGTTTTCTATATCCTTTATTTTCTCAAAACGCCGATCACTTATTTCCTATATACATGGGTCATTCAAAAATTAGTGATAACCTGCCTGCATTTTGCGCTATCAGCGGTAAATCATGTAAGCTGCTTACAATGAAAAATAGGAGCATCTAAAGTTCGTTAGCTGTGAGTTCGAAGACAATAATTTTATTTAATAAGACATTTTTAGTAAGTCTAGTTCTAGGCTGTTATCTTTAGTGATCTAAATATGTTTAGTAAATACGAACAAAGATGCTTCATTAAAATTCAGGTTGTAAGCGGTATCAATACTCGACAATGTCATACAGAATTATTGGAAGCTTGTGGTAGACAGACTTTACCATCTCGTGGCTAGGTGGGCGAATGCTTTCGTAGAGAAAGGGAAGACGTTCATAAAAACGTAGAGCTGGCAGACCACTATCAGCAAGTGACGATGTGCATGTGAATGCTGTTAGAGCACTGCTGGAAGAACATCGTTGTTGGACTTGTATTGAACTATCAAGGGAAGTTGGAGTTGCCTCTGGAACGATTCTGTACATTCTTAAGAAGAAGTTATGTTAAATAATGGTGCTCGCTCTCACACGTCTGCCCCTGTTGTTAATTTACTTCGCAGATGGAACTGGGAAATTCTGGAATATTCTCTATACTCCTCAGATTAAGCATATGTGATTTCGAACATTTTTTTTTTTTAAATGTAATTGCCACTTAGAGGAGTTCACTTTAGAACCAGACAGGAAATCATAGCAGCAGTAGAGTAGTCTATTCGAATATTAGGACAAGACGCTGTGGAGGGCATCCGTCGGCAACGTGATGTGTGGAGGCGAGTTGTTCATGTTAAGGGAGATTACTTCTAAGCACTGCAATGTGACTGCTCCAAAATGTTTTATTTGTTGTCAATTCAAATGTTGCCACGAATTATTGAATGACCTATGTATATTCAAATTTATTTTATTAAAATAGCTGAGTAGCAAAACACGGAAAAATACAGAAAATATATGTGGAAGCAGTTTTTATTTTCTATTTTTAATCTGCGTCCTCTAATGTTAAGTTATATCGGACAATGAGTGAAGTGAGTGAAATTATGTTCAAGTAAGCCTAGGATCCATAGAGCTTAGAGTTAGTCTACATCCATCTTTCAGGATAAGGGAAAACCCGGGACGAAACCTTATTCAGATAAACCACCCTGAGCGAGATTCAAACTCGGGACCTCTTCAAAACGAGGCAGGCATGCTACCAGGACATTACAGAGGCGGTAGTCAATTAATCTAGAAGTTATATTAATATTAATATTTTTATTTGTTTTTTGTGATCTTCATCTACTTTTAATGGAAATAGTAAATTAATTCGCACTGAAGTTGTATTTTTCTCAGATATATCAAAAACTATAGTGAGGTTATCGTTCACAAATACACATGAGCAACTTTCAACCAATGTATGGTCTCACTGATGTCTTATTCACCAATCAGAATTGAACTTGTCTGATAATTGTAAAGCGTGGTGCCCAAAAATCCACAACAGGTAGCTTTATTCTCTACATTCATTTTTATTCCTATGCTTCGATTCAATTAAGGAAGGAAGATCGCATACACTCCTATTCACTAGTGCTTGCTGGTGCAAACTACCGGAAACAATTGCGAATCTACTTTAGACGATTTCCAAACAATTGCCAATCAGGTGCGACCAACTTATTTCGACGAGATTTCAGTCTGTCGTATCTAATTCAAACTGACAAGAGATTCGAAAACAAAGAAACATCTATGCACTACAGGCGTTTTGGGAAACTCCACAGACAGCAGCAAACAAATGGCCCAAGCTAAGAGCAGGTGGTGTGTCTCAAAAGAAGCCGTAAAGAAAAGCTCATCTTTCCTCTAAGCAAACCACAGTAGGTACTGCAAGCAACAGTAGGCCACGCTTCCCACGCAGCCATTAGAGGCACTCTCCTTCCCATACATCTGCCGACCAATGACCTATTTAAATTCAATTTCAAAATGGCACCCCCCAGCCTTCACATTTACGAAGCATTTCCTAGCTAGAAACATATACATTTTAAATACATTTTAGTTTAATTCCTTATAAATCCATCCACAGAATACGTACGTTTTATGTGTTTATCATGGTGTCAAAGATTTCACTACGTAAGCTATATTTACTCCTGATTATACAAGCAGAAATCTGGGAATCATAGAATTTGTAAAACTAATTCGTAATTTTGAAAGCTGAATTCGATTTCAAAAATTCAACAAGCACTCGAATTTTGAAGTTTCAACTCTACGTATGTATTCTTTTACTTCTGAACTACAATGGCAACATCCTATAGGCCCAACAAACCTTCTCATCTGACCTAAATATCCTGGTAAACCTTTAAGAAGTTATTTAAACTTTCTAAACGCTTTAAATAATACAGAATAACTGCCCTTGATCGAACTAGTGCCTTTGAAATGTTCTCAGGTATCACATTTTCCCTTAGTGTTACGAAAGAACGTTTGATTCCATCCTTCTTTCTACTTCTGCTGATGACTTTTTTATTTACATCATACATTTTTAAGTCATATTATATGATGAATAAAATGATGCTCAGATTAGACCAGGGTGCATACAGCTTGGAGCTAAAACGCATTTATCTTTCAGGATAAGGGAAAATCCCTCAAAACCCCTTATACAGATAACTCACCCTGACAAAGATTCGAACTCGATACCTCTTGAACGTGCGGCACACACGCTACCACGTTACAAAGGCGAGCACTTCTGCTGAAGACAGCTGGCTAACATATGTCTGCTTCTTGGTACATAACACAGTATAAGCATACACACGATAAGTCATATCGGACGATGAATGCAATGTGTGACATGATGCTCAAATGGAGCTTAGAGTTACCTGACGTTCGTCTTTCAGGATAATGGAAAACCCCGGAAAACCTTATCCTGACAAATCACCCTGACCGAGGTTCGAACTCGGGACGTCTTGAACGTGAGGCAGACGCGCTACCATCTACGCTCCCCAGGCGGGCAGTATAAGGACTGATATCTCGTACAAAGAGACATCACCCAATTAAATCGTCATGAAATACTTAAAAAAGAGTAAGAAATGGGTGTCCACCGGGAAACAGTGTAGTTTTTTCAATACAGGTCGTGCATAATTATAGTTATCAGTACTTGAAGTTCAACTCTTACAACATAACAACAGCGCTAGACGTTGGAAGTCCACTCACGCCCAGATCTGGGATAGAAAACCGCGTCCCATTGTATAATGAACATAATGTATATACGAAACGAGAAAATAAAAGTTCAAAAAGCAGAAGAAATAAAGGTGAAGGTTATGATGCTTGCAGTGTATACAAGAGCATAAACAATTAATGCTAAACGAAGGCCAAGTTGACAACCTTGATGGTGTGCTGTTGTCAGTACTGCTGTGCTTAGGAATGGATTTTCCTTATACTGCAAGATCAAAGCAAAGTTGAACCAACAAATATTAATAACAATATATAACTGATTTAAATGCATTTCCTTTTCTGTGTATTACTCTGCAAACATGTAAGAAAATCTGTTGAAATGAACCCATAATCTGAAATTAATTTTATCACAGTTAAGGATAACAATTCTCAACCTAACTTCTGTATTATCGAAGCTGCTAATTTAGGCTGCAGTCCACAACAATAGACATTTCTCAAAGCGAAACTTTTCATCTAATGACACAAGTAATAATGAAGAGGTTTGAAAACTACAAAGTGGAGTTGCTAGGTTTACATAACGTAAGGATAGATAAAAGGTATAATTAATAATAGTATTAATATTTATTTGTATGTACGCACCACACCGCGCATGCGCGGGACGGATCATAAAATCTCTCAACATTTTCAAGTAAGATATAATTTCAAACAATGCGATTTAGTACTGTTGCATGTGAGTAATTCGTTTGTGTTTTAGTTTCTCTTCAGGAATTAGATAATACAATGCAGGAATTTTAATACAGATGTAAAATACATTGTTTAATAATATTGATTATAACTCTACCGGATTTCTTTCCGGTGTACTTAACCTCAAATATCTCACAATCTTATCCAGAATTCCTCCGTTAACGTCCCTTATCTAGCGTATTATAGTCTACGTAACAATATTTCACTCATAAAACGAGCTATTAGAACCGATAAAGTAACTTAATGTTTCAAATACAATAAACGACGAACTAACCTCAAAATCTGGCCACTACAGCCAGATTGACTTAATATTTAATGTTTCTCTTTCCTAACATCTTCGTTTAAAATGTCATTACCATGTTTTATCTAACTTATAGAAGAGCATTTAAGTTCTTGTGCTTGATTTTAGTCATCTCCTTTGCGATGAATGCATTACGTGATGCTTCATCTGTTCAATCCAACCGTTTATATCTATTAATCTAAAAGGATGCTGTTGAAAACATAAGGGAGAGAGAAAGAGAGATAGAAACCCTGTAAGGGAACAGGTTACCTATTGGTAGAGGGAAATTCACGATTGTTTATAGGTGCATTATTGTAGGATAGAAAGTAAAATAAAACGACTGAAAGAAAGGAAAAAAAAAAAAACACTATTTTTGTCACATTAGCATAAGCATTAAATTATAAATCCAAGTCAGTAGTATGAGTACTCCAAAATTATCACAAAGAAGCTTTAAGAGTCTTTGATACATTCAATAATTTATTGTTCATTTGTTTCTTGTAAATCCGTAATCCGGATGTAGCTATATGGAACCATGATTGTTTAGCTGCACTTTTTACACATACATGAGATTCACCAGCAGAATGACGCAATATTTGAACATGCTGGCTGTAAATAATGCATATGTTTGTCGCTTGGGCTTGGCTAATATTTTTACTTTGGTATGCCGTAACATGGTTCAGAAATGTCCACGCTGCATTAGCGAACCTGCATCGCCTCGCCGGTGCATACAGAACAGCTATGTGTAAGGGAAAGTCCGCAACTTACAGCACACAATCTCCATAAGTTTAAAATTCCCATTTTCTCTGTTATTTACCTACATATTAGGTAGAGGAGTTCCATTCTGCCCAAAAATGTTGCTACTGCGAATCCACCAATAACACACTATATATTTCCTAAAGAATAAAAAAAAGTTTTCAGAAACATGTCCACCGTAACAAACTGAGATACCCAGAACGAATCTAAGCAAAAGAGAGAGACCAAAGCATATTATACGAATATAAAATACGTTCTATTTAAAATAACCATTTTTAGCACCAAGCATTTCTGAAATATCCATCGTTAGTGTTCATTGTTGAAGCGTTCTTCATTCTTCAGTCGTTTCCCGCCATTTAGAGTATTCAAGGCCTGCTCTATTAATTCCTTCACCTCCATCTCTGTGTAATACAATTATTTCTGCAACGATTAAACCCCATTAGAATGAAGCCAAAAGAAAATGGTTATTTATGATAAAAGGGTTAAAAGAATTTTTTTTGTGAGGCCGCAGGACGAACAAAATAAAATCCTTCTAACCCTGCATCATACACTATTTTTAGACAGTCCTGAACACTTATAGATTATATATAAATATGTGGTTTTGTTTCATCTTTCTCGTCATCAAGATAAATCATTGAGTTGCCATGATCATTTGCCTTGCAACATGCCTTTTAGAAAACCACATCATTTCACATACAAAGATGAAAATAACGGGAAAAAATGAATTTCTTAATACGAGGGTGGTCTGAAAAGTTTCCGCCCTCAACATAAAGATGGCAGCACTCGTAAATAAAAGCTAGTGAATTTCGTTGTTCATCTGTTGACAGTTACTCACCAAAATTTCAGCCATTTTGGACGCTCATTTTTTATCTAACAGTCGTTTTAGTGAGTTGATGTGAGTGTTTTTATGAAAATAGAAAAAATCGAGTGTCGAGCTGTCATTAAATATTTGGTTTTGAAAGGCAATACGCCTACACAAATCAAAGATGAGTTGGATTCTGTGTATGGGGACACTGCACAATCATTTACCACAGTTAAATTTTGGGCAGCTGAACTTAAACTTAGGAGCTTGGGAGACGATGAACGTTCGGGACGTCCAAAAACTGCAACTGTAGACGAAAACTTCGCCAAAGTTCACCAAACGGTGGTAGACGACCGAAGAATTAAAGTGAGAGAGATAGCAGGAGCTATGAACATGTCAAAAGAACGTGTTTGACATATTAAATCAACATTTAGACATGAGAAAGCGTCCGTTCGTTGGGTGCCGCGTTTGCTCACGTTAGACCAAAAACGTGATCGAATGACTCTGTTGGTGCAGTTTAGGCGCAATAAGTCCGAGTTTTGGTGCCGATTAATTGCTGTATATGAAACTGGGATATACCATTATACGCCCGAAACAAAAATACAAGTGAACTGCAAAGGGGGAACGGGCTCCAAAAAAAGCAAGAACTGTTTTTTTTTTTTTTTTTTTTCGCCTGGGAAAGTGACTGCGACTGAGTTTTGGAATATTCATAGAGTTATTTTAATCGATTATATTTAAAAATGAAAAACAATCACAGGAGCATACTACCCACCATTACTTGACAAGCGGAAAAACGGCCACATTTGCAGAAAAATAAAATCCTGTTTCACCAAGACAACGCATTGTCTCACACCTCAGCGGTTGCAATGGCGAAAATCCAGGAATTACTGTTTGAACTGTTTGATTATCCGCCTTACTCAGCAGATCTAGCACCAAGTGACTTCATTTTGTTCCCTCATTTGAAAAATTGCGCTCGGAGGACAGAGATTTTCGTCAAATGAAGAGGCAATCACATTCGTGAACAATTATTTTGCAGAGAAAAACGCCGATTACTATTTGGACGGGTTACAGAGATGGGAGCATCGGTGAGAGAAATGTGTAGAGTTACAAGGAGACTGTGCTGGAAAAAAAATTCTGAACAAAAATAATGTATCTTTATTAGGTCGGAAACTTTTCAGACCACCGTCGTAGGCTGCAACTTTTTCCAACCTTACTCTTCTTCTGAGAAAATTGAAATGTTGACCATTTGAAATAGTTATTCCTTGGGTGGAAGAAGCTTGTTCTTTGCATAGAATTTTGAATTTTTTTTTGGCTGGTAACAAATAAGTTTTCATAAGGATAAAAGTTATATAAAATAAGTGATAATGGTAGAAGATGTGAATGCAACATACGACTTCCATGTTGTATATCACTAAATAAAAAATGTACTGCAATAGCGCATTCTATTTCTATGCTATTAATCATTTCTACATAATGATTGCCTAATACTCAATAGTCCAAATAAAATATTAAATCATTTAAGGTTTACAATAAAATAGAAGACAATCGCCAATTATTTGAAGCTATTATTTTCAAACTAAAACACAGTTTTCTCTACCGTGAAATATCTTAAATTGGTAGCTATTGTACAACAATTAAGAACATTTATTTTGCTAAGGTCGCGCATCAAAACCTTTGAACAATAAAGTATACAGGAGAAGAAGTTTACGAGTTTGTGACTTTAGGCTATTTTTCAAGAATTTCAGCTGCTCACATATCGTAAGATATTTTATTCCATGGCAACAGTAATTTGCATTTTATAAATGTGCTCCACGCCCAAAGGAACGTTCGAAGTATCAAGTTCGAATACGCATTCTCTGCTGGTCACGATGAAACAAGCTTCAAAACCGAAAACGCCTCATCAACCTTTAACACTGTTACAAGGCTCTCGTGTTTTCCATCCTTCCATGTTTCTATTGCAGTGATGGTTTAACATCAAATTTTAAGGATACATAGTTTTCTCAAACAATGCCAATACTTCTAGTAGTCACAGACGATGCTTAATGGAAATTAAGTGCATTCTGGAACAAATACGTTAGATATATATGGTCTTTATAGGTCAACAAAATGCATGTTTTCCACATTTTATAATAAAGTCATTTTTTAACACGTAGATGCATTTTCCGGTCATTATCTTTCTTTATGACGAATTTATTGGGCATTTTGTAGCTCGCATTCGGTAGGCCCGGGTTTGATTCCCGTGGCCAACCTGACCCTGACCTATGGGCTTTTGGGGGGGGGGGGGTTTAAAATAAAATGTGATTAAAAGTTATTTATACCATATTTTCTGAAATAATAACTTTGTAAAGTGTTGTTAACGCAGGTCAGCGTCCTAACAGTGCTGTGTGTAGTGTTTAACGCCCGCTTTTACTACATACGGCATCGCAGGCGGTGACACTGATGATACATGAGATGAAGATGGAGCACCGGTGGAATGAGATGGCGGGGGAAACCGGAGGTCCCGGAGAAAACCCGCCCCAGCGCCGTGTTGTCCACCACAAATCTCACTTTGCGGTCGCCTGGGATCGAACCCGGGCCGCCTTGGTGAAAGCCAAGTGGTCTAACCACTGAGCCACGGCGCGGCCCACCTAACAGTACTGGTGAAGTAGATTGAGTTAGCAAGGAATGCGGAAGAGAGGATACAAAATGTAAAAGGTGAGATTGGGGACAAAATTAGACAGAAACTAAAATTGGTGTTGGCCAAAAATAAAGGATACCAAACAGTTTGTCAAATTGCCGATATCTAGTCAGGAGAAAACTTCAGAACTGATACTTTTGAACAGGATTTAACAAGCAGTGACATACTGTTTTTCAAATATGCACCTATGACATCTGTGGAAGTGGACAGAAGTGTCTCAAAGCATAAAACAGTTTTAGTTGACAAGTTTAGTTTACTTTCCATAACTTTAAGAACATGGTCGGGTACTTTTTTTTGTTGTTTGTTAACGTTAAGTCATATCGGACGATGAATGGAATCGGTGAAATGATGCTCAAATGAGCCCAGGGTCCACAGAGCTTACGGTTACCCGACATTCGTCTTTCAGGATAAGGGAAAACCCCGGAGAAAATCTTATCCAGGTTACTCACCCTTACCGAGATTCGAACTGGGGACCTCTTGAACGTGAGGCAGACTCACCACGCTACTGAGGCCGGCAGACGTGTACTGCAACGCTAAGTAAGGTATCTTTTGGCTAATGGGTACAGTAACTTATTTCTTCTTATTTTATAACATTTTAAATGACCTAATTAATTTTGAATTTATTTATTATTTAGTAACAATAATGGCATTATTTACTAAGAAAGTTAATTTTAAAATGTGGTTATTCCAACCATATATTCATTATTTGTCGGTGACAATTATTAATTTATTATTATGCAAGAAACTGCTAAGTTTTTTTTTACGTTTTATGTGCATTTTTGTATATTTTAAGGGCATTTTATAGCTCATTTTTAGAGAATTTTTAGGTCAACAACTTCCGGGCCCTATTAATGATGATCTTGATGATGATGATGATAATAATAATAATAATAATTAATAATAATAATTATTAATAATAATTAATAATAATTATTAATAATAATTAATAATAATAATAATAATAATAATAATTAATAATAATAATTAATAATAATTAATAATAATAATTAATAATAATTAATAATAATAACAATAAAAATAATAACAATAAAAATAATAACAATTATTATTATTACTATTACTATTACTATTACTATTACTATTATTATTATTATTATTATTATTATTATTATTATTATTATTATTATTATTATTATTATTATTATTATTATTATTATTATTATTATTATTATTATTATTATTATTATTATTATTATTATTATTATTATTATTATTATGAAAGAAACTGCTAAGTTTTTTTTTTACGTTTTATGTGCATTTTTGTACATTTTAAGGGCATTTTATAGCTCATTTTTAGAGAATTTTAGGTCAACAACTTCCGGGCCCTAATAATGATCATGATGATGATGATAATAATAATAACAATAATAATAATAATAATAATAATAATAATAATAATAATAATAATAATAATAATAATAATAATAATAATAATAATAATAATAATAATAATAATAATAATAATAATAATAATAATAATAATAATAATAATAATAATAATAATAATAATAATAATAATAATAATAATAATAATAATAATAATAATAATAATAATAATAATAATAATAATAATAATAATAATAATAATAATAATAATAATAATAATAATAATAATAATAATAATAATAATAATAATAATAATAATAATAATAATAATAATAATAATAATAATAATAATAATAATAATAATAAATGCAGCTCACGCAAGGAACTTAGGCATATCTGTGGCAGTTTATTGAAGAGATGGTGCTGATAATGAATTTCCAAACAAAGGAAGACTGAACAAGCGAGAGCTGTCCCACAGAATTAATTACAATAAGGGAATCAGAGGCAATGCAATGTATAACAGTCACACGATTTTTTTGCAGCAGTCATTACAGTTTAGTAGTAATATACGGCAAAAGGAATTCCATTTTAAGAGCGTTCTTTAACTGGTTCTCGACGGCCCGTTTTATCTATATTGGCATAAAATAACGCTGAATTGTGCTCAGAGGCCGCTTTTATTTGAGGCCGCAGGTTCACCATACGGGGCCGCCGAAGAGGGAAGCCATGCAGAAGATTTTTACCAAAGCTTCCAAATGTACAGAAGCAACTCCGCAATAGCTCAAGTTGTGAACTTGATACACTTGCTGTGATATGTTATTCTATCTCTGGGAAGTCCAGAGTTCTAAGGAAAGGGTAGTATTAATTTTATGAAATACAAAATCTTCCTGGAAGCAATACTATTTTCGCTCACTCTCCATTTCCCCCCTTGTAATACCAGGAAAATTTGGTTCATGGGTACGGGTACCTGCCTTTCCAGACACGGACAATAAAAAGTAAGGAAAGGAGAAAAAATGACAAAGGAGATTTCACGCTATTTGCATTCTAAAGGTCGTTTTTCTTAAAAGCATTCCCGCTGGTTATCTTGAAAGCAACATGTTTCCAGTAAAGCCATTTATGGATCTATAAGTGATGGGAAAACGATATATTAATGGAATGAGGTTATTTAAGAGATATTTATGATATAAAAAGGTTGTTTATGGCATAATTATCAAGTTACAAGGATTTTTTTAAGTATAACTTTTCTTCATTTTTGTATGAATTTCACCGATTTCACCTTGACAAATTTCAAAACACACGCACTTGCATAAGAACAGTACTCCTGTTACATAATAGCGACTAGGCGCTGGGAATGTATGGAATGCACGATAGGGCAAATGTTCCTGCCCAACCAATTAGTGCCACTTATTGTCGTCCACCGCTCTCTTGATCCAGCCTATGACGTACATTGCATCTCTTGTCTAAGACTCTCCTCTCGCAGAGTTTGCTTCAGTCGGGTCACCAATGGGTACCCCCCGTGCGAAGTTTAGAGGTTAATGTCTCATTCAGGCAATAACCTATTTCACAACGTTGTCGTACTGTGGCTCGCGTACGAATTTCCAGCTTGTTTCATGACACCAACGCAGCGTGACGGACAAGCCTTTGTTTTCTTCTTCTTCATCTCTTACGTTTTAACTCAAAATGTGTCTCATCGAGGCGCGGACTTCCTGAATACCTGAGACGGTCAACATACTAACTTTAGCTACGTGGTACGAAGTATTTCAAGCCGCTACATTAAGAATGAGCAGAAAATAATAAAACAGTTATATTGTATCGGTTATCAAAGTAACAAAGACGTTAAAGTATGTTCAGATGTCCACATTACGCCATAGCACAACTGTTATACTGAGCAAAACAGTGGAAATAGTTCGTTACTACATTACATATACGAGGGTCGGCTGATAAGTCCTGGCCTCATATAGAGATGGTGTCACTAGACCAGTTTGACGGATAGCATCATCTGGTTTAACTCTAGACTAGCTTTTATCCATAGTTACAGGTCAATAGGTTGTTTAATTTTTGAAGTATAGCATTTTGAACAAGATTCACGAAACTGGAGTATTTGGAAAAAATGAGCAGTGACAAATACTTCCATTTAAAAGACTTAATGCCTAAAGAAATCAAGGAGGAAATAGACACTACATTAAAAGACTCTGTCCTTTCATATACAATGATTAAAAGGTGCGTTACAGAGTTTAAACGGGAACGTACTAGCACTAGTGAAGAGCCTCGCTCTGGACGCCCTGTAGAAGTCACAACTCCAAAGATCATTGAAAAAAATTCATAGTTTTGTACAATGATTAAAAGGTGCGTTACAGAGTTTAAACGGGAACGTCCTAGCACTAGTGAAGAGTCTCGCTCTGGACGACCTTTAGAAGTCACAACTCCAAAGAGCATTGAAAAAATTCATCGTTTTGTACAATGATTAAAAGGTGCGTTACAGAGTTTAAACGGGAACGTACTAGCACTAGTGAAGAGCCTCGCTCTGGACGCCCTGTAGAAGTCACAACTCCAAAGATCATTGAAAAAATTCATCGGTTTGTACAATGATTAAAAGTTGCGTTACAGAGTTTAAACGGCAACGTACTAGCACTAGTGAAGAGTCTCGTTCTGGACGCCCTGTAGAAGTCACAACTCCAAACATCATTGAATGATTAAAAGGTGCGTTACAGAGTTTAAACGGGAACGTACTAGCACTAGTGAAGAGCCTCGCTCTGGACGCCCTGTAGAAGTCACAACTCCAAAGATCATTGAAAAAATTCATCGTTTTGTACAATGATTAAAAGGTGCGTTACAGAGTTTAAACGGGAACGTACTAGCACTAGTGAAGAGCCTCGCTCTGGACGCCCTGTAGAATTCGCAACTCCAAAGATCATTGAAAAAATTCATGGTTTTGTATAATGATTAAAAGGTGCGTTACAGAGTTTAAACGGCAACGTACTAGCACTAGTGAAGAGTCTCGTTCTGGACGCCCTGTAGAAGTCACAACTCCAAACATCATTGAATGATTAAAAGGTGCGTTACAGAGTTTAAACGGCAACTTACTAGCACTAGTGAAGAGCCTCGCTCTGGATGCCCTGTAGAAGTCACAACTCCAAAGAGCATTGAAAAAATTTATCGTTTTGTACAATGATTAAAAGGTGCGTTGCAGAGTTTAAACGGCAACTTACTAGCACTAGTGAAGAGCCTCGCTCTGGATGCCCTGTAGAAGTCACAACTCCAAAGAGCATTGAAAAAATTTATCGTTTTGTACAATGATTAAAAGGTGCGTTGCAGAGTTTAAACGGGAACGTACTAGCACTAGTGAAGAGCCTCGCTCTGGACGCCCTGTAGAAGTCACAACTCCAAAGATCATTGAAAAAATTCATCGTTTTGTACAATGATTAAAAGGTGCGTTACAGAGTTTAAACGGGAACGTACTAGCACTAGTGAAGAGCCTCGCTCTGGACGCCCTGTAGAATTCGCAACTCCAAAGATCATTGAAAAAATTCATGGTTTTGTATAATGATTAAAAGGTGCGTTACAGAGTTTAAACGGCAAAGTACTAGCACTAGTGAAGAGCCTCGCTCTGGACGTCCAGTAGAAGTCACAACTACAAAGATCATTGTAAAAAGTTAAGGTTGAGATAACAGAGGCTGTAAACATACCAAAGAAACGTGCAGGTAATATGTTAAGTGATGTTTTGGGCTTTCACAAGGTCTGTGCACAATGGGTGCCTCGTTTATTGACACTGAACAAAAGTTGCAAACAGAAACTGTTTCTGATAAGAATTTGAAACTCTACCGTAAAAATCTCTGTGAATTTTTGAGACGGCTTATTACCATGGATGAAACTTTGATAAATCACTACACTTCAGAAAGTAAATCACAGTCAAAACAGTGGATTATGCCAGGTGAACCAACTCCAAAAAATGCAAAGTCTTATTTGTCAGCTAACAAGGTTATGGCGAGTGTTTTCTGGAATGCTCAGGGAATTATTTGTATTGATTACTTAGAAAAGGGTAAAATTATCACTGGTGACTACTACGCAAACTTACTGCAACGTTTGAGTGATGAGGAGAATAGAAAAAGACCTCATTTGGCAAAGAAAAAAATCTTGTTTCTTCACGACAATGCTCCGGCACATCGTTCTGTCATTGCAATGGAAAAAATGTGCGAATTAAAGTTCGAATTGCTTGAACATCCACCGTACTCGCCAGATCTAGCACCCAGTGACTACCACCTGTTTCCGAACCTCAAAAAGTTTCTTCGAGGACGAAGATTTCACAGCAACGAAGAGGTCATTAATGCGGTAAACAGCTGTTTCGAGGACCATAATAAATCGCACTGCAGAGATGGTTTAATTAAATCATAACACTGATATGACAAATGTATTAGCCTTTCTGGAGATTATGTTGACAAATAAATAACTTTTTTTGGGAGGCCAGGGAATTACCAGCCGATCCTCGTTTTATTGCTTATTTGATACATTCAAGTACTGATTGCGGTGAATAAACACCGTAATTCAACTTAAAAAACATTTAAACATGAGCTTAAACAATTTACTTCCATTTAGAGTCCCGTATACTTGGTACTTCCACGATTGCGTTGTTTACTGCAGTGAAGCGATGCTCTGACAATTGTGCTGTTAGTAGTGCGTGTTCCAAGGAGAAATCAGTACGACGAGGTGCTCAGTTCCTCTGAGTAATGTACAAAAACAAGAGTGGAAAGTGAAGGGCTGAAAATGGTGAAAGGGCTATGGTATTAAACGTGCTTAACTTTTTCTTTCAAAGTTATGGCACCTTGAATCACCTTGACGTCTAAGGCAAACTGATGCATCTGTGAACACCATTTTATATGCAAGAACCGAAATTAAACAAACAGGAACTGTAAAAAACCCCTTAAAAGAAAAGAGAAAGGACACATAATCTTATAAGGCAAATTGAAGTTTTTTTTAGAAGTGCTTTTCATTTCTAAGTATATAAACAACCAGCCTCCTACTATATATAAGGTACTTGCATTAGTAAGTTTTTACTCACAAAATTTTATTTCATAACTTTTCTTTATCAGTTACTTTAACTAGTTGATATAGTTTATTTGGCAAATACTAACCAGTGCCTTTCTAATCCTACACCATTGCAGTGAAAAATATGATGGTAAACAGCTGACAGCTACACGTTTTTGTCAGTGGAGTGAAACAAACTGCAGTGTTTATATGCGTCCACTCTTTCGGCCCGGAGAGACTATAGTTATCCCATTAACCATTACTAAATCTGGGTGACACACTCGATGTGCAGTGATATCACCAGGAACCAGTTACCTTAACTCGTTACACAGAATGAATTTTCTCCGCAAGACATCGTAAGTAGCATTGTGGATCTAATATACCATCTGGCGACAAAAGTGCTTACTAATTATTCACTTTGCTACATATACGTGAGCAACTAAGATTATCTGTATAGTCTGTGATTTAATATTTTTCTTCTTAATCAACATCTTTCAGAGTGTTTAATCTAACATCCAACGAGAATATTTAAATTATTATATGCTTAACTTCAGTCATGTGTATTTGGCAACAGTGATGCCTTTCCCTCTGCAACATGTGTTGTTTAACCTCAATTTTTCTCTCCAAACTATATATAAAAATAACTGCTAATGCATTTTGAAATTACAAAACATCACATAATCAAAGTGTAGGCCCAACTAGAGAAACTTCTTTTTGCAATTTATCAAGTAACAATGTAAGTTCCATATCGTCCACACTAAAACATAGTCAACTATTAACGTTATGGTAGCCATTAATGTCACAGTGATAACCATGGAAACAAATAATTTAATCCTTACATGTAACTGTTAACACACTGCACCTCCGACAGCGTTTATAACCGTTACGCAAATATAACCTTCACATCCCTGTACAGCGTTTGTGAAATTAATGGTTTCCAATATATTTTGGTACATCTTCCCTAGAAAAGGGATAGTTTCGGAAAATTGAGCATGTTAGAACTAGTAAAAGTTAATTATCTTTGGACCATAGTTTTTTTTATCTATTTCCATTTCAACATGGCGCTGGGGTGGGTTTCCTCCGAGTCATCCGGTTTCCCTACCATCATCCCACCAATTGCTCTGTCAATCATTCATCTCAGGCGTTGGACCGACCCCTCAACCCTGACTTCATCTCAGGTCAGATGCCTAGCTCCCTCGCTCTGAGGCAACCCAAGCGCCTCCTAACGTCAGCATTGACGAGAAGGCAGAAAAGAAAATCTATTTCCATTTGATTCTGTTATTGAATCTCCAATATTCGGTGCTGGTAAACTAACCTATCTGGGTGCAACAATTTTGCTTTCGATTAAGTAATATTTCCATTATTCACTATGTCACGAAAATGGCATGCAATACATAGCTTTAAGTGATTGGAAGATCTGGACTTCTTCCTCGTTCTCTAATGATACTCTTACCACATTTATATACAATATACAATAGCCATTTAGCAGTGTCTCCATAGCGCGTTGGAGACCGGGTTCGATTCCCAGGATCAGCTTCTGGGAGACCTGGTCTGGGATGCGCTTATCCTCATGAGATGTTTGTAGGAACAATGGAGTTACTTGAGGGAAAATTGGCGGTTCCAGATTCACCAGCCAAGAGGGATTTAACCACTTCCCACCCTACAGCATTGCACCTCACTTATGCCGCCCGTTTTTGGAGAGAGGTGGGGAACGCAGCGATCGGGTGGTACACCTTGTTTCCACAAGTTGTTGCGCCGCAGTTTACTTTATAGCCGATTATCCACAAACAACTTCAAGGCGCATACATTTTATTACTCGCTGTTCTTTCAAGGACAAGGTGCATCATATAATCCACTCCCTCGGTTCGAGCCTTGCTTTGGGAGGTCATTCCCAACACACCTCAAGGTTGTAAGCAATTCTCGAATAACCAAGTGCAAGGAGTCTAAGTCCCAATTAGTGAAGTAACATTGAAAACTGAATTAAATCATATGTCACGGTAAAAGTAACTAAATTGCGTAAGTGAAGTGATGGTAAAAGCTAAATTAAATCACACGTGAAGCGATTGTTAAAACTGAACTAAAACACATAAGTGAAATGAAAGTGAAAGCCGAAGTAAACCAAATAAGTGAAGTGACAGACAAAATGAACTAAATTACTTCATTAAGTTCACTAAATGAACTTATTTAATGAAGTGACAGATAAGGTAAGCTAGATCACATATATTGGTAAAACACGTAAAAACTAAACTAAATCACGAACTCACATTTCTTTAAATTAGAAATATCTGCATTATTAAGATATCTGATTCATAAATCAAAGCGATGATGAATGGTTCGGTAGCAGAGGACCTTGGGCTGATTTATTTACTTAGTCCGAAATGCTTTCATCTTTGGAAGATAAGTCCATACAAATCCATCTGCTCTCCCGTGACAAATGCATTCGACACGCCACAAATCTGAACACTGCTACAGAAACAAAGCATAACTAACTCCAGGAAGAAAATACCTAGCTGGCAACAGTGCTAGGACATGCTTTGCATACCGTTTGTGTTTATGAAGGAATGCAGATAACGTCGTTTCATTCTTCACACATCATGTCGAGGGTGAGTGGCACAGAGTCGTGAAATATCTCTGCATCAGAAGTCGTTCACGAAAATAACTTTTCATTTCATCGAGTTTCTTGGTGAAGGCATCTATGTGAGATTATAACACTTGGATTAGGTAGAGATGTTTTTCAGAAAATCAAAATGTTTTGAAAAATGTACCATATAAAGCGTAGTTTACAGTGGGGGCTATTTTTGAAAAATCTTAATTTCCTGTGAAATCATGTTGGATTTTTAGTTGAGTACATGAATCACAGTCGGGATTCGAACCTACGCCATCATTGTAATCAATGCCTTAATTCTGCGATGTGTACGTAACATCCTGAAAAGAACAGCTGTGTTGTCAAACGCAGTTCACTGCAGATTTAGTTTCTCTTCAGCAACTCCAGGGTAAACACAGATGGTACAGTTTCCGCAAAGATACTACATGCACAACCTCTGTTCATTTGTTTATGTTGGAGCCGCTGTGCGTGACGCAGTCTTTTCGGCAGATTTTTCAAGAATACCGCACCAGTAACTTGCGCAATTTCGAAAGCTCTTGCCTCCTCCAAGGCTGTTCTGCTGAGGCAGTTTTTCCCACACCTAGTTAATTCCGTTACACTTTTAAAATTCTTCTCTTAAGAACAATACCATAAACAACTTCCCAGACCTTAAGTAAGCTAAGTATGCAAATTCTACAGTGTGTTTCTTTTATCTCTAAGCGAAACAGTTAAAAATCTCTCGAGAAGGCTTAGATGCTTTCCAGAACCTATATATGTAACATTGGTCGCAAGGTAAGTTTTGTAATGATAAATCTTGGTTAAGAAGTTTCTTCGAGAAAAATTTTTCCAATTTGCGTGTTACAAATTATAATCCATCGAAATTATCATTGAATTAATTTAGTAATTTTAAGTCTTGTTCTATTACTTTTGTTTTTGTTTGCTTATGTCGATGATCAATTTTAAAACTCTCGCTGTAGTAGTTAATGTGTGGTTATTTAAATTCCTTTTGTCCTGTCTTGAACTCAATCGGTGCTCATAACTTTTGTCTCAGAGTTGTGGTCCCAAATTAATGTGATATTTTATGACAGTTTATTCAAAATAACAATTAATAAGATTCTTTGTCCCTAATATCTTACTTTTGATCACTTAATACTAAAAAGTAACACATTTTACATAAAACCTTACAGAAAACACGAATTATTCTCATGCGCGTCGCTCATAGAAGAAAAATTATTGATTTTTCGTCGCCCTGGATACCGTTAGTTCCCTCTTACTTTAAAGTATTCATAGCCTACTCTGTATTTTTTTTTTTTTTTTTTTTTTTTTTTTTTTTTTTGTAATTTACTTCCTCTAACGTTAAGTCATATCGGACAGTGAATGAACTGGGTGAAATGATGCTCAAATGAGTCCAGGGTCCATGGAGCTTACAGTTACCCGACATTCGTCTTGAAGGGTAAGGTAAAACCCCGGGAAAAACCTTATCCAGATAACTCGCCCTGACCGAGATTCGAACTGGGACCTCTTGAACGTGGGGAAGACACGTTACCACCACGCTACCGAGGTGGGCTCTGTAATTTTGTTTCTCTTTCATTCACTGATTTCCATATTCACAATATAAACATTTTAACATATTTAAATTTTTAAGTAACTCTAAAAAACACAAGTAACATCACAAAATATCTAAATAATAATTATGCTAGGGCTAAACAAAAACAACTGCCAGCCTTCAGCCAAAAAACATGTTACATTCACATGGATTTCTATATATAATGTACCTTACTTTAATATTTCTTCTAAAACTTATAATACAGCTTAGTGTTCAACATGAATTTCAAGGGTCAGATAGAGAAGCTCGAATTAAAAGAACGGAAAATATTAAGAAAAACCATAGGACCAAAATTTCAAGATAATAAGATAATACACATCAAGAATGAAACTCTCTACAAGAAAATTGAAAATCTCTCAGATACTATGCGAAAAAGGAGGATACATTTTATGGTCATCTTCTCAGATTAACTAAACAAATATTGGGTTTCTTGCGTAACCGTAAAACAAAACCTAACTGGTTTAAAGAAACTGGAGAAGACTTAGCAGATTTAAAAATCAAAGAAAATTCATTACTTCACGGGACAGCGAAAGTAACTAAAAACGAAAACTTAAGGTTCAAAGATAAATCTGCATTAAAATCGCCAGTCTCGGTAGTCTGGATGGTAGCGTGCCTGCCTTACGTTCAAGAGGTCCCGAGTTCGAATCTCGGTCAGGGTGAGTTACCTGGATAAGTTTTTTTCGGGGTTTTCCCTTATCCTGAAAGACGAATGTCAGGTAACTCTAAGTTCCATGGACCCCGGACTCATTTGAGCATCATTTCACCCATTTCATTCATCGTCCGATATGACTTAAGGTTGGAGAACGCAAATTAAAAAAAAGGAAGATAAATCTGCATTAAAATACAAACCCATTATCTCGGCAGAAGAAAGGAAAAAAATATCAGATGGAATGAACAAATACTGGGAACTAACAAAATAACAGGGAAATTATTGATTCAACGTACCCCAAAGAGGGTGAAACAAAAAGAAAAAGAAAGCGTAGTGCTCTAATTACACTAACCGAACAAACATTTGCAAAAGGTTTCATTACACATTTCATTGAAGGTAAAAGGGAATGTACAAAACAACTGAAGTTAATGTTTAAAAGCGGGTAGATATACGCCGCTTTTAAATTCCTACTCTTTGTATGACATCACTAGAAAGAGAAAAATGGTGACTTACGTACCTGTAAAATAATTTAAAAATTCAATCAAGGACAATGCATATTTCGGAAATGGCCACTGTCAAAAACTAAAACCTAACTTTGCCATGAAGTATCAGTCATACAAAATTATAGGAATTCTTTTAAAATTAAGGCTGTACATATAAAAGTCAATATTACATGATCTTAATCGTGCAAATATCTTCAAGTATAGTAACTTTAATCAAAATCGTTAAGAACCACTGCTTGAAAGTTAAAAAAATCACCAACATTTTTGTATATAAGAGATTCTTCTTCATTGGCAGTGAACGTTAGTAAAAGCAAATATATGAAGATGGGAGGTTGTGGGGATGCAAGAAGAACAGAACCTACAGTTAAATTGCATGAGAAAGAATATCAAAGAGTGGAAAAATTTAAATACCTGGGATCTATAGTAACAGTAGATACTAAAACATCAGTGGAAATTCGAGATAGAATAGCAAGTGGTAACAGATGTTGCTATGCCTTGCAGAATATTTTAAATCAAGGAACGTCAGTAGGAATACTAAAATTAAAATATATACAACTGTACTGAGACCAATAGTAATGTATGGTTCAGAAATTTGGGTGTTGACAATCAAGGAAGAACAGTGGTTATTACGGTGGGAAAGGAAGATTTTGAGAACTACATTTGGAGCGACAAGGGAATTGGACGGATGGAGAATGCGGACTAACTTGGAGTTACAGTGACTATTTGGACAACCAAATATACACTCCTGGAAATGGAAATAAGAACACATTGACGCCGGTGTGTCAGACCCACCATACTTGCTCCGGACACTGCGAGAGGGCTGTACAAGCAATGATCACACGCACGGCACAACGGACACACCAGGAGCCGCGGTGTTGGCCGTCGAATGGCGCTAGCTGCGCAGCGTCTGGGCACCGCCGCCGTCATTGTCAGCCAGTATGCCGTGGCATACGGAGCTCCACCGCAGTCTTTAACACTGATAGCTTGCTGCGACAGCGTGGACGTGAACCGCATGTGCAGTTGACGGACTTTGAGCGAGGGCGCATAGTGGGTATGCGGGAGGCCGGGTAGACGTACCGCCGAATTGCTCAACAGGTGGGGCGTGTGGTCTCCACAGTACATGAATGTTGTCGCCAGTGGTCGGCGGAAGTTGCACGTGCCCGTCGACCTGGGACCGGACCGCAGCGACGCACGGATGCACGCCAAGACCGTCGGATCCTACGCAGCACCGTAGGGGACCGCACCGCCACTTCGCAGCAAATTAGGGACACTGTTGCTCCTGGGGTATCGGCGAGGACCATTCGCAACCGTCTCCATGAAGCTGGGCTACGGTCCCGCGCACCGTTAGGCCGTCTTCCGCTCACGCCCCAACATCGTGCAGCCCGCCTCCAGTGGTGTCGCGACAGGCGTGAATGGAGGGACGAATAGAGACGTGTCGTCTTCAGCGATGAGAGTCACTTCTGCCTTGGTACCAATGATGGTCGTATGCGTGTTTGGCGCCGTGCAGGTGAGCGCCACAATCAGGACTGCATACGACGAGGCAAACAGGGCCAACTCCCGGCATCATGGTGTGGGGAGCGATCTCCTACACTGGCCGTAAACCTCTGGTGATCGTCGAGGGGACACTGAATAGTGCACGGTGCATCCAAACCGTCATCGAACCCATCGTTCTACCATTCCTAGACCGGCAAGGGAACTTGCTGTTCCAACAGGACAATGCACGTCCGCATGTATCCCGTGCCACCCAACGTGCTCTAGAAGGTGTAAGTCAACTACCCTGGCCAGCAAGATCTCCGGATCTGTTCCCCATTGAGCATGTTTAGGACTGGATGAAACGTCGTCTCACGCGGTCTGCACGTCCAGCACGAACGCTGGTCCAACTGAGGTGCCAACTGGAAATGGCATGGCAAGCCGTTCCACAGTACTACATCCAGCATCTCTACGATCGTCTCCATGGGAGAATAGCAGCCTGCATTGCTGTGAAAGGTGGATATACACGGTACTAGTGCCGACATTGTGCATGCTCTGTTGTCTGTGTCTATGTGCCTATGGTTCTGTCAGTGTGACCATGTGATGTATCTGACCCCAGGAATGTGTCAATAAAGTTTCCCCTTCCTGGGACAATGAATTCACGGTGTTCTTATTTCAATTTCCAGGAGTGTAGTAGTGAAAATTAAACAAGGAAGAATAAGGTGGATTGGCCATGTACAGAGAATGCCAAAAACCAGTGTGGTTAAGAAGATATTCATAGGAAAGCTTAATGGCAGAAGGAGAAGAGGAAGATCCAGGAAAAGATGGGTAGATGATGTAGAAGATGACTTGAGAAAGTTGGGGGTTTAAGGCTGGAGAAGAAAAGCAGAGAACCGAGTAGAATGAAAGAGAGTGGTTAGGGAGGCCAATGGCCTACATGGTCTGTAGTGCCAACTATCATCAGAGATGCTTCTTCAAAATTATCTTGTGCATCTTTGGAATTTATTGGCTAACTTTGGTATGTGTCGTGTTTGATATACTGTACGCAGATAAACTAGGGCTTTCATTACAATTATTTTTTATTTAAGAAACTCGTATATTTGCGGATGAAGAGCAAAATTTTGGATAGGATACACTATTCTTGTACCTCTCTGTAACTGCGGCACTCAACTGAAGTCAAAATTACGTTTTCATTCGCATCGCATAGCTGCTGTTCTGCTTAAGTTACAAATAGAGCATTAAGTAATACGAGAAGCACCTTCTGACCTACTATATTTTTGCCTACCACGCTTGAACATACCTATTTAACAAAAGTATGCGATTAATACTGACTTCTACTGCATATGCAGGAGACTGGACATTCCTGGCTTTAATGTGACTCAGAGCACGTCGCACGTCCCACGCTGTGTTTGTTCATCACGCGTGCATCATTGATGTTTATACAACACCACATCCCTTCAGTTTCACATTAATCTATGCTTATGCTCCCGACCAGCGAGACAAGTGATATGCAGTGTATGGATTTATTTTGTAAATTTTCGTTTTTAATGCCTCCTTGTTCCCCTATTTTAATACCCTGCGAAATCTGTCTCTGGGAGGCATTAAAAGCGAAAATTTACTTTACGTGAATTTGGAAGCTAGCGTGCTTAACCATCCGATCACAGAAGTTACCTTACTTACATTGTTTTCAGCACTTGTAAGACTGTTGTGTGGATATTAAAAATAGTAATCCATGGCCCAAAGTGGGCCTGAGTCTGCCAACCCGACTACCGGTCTCACGCCCACATAGCGCGACAAAGATGTGCGTTCATCCAACCGATACGGGGAGATGTGGTCAGCATCAAGCAATCCCAGCCGGTAAGTTGGCTTCCTTGACTAGGGTTCGCCACCTAGCGTAGCTCCTCAATTTCCTCTCGATGCTGAACAGGCAATGGTCCTATACCCAGGACTTAAAATCCGCACTCCCCAGTGCTGGGATCGAGGGACACTAAAAGTGGAACGTTTGCAGAGTTTTCATTCTAAACTAGGAATAACAATGGGCTATACGAGATCAGAATAATTAGAATTCAAAGGAGATGCCTCACCATAAAACATTCTGGATCATTATACAATAATTTCATAAAGAATATGTTCTAAGTTTTAAGGGAACATACAACTCACGCAGGCACTATTTGGCTAGATTTGCAGTATTATATATTTTACATATTTTATAAGATCTATAAAAGATTTAAATACCATATTTAAATACCATAATCATCAAACCATTCCCAACATGCCGTAGCAAAATATGTATTTTTTTAAAATTATGAGCCAAAATGAAGTTTTGAATTCAGATTTTGAACAAGAAAAGTTGTACTGAATTGTATACATTTACTACTAACTGAAGATATGTATGAGCAAAATGTTATGATTCTAAGTCTGTTTGTTACTGAGAAATATGTTCTTAAAAATAAAACAAAAATAAATAGAAATGAACATTTCTAACAGGACTTAGAAATTTAATGGAAGAAAAGTTTCTTACATGTTTGGTAACTCTTATGGGTGTTATAGAATATGTAAAATATGCAACACTGTAAAAATCTGGTAAAATAGTGCATGTTTCCTTAAAAAAAAAAAGCGTAAAGTAGTTAAGCTCTTGAAGAAAAACACCAGTTTGCTAGTCGAGTTTGTTTGCTTAAGAAGGTGCAGGAGGGGGAAAAAAGGAACAGGGGGGAAAAACACTATCAACTTTAAGAATCTGGGAGAATTCCTGGAAAACATTGTGCTCTCTACGCGCTTCTACCGCTACATATATTACGTCACGTAATGTTTAGTCACAACACACCTAGCTAGGCATTTGTTTCCAAACAGCACACACTCCTAAACTGTAAATCGTCGATAGTACATTTCTTTGAAGGTATTGTGCAATAATACTTGGAAAATATGAATACAGCCGAAGATATTTGCCTCAAAATTATACTGTCAGAGATTTCTGAGAGTATGTCTACAATTGTCCCACAGTCATCTTGGCCATACACAATAGTTTTATACCTTACACAGTGCTATGCGTTTTCGTATATATTATATAAATTATTCATACAATACATTATTTATTAAATAAACAATTATTTAATAATTATTTATTATTCATTTATTTTATTTTTACTATTTATCCGTTTTATTTTCCCCCCAACGTAGTAAAGAATATTAAATTCCACCGAAGATTTCAGGTCGGGATTACGCCGAAAATAGGTGCATGTTCTCAGGCCCGTGTGAATCCAATGAAGGTGGGGAAAAGGTCTGTGATTGTGTGAATGAACATCATGCCTCAACATCAAAATGTCGAATAAATACCCAAATTGGTATTTAAGCTTTGCAGATATCTTACATAACAATATTTTTAAACAAATTCCACCTTACTAGGAATAATTTTGATTACTTTTTCTCATAAATGTCTCCAAAGATTTTGAGATGTTTTCATGAAAAACGAAATGTAGGCATTCTTCAATTTTCTGGGAACAGACTCCAGCCAAGGGCTGGTCGGTCTCAAAATTTTATCCCTAATCAATCAAAATTTAGATTGTTCTCCACCACACCCAACAGAGTGCGATGTATTTTGCATCCTGTACACAGGCCCATAGCAGCAACATGCTATCTCATGAACCTTTTCGCACTTAAAACCAATAACCCTACCTAGAAATTTCCGACAAAAGTCTATCTGCGGTTAAACCTATTGAGGATGAGCACGCAGCAATAGTATTCAGGTTGTAATCAAGTCTACCAGCACCTTGGTCGGTCGGTCATTCTGCTAGACTTTTGCATAACTGGTAAAAGTAAGAGATAGACAAAATTTTACCACACAAAAATGTGTGTCTCGTTTAAGCACACACTTAATATTGAATAATTTTAGTGAAGTTAACTAATTATGAATTATGTCTTACTATTAGTTTGAACATACTTATATTTTCTAAAATAGGACTCATTCTTTCTCCCTTTCGTCTACCTAGCAAATAGAATATAATTACAAAGCTATCACATACATTTGACTTCGCTTTAGTGAGCTGTATTTACCAATTTCTTGTACCTACGAGGAAATACGTAAGGAAAGCACTTATGTCACGTAAAGTAGATGGAATGATTACCCCTTTTGATATAGTTTGTAGAGAACTCGACAGAGAAAGTTATGTGAACGTAACATGTTAATCTTTTTCCTTCTATCTACTTTCTAACAATTGACAACGCTTTAACATAAAACGATTTCAGATATTTTAGTAGGTGCACAGCAGTAGACATTCAACTGTTTATACAGCTAGTGTCTATATCTTGGTGTCGATATTGTATTATCACACGGAAAATAAATGAATGGTGAATTAACACTTGGGTAGCGTGTCTGCCTCACGTTCAAGAGGACCGCGAGTTGAATCTCGGTTAGGGGGAGTTATCTGGATAAGCTTTCTTCCGGGATTTTCCCTTATCCTGAAAGATGAATGTTCTATGGACTCTGAACTCACCTGAGCATCATTTCACCCATTTCATTCAACGTCTGATATGAATTTACGTTGGGAGACGCACATTAAAAAGGTATGTAACGTACTGAAAAATTCATATTAATAAAATTTTAATTTCATAAACATTTAATAAGGCACAGGTGAATATTATATTAGCATTTGAGTTTGTCCTGTAGTAACCAGCGTGCGAAAGCGCGCGTGTGTTTGTTTATTCTTTATGGGCTTCCACATCGCTGCAGCGATTCCTATCAATCTTGGTATGGATAACCTTTGATACAAGACAAAAATTACTCTCTAGCTTAGAATTCCTCTCCATTTCACAGAATCAATTACAGCTTCATAAAATAACAAAGAAACAGCGAGTTGGTATGACATTCGTTGATCTCTCTGACCCACTGTGGAGAAGAGACACAGCCAATTTGGTCATTCTGTTGTTTTGAGTTTCATGTATTTTTCAGTGTTTTTTTTTTTTTGTTGACGGTATTCAAACTGCTATCATTTCTTCTCTGTAATTAACGACGAGACAGCTCGATGCAACAACGTAAAGGTCATTCAGGTCAAGAGCGAGAAACTATAATTAATTGTGGTTGACAACAGTACTTTTGCGTAGTTTCTCATCATTTTATTACATATAGGTAAAATTTATTAAACCGGATGTCCGAATAACCCAGGCAAGTTAAAAATATGTTGAATAGCGTAGTAAATAAGGACGTGTTTTACAGACGATAAGTTGCTATTTTCAGTAAATACATAACTTGAATTCTCTTGCCAGCGGACGAATCCACTGCACTCACCCGATCTGCTTGGGACCAACCAGGTTGGAATAGAAACTTTGATAGAGTCATGGAAAAAGTTATGGCCAATGAGGAAGACATTGACAATTGGTTGCAAATCGACAATGACGGAGGTTATAAACCGATTACAGAGAAAGGCATTATTGCGTCATGAAGTGTTAGTGTAAATGAAACTGAAGAGTATTCAGATTCAGGCAGTGTTGATGAACCAGCTGTGGTTATAACTCAGGCACAAGCAGTAACAAACATAGAGAAATTGATGCTTTATTTCGAGAGGCAAACCGAAACATTGACAAATGAACTGAAGCATGCGAGATCGCGCTGCTTGTAAGCGATACACTAAACTGAGACAGCAGATGCTCACTGCCTTTTTACTACCGACTAGTTTGTAGTTATATTGTGTAGAGTGCAGATACATAGGTTATTACAGTGTGTGTGTTTTCAGGTGAAAATGTACCGATAGTAATTTATAAACTCCATTAAAAATATTTCGTGAGTTATACATATTTTATTCCTTTTTCCGTCATTCTCTGTATAACCCGGATTTTCGTTAACTCCGATCGACCCAGGTCCCAGTTGATCCGGGTAAACGAAGTTCTACTGCAGTTCAAATGAGGAAACATAGTTCTTAACGTTGCGATGACGCTAATGATTCTACCTTCCCAATTTAAATATTATTTCTGTTGCACTCCACCCGCCAAATGTAGAAAACATGAGCAGTTTTCATTGAAAGTGTTGGATCCGTTGATTTTGAAAGAAGTGTGAGGACTTTTCAGGACGTTTCCTTAAATTACCGAATAGGGGAGAATGGTGGCACAAAAAAGAGGTTAAAAAAAGGAAGTGCCCCGACATCGTGAGATACTTGAGCTCCAACATGTGGTTTTCCACCCTTCGTGGCACCCACATGCAGAGCACCAAGGCCAGCCAAAAGAGAAGATGGTGCTCAGCGTGCCGTGAAATCAGAGGGGACCGTATGTGGAGGCCAGCTCAAGGAGGCTCTGGTTTCCTTTCTTGCTCCCACACTGCAGCGTCCACCAGAGGCGAACTGTTTGTCCAACACAGTGTTAATACTTTGACTTATCCACATTTAAAGATGGTTCCGGAAGTGTCTCATTGTTTTGGGACATAAAGTAAGTGGTTTGTCTTCCAGTACTTTCTGTCTTTGAGGTGTTCTGGTCTCTGGAAGGGCATATCAGCTTGCATAGATTTACTCTGTTAACCTGGGAGTGCATTTTATGTCAAAATGAAATAAGCATAGAGCATTATGGGATAAGAACTGGGATAACAAAGGGGCTCGCGTAGTAACTATAGAAATGCTCACGTTGAAAGGAGAGAAAAGAATAAAAGGGGTGCAGAAGTATGCAGATAAACTCAAACCGAAAGGGAAGAGAAGGGCAAGACAGTTAAGCGGCTGACAAATGGAGGACACAGCGGAATATAAGAACATCGTTGCAAACGAGTTAGAATAGGGGTAATGGGCCAGCGAGCCAATAACTCTACTAGCCCTAGATATAAGCGGCTGACAAGTTTTTACTTAGAATAGAGTCTCATAGTTGTGATTGGAATTTTAAGAAAACATTCTACGTTTAAGTACAAAATAAACTAGAAACAAACCTACAATAACTTCTCTGTTCTTCTCAAGAGAATATGTTTGACACAAACAGCTCTAGCGTAGTCTGAGAAAGATTACGGCTAGAGTTCCAACGCACCAAAGACACAATTATAATAAATTATTGTGAGCTTCTTTTGCAATTCGATATACTAATTCTGTTTACATATTGTACTCTTCTTCTTCTTTCTGTAACTCCTTTGTGCTGTTAAGCGTGGAGTACAAGCCTCTTCTACCCATTTCCTCCACTTTTCTCGGTCCATCATCATTCTCTTCATTTCTGTCATGGTTTTCCCTCTGTCCTTCCCCAATTTCTCAATGTATTCCTGATAAAGTCTGTTTTTTTAACGTGTGTGCAGTTCCCACTCATAGGGACCTCAAAGGACCTGACCTTTCCCCCCACTATTGACCGTCATAAATCTATCTCCACACTTCAGAAATGGAACACTGACGTTGGGGACCAATAGCAACCCCGGTTTTCTGAAAATGACAGTTGCATGTCTACTCCGCGTGGAGTCTCAGTTGCCAAAGTTCCAACTTCCAGTTGTTCTGTTTCATTAAGTGCAAGACGGTGATGTTAAAATGTTGCAACCTTGTAGAGAGGACCGTCAGGAGGAGGGTTCATGTTGTAAAACGATTATGAGGGTTCCTCAAAGAAAGCGGCCGCCGTGCACTTGCGTTGAGTAGACAGACTTTACAACATGCGTGGCCTTCCCCTAATTCTTTTACCTTCTGGTCTTGCTTCTAAATATTGTTTGGGTTTTCTTTCTTCTGACATGCGGAGTGCATGTCCATACCATTTAAGTTTTCTTTCTTCCAATATTTCTTTAACAGAGTGTGTACCCAACTCTTCCCTTATTGTTCCATTTCTAATCATATCTCTTCTTCTCTTCCCCACAGCTCGTCTTAAATATCTCATTTCCATAGCTGTTATTTTGCTTTCTTGTTTCTGTAGCAGAGTCCAGCTCTCTGCTCCATATAATAGAATTGGTAGTATTATTGTTTTAAATAGTATACTTTTTGTATCTTTTGTTATTTCCTTTTTTCCCACAATAGTATTATTAATCTGATAGTAGACCGAATTGGCCTTTCCTTATTCTGTTTAAAATTTCCTGCTCTATTTTTTCCATCCTACATATTGTACTCTTGACTCGAAAATACACTTTTTCTGATCAAAATAATATGTATAAATGATGCGTTGATTGAAGGATAGTCAAATTAAATTCCTTAAAAAATGTGACATTCATTAATTTGATTTACTCATTGTTCATCAATCACATTTGTCCATCCTCCCAATTTTATCGCTTTAATTTTATCGTTTTCGAATTATCAGCGTGCACTCCATTTGGTTTCCTTTAGAGTGATAATTGCAGAAATTTTTACCTTAATGTCTTGAAATCTAGGTCCATTGAAACAAAATAATGTTACGGAAAGGTCCTGAAAGCTTAACTGAAAAAACGAAATCTAGAAGCGTGATAATTAAGACCAGATCTTCCAAAAAATGCGAAATGAAGATTTTCAAAAAGAAGCCTCACTTTAAATTGCGTCTTACATGGAAACATTTACGTTATTTTCTATTTTCTCTTAAGACAGAGACAAAATTAGCTTTAGGTGTCTATTAGATGTTAGATGCTTGAGCATTTCAAATTCTTCTATTACCTTTTCGTTTGCAAGAGGTCGTTTGTACGGCTTCTGAATTTCTTCTTCCATACTTCCGATAAACATTTGAACGTCGGTTCCCCCGTGTGTATTTAACAACAGTTCTAAACAAAAACATATCATGAGGGAAAATTTTCTTTTGAACCAGTTTTTTTTTTTTATTGTTAATCTTTATAAGCACATCTTATGTACCTACATAATACTCGATTTTTACGAAAATATTTAAAATGAAAACAACTCAAACTACAAATTTTCAAGCTAAATTTTCTACTGTGAATGCAAATCCACAGCTTGAAGTAGAAACCTCAAATATAAACAAAAGATCATCTCAAACAAGGTAAGAAAGTGACAAAAAAGCTGTAATAAAGTGTGCACAAAGTAAATACGCAACAGGTGGAACCAGTTCGACGCTGTATAATAGCAGAACTTAAGTTGGCAGCAGTGAACAAGGAGCGTAACGTTTTCTTATTCTCCGCCCTCTTTCAAAAAAGTGTAGCGGTGGTGATCAGCCGACCGTGTACTACATGACCGCCCCCAGTGCAATAACTACCTATGTCGACCGACGGTCTCTGTGTATTTCCTGCTTTTGAAATGACTACTGCTGTGTCCTTAGGCACCACGCTTCTCTGCGCTTTATTGAGGATCGCACCTCCTCTCTTTCCTGTTAACACTCGCAGTAACTAGATAATCCCAACTGTGACCTGGACTTTTTTTTTTTTTTTACAAAAGAAACTCTGCTTAAAATGTTACTTCTCATATTGCTGGCAGCTTTGATTCAGTGAGTCTGACTCGTTTTAAATATTCTGGGGATTCCCATCCATATTTTGAGTCAAAAGCGTGTTGTTTAGAAACGGGTGCAAAGAATAGGCACTATCATCTACATCCGCATCTCATATTTTTATGGTCAACGCCTTTTTGGAGATGATAAAATTCCTAATGTATGCTCTGAGAATGTCAACAAATGACTTTATACTCACACAGTATTTATACTATAACTATTTTATTTAATATAATTTAAAGAGATTTTACTAAAAATTACTGAGGGCTCAGAGTGCCAAAAGCTTTGACGGATTCATAACTATGAACCTCACGATACTTGTATAGTATTAACATCGAAAGGTACTTCAGAGAATTTGCTAAATCCTTTTTCGATTCTTCGGTGGCAATTCTGAAATTTTTATTTTATTTTAAAATCACCAAATATTATTGCCGCTAGAAGAACATTGCAAAGTCCGAGAAATTGCCAGGAATGTGGTACCTGCGCAGTAACATCATGCAAGAAAATAATTGTGTGTCAAATTCAGTGTCAGTTAACAGTTCTGAAGAAGAAATCACTGCATATCTCAACGACGTTTTGTCACCTCCTCTTTCTATTGTACTGGAAAACAAATTCAAAATTTCCAGAAGTAAAAAGAATTAGCCGTTAAATACTCGTATATTTGCGTACTCCATCTGCAGCAGTTTTCTCTGAAAGACTATTCAGCACCGCAGGACTCATATGTGACAGAAAAAGAAATAGGATTGAGCCCGAAAGGTTTTTTTTTAATTTATTTATTCAATGACGGATCAGCATTACATGTTTTACAGATGCTTGTTAACTAATTGATGACTCCGAAAGAGTGAGAATGCTATTTTGTTTAACAAAAACTTATAAAAGTGGACTGTTTTGCTTTTAAATGTCTAATGTAGAGTTTAAAAATAAGAATACGGATGCTTTTGAGTTTTTTCTTCCATTTCCTGGGGATTTCCACCCATATTTTCAGTCAAAACCTTGTTCTTCAGAAACGAATGCAGAGAATAAGCATTAAACTCTGTTTAGTTAATTGGTGTGCACGTCGGCCGCTGCCTTTGACGAACCCTCATAATCGTTTTACCACCCCCGAACCTCCTTTCTCGATACGTCATGGGTATCGTACAAGGTTTCGTCTAAATAAATTATCTTATGTCCATTACTGCAAAACTTCCTTAGTTTTGACAAGCTACAATGCTACTCAAAGTGAGGTATTTGAAACCCAGCTCCTTTAGAAGGCCGTGCAAAGTGCAGTGCCCATAAGGAAAATCACAAATTTCTTGCAAATGTGCAACCAATTCGTCTAAGGTGGGCGCTCTCCCTTTTGCATAGAATCTATAAGTTTCTAATCGAATTAAAACGCATGTGAAATGATTTACTTTAGAGAAACGTTTCCTTTTGTTTTCACACTTGATCGGCGTCTTTGGTATTTCTTTCGTCACAATATTTCTTACTGTATTTCTATGAGTACCCAGAATTTATCAGGTTCATTGAATGACCCCTCACCAAGGTTATTTGTCAGTTCAAAACAAGCGCTTGAATTTGCTTAGAAACAGTTCCCGCTATAGCTTTGTTTTTTGAGGCCTTTCCAGTAATATAACACGGTCAAGTTATTCACACTATTGTCATCACTTTGATTATTTTCCCTTGACTGAAACTAAACTACTACTTCATTTGCATTTACCACTGCATTTCCCTCCCACGGTCTCCACATCGTGACACACAACGAATTTCTGCACGTAATGAAACAGATCAACTGGAAGTTGGAACTTTGGCAACTGAGACTCCACGTGGAGTAGACATGCGGCTGTCACTTCGAGAAAATCAGGGTTACTGTCCTCAACGACAGTGTTCCATTTTTGAAGTGTGGAGATAGATTTATGACGGTCATTAGTGGGCGGGAGAGTAGTTTCCTTTGAGCAGCAAACTGCACTCCCGTTCAGTAGACAGACTTTACCATCAACATCCGCATCTTATATTTTTACGGTCAACGCTTTCTAGGAGATGATACAATTCATAATGTAGGCTGTGAGAATGTCAACAAATTACTGACTTTATACTTACAGCTTAACTGCAGTAGTTATATCGGCGGCCGTTCTCCTTTGGAACATATCGATGGTGTTAACTCGTATTCGTTGGGTTTTGATCATTAGATCACTCACACATTCGCACTCTCATTCACTTCCAGACTCTGGGGAAGATAGGGAATCATCTTGGTTGGAGAAAAATCCCCACCCCAGCCGGGAATCGAACCCGGGATCCCTAGCACGAGAGAGGTGCTCTACCGACTGAGCTACGGGGCCAACCCGATTTTAAGTTTTGTCTTATTGAATAGGTGCACCTATTTAATTTTATTGGCATTACATAGTGCTCCCAACATTGTTTTGTTTTGAAACTAAAAATCAAATGAAGGTATCCAGTAAAGAAGTATCGTGAAAAATATCGTGTTTCGGTATCGAGAAAAAGTGGTATCGAACCATCCCTAGTAATAAGAGAAAGTAAACATTTTGAAATCCTACAGCCGATGGAAAGTCTAAAATGAATGTCACACTCAAGCCTAGCCCTCATATCACTTCCAGCACTGTTCTACATTTTCAATTCTAAGAAGATTATTGCATCTGTGAGCTCCATTGCTCACAAATGATTCAAAGTAACTTTATAATCACAGGATTCATAAATCATGTCGTAGCGGTATGTATCGCCTACGTTTGTCTACAAACAACAGTCCTAAGGTGAACCACTTGGAGATGAAATGAATGAAAACAGCTGAACGAGTAGAAAAGGTTGAAGGAAGGCCGTGTGGCGTTTCATTAATTTCTCTGCAGGTGCAACATAAAGAATACGCGGTAGTACAAAAACAGTGCCTACGGCGGTCCCTTATCCGTACGACCATCTGCCGCTTCGCAACTACTTGAATGGGCCGAGCTGGGTTATTGAATGAAGTAAAGAATTTGAAGAAACAAGTGACACGTCAAACAATGCATTTCCACTGAAAACATATTGCTTATTTTAAAACACAGTTTAAACTTAAATTTCAATCTACTTTGTCAAATTGTGTAGACAATTAGCTATTTTTAATTATACTGCCTGTGGTGCTTTTATTTTTCTAAATATAGCTTGCGTGGTAATTGTTATTTATGGGACTTGCAGGTAAGTTAACGTTTATTAGCGGGTGAAAAATATTAATGCCCCAGGACTTAGCGCCGAGGACTTAAATTTCAAGAGCATGATCGACATCAAACCTCTTTGGTACCATACGTAATTTTACCCGTTACCTAAGAAAAAATCGATCTGAGTTATGAACTATAGAAGTATTTAAAATTGTTTTAGAAAATATTTAGAATCGATTCTTTTACTAGGTCCGGGTGTTGACAACCAGAGAAGAACAATGGTTATTACGGTGGGAAAGGAAGATCCTGAGAAATATATTTGGAGTGATAAGGGACTTGGACGGATGGAGAATGCGGACTAACTTGGAGTTACAGTGCCTGTTTGGACAACAGTAGTGACAATTAAAAAAGGAAGAATAAGGTGGATTGGCCATGTGCAGAGAATGCCAAAAACCAGTGTAGTTAAGAAGATATTCATAGGAAAGCTGGATGGCAGAAGGAGAAGAGGAAGACCCAGGAAAAGATGGGTAGATGATGTAGAAGACGACTTGAGAAAGTTGGGGGTTAAAGGCTGGAGAAGAAAAGCAGAGGACCGAGCAGAATGGAAGAGGGTAGTTAGGGAGGCCAAGAGTCTACATGGCCTGTAGCGCCAACTATCATCATCATCATCATCGTCATCATCATCATCATCATCATCTTTTACTAGGTGAAAGATATTGGAAGCTTTGAAAAGCGAAGAATAATAACTATGGTAATGCAAAATTAACAAATTGTAAACTGTAGGTCAAAATGAGTGATTCAGGCGAGGAAAGAAATTGGAGAAGAAGCTCGAATTGCTAATCGTAGTTTGCTGCCAGAAAGGTCATCCGCAATTTATGACAAACAATATTTATGTTTTAAGAAATTGTGCAGTTCAAAAAGTGTTACGAATATTTGCAAGGAATATTTATATTTCCATATCAATCAGAGAAATCACATTGTAGATGTCGTACGTTTGTTTCTTGTTTTTCACATAACTAAAGAAAAATTGAACATCGGACTAAGCCATCTACGAGGTAATCCTTAGTCAAAGAGATTATAATATAATGTCTCTGACACTATCTTAGAGTAGGCGTTCGTGAAGAATAATGGTCTACCTGAGTTACGGAATCGTATCAGGGAAGCAGCAGGTCGAATTACGGTTGACATGTTACAGTCTACATTTCCTTCCACTACTGAAAGATGGCGTATGTGTTTTGACCTAGATGGAGATCATGTAGAAGGGCACTAGAATATGTGTAACACTTCAAAATAATATTGATTTTTCAATCACTGTCTTCCTTCATTGAAATGGATAGTGACTTTAGGGACACCCTGTATATGAACAACTTTCCTATGGTGCTTATAAACAAGGCAATTTTGTCTAGCTTGAAACCGACTACGTTGGTCGTAGTTAACATGGAGTGAAAAGAAAAATCATTGTTTATATAAACTGTAAGATGCATAAATAGCGTCAACCCACAATTTCGATGCACAACGTCTCATAAGCTTGGTTGTGTGCGTCTCGCGATTGGAGAAAGGTGAAAAGCAGGAATGGGTCCTCGGTACTTGCATATACTTCAGAAAATTCGCTCGAGGACCTGTACAGTAACATTATTAATTAAAGAGGAATAATTGCACAAAAATGTGTATGTCTACGTTACTTTACAGTGCACCATAATGCTTTATGGATTCTGCACTATTCTTGCACACTTGAATATGATATCAATTACATCTTAGATCAAATGGGCTACACATGCAGTTCTCGCCTGGTTCGTGGTACTTGGTTTTCTTACAATCTTGTGATGGAATCCATGCGTTGCCAACATCGTACCCAGATGTCATAATTCTTTATTTGTTTGTGCCTAGTCTCTATATAGCATTGCACTTTGCCAGATTCTTTCTTTTTTCTTTCGTCAGTTACATGTTTGGGTATTGACTGTGAAAGAATGATCAATTCTGATTTTCTGTAAAAAGAAAAGTTCTCCGCTCAACTTGAAGGTGTATTTTTCGGGAGTCCTAGAATTAGTTTGAGGTACCAAGCTTTCACTTGTTCAAGATTTCTAAGATTGTTTTTTGTCAATTTTTCCCAGATTATTTTGAAAGCATATGTGATCATTGGGCATATCTTTGCTTTGAAGATTCTCATTGCTGTTTTCATTGACAGGTTTCACGGGTTTGGTATTGTATACGTTGCTTTTAGGGCTGCTGTAGTTTTATCGGATATATGTTAAGTGTAGATTCTCGCTGTGGTCTTCAACGTTAGTCCTAAATATTTGTAGTTTCTTGTTGTTGGAATAGCTTTCCTATATATGGTTATTTCTTAATTTCACACTCTTCTTCCACTTTTCTGGAATGTGATCATTTGAGTTTTATATCTATTAATTTGAAGTTTGTTTAGTTTTGCCCATTCATTTGTATGTAGCATTATACAAGAAAATAATGGCACGTCAGATTCAGTGACAATTAACAATCCCCAAGAAGAAATCACTGCATATCTCAAAGACGATTCGTCACCTCCTCTTTCTAGTACACTGGATTATTGGAAAACAAATTCAAAATTTGCAGAACTTAAATAAAAAGACTTAGAAAGAGGGGAAAAGGTAGTATTTTTGAACAAGACTTATAAAAAGTGCACTGCTTTACTTTTAAATATCTAATGTACAGTTTAAAAATAAAAACACTGGTGGTTTTAAGTTTTGTCTCATTAAATGGCTGAAAACAACTTTCAAATACCGTAA
Source organism: Mantis religiosa (assembly GCA_030765055.1). Taxonomy (NCBI): domain Eukaryota; kingdom Metazoa; phylum Arthropoda; class Insecta; order Mantodea; family Mantidae; genus Mantis; species Mantis religiosa. The sequence goes on from CM060959.1 coordinate 85,877,995, forward strand.
AGCGAACACGTATTCAAATGAATGTTATATTTTCGAATAGCTTCTGAAAATATCTATGTAAAGGAAAAAAGAATTCAGGTATTTAAAATGCTCTGATTTCGGGACTGTTTTTAGGTCTCTAGGAGATTACGACGCTACGAGACGCCGCTTCAGGCTTTACCGGGTACCCCGTATAGCATGCGGGCACCCGAGGTAACAAAAGAGTTAATCCATACAGCAGCATAAGCTGAACTTCAAAATCTCCAAACGAGTTGCTTGGCTACAAAATTTACCTCACTTTATGATAAAATAAAACACCAGAGTGTAAACAAAAAAGCTGTTTGGCATCCTGTACAAAATTAAAGAGGAGCAAAAAGCTACCTCAAAAATTTCCTCAACAAAATAATCCCACATCATCGTGTAACCATCTAAATTATCAACCTGCGGTCAGACCCAAAACCTGGGTGGGTACGCAGCAAAAACCTTCTGGCTGTTAACAGCCTGTCAGTATTGGACTTGGACTCGACTTGGACTGTTTTTAGCGCAGAGCAAACAACTTTTTCAGCATTAGATACAAAATAATAAACATTTTATATTTTTCTTAAGTATATTGTCAATCCGAAACACTTGATAACAAGATATCTCCTGAAATAAATCCATAATCTTCAAAAGACGTCATCACTAGCTCTTAAAAGATACCACAGATTAGATATAAGAGTAAAACTTGTGCAACACACTACACCGAATCGCAAATAGAAATGCAAGAAATTTTTTATTCTGTAAAATGCCTAGCTAATACTATTCAGTAAAATAACTGCATTAATATGAACCTTAAATACGTTCTGTTCCGTTAGAGCGGAACGGCACTGTGACCCGCATTCTAGAGGTCCTGGGTTCGGTTACAGTAGCCAACCTTCCTGATCCATAACATTTTGGAAGAATATTCCGCAAGAAAAATATCCACAAACAAAAGAGTGCGCTAAGAGACGTATTTCAATCTTTGAGATTACTTAGGTGTGTGAATAACTGTACTCAGCACTAAAATTCATGAAATCTAAATATCGATCTGAACTAATGAACATTTAAGTGAAGTTGTGTGGACTGCATTTACCAATTATCAGATTTATAAAACCTAACATGCACGTGATATCAGTGAATTCCCGCTTTATTTGATGTAGCCGTATGAAGGTAGCTGTTGAGTTCTCGAACTTGAGATCAAATGAGATGGCACAATATTAAAATTAGTTTAAATGTTACTGATTAGCATCTCTTAAATTGTATACAAATATAAAAAGAATTGACAACGGCGTCTTTTCACATTACTACATCGTAAATAGATAACATTTTGAATACTTGACAATTTCTTTTTGTAATTTATTTATTTTAATTAGGTAAAATTGTTCAGCTGACATAATTACAGGTGTTCTTTCAACATTTTTTTTTCCACGAAAACTGTTGTGTGAAACACCTGATCGCTTTACAGTCACATACATAACATTTTGAGATGGTAAATTAAAATTACTGGATAATGCGAAACCTTCTCTATTCGTTACAAATTAAAATATTTACATTCTTTAAAAGTGATTCTTCTATCTAGGTTATGTTATTCATGATACATTTTTGCCAAAAAAATATTTCAGATTAACCAATAAGCGCAGAAACATGACGTGTGGAAAGGAACTTGAAATATTTATATACATTAAAAATAGTAATGAGGAAGGAAAACCATTACAAAAATTATTACTTACAAGTTTTAAAACATGACGCACCTACAGTTGGAAATATTTATTTTGACGGATCCATAATTTACGTAGCTTCCCCACGCTGTTTCTTATAGTTTTCAGAATTAAATAAGCTTGAAGGAATTTTAACAAACGTATTATTCGCATAATATTCATTTGAATATCTTCAGTAAACCATTGTTTACTTAAGAACCATTTCTGGATGAAATAAAACATCACGAAACACTGAAGTGATGGAAGTTTCGTGAAAAAATAAGGTTGCATTTTAGAATGATATTGGAGTAAGTTTTTAATTGTGCGTGTTCTTAACACAAGCACAGAGCTCTCCGTAAATATTACTTCATCCGGTTTTGAGAGCTGAATTTTCGAGAATATTCAGTTTGTATGCTAAATAGGTATGTACTGCTAGGAATAAACTATTTCATATTTGAGTTATACTGTTCACGCGCGGGCAGATTTCTCTAAACGCTTATCAAAATAGAGAATTAAAACCTCTGTTTACATTTTTTATTTTAACTTTAGAACAAACTTCTACTTAGCAAAGCCGCCAAAGGTATTGCATATTTTAAGATAAATCAAATGCACATTTTTTATTCCTATAGCAATATCTCAAAATTCAGGTAGTATAAAAAACATCAAACGTGTTTTTGTTTAAAAAAGCTATCATAACTAGGTATTTTGAGTGTATTCTATTATTATTACTGGGTTATTGTTTCCCCAACTTACAATATTTACTTGTAACGTACGCCATTCTACTACTGATGACAGGTAAACAAAGGCACTTGCATTCCCTCACAGAAGCACGCACGTGTGTGCAGACTACGCACATATTTTACAGCACTCACCTCTTTCTTCGATGACAGCACGACTCCCTTGAACCATCACTGCTAACAGGACAGTCGTTACTGCTGAGAAGAACAGTGGAGGTCTTATTAAGGTCTTCATCATGACAAGATGATCGTTCGCTCTTATTAACAGGCAATCATCACCACTTCAGCCACATTTGACACACACGTACAACACACGCACTAAAAATCTTACCGCACATTCACTTTTTTTTTCTGGCAGTGCAATGTAAACATTCAATCACATGGAGTTGTAAAAAAACTATGCGCATGCACTATTTTAACACCGATTGCCTTTCGTTCGGCAAGAACGCAAGTGTACGTCAAGTTAGCACAACACACGAGACATTAGTCTTAAGTACTATGCCATTCTGGTGGTAACACAAATGGAGCAAATCGCGCCGGTATTCAAATCGCAGGGTACAACGCTGCTACCTTTCACACACGACCTACTCCCACGCTCCTTGCGTTACTAATAAACTAACAGAAGTTTCCCTCCGCTGGCAGGTTGCAGCGCTAGCAGCGCTACACTTACCGCCGTGCTCCATAGATGGCTCTAGCGTTTAACCACTCTCCCTTCCATAGAGGTTTGATATCCTCCAAATGCGAAAGTGTGAATTATATTTTTTCAGTTATTCTACATAATCCTTGTCCCTAATTTAGGAGAACGGGTGACCTAGGGCTTCATTTTGCTGTTTACTGTACAAATTATTCTTACAAAAAATTATTTTTCGGTCCACTTCCTTGTAATCCAGATAACCATTTGGAGAAACTACTGCTATAAACAGCGATACTCAAATGTTTAATAAATGACTGCTCCACGATGGAAATATATTTCTTATTATTTCCTTGGAAACACGGGAAACAGCTGAAAAGAATACGATTTAAGAGAGGCGTAAAGTAATAGAATAGTTTTAATCATAGCAACTGGTACCTGGGAAATGGCTTAGGAAATAAACAAAATTACTTGAAATAAATTGAGTGTTTTAAAGAGACATAGATACCTTTTTTGTACGACATATGTTTGTCTATCGCTTAAATTTTCCTACATATACAAAATTCCTTCCGAAATAAAGAGAATTTCACAGAAAATTTAAGATATGTGCTATATATATGACATTGCAATTAAAGTCGCTAGGGCATTTTTGAGTAAATAAAGTTTTCGAATAATATTTCAAGTAAAGATTAGTTTGGAACGGAATTTTCTTGAGAACCTACATATCTTTGTAAGACATGTAATCAACTTGAAAATCAAATTTGATGGTTGTTAGACTTTCTTTTTCGAGTTTACAATAACATGGACACAATTTCTTGCTATCTCTTACGTACATGTAGTATAGGAAGTATAAATATGGCATTTAGGTTATGTTATGCCTTTGGGAAAATGAAAACCAACCTTTAATTTACATCTATATAAACCAGTTTAAGGTTTATTTATTCACTAGTGAGTGAACATTATTTCAAAACCATATGTTTTACTAACTCTGGGTTTAAACTTAAGATTAGGCCGAAACAAATAAGCTTGCATTTGCTGTAAATAGGTTCTAAATAAGACATGCTCTGAAACAACTGAATCAAAAGCTTATATTCATCTGAGGCTTATACTAAAATTGAGTAATTAGATTGGTTAGATACTAGGTTTAAAAGATATCTTCATTTAATAAACAAGTCTCTTTATTAGGTTTTCTCAACATTTAAATTATTTGGATGTAAAGCACGATCCACATGAAACTCTTAAAAAAAAAGGTTGCATTCACATAAATTTCTCCACCCACTATCGTTTATTGTTAAACAACTATTCTTACCAATTTTCATTTTTTATATTTCATATTAATCGGATTGAATTTTGAAATAATTTTACTGCACACTTTGTTGAAGGTACAAAAGGGACCGAGAAAAACGAAACGATGAGATGCTTACAAGATGAATCGCTAAATGCTGGTCTAAGATTGTTCTACTTTCCCCATGTGAAACAACTGACTTGCTACAGCAACTTAGAACAGTTGAAATCATTATCTGCGAATATCTCCTAAATGTGTAATACTAAAGGGGGTATTTGAAATAATGTGATTTAAAGAGGTCTATAGTATTTATCTGTGCAGTACGCCTTTCTCTATATTATTACACAAAATTCTTAGAAACTTTTCAACCTCTTCCCATAAAATTCAAGTTATATATTTTATAAGTACGAAAATATTTTAAACGTGCGGCATTTCAATCAAAATTGTTAGAAATATATTGATAATATAAACAAAGAAATATATCCATTTAAAAGGTAGATTAGAGTACGGAATTTTATTGAAAATGTTTCTCCAGAATCTTTGGAACATATTGATCCTAATTTTAGTATTAATTGGGCATTTCGTCATGGAGTTATGTAGTTTAAAAACACATACAAGCGGACTTGTTTCTAAAAATGCTTTGTTTTGGACTCCAGGGAGCCTGAAAACATAATTTCGATTTCAGTATCGAACTATCGAAAACTTACTGTAAGTACACAGTTGGGAGGCTAAAAGTTGTAATACTCAACTACTGACTGCATTCTATGCATTGCTGATTAAGGTAAGGCTCGTTCTAAAATGAATCCTCAATCTAGATACTCAAGAAATGTACAAAATGGACGAACTTCTGTATCATACATTTTCATACCTCTTAATTTATTTACCGAAAGAAAATTGCTCATTTGTTTTTACTGACGTCCTCAGAACTCAAATAAAAATATTTTGTTTGTTTATTTTGTTCGCTTGGTCTCATCTTTAAACCAGGTTCGGGGACATAGAACACGTCATACAGATAACCAACATGACACTAACAATCAGCATTACACTGCTTCAATACATGCATTTTTTTATTATTTTACCTATTTACTTATTTATTTTACTTATTTACTTATTTATTTTACTTATTTATTTTGCTTATTTACGTATTTGTTTTACTTATTTATTTCACTCACTCAATCACTGACTCACTTATTCATTGACACCCTCCCTCTCTCCCACTCCCTCCCTCACCCCATCACTCCTTCACTCCCTCATTTATGTATTCATGTATTTATTTGTTTATGTATTTTTATGTATTTATGTATGTATTTCTGTATGTATGTATTTATTTATGTATGTATTTACGTATTTATGTATGTATTTACGTATTTATGTATGTATTTACGTATATATTTATGTATTTATTTATTTATTCACTTATTAATTTATTTATTCACTTATTAATTTATTTATTCACTTATTAATTTATTTATTCATTTATTTATTTATTCACTTATTCATTTATTTATTCACTTATTCATTTATTTATTCACTTATTCATTTATTTATTCACTTATTCATTTATTTATTCACTTATTCATTTATTTATTCACTTATTTATTTATTTATTTATTTATTTATTTATTTATTTATTTATTTATTTATTTATTTATTTATTTATTTATTTATTTATTTATTTATTTATTTATTTATTTATTTATTTATTTATTTATTTATTTATTTATTTATTTATTTATTTATTTATTTATTTATTTATTTATTTATTTATTTATTTATTTATTTATTTATTTATTTATTTATTTATTTATTTATTTATTTATTTATTTATTTATTTATTTATTTATTTATTTATTTATTTATTTATTTATTTATTTATTTATTTATTTATTTATTTATTTATTTATTTATTTATTTATTTATTTATTTATTTATTTATTTATTTATTTATTTATTTATTTATTTATTTATTTATTTATTTATTTATTTATTTATTTATTTATTTATTTATTTATTTATTTATTTATTTATTTATTTATGTTAACCACCGCCAAATATTCAATATCTATAATGCTTCGTTAAATATGAAACTTTTCAATTACAAATTCTACTATAGTCATAACATTATAGTGTTCCTCATTACTAATATTCATGAATACCTTTGTTTTACAAGTATTTATGTTCAAACTAGCTAGATAAAATGAGTTTAAAGTCCTATTAATTCAACTATCAGACAAGCATGCAAGATAATTTTTAATGGATTGCATTAATATGAGTATTATACAGATTGCTTGCATTTACATTATATATATATATATATATATATATATATATATATATATATATATATATATTCCACGAAGATAGTAATTTTAAGTTTTCTGAGAGGGCATTGAATATTTTGACACATTCATGATGTACTCCTTTTTGGTCATAAGTTAAAATAGCACTGTATATGTGTAAGTCCATTCTGTATCTTGATTTTTTTTTTTACATAGAAACACATAAGCATGAAAATATATTCACACGGAAGTGTCAAAATGTTCAACCTTTGCAACAAACTCTTGCATGGAGCTGTACTGTTGATGCCACGCATGTTCTGATGGCTTTCTTTCGTAATATAAACATTCATTTACTTTCAACCAATTTGCCTCAGAATACGAGGGTAGTCTGAAATGTTTCCGACCTCAACATGAAGCTGTCAGCCCTCGTAAATAAAAGCTAGTGCATTTCGTTGTTCATCTGTTAAGTATCAGCCATTTTAGACGCTCAGTTGTTATGTAACTGTGATTTGGTGAGTTGATGTGAGTGTTTTTATGAAAATGGACACAATTGAAATCGAGTCGTTATTAAATATTTGTTTTTAAAACTTCTTCTTTTGTAATTAACGTCCTCCAACGTTAAGTCATATCAGACGATGAATGATGTTGAGTTGACGATGAGTGATGCTCAAATGAGTCCGGGGCCCATGGACGTTAGAGTTATCCAACATTTGTCTATCAGGATAAGGGAAAACCCCGGAAAAAATGTATCCAGGTAACTCACCCTAACCGAGATTCGAACTTGGGACCTCTTTTGTTTCTAAAAGGCAATACGCCTACGCAAATCAAAGATGAGTTCGATTCTGTGTATGGGGACTCTGCACCATCATTTACCACAGTTAAGTGCAGAGGTTCTACTCCCATTAGTCCTGGACCCGTAGGACCTAGGACCCGGCCTCCTTCTACCCGGGAGCGATGGATACTCCGGGGATCTTTCCATAGGGCAATATCTGGAGTCTAAAAAGCCCCCCCCCCCCCCCCCGCTGAGCACAACGTCAAGACGAGATGGAAGTGGATACGCCATTTACGCGCGTCAATCCCGCAGGGCAGACTACCGAAAAACCTCGGTGGGGCCGCCTGGTGATCTACCACACCTACTAGCTCTGTAGGCTAGTACCCGGGACTTATTCGGCAACCCTCTACCCCCTCCGGGTGGCCGTAGCCTTGCCGGAGGTACCCAATTTCCCGTGTGTGTCGGGAACACACTGCCCCCTCGAGTCCAACCCAATCCGAACAGCTCCCCGACGGGAGGGGCTCGGCAGTTCGGCCCGAGGTTCCTCTAGTAACGTCAGAGGTACCACGAGTGCTAAGGGTCCGTAGCGCCCGCACCTCGGCAGCTGAAGTGGACGGATCCCCTCCCCTACGGGACATTTACCACAGTGAAATTTTGGGCAGCTGAATTAAAACGTGACAACAAGAGCTTGGGAAACAATGAACGTTCGGGACATCCAAAATCTGCAACTGCCGACGAAACCATCGCCAAAGTTTGCCAAATGGTGCTAGGCGACCGCAGAATTAAAGTGAGAGAGATAGCGGAGGCTATGAACATGTCAAAAGAACGTTTTTATCATATATTAAATCAACATTTATACATGAGAAAGCTGTCCGCGCGTTAGGTGCCACGTTTGTTCACGTTAGACCTAAAACGTGCTCGAATGAACATATCAAACGCTCTGTTGGCGAAGTTTAGGCGCAATAAATCCGAGTTTTGGCGCCGATTAATTACTGTAGATGAAACTTGGATACCCGAAACAAAACTACAGTCCAAACAGTGGACTGCAAAGGGGGAACCGGCTCCAAAAAATTAAAAACTGTTTTTTCGGCTGGAAAAGTGATTGCAGTCTTTTTGGGATAGTCATGGAGTTATTTTAATCGATTATCCTCAAAAAAGAAAAACCATTACAGGAGCATACTACGCATCGTTACATAACAAACTGAAGGCAGGTCTTGCAGAAAAACGGCCACATTTGCAGAAAAAGATAATCCTGTTTCACCAAGACATCGGACCGTCTCACACTTCAGTGGTTGCATTGGCGAAAATCCACGAATTACGATTTGAACTGCTTGACCATCCGCCTTACTCACCAGCTCTAGCCCCAAGCTACTTCTTTTTGTTCCCTCATCTGAAAATTGCGCTGGGAGGACAGATATTTTCGTCAAATGAAGAGGCAATTACCTTCGTGAACAATTATTTTGCAGAGAAAAACGCCGAGTACAATTTGGACGGGGTATAGAGATGGGAGCATCGCTGGGAGAAGTGTGTAGAGTTACAAGGAGACTATGGTGGGGGGAAAATCTGAAAAAATGTCGTGTATCTTTATTAGGTCCGAAACTTTTCAGACCACCTTCGTATGAGAGCATATTTAATTAATGAACAAAAAATAAGTGCAGTATATTTGCTGTAAAGTCTGAATTTGGCAAAAATATTTTAATGACCTTATTGCAAATATTGCCGATATTAGCTTAGATATAATGCTTCTATATGAGCTTTCCAATTTAGATGATTATCAGCTTGCAACCTTAAGAATTTAATGTGTTATTTGGTCGAGTGCAGCGTTGTCATTACCTACCTGCAGAGTGCGAATTTTTGAGTTGTATGTTTGAAATTTTAAGACCTTCGTTTTGTCAATGTTTACACAAATGCTGTCTGAACAACTTAAAGCTATACAGAGATGCATCCAAACATAAACTTTGACATTTGGGTCAGTATAGAGGCCTATAAAGAAGCAATTTCATCAGTATAAACTTTCAAGATCTGGTTTCATTTCACATATTACTAAAATATATGCGCACACTGGAGTGATAAAAGAACAAATTTGCTGAGAACTTTTACTAGTAAACATCATGAAATAAAAAGCAGTTGTTATTCCACAGAATTCACGCGTAAAGAAAGCAAATACCGTGGAAATTCCATAGCAAGTACCTTATACCTATGTAGGTCACGATTTAACAATTGAAACACGGCAAAACAAAAGAGAATCAAACATATTTATAACGCTATGACACGCAATACTAGTATTTTAATAAACCTCACGTAATAAAGCTGTTTCATTTCTTTTGTATGTATTGTGTAATGAACTTCGTCAGCAACTGCTAAGTAATTGGCAAAGAGAGAGACTACTCAGTGAACCGATATTTATTAACAGCGAAGAACGGTTTTACCAACGAAGTTAACTCATGACCCGGAAGTGCGAAACTTTCTTATTCAACAGCTTCGCCTCCTTTTTGCATTATGTGAATTGTGAAGTATGATAGGCCGCGAACAAAGTGCAGTCGGTGTGCGCATGCGCGAGCACAGTCTTCTCCCCTCTGCGCCAACCAAGCAGCACATAATTCCCACTCCTTCATACGTTGACCAGTGTTGTGCAACTTGTACCATGGAGGAGAGGAATGGCAACCTAAACTGACAGTAGAGGGGGAAAGCTAAAGGACTTCAGTTTTGGTAATCCATGCCTTCAACTCATTTTTTTATTTGTTCCATTTATATCCCGCCTTTAACTCCAATGGTCATATCGGCAGCCATTCTCCTTTGGAACGTATCGTTGGGTTGTGTCATTAAATCACGCACACATTCGCACTCTCATTCATACTTCCAAACTCCGGGGAAGATGAATTATCTTGGTCGGAAAAAATTTCCACCCCCACCGCCAGGAATTGAACCCAGAACCCCTAGCATGGCAGGCAGGTGGAGCTACGGGGCCAGCCTCTCAACTGCATTTTGTTCGCGGTTAACCTATAGCTTTAAGTTACCAAATAAATATGGGGACAAAGTTTCTCTGCTAAAACTAACTCCACCATTTCTACCAATTAATGTTTGACCGCCAAATAATACTTATACCCTTTGCAGCACTTCCAATTTTGGAAGACTAAGGAACAGGTTAAGAAGTTAGAATTTCCGGCTATTACATACTTCTGAGTGAATATCAGAAGGTTTTTGCATCTGCTAATAGGAATGACTAAATCTGTACGAAATTACACTTATACGGAGTAAAGCTGAGTAAGTTCAATTGGAAAAGCCTCCCGTGCATGTTGGGCAGCCAGCTAGTAACGTAATAGAAATGAAACAATCTATTTTAATATATTCTGTAGTGCATCTGTGAATTGTGTAGCGGTTCGAAAAACTATTGTGACTATACTTTTTTTTTTCCTTGTTCCATTTATACCCCGCCTTTAACTGCTATGGTCATACCGGCGGCCGTTCTCCTTTGGAACACATAGAAGGTGTTAACTCGTTATCTTTGGCTTTTAATCATTAGATCACTCACACATTCACACATACTTCCAGGCTCTGGTGAAGATGGTGATCCCCACACCCACCGCCAGGAATCGAACCCGGGATCCCTAGCACAGCAGGCAGGTGCTCTGCCGACTGTGTTACGGGGCCAGCCGTGACTATACTTATCACATCATAAATTGCTCTTTATTGAATGTCTTTAATTATTATTGACATTGGACGAAATCATTTCAATTAAGATTGATTTTAAGTGTTTAGTGCCATTTACGATACCGCAGAGGGAGGGGGGGGGGTCTCCTCCGTGGTAACATGTTAGTTTCTGGTTCCCGAGGTCGTCGGTTCAAACCTTTTTTCGGGTGTGAAAATCCTTAGGCAAAGCCTCCTTCCGTAGGGGAGTAAAGCTGATGCTCCGAGTCGTAGATTTACGGTACGTAGAAGAACCTTAACTCTGATAAGGAGACCTCTGAATAAAATAAACTCGTCCAATACACTCGTAGAATGAGACGCTAAGAACCAAAGCAGTTAAAAGGTCCTCATACATGATATTGTTATACAGAATTACGCAAAAGTCACTATTACACTTATAGGTGTTATTTGTAAAACAAAAGCTGTATATTATTATTTAAAAGCATACTTTTGTGTGTATATTAGTCTCTAATAAGTTGTCAGATCAATGTTACATTCTGGAAAATTTTGATTCAGGAGAGATTACAACTGTAATATAGTAATAGTAATGGGTAGTGACTTTTGGGTCAATCTTATAAAATTATTGAGAAGTTGAAATAAATGTTGAGCCTTTAATTGTTTTTTCTTTCCAATTAACAGTTTAAACTGGGAAGGAATGTTTGGTAAAGGAATGCTTCAAGCCTAAGTTTAGAACTTCTAGCCGCATTTGCCAGTTATTTATTAAGATTAAATGTATTATTATTAAATATTATAACTGAGTTTACCAGATGAAAATTGCTGCCAATTGGGTAATGTCAAAGACCAATTGACAGAGGAAACTGAATAACTAATAAACAGAATCCATTGCAACAAGTTACACTTACAAGCTTTTATAAAGCAAGTGCAGGTATTGGTATAGAGCATCAACAAATTGTATGATCATCTCTTCATTAAATATTGCTTAAATGAGACTAAAGGTTTTAATTTTTCTAGCTAAAAGAACATCCAGTCACATACACAAGCAATTCATCATAAGCCAGCTGGGAAATAAATACACTCTTGATATTTTTAAATTGTTTCTGTTATTAGGGACACATATGGAATGACTAAAATATAGTTTATATAACACAAACAACTTTCAAAACAGTCACCATGTCTATAATTGTTTGTGGTCACCTTCATCTTGCAGAATGTGCACTTACCCCTGGTGTATGAAAAATGTGTAATGTTCAAATCATGATCAAAGGAGAGATTTAGGAATGCATTTATTTTTAAATTTTTTTTATTTGCTACAGGTTTTGAAAACTTCCCCTTAATTAAGTGGGTTCAGAAAGCTTTATTTAACAAATGTTAAATGTATTATATTCTGGTTCCTTATTCTCATAAACCATATGAAGTAGAGATGAAATGTTGTTTGCATAATATTTAATATGTTATGATTTTAACAGAAGAATTTGTCTCTAATATATTTAGTTTTTAATAAATATTTTTTTTTTAAACAAAGCACATAAACACAAATTAAAATATGAACTGCTTTTGTTTTATTTTGGGTACAAAGAAAGTTAGAAATAAATTTCTGTGTCAAAAGACACACTCCTAAGTGTACCGTATTCATCCTAATAAACATATTTTTTGAAAGACACATCCATATAAAATGATGGAACAATTCATTAAGATTTTGTGTTCCATCATGCAGGCAATTTTTATTAAGTGCCTGGTCTGACGAATCCTTGAAAATTGATTTAAACTCTTGCATACATGCTAAAAAGAGATGAAAATGAATGTTTGAATGTTAAACTTTTTATGTCACTGTGCTGTCGTTTTGATAGTTTTTTACTGTTGCAATACATATTAAAAACTGAAAATTAAATACTTAAACATATTGTAAATGCAAAGTATTATATATCGTATTAATTGTTAAAATCTGGAGGACAAGAAGAAATGAAAATGCAAATTTCGAAAATTTCACTATTTCTGACCATTCTTAACCCCCTTAAAGCAATATCTCACATACTGCACACTGACACGACTTTCTCTAACCGTTTGTCAAACCACTGTCACAGAATTAAAGCTTCATGGCTGATCAGCCATGTCAAAATAACTGAATTCAAGCTTTCAGCCATTTCAAGCTCCATGGCCTTCTTCAGGAACCGAATGAAAAAGCTGGCTGACTGTCCCCATTCCGTATACATCCTTCCTCATGTGGATAGGACTGTGCTATCCCACTGCATAGCAGTCTGCCATTGATCAGGCTGGTTCACAGGAAGGATTACCTCAAGCTGTTTTATAATTTTCTGCACGGCCTTTCATCTGGTCAGGGATTATCCCATCCCTTACACTACTGTGTACAAAAGCTTATTCTTCTATCTACTTCATATTAATCATTATAAACATTTATTGAAAAGGTTTTATTAAACATTTTTTGTAAACATAATGAAAACTTAAGAATACAATGAACTTTAAGCCATAGTCCAAACTTTTAACAGTTGCCTGTCATGGGAAGGTTTTATAATTATGTTCTCTTTGCATGACCAGTGGAGAAAGAAAAAAATGATTACTTTTTCTTTGAGAAAAGTGTAAGCTTTTATGAATTCAAACCAACAACAAGGAATATCTAAATTGTTAACTTCCCCACTCTTTCCCACAAAAAACTGTACAGAAAGATTTTGTCTATTCCTCACGGTTTACTAGTTACACAAAAACCATTTAGAATATAGAGGACTTCAGAGTACTCATTATAAAGAAAATTTATAGGTAGTTTGGAATGGGGACTGCAAATATTTGTGTAGCAACCTTGGAACATAAATACCAAGATTGGAATATAGACAACACAGTTTTTACTTCTAAGGTTCACAAACAAAACTTGTTATTTTTCTAAAAATGATTTTTTTATTGTTGTTAAAAGAACCTCAAATAGTATATTGCATACTAGAGTCTGCATGGGATAAGAAGTCCTGTATTTCTAGAAAGAGAAGGCAGTATTTACCCTCTCGCCTGCACACAGGGTTGTGACGAACCTTTTAGGGGAAAGGTGGAAGTGCTTATAATCCTGGAATCTGCGCACTTGAAGAAGCAGTGGCAGAAGAAAACTGACAAGAAACATTCCTTTTCCATTATAGTGAATGGGAGGTAGCTCAGGCCATCTCTCAACTATTGCTGTGTTTCTGACAACTTAACCCAAACAGACTAAGAACTAACTGATATTTATCAAGTCAAGAGTGAATATTGGGCAAGGACTCATATTCCCAAGTATTCGAGATCTGATAAGTAGCTTACAATTCGTGGTTAGCCAATTACTTTTTGCAATACTTGAAAAAGACATAAAAAGCAATAATAAATTAAAATTACTACTATTCTTCCGGGTATCATGCCATTTCCTATTGGTACCAAAGTATTGAAAACTAGAATCATAAGTATTAATGACCTGTTTCATCCTTGTGCCATGTCAATTAACAAATAAACTGTAAATTTAGCTTACACAACCAAATGCATGTTAACAATGATTAACCTACAAATTAAATATTGCAAAAACATATTTCTTGGAAAATCTTGGTCTAGTATTTTTAGGTGGTACTCAAAATGTACTATACTTACCATAAATAAATAATCTAGAAGATAAAAAGCATATTTTATCTGTGTGTGTCTGTGTGAGAGAGAGGAAGAGAGAGAGAAAGCTATGAAGAACAGGAGGTGGAGTGTTCTTAAAATATTAAAAAGTTAAAGTTAACTTCTTTTGAGGAAATGTATCATTAAAATTTTCTTTAAAATGAGATAATTTTGTATTCTGATTTTGAGTTTGTATTAAATTATATTTATACTATATAAATTATATCTATACTTTCAATCTGTATTTGAGTTTTTTATATAAAAAATTTTAAAATCAAAAGTTAATCAGGGCATTCGCTTTTGTACTATTTAAGTAAAGCACCATACTAAAGGTTAAACTTAGTTATCTCAAATCCTTTATTCAACATTTTTCAGTGTTCATAATGAATTTAAAAAGTTCCACGAGATCTTTGGGAATTATGGATTTAAAAACTTTTGCGCTGTATTTAAAAATGTTAAATACTTCATCTGACATTTACTTACAATGAGTCAATGGATAACACTAACATTTTTGAGTTTGATTTATGAGTCACTATGTTTACACTCAAACTTCACTTACTTGTTGTATAATTGAAACGTTTTCAAGATCATTCGATCTCATCCTCAGCTGTTTGGTGACTAAATGAACATTCCTCTTCTTCCACTACTACGGTGCTCCGATCCCTCTGCCATCTGGTGTTAGGGGCACTAAGTTTTAATACTTCTGTTAATGCTGGGATTTCAAAATTTATAACTTTATCACGGTTTTTGGTTATGAATATTTTTTCCCAAATATCCAATTCTATGCTGAGGATGAGATCGAATGATCTTGAAAACGTTTCAATTATACAACAAGTGAAGTTTGAGTGTAAACATAGTGACTCATAAATCAAACTCAAAAATGAGGTATACTTCACTGTTAATAATGCTTCTGCTTTTAATATTTAACACTAATATTACTTTTTTTTAATCTCTGTCAACACTTTTCATGAACATGTGCTCCCATCTTCAGAACGTGTCTAACTGCTCTGTATTTTTGTTTCTGTTGTGGTGGTTGTTCATAATGGCAGCAGCATGTGGCGTGAAATATACTTTCAGAAAGTACTTACTTGGTGGTGATACATCAAAATTCACTAACCATCATTTGTGTTTCAAAATGAAGATCTTTTCCAATGTGTCCAATTCTGCTACATGAATTGCTTTGATGTTATGGTTGGTCATTCAGAAATGGTGTGAAACCAACCATCACACTAATCAAACTGACCAGCTTGAAATTATTTGAAATTTTAATCACTTTCTTTAAAGGTAAGTTTTTGTTACAAATAATTACATTTGTGTAATATTTGTTGCTTCACTGTTACTAGCTTCATTTTTATATAATAATTACTTTTATTCATAATTTTGTGTGCACTAAATCTTTTAAAGTTGCAAGAACATACAGTGTGATCCATATAAACCTGAACCATTTCAATAGGCCATAACTTTTGAACCAGTAATAGGTCACACATGCAACTTTGGGAGAATATAATACACAATTGGGAGATTACATTACACTATTTACATCTCAGAGAAAATGTTGGAAGTGTACTCCATCAGCATCTATACATGTATGCACTCTTCTCACCATATTCTCTGAAGTTTTAGGGAGAGTATCCTCGCCAATGTGACTTATTTCTGTTCGAATGGATTCCTTGAGAACATCAATTACCCATGGCCTATTTTTGTACACACTATTTATTTTAGATACTCCCACAAGAAAAATTCCGATGAGGTTAGGTCAGGGGATCTGGGGGGACATAGATCTTTTGAGATTATTCGATTATGAAAGAAACTGGTTACAAGTTTCGTGGTGTCATTAGATGTATGGCATGTTGCTCCATCTTGCTGGAAATAATCTTCTCTCAATTCTATATCATCCGCTGCTCCACAAATGTCTTGAAGATACCCATATAAACTTGTGTCTAGTCATATCAAAGAAAATGGGACCAACAATCCTGGAAGCTGACACTGTGCACCATACTTGAACCTTTTCATCATGCAGTGGAGTTTCGTGGATCACTTGGGGGTTTGCAGCAGCCCAATATCTGGTGTTTTGTGTGTTTATGTAGCCTGGCAGGTGAGTCCATGCCTCATCTATAAACCATGTTATGGAGAGAATGTCTGGACGTGGAATAAGAGTATCCTGAAACCATTGACAGTAACTGATTCGTTTATCATAATCTGCCTTTCAGTTATTGCACCATATGCACTCTGTGAGTTCGTAATCCCGATTTCTTCGCAGCTCTTTGACATGTTCCATATGAATACCCTGATTCCTGGCTCAATCGACCCAATGATTTGTTTGGAGAATTCAATAGCCTTCTGCGAACTTCTGTAACAGTCTCTGCATTCCATGGCGGTCTATGCTTTCCATTCTCCCTAATGAGTATACAAGATGTCTCCAGCTTTCTTACGAGCGATAAAATTGTTGCCTTTGTTGGAACATTGCATACATTAAATTCTTTTCGAAATTCCCGTTGTATTGTTACCAAGGAATTTGTCTTCCAATATGTTTTCAAAATGTAAACACGCTCTCATAGTGAGTACTGCATGTTGCTGTTATGACTGCACATTTAAGACTGTCAACTGTCAACAATTGTCAGTGTTGTCAATTCTCCCAGAGCCACTGAGATCATTAAAATAAATTTCTACATTCTACAAGCTTTCAAAGGGAAATTATGGCCTATTGAAATGGTTCAGGTTTATATGGATCACACTGTAGTTTAGAATTTTTTACAGGTGCATTACCTTAAACGTTACATTTGTTGAAAATGCTAGCTGTGAAGGTCCTAGGACATTAGATTTCTTTGTTATCCTTTATTCTGCTTCAACAGGATTCAAGAAAATATAGACTGAAAGAACCTATAGTTCTACTAATCCTCCCTTATTAGAAGATCTCCTCCTGTAATCTTGATGTTTTTATATCCCTAAAAGAATTATTAAAGCAACAAAAGAATTTACATCTTCAAGAAATAATTTATTTCCATATACAAACTTTTTTGACAATAATTGCAATTATTAATAATGAACTTAACATTAGGCCTTAATAATACACGAACTAGAAATACATGAAAAATTTTAAACATTTAAAATAAATCCAGACTAACTTAGTATTCATACCTAGTTAGGCTCAATAATGACATGAAAAAATTTAAAAAGAAACACTGAGAAACACTACATACACACATACGTTCATACATACAAAACACAGGATGGCAAAATCTAAAACTATCATATTTTTAACATTTTCAGCACTCTATTACATCTCAATAAATACGATGCAGGTGCAATAAAATACAGCTTATTTACATTTGTCTAACAGTATCATATAATCATAAATTTATGTTATAAATTCACTTACTGACTTTTGTCTGTATGTTAATTATGCAACCAGCTTCAAAATGTGTATGTCTTTACAAAACATTTGTTATTGTTGTTACAAGATTTTGTACAAAATAAAGAGTTGGCATATCACTTCTATTCTAGGGAGCAGGTGGTCAGTTTTATTGTAATTTAAAGCTTATTTACTAACAGGAGTACATATTGCAGGATCTAATTTGAAGGCATAAAATTTGGTGTTAGTTTAAGCATAAGCTGGTCCTGTTGCTTTTGGTGTGCTTTTTCCTAAATGTTACTGCAGGGTACTAAAATATAAACAATTAAACTAACAAAATAATTAAGCAGTTGTATGTAAGAAGCTTCTGATGGAATTAAACTTGTTTTATGTTGTACAGTAATTTGTCTCTTCTGCACACCAAATGGAAGCAGTATCGGTATAATCACTAGAATGAATGATAAATCAAGTTTCTTACTACTCTAGGCTTTGAGCTCTTAATTCAAACATATAGTCATTAACACAAATATTAATGCAGTATCTGACAGAGCAAT
Organism: Mantis religiosa; assembly: GCA_030765055.1. Lineage (NCBI taxonomy): Eukaryota > Metazoa > Arthropoda > Insecta > Mantodea > Mantidae > Mantis > Mantis religiosa. The sequence goes on from CM060959.1 coordinate 85,896,571, forward strand.
AGCATATCTATCTTTTTGTTCCGCAAATACATTGTGAATTCTTTTGTTGCAATGACTTAGCACACGATCCAGACAACTGTAGTATCATTCTCTACAGGGGATGCAACACTAAAATGTCATCATTGTAAGTTTGCATAAGATCTGCTTAAACAAAATAAACAATTATAATTTACTGTCAACATTCAAAATAGAAAATAAAGCATCCATTTTGCTTTTCTATGCTTTTACTGAATGCTTAGGGCATGTAAATTTATTTTACCTTGCTTTTAATATATGGTCATATTAAGACAGATCTGTTAGGAGATAACTTGTGGAACAGTGTATGAGAGACAACCTTTTTGATCTAATCCCTGTCTGGCTTTGTCACATGTCCACATAGATCTTAGTGTTAAGCTTTCTATATGTGATGGGGCAGATGGCTGCTTCGACATGTGTCCACAGAGACCTGTGCAGGCAATGTATCTCCGCTTCTATACGTGTTGGGACATGATATTACTGCTTCCATTATCTCTGGATAGACAGCAGAACATTCACTGTAAGCATTTCATTTTTACTATTGTTTTGGATCCAAGTTCTAATGTTGGATATTGATATTAAATATCCATTTTGGTATTTACCTTGGCAAATGAGAGAGAAAGAAAAGTCAGATTGATTGGACCATGGGATCTGAACTGGAAACCACCTGAATATGAGTCAGAGTTACCGTTTGAGCCTTCACACTTGTTTGTTTTTATTTTGTTTCTGCTTTAAGTACACTAAAGTAAATTTTTAATTAATATTTATTTACGATATCAGTGTTATAATGTATCAAATTACACTACAAGATTGGAATACTGTCAGATGATAACCAGTCGAGTATTGTAACTTGATATGATACAAGTATCGCATAGCATTTTATCTATTTTGATAAAAAAAGAATATTTTTATACTTAAAATTTCTACGATGGCTATATAAAGTTGATAGTTGGATATAGAGGACCACGTATGAAACCAGAACATTAGTGTAGGTATTTATGCGGTAACTAAAGGAAGATAAATTTTAACTTTACTGCACTGAGTGCAGTAAAGTAGGCCCTTACGATACTTATTTTGATTTTGTAATGTTACACTTCACATAATAAAAGTAGAGGAAATGATTTATTTTCTTTGGTTCCTTCATTCAGATGTAAAGCTTAGATTGTTCCCTTTTTTAATTCACTGTAAATGGATACAAAAGTGTCTTGTTCTTTTTTGGAAACTTATTGTATTTTCTGCTGTGAAGCATATATAACTCAACACTTCAATGTATATCCTCTTTCAACTGCAAGGTGAAGAATGTGGTTGCCACAATGCCTCACTTTCCAGAACATATTTGAAAAAAATAAAAAATGAGGTGCTCTGAATGTTTTTCATTCTACTCATCCACTTCTTTCTACTTCTAAAGTTATCATCTATACTCCTAACAGTATAAGCTTGTGCATTTATAAGAGCAAACTTACAGCTGTAAGGTAATACTCTTAGATTATTTAATTTTAAATTCTAAAAGTAACTCATGCATCACATTCTATATTATATATAACATTTTATATATGTCGTCAATGCACTCTTAGTCAAAAATAATTTTTACAATTTGTTACTTGACAACAATTTGCACTAAACTTTTGGATAATATGATTCATTATAATCTAAATGAAACTAAAAATATGACCAAATGTACTGCTCCCTACAACAGCATCTAAGCATATTTTCCATTTGCATTTGAGTACAAAAGTTTGAAGCACTGAATAACTTTAAGTGCTAATAATTATAAGGCTTCATCTATGTGGCCATAGGTTTCCTACCATGTTTTACCATTTATTGTTGTATCTGACTAGAAATTACATTTTGCGTGATCAGTACTTCTACTGCAAGACAGTGTTATCAACATCAAAAACATAAAGGGAAAAATACTCCTTAACTGGGGGACGAGGTGGGAGGGAACTAAAGAAAAATGAATGGAGCTTAGCTTATGCACCGTCCTAGTCCATCATCTTAAAGTTTGTTGGTAACACTGTAAAAAGTAGATTAAATCTGTGTAGTCACTATGAACCAACGTCAACAAACTGGATCACAGCATGTTACCCCTTAACATTTTATCCTGCCATGTCACCATATCTGATACTAGTCAATATGAGCATGTACAGCCTTTAGGCTAATTAATTTTAGATTATGTAATACTTAAAAGGTCACATGTATAAAAATAAAAGGCACCATTACATCTCCATTTTCTCATGTCAATAACTAGATAATGAAGTAAAAACTGTATTTGTCTATTACTGCTTATAAAGCTGATATTCAATTATTAAAAAAAAAGTTAATTGGTCTGTGCTCTCTGTAGTACCTATAACTACAGGGATATGTATTTAACAGATTCAAATTTGGTCTCTCTTCTTTCATACAGTCTCATCATAAATTATGAACTAAAACAATTAAAGACTTGAAGTAAATAACAATGTAAGCACCTTGTTTTAGAAAATTATGCTTTTATGGCTAACTCTTAAGAGGGGCAGCTTAAGAGTTGAAGAAAAGGAATTTAAAGTTAATGCAAAAAAAAAAAAAAAAAAAAACCTAATAATTTCTTAATTTCTTCTTCTTTTTCATAATTTTACAATGCCTGAAATTTGTTTCATTATTTCAGGTATTTTATACCTGGAATAACGTTATCTTCTTCTTTTCCTTCCCTCTCTCTTAATTATCTCCACTGAAGAAATGAATTCATAGACTAGAAACACTGCATTTTAAAAAATGCGATAAATCTGGTTCTTCAACTTAATGAAAATCTTTTAGAAATTTAAAAAATATTCTGTTTTATTAAAATTATTTTTTTTTAATTTACTTTTAATAAATGTTTTAATCGAATCAAATACAAAAACCTAAATAAATCCTAAAACATCTGTAGCTCTGTTTGTATCTTTGGGGGATTATAATTTTTCTTTCTGTTACTGTCTCAGACATTCAGAAAAACTTTTCAAACTTTGCAAACTTTTTTGCATTGCACAAAGCAGGTACAGCAGCAGAGTAAATGTTTAGAAATTTTCTATGTATTTTCTGATTTATAGTAAGTATCCAATGTGGTTTAATAATTCCAAGCAAGTTAGGGTGGTAAATCATGTTCAAATATTTTTAACAAAACATATAACGTGATAAACAACAATTTTTCAAGTAACAAATCTGATGCATGGAAAAAAGATAATATCCTGATACTGGGGTACATTGTGCACTAAGTTATGATTGGAATCATTTATTAGTCCAGGGTATCCTGTATGCACTACCCACAATGGCAGGCATAAAATAATAGTGGTGATGGGAACCTAAAGCATTTATCATGGATTCCCAACCGTTTTGAGCTTTGCTATCTAGAAACAGTGTCACAAACAAACTCCTGAGCCACCCATCCACAACCACTTATATTCTTATTTACTTCAAGTATCCCATTAATTAATTTAGAGTAATATATATATTTTTTTAGAATTTTTTAGTTTTACCTAACGCTGTACAAATATTCAACAGTTAACTTCTAAAAATAGAAATTACTGTTGTGACTTTAAATATCACATAATCAAATAAAGTAATGAGATTAATTCCTATGTGATAAAACAACTTTTCCCATATAAAATTCTCTACATCAGCTGCATTTAAAAACATACATATCAAGTTAATTTTCTTTTATACTTTCAACATGTCAAGATAGTTTCTTTAAATGCATTTGGTTCTTATTTTCAGCGGGCTATCATGCAGCCAGAAAAGCATCAAAATGTTTGTAGCTGCATTTAAGTAAGAATGCTCCAACTATTAATAACATCAAACCAAATGTTTTAAAGAAACACTGCTTCATAAGCTACATAACAGTGTAATAACTCTTCTAGCTGCATAATTATTGCTACCATCACTACCTTACATTTTCTTTTCCTGTCAATCCATTTTCCAAAGCGGGTATTTTTACAAGGCTCTGTCAACAATTAAAATAGATCCTTAAATACAAATAGCATGATACATAGACAGCAAAAGCCTATTACTGAAAGCCATTGCTAACCAAATTACTAATGGATAGGATAAAAGATGGGAACAGAACTATTAACACATAACATAGACCACGCATTCCAGTGTCCATACTATCTTCTACAAATAAGTGAACACCAGACAGCTATGGTTGATGAAGGGTTACAGGAAACACAATTGAAGTCATCAGTGTTGCTGTATGGTACACCTTTAATTATTTACCATAAAATGTTTGGAACAGAGAGGGGTTAAGTCGTTAATACTCTCGTTAATACTCTAGTCCTCTGTTAAGACTCCGAATATGCAGCTACAACCCACATTGGAGGTAACATTCCAGAAAGCTTGAACTTTGGACAGGCTATATGTTTGCATTATGCTGAGGGTTCTCAATCAGCTTAAAGAAACAATATTGTAACAGCCACTGGTAAGAGGGACAATGTTCCATAGGACATGAATTTGTTCAACTAGACTGTTCAGGTCTTCTCAGTCAGCAATATAGAATCATATGAGCAACTCCAAAGGAGGAAACAAGTTCTAATGCTCTGTCCTTCTCACTAGCTATCAACATCTTAATCTCATAGACGTCCACATTGTCAGAATTGTCCAGGTTTCATCATCGTGTTCTCAAGACAAGTCAGAACAGTTTTTAGATATTGGCTGGTGTACTGAATGGTAGTTAGAATAAACCTCTCAAGCATAATGATCCAGCATTAGTTATTCTACAGTTCTATCACCTCCTCTACCTATAAACATTAGCAAATAGTCTCTCTCCTGAGTTAGGTACCCCTCCATATAGCATCCAGGCTTTAACAACTTGGGTTGTTATAATAAATGTCATTAAACTAATAAACGTTTTGAGAGAAATGCCAGACAAAAGTGAGTTATTTGCTGCTTAAAATAATTTTCCTTTTTTCATACTCTACAAGAACATTTGTTAGAGCAACAAATTCTGTTTTATCTACTTTCTGCTGATTAAAATAACATCTTCTCTAACAATAGCACCTTTGATATTACATTTTTGAGGCAATATTTTGGATTTCTGGTCTACATCGAGATCAATTCATACATTTATCTACTAAGTGTTCAAATAAATAAATAAATTTACTTATGCATAGCAATACATAACATTTTCTAATCATTATATTCATTTAACACCATTGACTGAAAGATTAAGCTAAGGATGAAAGCTTGCTAATGTTTCAAGTATTTACAACATTAAATTTCCACACTGTAACTAACAGAGATTCAATTACGAGATTACATTACATTCTGGACACCTGCACTAAAGTGGTACGACTGCAAAGGAATAGGAAAGTACAACACTCCACTAAACAATAAAAAGTTGTTTAGAAACACTGAGTATGGATAGTAGATAGCAAATGCCCTCATCTGTGTCACAGCACCAGTAGATATAGGTGACTAACTAAGGTGCAAAAAAGTGGCACAGTTACTGTTTTCATCTACCAATGGCAATACACCTCTGTGTGATTTTGTGCATGTATACCATTTGTGATAACGTGAACAAGTGGTTTACAATTTGAGCCAAGTTTTTGGACCATTACATTTAACATTACATAATTGTCTCTTTGTCTTTACTTTTTAAAAAGCCAACTTTTAACAAATGATATCACTGTTATTGTATTCTTCTATCATATTAAGCTCTTATAAACTCTCTATAAGGATTTAAAAATAATATTTTTGGATTTGTTTGTAAATTAAAAATGTTTGCTACTTCTGATTAAAAAATAAACATTTTCTTAACCCCAGCTGTCAAAAACTATATATTCAAGCCAATGAATGCAAACTTTATCACTGTCACTGCAAAAAAGCTGCAGATTTTCCCACAGAGTAAACTAGAAAACTGCAGATATGAGTGGGATTTTTGGGGCAAAGGTGTACCAAACTAACACACTATGGCTTCCGATATGGGATTCTCGGTAATATTAATGTTTGAAGCTGACCAAAGAGGAGGGCTAGGGTTACGTTGCAGTTTAGTAATAGAGCTTAAGCTGTCCAGAGAAGACTGACGCATCGTCACCATTTTGTTCTCAGTCAGTGGTGCAACTGCAACAAAAAGATACAAACAAATACATCTAGCTGAGGGTAGTAACTAGCTAACACAAACTATTTCTAATTTATGGGCATTTCACCAGATGATAATGAGTGAAGGGAAATGCGCCTATAACCTAAGATACAATGAGGATAAGCGGCTAAAAGTGCTAACTATACACAAAATTCCCTGCAAGGCATCTACTTAGTTCTGTTTCAGCTATAAGGATATTGCAGCTGGAGAAAAGTTACGAAGTGTGGATTTGTGCTAGTGTTTTCATGAGAGTAAATCTGTTACCTTAAACAAAATAAATGCAGTTAAATATTTACTCTGTTTATTCACCAATATATGTTTATATACAAAATGAAACATTATATGAAAAGAAAGTTAAAGGAGGTTTCAATATTTATGTATACCAGTGTAAAAAATACACGTTACAAGGCTTGTAATAGATAGGTGATCATATTTTATTTATAAGCCCACGTTTATGCACTTGATTCCTAAGTAGGCAGGGGAATGTCTGTTGGTAAACTACATACTGTAGCAACAAGCAGCAGATGTCATATTCATTAGCTAAGAGTTGTTTACCAATGGTACTCCAGCAGCTATTACATGATGCAAAGCAGTTGCTTAGCATTTCTACGACCAACAGTACTTATGGCCAGGTGGAAATGTACAATGGCAGCTTTATACATAAATTTAGTGTATGCTGAAGTGTTTCTCATATATGGAGAAGCTCAACAAAAATTCATTCTGAGCCTCGCTGTGGTCAGGGCATGACCATTGTATCCTCAGAACCCTGCGCAGAGGATGGCATTTAGATGTGGCCTGTATTAATACGGCAAGTTTTCTCAGCACTTACATACAATTCTCAATTATTCACTCTTAAGTACTTAATACTGAATGTATTACATTTCAGAACATCCTCCCATCATATGAAAAACTCTCATATATCTACTACTTTATTATGTTATTTACAAAATATTTATGGCACAAGTTCTTGGACGAAAATAAAATAAAGTTTTAAGCTTTATGTTAAAACACGTTTCAATGGTTTATTAAGTTGTAACACATTTAATTTAAATAAATCAATATTATAAAAAGTTAAGATTGAAGTTCCTTGTTTCTTTCTTCCTTTTTGCTTCTTCTAGTTTATTTTAGAAGATTTTAACTATGTTACAGAATAGTGACAATCTGTTAGGAAATACCACATAGGTCAGTTTGTAGCAGATGGTATCATACCATCTTGCTTCGTCACACGTCCACAGCGGTGTTAGTACTAGCAAATGCACAAGGCAGCTTTGACACATGTCCACAGAGAATTTAGTCCTCAGAAACTATATTTCTGCTTATACATATGCTGCACATTAAGGTATTGTCCAATTTATCTGCTTTCATCCATGGATAGATGAGTGTGCATTCGCTATTACCGCTATTTTTAATTTTTACTATTTAGACTTCAGGAAATGTTTATTTATGATACTAAATATCCAATTCAGTATTCACTTTGGCATTCAGGGGAACCACGAAAACAATCCAGTCAGATAGTTCAGCCTACAGGATTGAAATGCAAGCCAAAGGCAAACCTACTCAGTTCCATGTTTCTTGTTCTTTAATACCTCTGCAATGGCATTTGATGTATTGCTTAGCACTCATACTTTAGAAGAAAAAATGTGTATACAGTTTTAAAAGAATATTTGAAAATGAAAAAAGTTAGAAATGAAATTACAAAAAAGAAGTATGGGTTGATATTAAGTGTGGAGTATTTAACTTTCTACACATTTCTTAATATGGTAATAAGGTAAAGTCATAAAATGAAATATTTTTCTTCAAAGGAAATTCAAAAGAGTTTTCAATTCTTGTGACATTACTTATAATTTTATAAAAGAGACAAAGTTTGACATCTGATCATCACTGCATATGAAACTGCTTTTGGCCTCTAAAGTTGGGTTTGAAACCTACTACATGAAAATACTTTAAAAGCATTACGAAGAGGTCGTCGACTAGCTGGAACTTTGGTGCTCATTCGGATTATAGTTCTCCAGGGGATGAGACATCTTGCAGCAATTCAATGAAGCTGTCTTGTCTACAGAGAACCACCATCTGCATCAGCATCATAGTCCCAGCCAGTGGACAACTTCTTGGTGATGTCTTCAAGTGGAGGTGAAACGCTTTGAAAGAAAATTTGAGGTATGTGAATTACAGAGTGTCTTAGTTGACTCATTGTATAATTTTTCATTTGTGCATTACTCCAGTGTTAATTCCAATTTTCTTCTACACTTGATATAGAACAAAGTCCAGTTCATTTATGGCCTTGTACCCCTTATGCCATTTTAGGTGTCGGGTGAGGGAGCCACAACTATGGATCAGAGAGAAATCTAAGGGATGGGTGATCAGCCCGGTCCACAGAATGACAGTGAGGGAAGTAGATAAACGGAATGAGAGCGAAGTAGATGCAAGGAAAGATGATAGTGGAGCAACTGGTGGAATGATGAAGGGAGAAATTGGTGGTCCTGAAGAAACCTGACATAGCGCTGTGTTGTCTACTACAAATCTCACATGCAGTCACCTGGGATCAAACCCAGGTCACCTTGGTGAGAGTCAAGCGGTCTAACTGCTCGGCCATGGTGCAGCCTAATTCCAATTTACTTTTTCAAAATATATTGTCCAGTTCGTAAACTGTTTCCTTTAAATCTATAATGAAATGTATAATGTATCTGTTTATGCAAAATATAGCACAATTAAACTGAAGCAGATAGAATGTTGGCAGTGTAGACATCTGCTTTCTTGCATTTTGATATAGTGGAATATATTCTTGCAGTTTTATATGATGTGATGATATTCAAACTTCATCACTAACTTCATAAATGGTTACAAATATATTACAATTAAATCTAAATTAAATGTTAGAACACATTACATTAGGTGAAAAAGAAATGAAAAAGAAAGGCAAAATTGTCGAGAAATAGTTTACAGGAATACACACAGGTATGCAAGTATCAATATACACACAACACAATCAAGAAGTTAATCCGGGTCAAAACAGGAATTCAACATGTGCATGCAGTTAATAATTACTGTTGAGTAAAATCTATCCTCTTAGTATGGAATTTGAACTACATTTATACTCCATTAATGTGCACAAAGGTTGAGGAAACTCCAATTTCAATTATGGTCAACTATAAAAAATATAACAAATTAACAAGGCAACATTTTAATATGAGAATTGATTTAATACAACTTTCATTTTTCATTTACAGTTAAAAGAATTTAATTATTCCACTGAGAGATAAGGGGGAAAAAATAAATAACTTGGACTATGACGTTTAGATATATTAACTCATTGACTGATCTGTAGTTTGCCTCCAGTGCAAGGTATGTCAATAACTTTCTGGACTGATTTATCCCATCTGTTTCAATTAATGTTTAATGATGTTTTATTTAAGCCTGGCCTGTGCATCCCATTCCATTGGTAAAAAATTTTAATGCACATGTCACCACAGTTTGTGGACACTGAATACCTAGTGAAATTATACTCGAGAAAGGGAATTTAGAAAGGAAATGTTTCAGTCTAAGTTTAAGGTACCTCTGGCATTTGGTAATTAAGAAGGTGAGGAATGCTTGAAAACAATTGCAGTTGAGGGATACTCCTGGTGGAATTTGAAACTCAGACCTCTCATTCATGAGCTACTGAGTTCACGAACCTAATGCGTTGGTCAAAATCATTAATAATTTAATGAACAGCAGTTTGGCTGTAGCCTCAATTAGAAGCAGATATGCATATAAGTTGCCAATAGAATCATAATAAGCTTTAAGTTATTATTTGTTTAGAGAAGCTGAAGGCAAATTACTTTTGGACTTCCATGCAAATTTTTGAATGATGCAAGAAATTTAGGAGCACAGCATTTAAAAAATATCAAGAGTAAACAACAATCAGCCTCACATTTCCAAAATGGAGAATGTTAGAGAAGATGTATTTGACAAAAGAACGTCAAGTGATTTAGTGTTGGCTCTTGAAAGATTCTAACTTCCTCCGAAATGTGATTAATCATCACCTGTTCTGTTGCCTCAGTAGGTAGTCATGTTTTCACTAATCAGTGAACTTCTAAGTATTAAAAGACTTACTGAGTCATATTTTATGAATGGATGAGGAGACAGAGACCAGACATAAGCATTAATTACTAAAGAATCCCTAAGTACTTTGCCATATGATGAGGTGTTTCACATAATACTTTACTGCAAAATTTGTAATAAATCTGTGGACAAAGACATTTTCTATTATTGTTAGTTTATAATAATCATAATAAAACATTAAATCGTGTGTAAATGGTTCATTTATTATATCTAGTGCTTTTTGTTATGGCTTTATAAATTGCTAAACCATTTATTTGTTTAAAATACTGTCTTAGTTCACAATAGATTAATAAGTGCTTTTATTTAAAATATTTTAATCACTAACCCACGCATTGTTGCAACATTTTAAGATGCCAAATATTAAGTATTAGCTGAATTGATCAGTTTTTTATATTTTCCTGCTGTAATAGTTTTTGAATATCTATAGTATAAATACATTTGATTTAAATAAGTTTAATTTTCCTAGATAATAAATGCAGAGTGTAACTAAATGTAATATTCCAACTTTTAAGAGTGACAGAAGTGGTCAAAATGTTTTTCTGAGGAATGACCTGGGCTGTCAAGCTAATTATCTAATGACAAAACCAGAGGTTATTAGAGTATAAAGACTACATCATATAGTTACTTTAGGCAATCATGCTTCAAACCACCTATACTTACATTCAGTAGAAGTCAAAGTACAGTGTTTGTGTTACAGCAATGGACAGTACAGCAAAAACTTGTTAACTCATACGTCCGGATAACCTGGACCAGTTGTAGTAAATTAAGACTTGTTTTATGAATGATAAATTGCTATTATTCTCATTAGGTACATTACTCAATTCTCTTGCCAACAGGCAAATTTATTGCACTCACCACCTGCTTGGGCTCAGGTTGGAAGAGAAACTTTGATAAGTCTTGGAAAAAGTTGTGGCCTGGTGTGAATGAAGAGAAAAAATAAGTGTGGAAGAAGATTTTATAGACATTTTTAAAAATATTGATGGCTGTTCCAATGTTGATGAAGACAATGACAATTGGTTATGAATGGAGATTATAAACAGATTACAGAGGAAGGCATTATTACATCATGCAGTGTTACTGAAAATGAAAATGAATAGGATTTAAATTCGGACAGTGTTGATGAACCAACTGTGGTTACAACCCACGCACTAGCAGTAGCAGGCATAGAGAAATTGATGCCCTATTTCGAGAGTCCAGCCGAAACACCAAATGGACTTCTAAAGTTCAAGTGGATGCGAGATCATGTTGCTCATAAACAATACACTAGACTGAGACAGCAGAAGCTCACCGCCCCCCTTTTCTTTCTTTTTCTTTTTTTCTTTTTTTAACTATGGACTAGTTTGTATCTATATTGTGTCCAGTGCAAATAAATAGGCTGTTAACAGAGTGTGTGTGTGTTTTTAAGTGAAAGCGTGCTGATAGTAATTTCTAAATTCCATTAAAAATATTTTGGCGATGTATATTTTTTTATTGTTTTTCTGTCATTCTCTGAATAACTCACATTTTTGTTAACTCAGATCAGCCCTGGTCCCAGTTGATCCACGTAAACAAAGTCCTACTGTATGTTATTGCACAATAAAAGCTGAGCGATGTAAGAGTTTACATGGAAGAATTAATAGATATTTACTTGGTTTATGATGCATGCAATGGACATTTCCATCAATTGCTATAATAATATTTGAAGGTGTTCATCATCTTAGAAAAGAAAGTTTCAGACTATCTTCTATTTACCGGGTAAAAGCCAGAGAAAATTTATACATTAGTTGCAATAAAACAAAATAAACTACAAATACAAAATTACAAAAATGCCGATATTCACAAATACAATACACGTCAGAAAGATGACTTTCACATTCAAAGTTGTAGAACGGAAATCTTCAGGTCTAGTGCTATCAATAAAGATATAAGATTATACAATAGGCTACCAGAAAATATTAAACAAATGAAGAGCCTATACATTTTAAAAAGGGAGTGAAACACTTTTTACTGCAACATTCATTTTATTCTGTAAATGAGTTTTTAAATGTTAATTAGTTTTAAGTGATTGTAAATAATGACAGTGGCCATTAATGTAATTTTTATACTATGACGTGTCTGATATCAATCAAAAGGACAAAATAAATTGAATTAAATCATGAAGTAGAGTAAACTCCACATTTGTGAACAATTACTTTTATATAGCATTTCCCTATGGTCTTTATATAGTTTATATTTATTTGCTTTTTCTACTTTAGACTTTTGTTGGATCCTGTATCTGTTACAGTTGTTAGTCTTATTTAACTTTTTATATTTATCTTTGTATCTTGAACTGACATGTCCTATAACATATGTATTATGTTCCAAAGGATGAAATCAATATAATACAATACAATAGGTTAGATTCATTAAAGATGAATTAGCTACGTGGGCCAATCTTCTTCTCCCAACCTTGGTTCACTTGAATCTGAGGAAGACCTTATCTCTCGGGTGTTTGTTGCTGCTGACATGATACAGCACATGCTTGGAATCTTTAAGAGCATATGACAGGTAATTGCACATCATTGCCCATCATTCAGCAACAGGCTGCACTTTCAACCAAATTTTATAAAAGACTATAAACTGAAATGGTCATCGGTAACTACTGCGGTAGCATTTACAGTGATTCTGCTTTTGTCATTCAGTAATTAGTTTCCCCTAATAATGTTGGTCCTTCCTATCAGCCCTAAATTTAGTTATCACCTGTTTTACATTTAATTTTACTTTTTATTTTAATTCTTCCTTGAGATATATTGGGAGTATTTAAGCAAAAAAATTAAGAAAATGTTTTAGTTGTGATCCATCCTTTAGTTTATGCAAAGTGTTGCCTTGTATATTATTACAAGGAATACAAATTTATTTGCTGTATACTTGGGTAAATAATGAATACTTGATGAATGTAAAGTTTGTGCATCTAAATACATAAATTTTACATCTTGCATATAAAACTAATGCTAAATGTTAGTAACACCACATACCAGAAACACACATAAAGAGCAGCATTAACAAAACATGTACAACAGACAGACTCAAGAAAGAAATACTGATGATGCAAGAAAATTTCCATGCATTCAAATACAATGAGCCAAACAGTCACTAGATGCTAAAAAGGTGTTTGATTCTCAAATTAATGTTGAACAGCTAAACGTCAAAACTTACATTATCAACCAAGAATATAGGGGGACGCACGCATTCTTGGTATATCCACACACATGTTTTGTTATTTACATTTACCTTCTGCAGATGTGGAGGAAGACACCTTCCGCGCGAGTTTCACAGCTATTAGAGAAAAACAGAAAAGAAAAGAAAAAACAAACCATGTGCATAAACTATTAAAAAACTATTACAGAACTAAATCAAAAGCAACACATAATATGCACTAAAACTAATAGGATGCAGGAAAACATTACAAATAAATTTATAAAAATCTAAGAGCCAGAATGCAACTAATGGACTGCTAATATAAGAAGCGCTCTTAAAGGTTAAAAGATCAGCATTATTAGTAAAAACAAAAACACCGTCGTGACTAGTGCCGTTTTTCTCCTGTTTAAAAGTTTATAGTAAAGTAATATTTTACAAAATACAAATGCAATTTTTAATATCAAATAAATATACAATTATAATACATACCAAGTTTAATCTCCCGTTTTGGTAACATTGAAAAATAAAGTTTTGAAACATTGCCAATCAGTGTGGAGATATATCCTTCATCTAACCAGTTTTGTAAAGACATAACATGGCACTTAGATTACTTTTACATGACAATGCAAGGGTGCACATGTACCAATGTTTCTCATGTGGTACAATACATACAACACAATAAATGCTGATTTAAAAAAATGCTTTTCTAATTAGCTTATAACATTTTAAACAATAAGGGAAATATATAAGTCTGCTATAATACGCACAATTGTTTCTGAAGATCAGCCCTTCGTGTATTCTGCTTGCAAACAACTTAAAACAATTAGGTATTAATGTATCAACAATCATATCACTGATGTATTTTTCTACAATAATTAATGATGCATGAATGAAATGGGTTCCGCATACAAGTTAACAACAAACATTAAATGCTGGATAAGAAACTTAACTTCGTAAACACTCTCTGAATTCTACTATTATAACAGCTCATATATTAATTTTAGACACATTTAAAAGTGTGAGTGTTTTTCTCTTAACAATCATACTGCAGTAATCATTTGTCAAACACTAATTTTTTAAATTTCCTACCTGCTAGCTATTCTTTAGTTGAGGCATGTTAGCCAGAGAATTAAAAATAATAAATCATTACAGCATTAGCAGGAATACACAGTGAAGTATTTAGGAATTATCTGAGTAGAAAAAACTGGTAATGCATTTTAACTACATCATTTTAAATCATATTTATTAAAAATTTAAAAGTAATATTTATTTAAAACTGAGTGTATTACCAGTTTTTTTTCTTTGGAAACCAAATTGTTTGATTAGAAGCATGCATGAATGCTATATGGTAAAAGTAAAATCATTTGTAATAATAATTATTATTGCAAATAAAAGAGTACTATCATTCAGTTGTTTTATTCAGGAAACAGCATCAGAAACATCAGATTAATTATTTGATCATTACAAGTTCTTCTTCAGCTATATAACCAAACTTTACGTTTATAAGGTTGTCAGGGCTTGTTTTTCTTATAGAAGTAAATTCCATAAGCAAGTAGCTCGCTTATAGGTTATACAATTCAAAGTACCGAGAAAATTTCTTAGGAACAAAGTCTTTAACAGGCCTCCTAGTCTACTAAGCACCTCTGTAGGTAAAGAATATGGCTGGAGCTACACATTGCATTTTTGCAACTGCTGTTTTATAATAATAATAAATTTTATTCACCTTTTGGAAATTTGTTACAATTTCATGGCTTTGTCAATGAAATTCTAAATTACAAGCTATTGTATTTACAATTATATTACAGTCATATTATAATCTTTGAATTTACTCAATTTATAATTTCCATTTTGCTGTACGAAGTTGGTTGCAGGATATTTGTGGACCCGGTAAAGTATCTTTCAAAGGAAATTGTGTGAAAATATTAATAGAGTCAACCTGAAACATTCAATGCCAAGGGCGGAATTTGAACCACGGATCTCCTGGTTTCCATCCAGGCGCACTTATCCATTGAGCCACCATGGCCAACGTGCCGTAGACATTAAATTCTCCAATTGACTCATATGTTTTCCCGGTAAACCACTAGGGGCTCTCGTATCCAAGATACACTATTTGTAGTGACTTACTATCATAAGTACTTAAATCCCAGGCTTCATCATTAAGCTCATATCATTTAAGTTGATGGAAATTAATGATTTCTTCACACTAGCCATATATAGGCTAAGGTTTTGAATAGATAAGAGTCAACCTGAAAAATTCAATGCCATGGCTTGGATATACCAATTTCCATCAATTAACTTAAATAATAGGAATTTAATGATGAAGCCTGATATTTAAGTACTTATAGTAAGTTGCCACAAACAGTGTATCTCGGATACGAGAGCCCCTAGTTGTTTACCGGGAAAATATATATGAGTCAATAGGAGAATTTAATGTCAGGACGGCACATTGGCCATGGTAGCTCAATGGGTAAGTGCGCCTGGACGGAAACCAGGAGATCTGTGGTTCAAATCCCGGCCATGGCATTGAATTTTTTAGGTTGACTATCTATTCAAAATCTTAGCCTCTATACGGCTAGTGGGAAGAAATAATTAATTTCCATCAATTAACTTAAATAATAGTGATGAAATATCTACACTTTTACCTTAAAACAATCAATAACTTGCAACATTAATTGCTCCAAGAAATATTAATAAATAAAAAGGAATATAATTTTTGAGCTGAACCAGTGCCATATATTGCTAGTGTTTACCTAGAATGCATTTTTGTTAGGACCTTCCTAACGATGTCAATGTCGATTGACTTACTGTACATGTGAACTAATGTTACCAACTTGTTTGTGTTTGTTTTTGTTTTGTTATTTATTTTGTAATTAATTTTGTAATTAATTTTGTGTTGTTTTCGATACATTTTGTTCATACTGTAACTTTATAGTGAGCATTGTAATTGGGGAAACCTGTAATGTTCACACTGAATGAATAAATAAATAAATTAGCTGAGGAAATTAGGAAGTTCCTAACAAAATGCATTCTAGGTAAACACTAGCAATATGTGGAGCATGGAGTACTAGTTTGATTCAAAATCATATTAATTTTGGACTTCAATGTATCATGGTCTTTACTCATTAAGAATGATATTTCATGTCTGTAACAATATATAAAACAAAAGAGGATTTAACAGAGTTCATTCATAAATGAGTAGAAAGTAGGCAAATCCATAACTAGGTTAGCCTGACAGCACTGAATGACCAACATGATAGCATGAATAAAAAGGGGTAAACCCATATTACTGCTGAAAACACATTTTTTCTGCAACTCTCCAACTATGCTACTTTAACTTATTTCCTCACACATTGATACTTCTAGAAGAAGCATATAAACCTCTGCATAAAACTCTCATCACTTTAGGAAAATTTCAATCTATGAAGGCTACCGCATAATTATCTGCCCAAATAATAGCATCTTACAGTTTAACTGTGGCAATTTTTAACATGTTTGTTTCATATGACAGTTGGTAAATTGAAATGTTCAGCTCCAGCCTAAGAGAAAAAGCCAAGAAGAGGACACTTTAGGATTTCAGGGACACAGCACAGTGTGAAATTAGTTTATAATTCTATTGTCTTTGTTTTTTTTTTTTATAAATACATTTTAGTTCTTTCATTATAGACATTTCATTTTATGTTTTTCAGTTAAAAAATGCTACATATGTTACATGTGATTGTTCCAAAGATAATATTTATGGGAATTGCGAGGTAAGTTGAAGTTTATTAGCAAGTGAAAAAATTTAACGCCTGAGGCGTTAGCACCGAGGGTATAAATTTCAAGAGAATAACCATCAAACCTCGCTAGTCCCATACATAATTTTATTCGCTACCTAAGAAAAACTCAACCTGAATTATGAATTATATTTCTGTATATTGTATATGTCGTGTATTTGTTTCTTCTTTTTCAGATAACTAAAGAAAAATCGAACATTGGACTAAGCCATCTATGAGGTAATTGATTGAGAGATCATAATATAATGTCTTTGACACTATATTAGAGTGGGCGTTCCTGAAGAATTATGTGCTTTTGTCTCACAAATTTTAACTTTACTCTTCTACTTGACCTGCTATATTGACTCTGGTAGAGAGAATTCGACTCTCTGCAGAGATTGTTCATGTCTAACAGTAAAAGACCTACTTTTCAGTTTTAAAAGTACCTTTTTTAAGTGTTTTTTCTTACTGTGGTTCATAAAAGTAATTTTAATTTACTGATTTATTTTTAGAAGCACATTTTATTATTTCTATACATAATGTTGCCTCTCGTGTATTTAGAAGAACTATCTTCAGTATCTTCAGTACTTCTGCTTTTATCTTCTCTCTTAACGATATCCTTAACTGGAACCATCTTATCAGTTTCTCTTATCTGTTTTCATAAAATTACTTTGCAAATTAATATACCTCAGCAATCTACTACCACGGTCTTTTCAATACAAATTTAGATGTCAATCTTTATAGGAGTGTGACTGTCTAATCAAATGGATTCCAAAGACTAATTAATAATCATTAATTGTTATTAATCATGAAATACATATAAAGGTTAAATTAGTAAAGCAATTAAATGGACCCACAGATTTGAAGGTTTGGGAAAAAATATTTAATTGAAAAATAAAGATTGTGTCAAAAATTTTGAAATATAACAAATTGATTTTGTCAAAAAATTTGGTTTACTTTCAGTGATGGGCAATACAACATGAAAAAATCGTCAACTAACAGCAATAGCAAACAGTAATAAATTAGCCGACGATGCAAACAATAGATGTGTGAAACTAGTCCTGGTGTAATATATAAGTAAAGTTTAGTCACTAATTATAATTTAATTAATTATATTTGCTTCACTTTCAACAGCTTCAGTATTTTTCTTTTATTCCAAATGAGATTTATATCACAATTTGTTAGATAGGTACCATACCCAATGATTTTTTTTTTTTTTTTTTACAGATTTTTTATGAATGGCTCACAAATAACTGTTTGCATTCTGACTGAGCTTTTTGCACCATATTAACATTTTATAATGTATTATAGTGTTTATTTGCCCTATAATTTTATAGAAATATTTTAGATACCAGTTTATTTTCTAATTCAGTAATTTTATGTCATTATCCTATATCTATGTGTATTTGAATATGAATTTTGTGTACATTTGGCATCTTATCTATTAATGCTTATGATATTGGTATAATGCTTTGGTCAGCAACATCTCTCCCTGCTTTGACATACATAATCTCAAATTATATTCAGTAAAACAATATATACTAAAGAATAATACTAAAGTTTTATAGCTGATGCTCTTAATTATTTCAGCAACAAACTACTTCATTAAATAAAATATTTTTTTTGACTTTCCACAGGATGCAACAGTTTCTGTTGTTAATGATTCTATTTCGGTTAAGTTTCCTGAACACACACATTAAATGTTTGTTGTGAACTCATCTTGAGTACATGAACATGAGAGTGGGAGCATTTGCTTGCTTTACATCCCACCAATCACTTACCATAACCCTGCCCTTGCAGAAAGAGACGGAAGGCCTCACTGACTTTGCCAGGCTGCTCCTCGAGCACCATTCCACAATCCTGGATCTGCAAATTCAACATGCTTTTATTATCTGCTCTTAGATATATATACACATATGTACATTGATCTAGTTAAACATATGTAGACCCAGTTGTTTAATAATTTAAAATATCACTTACTAAGATTATTTAATAGAACAAGTTACTTGTATTTGTTAATCCATTGTTTTTATAATGAAGATGACTTTCTAATCCATAATGGAAATTAATCACCTTTTAAGCATAGTTGAGTTTTTGACATAATAGTATGCACAGATTTACATTATCAATATTTAGGTCAATTGATAAACTCGTACATGACAAACAGAAAACAGCTGGTACATTTAAAATCCGCTAGCGGATATTATGAATCCAGTCTGCAAAAATCTGACATATGGCGTTCCCCAAGGTTCAATATTGGGTCCATTACTATATATTTTATACATGCATGATATAAAAGATAGCACACCAAATGCCAATATAATACAGTATGTGGATGATACAACAATTATATTTAGTGATAAAAATTCAAATGCACTCAAAAAATACATGAATGCTACAGTAAATTCCACAAATAAATACTTCAGTGACTCAAACTTAATTGTAAACTCCAAGAAAGGTGAAATTATAATCTTTGGTTACAGGAACATAAGCACCCCCCCCCCCCCCCATTTTATCCATATCTAATAATACTATCAAAAATGTAGATTATGTAAACTTACTAGGATTAAATATAATAGCCATATCGAGAAACTGGCACTACAAATTAGCAAAAACCTATTTGTTTTGAGAACTCTTAAAAACTACATTCCATGTACAACAACTAAAATTATATATTTTGCCCTTATCCATTCGGCCTTATCCTATGGGATAGAAATTTGGGGTAACACCAGTAAAACAAACCTCAGTAGGATATTCATACTCCAAAAACGTGCTATTAGATATATAGGGAATTTAAAACAAAATTATCTTGCAAAATTATCTTTCGGCAAACAAAGATACTTACACTCCCGAGCTTATTTATTTAAAGATCTATTCTTCACTTGGATAATCTTAAGTTTCCAATGAAAACAAACTCAGATATCCATAACTATGATACACGGGGCAAAAATAATCTCGCTATTCCAGGACACAGAATGCACTTATATAAAAAGATGCCTAGTTATACAGGAATAAAATTCTATAATGTACTTCCTGCTTCAATCAGAACCTGTAATAATTTAAATACATTTAAAACACGTTTAAAAGCCTTTCTAATAGATAATGTATGTTATACCATCGAAGAATTTATGCATCACTGTAAAAATAACTAGGCTTTATTACTGATTTTAGCATATTATATTTAATTTTAGCATATTATATTTATTTTTAAATTCTATACCATTAAGCAATTTATGACTAGCTTGTATATTTAATTTGATCTCTCCATTATTTTGTTATTTCTAATCGTTTACTTTTTAAAGAGAGTATGTATTACAAATGACATGACTTAATTGTGTTCAAACACTGTATTAAGTTGCAATAAATATGAATATGAATTTTATAAACTTGTATTCTTTATCACATGACTCATGTGGTCTTAAGAACAATTGTCTATATGTGTATAGTTTTATTTTATATTGAAATTATTGTATATTATAAACTGATGTGGTCTATGTAACACTGTTTTTGTGTATACTATAGGACTGAAAATAAATAAAAAATAAATATTCTTTCTCTAATACATATACAGGATGTTGGGGGTAGGTGTGAGCAGATTTTGGGAGCTCAGAGATCCAAATATGATGAATAATAATGTCCCATAACAATATCATCTATCTTAAAAAATAAAGGAGATAATTGAACATTACTAAATACATTATTAGGACAGTCTGGCAACAGAAATGTGTAGTGTTTAAAACTCGCTTTTACTACATACAGCACCGCAGGGGGTGACACTGATGATACACAAGATGAAAATGGAGCACAGGTGGAGTGAGATGGCAGGGGAACTTGAAGATCCTGGAGAAAACCTGTTCCATTGCCATGTTGTCTACTACAAATGTCACTTTGCAGTCACTTGAAACTGAACCCGGGCCACCTTGGTGAGAGTCAAGTGGTCTAATCATTAAGCCATGGCAACAGAGTAGGATTCTGTGTTGAATGTTTTTGTTTTGGTTTGTGGTCAGGCATGTGTCCATGTCTGCAATGGGTGAAAGTATAAACAAGGCAGTGTTTGAAAGCTGGTTTCCCACGTGCCTGTGTGTTTATCAGCTATCTGCTACTGCCAGTAGTGACGGGAGGGATGCTTTTCTTTTAAGCTATTCAATTGTATTCATGACACCTAAATTAAAAGCTTTATGAAAGCTTTACATAAGCTGATCAAGGATAAGAAATTCAACTATTAATTATGGAAATACCTCATTCAGGTGTATCGTGTAAAATTAAATTAAAGCCACATATTTGTTAAACAGAAATTTTATTAATGGTCAATAACTGCAACATCAACATGTCTATTTACAGTAGATGATCAAAATGTGCTCCATTGGACTCTTTGTTATGACTCCTGGATCTGGAATTCTCCCATTGGGAAACTATACAAAGAAACTATCCAAGTCTTGCACTTCAAAGATGTCCGGTGGTGGAGTTTCAAAAGTACATCACGCCATCTATTGACAATACGGAGAAGAGGAAACCACTACAACTTGCACTAATCGAGTATCAGCTGATGATAGGAGCAAGAGCTTTTGAAACATGTCCTGTGAATAAACAGTGTGAGTGAAGCAATGTGTCAATCAATATCTTCTCGATTCACTATTGTGCTAATTTGTGCTTCACTGTCCCTACGCCTCTTTCAAGTTTATACTTTGATATAATGGAGTACTACCTAATATATAAAAAGTGTAATAAACTTCACTTATCTTTAATAAAAGCAGGCTTTCACGGCCAGCATCTTGATCAGTAGAAGATTCCAGGTTGCAAGGCTGTGGTCCGCTGGGTTTTTTCATCTCTCTCCCAGATGTTTTACTTGCAATTGTGGCAAATCATCGGTGGCATAGAAAAGTCCTCCTTGTACTCTTCATAGCTATGTAGCTACTTCATGGCTACTTCTACGCCACTGATGATGCTTGCCGCAGTTGCAAGCGAAACATCTGGGAGGGAGATGAAGAAACGCAGTGAACCACAGCCTTACAGCCCGTAATCTACTGTTCACTTATCTTATCAAGAAATTACTAAAACACATAACGGCAGTAATGACAACATAAACAACCTTATTTGCTAATGATGCGAATGATTTATTTGCAGAACTAGCCCCGAGTAATGTGAAATTTATAATTTCTTGACAAGATAAGTGAAGTTTGTTACAATTATTATATACTATTGTAGTATTTGTATTGCTTCACTGTTAATAGCTTCAGTTTTTAAACATATAATGGAGTTCCTCCAATGTCTCTATATTCAAGAAACATCCTCCCATACTAAAGTAACTTTTATATGGAAATTTTTTTAACATTTTGATTTTCTCAAAATGGCCCCAATACTGTTTATTAACAATTTTTTGATAATGCCTTCAAGTAGAAGTGAAATGCACTAAAGAAAATTTGTGGTATGTACAGTGTGTTTCAATTGGCTTATAGTATAGTTTTAATTATCTGATATTAAAATTGTTGCTACTTTTGAAAAAAACAAAAATAATGTACGCTTTTCCATATAAAGAGTATTTTGTAGTGGAAAAATGTTGTTATAATCTTCATATCACATCTTTGGAAGATGCTGAACTTAAGTGCCAAGTTCATGAGTTCAGTGTTCACAGACACATGTGTCTGCATGCAAGCATACACACACGATTGCATGCACATAGAGGCTCCTTTTTTCCTAAAAATACTCTTTTTTGGATTCAGAAAATTATCATAAAATATTTGTGTAAAATTTTTGGGTGAAATATGATACTATTTCTACTTACTATAAATAAGTAGCAGAGGAAAAAAAATAAAAATATTAATTTAATTTGTAGAAGGAGATGTATTACCAACTCCTCTTTCTAAACTCCTGTTATGTCTGCTGGATGTATTCCATCATAGTTTTTATGAATGTTCTGAATACAGTAATTTGTCATTTTGGAATTATGTATTGGTGTATGCTGCTACCAAAGCTATATGATTCGGAAAATGTCACAAGGAAAAACAGAAAGAAAGAGCTCTTAAAAAAATAGCTAAAGATAAACTCTGTTGTTCAGGAGCCAACGGGGAGCGCAAGGCCTACTGCTTCACAACAGTTGTCATGAGTGGGGAGCAGTACCAGGGGGTGGCATGTGGTTATCACACCCCGAGTCAATCCCAACTAGAAAATGCAGTTTTTGCAGCCTGAAAACAAACTGGTCAACAGAGGACCAGCTGTGGGAGGGAATGGTCCAAAGTCTGGTATGAGAGTGCAATAGAAGACAATATGAAATGAAGGTAAAAGTGATGAAAGAAAAAATGATGAAGCAGTTGGTAGAATAAAAGGTGGGGTAAACCAGAGAACCCAGAGAAAACCTACCCAGATGCTTTTTCATCCACCACAAATCCCACATGTAGTTACCTGGAACTGAACTTGTGAGAGTTGAGTAGTCTAACCACTCAGCCACAGCACTATGTAAAAGAGCTCTGAAGCTAAATTTTAATTGTGATACACTAGAATTGAAATTACCATTATGTTCCATGGGTTTCATAAAAATAGCAATGATATTTAAAAGCCATATGCTTTCTATGTTTGAAATACCTTCATCCAGGTAGAGTTAGTGGGGTCCAGACGTCCATTGAGTGTAACAGTGTCATCCACATGGGGGCTGAGTGCTCCAGTAATGTTCATAACAGGCATTGAGATGGTCTGTGAATTACGCCTTCGGGTTGGTTCTATTTCTCGGACAATGTTGAGATCCGTGCGCTTAATGTAACTGTCAATGAACATGGAGAGATTTGCAGGATTTACATGCCTCTCAAAGTATGTCTTGTACATCTGTACCAAGTCATGATTGCGCTCTTCTGTTCCCTGCAAAACAAATTGACACATTGTGGAAAATACTTGCACAGCTTCATAAATTATAATAAATAAGGCTGACTAAGCCTTCTCTTATCTTTGATAATTATAAAGCTTCTTTATTAATGATAAGTGAAATTTTAGTCACCAAATAATTTGTGAATTATATTTGCTTCAGGTTGATAGCTTCATTTTTAAAACTTTTTAATTATATGCAGTTCACTTAACTAATGATATGTCCTATTGAAAACTAGCAAAGAATAAGAGATAAGACAAGTAAAGCACAGCTGGTTTAGATTGTCTATATGGTTAAGTGTGACCATTGTGAATGTCAAAACCTCACATTTGATTCAGATATGCATTTCACTTGTGTTCTTCCATGTATGCAATAATCAATATAAGAAACTAATGCTCTAAATATGTATTCATTCGTACCACATCATCTGGCAAGGGAATATCGTTTTAATATAATTTTGAGTCGAAGTAGTACTCAATGCTCCACTTATTGCTAGTATTTACCTAGAATGCATTTCGTTAAGATCTTCCTAACATCATCAGCTGTTGTTGGCTAACGGATGTTGGTTTGGTGAACTTTTTGGAGGTGATAGGGACATCTCTGTCGGTATCTTGATGAACTTGAAGTTTGGGTTCTCTTCAAAGGTAGTGTTGAAATTGAAAAATTTTCTTTCATATTTCTTTATGAAAATTTTTTCCCCTGTGGCTAATGCAGCTGGATGTTGGACACTTTAATAAGTGGATTTCTGTTCTACATCGTGATTCTCCTTCCAAAAATGGTATGATACTGTCGATTTATCTATTTCTTTGTTACTGATATTCCTAAAATGCTCTTTAAGCCTAATGTTCAAATTCCTTTTAGTTTTTCCAATGTATCATCCCAGAGCTACACACCTTTTCTAAAAAGTCTTCAAAGAGCACAACATTACTTTGGACCCACAAAACAAATTCAGTGTACAGCACCTATTGAAATCACATAATACAAAGACAAAACATCAGGTGTGTACGGGATAAACTGCAAAGGCTGTGACAACTTTTATATTGAAAAAACTAAAAGGAATTTGAACATTAGGCTTAAAGAGCATTTTAGGAACATCAGGAACAAAAAAATAGATAAATTGGCGGTAGCGTACCATTTTTGGAAGGAGAATCACGATATAAAACAAGAAATCCACTTAAGTGTTCAAGGTCCAGCTGCATTAACCACGTGGGAAAAAATTTTCATAAAGAAATATGAAAGAAAATTGTTAAATTTCAACACTACCTCTGAGGAGAACCCAAACTTCAAGTTCATCAAGATACAGACAGAGATGCCCCTATCATTTCCAAGAAGTTCAGCAAACCAACATCCATTATTGAGATTTAACTGTATTGGAACACCACAGTGAAGCGAAATAATTATTAATTTTTAGTCGCATAAGAGCCGAAGATGCAAACGATGATTTGCGAAACATGTCCTCAAAATAGGTACGAAAGTGAAGCAGATGTGTAATAAATACGACTCATCTAAAAATTAATAACAACATCCATTAGTTGACAACAGCTGATGATGTTAGAAGGATCCTAACGAAACGTGTTCTAGGTAAATAATAGCAAGTGGAGCATTGAGTACTACTTCGACTCAAAATTATATTAATTTTGTGCTTCATTGTATCATAGTCCTTACACATCGGAATATTGTTTTGTTTGAAAACTATTGATAACATTGCCTCTGTTATTTTACAACTGTTAGAACATACTGGTAATCAATTATTTTTGCTAGTACAAGAGAGAAAAGCTTTTTGAGGATATATAGGGAAATAAAAGCAGTATGGGGTAGGGAAACAAGATGTAGATTCGCTTGGGTGAGTATAGGAGTTAGTAATTTCAAAGATATTAGGCATGATAGGGAAAAAGGAAAATGCCCAATGTGTGGAGATGATGATACAGACTGGCACAGAATAATATATTGCAAACAAACAAAGGTATGGAGAAAAATTTGGCAACAAAAGATGAACAGTTTTAACAGTTGGAGAAGTATTACTAATTAGGAAAATGTTGACTGTAAAAGGAGAAAATAATATAGGAAATATAGGTGATTATTTGGGGAAAGTCAGAGAGAAATGATTAAGAATGATTAAGAATAACCAACAATTAAGTTTGAAGAAACTGGAATAAGCGATATAAGAGAACAGAGGGTCATCAATACACGGAAAACTAGGAGTTGTGTGTATTGAGACCAAAATTTAAGGCAAACAGGTAGGAAGGGTATATTGGATGTGAACAAGGAAGTTCATTATTAAATGCTAGGAATGTGTAAATGGTAATACATTGATAAATATATGTATAAAGAAAGATAAGAAAACAATATTCTATTCCATTTTACAACTAAAACAATGCTTTAGTTTTACATTTTGCAAAATTATTGTTTAAATTAGAATGAGATTATAATGTTTTACTTCAAAGAGAGGATCTATGTGGAGGAGATGGAATAGCTATACCTCATGGAAGAGGAAGCAGACATTTTCACTAAAATCCTACTCAAATCATATTGAGAAATTTTTTGAAACTCGTAATAAGGATGCATGAATTTTGCATATTTGTGCATGATATTAGAACATACTAATGAATTTTAACAAAGGAATTTTATAATGGTCCATGCCTTACTTTTGACCTTGGTCTGGGCTGTCAACAGTGAGTGCCAGCAGCAGGCAGGCAGCTACTTGCCGGCTAGAGCAGAATCAGGGCTTCCACAATTCTCAGCAAGGAAAGCCACTAAACTTTCAAAATTAAAATCCTATACAATAACTGTAGTTCAGGAATTACAACCATATGATAATGTCAGTTATCTGCAAAGTAACGTAAGCCCGCCTTGGTAGCGTGGTGGTAGCATGTCTGCCTCAGGTTCAAGAGGTCCCGAGTTCGAATCTCGGTCAGGGTGAGTTACCTGGATAAGGTTTTATTCCGGGGTTTTCCCTTATTCTGTGAGACGAATGTCGGGTAACTCTAAGCTCCATGGACCCCGGAATCATTTGAGCATCATTTCATCCAATCCATTCATCGTCCGATATGACTTAACGTTGGAGGAAGTAAATTTAAAAAAAAAAAAAAAAAAGGTAACGTAAAGTAAAGAGCAACTAGTGTTAAAGTGAATGATCGCATAGTAAACCCATACTGAATTTTCTTTACAGATGAATAATGCTTTTATTTAAATGACTATATGTATTGTCACAAAACAACAATTACTGAAGTGCAGAAAAACCAGGTCTTGTGCACCAAATGCCATACCATGACCAAAAAATCGGTGTTTGGTGTGCTGTGAATAAATACAGAAATATAGGGTCTATATTTTTTCAAGAAACAACAGGCAGAGACACAGATATATTATCATCTCACCATTCCTGGAAGAATGATGTGATTTTAAATACAAATAAAAATTTTTCAACAAGATTCCGCTACAGCACATGCAGCTAATCTCTCATTGAAATTAATTGTAGTTTTCGAACACAGAGTCATCAGTAAAGGAATATGGCCAGCATGTTCCTTCGATATTACCGTATGCAAGTGTCATTTATGGGGGAATTTAAAGTATATTGGAACAATCCTAATATGTTGGAAGAACTGAAAGAGAATACAAAGAAACTGCTGCAGTTTCAGAAGAAGAATTAGTGCATGTTAATGCAAATTTTCTTAAAAGGTGTGACAGATGAGTGACAGCACAGGGACATCACTTCCAACACCTCTGACAAAGTTATATGCTTATTGCAAGTATAATTTGCATGATAAACCTATGCACTTTAATTTAAAGGTCTGTGAATATTTGACTCCAATAGCAAGCAGCTGGCCTTCTGCCACCTGGATCAGGGTCGAAAATAAAGCATGGTAATAGCACAACTTTCACCTTCACTCATTTCTTCCGTATTTTCTGTTATTCTAGCCTATTTTTTACAATGTCAGTAGTAGCATGATTCATCTTCACACTTCATTATTACAACTTTTGTTGTATTCTAGAAGTAACTCTTTGTTAAACCTTTTTATTTCATAAATTTTTTATTCCCTGACATGTAGGCGATAACATTTCAGAGACTTCAGTTGTTTGAAATTGTAGTAACACTTATTATTTCACTCTGTCTATATTTAATTACATTGTTTTGTATTACTGAAGATTAATCAAAGAAAATAACCTTTCCACTCTTGTACAGAGGTGGAAGATATTAAAAAGTAAGTCTGCTATTTTCAAAAGTTTAGAATACGAAGACAGCAACAGGAAAAGCACAAAATTATTAAAGTATGATTGTAGGAAAACACACTACTAGTCCAGGAATATATTGTGACCAAACAGTATAGTTAATCACGATACAATGCACATCATCCTTGCTTTGCTTGCATTTTGTCAATATTACATTTCAATTGCTAGAAAGGAAGATATTCAATTTAAATTCACATATTATTCCTAGCTACAAAAAGAGGGCATTTTCTGGACTAACGAGCATATGTCTGGTAAAAGAGGACTTATGGTCATGCTTGGTGAGAATGACTGAACATAACGGATTGAAAATGGAAAATCATTTTTTTTTTTCTTGCACTCTCGTTTCAACAATACGTCTGTTCTTGCAACCTCCATGGCACTTTAAAACTGTCATACTTACTATCGCATCTGCTAGCAAGTTGCTGAACGTTGTTGTGATACCTAAAATACAGTGAATTAGAAGAGAGAATGTTTTTAGCCAAATCTCCAAAATAAGTCATAAATAGGGGGTGATGATTTTAAATGAAATCAGAAATTGATCATTTTTTAATTTACGTCCTCCAGCACTAAGTCGTATTGGACGATGAATGAAATGGCTGAAATGATGCTCAAATGAGTCCAGGGTCAGAGTTTAGAGTTACCAGACATTCATCTTTCAGGATAAGGAAAATCCCCAGAAAAAACGTTATCTCACCCTGACTGAGATAAGAACTCAGAACCTCTTAAACGTGAAGCAAACATGCTCTATGCTATCAAGACTCTCAGAAATTGATAATTTTTTTTGCCTCCCTTCCTCACCAATGCCGGTGCTAACAGTCGCTCGGATTCCCTCAGAGTGAGGGAGCCGAACCATTTAACCTGAGATACCAGGGTTGAGGGGTCGGCCCAATGCCTGGGATGATGAAGAGATGAATCATGGAGCAATTGGTGGAATGATGGTGAGGGAAACCGGAGGACCCGGAGGAAACCCACCCCAGTATCATGTTGTCCACCACATATCCCACTTTGCAGTCGCCTGGGAGAAATTGATCATTGTATAGCATTTACACATTTGAAATTTAACATTTTATAGAAGTTTAAATAAAGGATTATAATTACAGTTAATTTTTATAAACAATTACTGTGGTTTAAAATAACATTAATGTGAAATTAAAAATAATATTTGTAGATGTTCAGTAGTCAGACAAAAATAACAGAATTATTCTAAAGTATGGTTACTAATATGTCAGAAGATTATTCCAATAGTTAGTTTCCCATGATAAGATTCATAAACATATATCCTATATATAAGTGATCAATAATATATATTCCTCAATAATGAAAATGTATTACTTGAATGCTGAAACTGACTGTTAAGTTGAGTTTACAGCCTTAGTACAGAGCAAATAATTTGACTTGGATGCTGTATTGCACTACAGTGCTTACCCGACCAAAATGATGCCACATGAGGTAATCTAAAACAGCTTGTGTCATGCCTTTCGATCTGAGGTGTCTGGTATTGAGCTTCTGGTATCCCCACTCAATCCAGCCAGCTTGAGTTGACACGCAGTTTACTATGCAAAGTGCTTCAACCTACAACAATAAACAGTTTTATTACACAGAATATGTTCTTTATAAACAATCTATTGCAGTAAATAAGAAAACAAAAAAGTTATTCAATAGTACCAACATACATAATCAGAATACTAAACTGAAGCATTAGAATCAAAAGCAAATTTTTTATAGAACAGAATTTACAGAGCAGTATCCTATTTCTTCACACTAGCCTATATAGGCTAAGTTTTTTGATAGATAGAGCCAACATGAAAAATTCAATGCCATGGCCGGGATTTGAACCACGGCATGACAGCAAGTTGGCCATTGTAGCTCAATGGGTAAGAGCAACTGGACAAAAACCAGGAGATCCATGGTTCAAATCCCGGCCATGGTATTGAATTTTTCATGTTGACTATCTAACAGTATCCCATTTTATTTTGTAACATTTTGTAGCATCGTGTACTTTAGCCTTTCATTCTCATGTGAAACTCTACTCTCCAACTCCTCCTGTTCTCTGCTGCATTATACCTGACTGAAGGCATTTCTCAGCCATTAAGGAAAATGCCAAGTATGTGTTATTTTCTTAACTTTGTATATTGTAAATATGACAATGTTTAATAATTTCCTTTCATGGAACTGTTGAAAACATTGTTGTTATAATAAATTAAATTTAAGGGTAAGTCAATTAATGGCACTAACAACACTTACAACGTAAGTGTTATTATAAGTCATTATGAAGTATAAGTCATTAATCGACTCACCCTTAAATTTAATGATAATGTTTGTCTTAGCATTTTTTGACAAAGCCTATATTCGGCATGAATTTTCTTGGTGAATAAATTTGAATCTGAAATTGCTTCTCTTCTTCTTGAATATCTACAAATATTTCATCTCATGGTATCTCAATACTTCTGTTCAGTCTTTACTTTTATTTTACTTTTCCTTTAATGGCATTTGGCAGAAGTCCTCCTTTTTTCATGATGTGTTCTAGCTAGATAACTTTTCTCTTCTGTACAGCATGCAAGATGTATTTCTTTTTCTCCACTCATTTTAAAACACTGAATATTTTTCATTATTCTCTCAGAACTAGCTCTAAAATCTCTCTAGATAGTTTTTTTTTCATTTTTTCTTTTTTTTTTTTTCATTTTTCTTGGTATCCATGGTTCAGCTCAATAGCTGTACTCAAGACACAACATTTCATTAGGTTGAGTTTTCTTGTCAGTAAAGTCATTATGATATAGCAGTTTTGGGTACTGCAATCATTTCCCCGATTTTCTTTCTTTCTTTTTTTGTGCTGTAGACGTTTCTAGACATCATACTTCATGATTAATAAAATTAAGATGCATTATCCCACACTGTTACTTATCAAACATCCCGGCAGTTCCTCATTCTTCGAAATCTTCATCACTTTGCCTTCTCCATATTTATCTCCATCCAATATTTTCTTCCAGTTTCCACCAGCCACCAGCTGATCCAACATCCATTGTAATTCTTCCTTAGTTTTTGCCATAACCTCTGCATTGTCTGCTTACTTTATGTTAAAAATTATTTATACTCCTTCTAGAGCTTCATTTATTAATCATTCTTCATATATCTATATATAATATGGGCCAGAAACAACATGCCTGTTTTATTCATTTTCCCTATGATTGTAATCTTCATTTCTGCTCCATTTCCTCCCATCTTCATTTTCCTCTTATATACAACTTCTTGATTAATCTTCTGTTTCCGCAATTTATTCCAAAATTCCCATGAAATTCTTCCTTTTGACTCTGTTTAGTGACAGGACATGAAACATATATACATCTCTTCACTGAAATCCAATATTCTTTTGGAGAAGACTCTCATAAATCTTACAGCCTCTGTGATACCTTTTCCTCTTCTGAAGCCAAAGTGATCTTCTTCCAGTGTTTCATCTGTTTTCTAATTCAGTTTTTTATTTAGTGTTCTTATTACTACATTTCCAGTGTGGGATATTGATTTATGGTACCAAATTCTTGATACGTCTTTGCTTGTGATATTTTCTTTGTAACATAGTTACAACACAACGTCTTCAGCCACTTTCCAGTTCATTGACAATTCACTTATTACTACAGTGGACATCAGTGTTATATAAAGGATTATTCATATTTAAAATTCATTTGCATAAAATTTACACTGCTTTTTATATATGAATTTGTTTTAGATGAGACTTCCATATATTTGCAATTATTTATTTTTAGATTGTTTTATACAGCTGCAACTTTGTTAAAAATTATATGTATTCAAGACTATTTTTATGTTATTTATGCAATGTGCATTTAGTTTTGTGCCCACTCAATGTATATATCTTTAGAACAAATAGAGATAACTGCATGAAATTTGTATCTCAGATAATTTAGAGTACACAATCTCTCAGTAACAAATTGTCATATTTATTTATTTTGTTTACATCAACCAACGTTAAGTCATATCAGATAATGCATGAAATGGGTGAAATGATGTTCAAATGAACCCAGGGTCCATAGAGCTTAAGAGTTACCTGGCAGTCATCTTTCAGGATAAGGGAAAATCCTGGAAAAATTTATCCAGGTAACTCATCCTGACCGAGGTCGAACTTGGGACCTTTTGAACATGAGACAGACACGCTACCATCTATGCTACCGAGGTGGGCCAAAATATCTTTGGTAAATATAATGAGGGTCACTAAAAAACCAAATTATCTCTTTTAGTGGATGAATCATCATTAGTGTTATCTAGCAAGTCAATATGTGTAGAGAGGCTTACCTTATCTGGATGTGCTAAAGCAAACCTTGCAAGCACATTGGCTCCTGCACCTACGCCAAAACCAATGATGCTTCTAAGGCCAAAGTGGGACAACACAAAATTCACTTGTTCTGCAAGTTCGTCCATGGTTGGGTAAATGTAACTGCAACAAAAATTAAACATTTGCATAAGCAACAACAGCAAAATAAACTTGCATTATCACATTGTTATTAAACATTAAGCGTGGAAACAGCCATAAGAAAACCAGGTATAGCTAAGAAGACCTTTATGCCAACCCTTCAACTATATTTCTGAACCTCCCTCATTTCAACTGCACTAAGAGGTAGTGGGATTCTAGCACTGTTACTTTGATATCAATCTTGGTGCAGTATATTCATCATCAAGTCTTCAGGAAATGAATTTATAATACAGCATCCCTGCCATCAGGGTTATGCTGCTATTGCTTAATGTTGTAAACTTAATATGTTCTTTATGCTATAATTGCTCAATAGTCACAGCTGATTTTTCTCTGTTTCACTTTGTTTCTTCACGAATAAGTGCATGCTAAAAAGTAAGAAAAAATTTGGACAATGCAAGGAATAGTTCAAGTGATAATGAAAATGGAGTTCTGGAAAATTCTGTTCTCTATAAGGCAGAACAGTTACCTTAGACAAATAAACCAAGTTAACTTTGAAGGACGGATTCAAAAATATTAGTTTCTAACTTCCTTTCTTCTATTGCAGTCTTAGATAATGCTTAATAACATACTGTACAGGTGGGAAAAACCCTGCTAGAAATTTACTGAAATCTGCAGATATCACAGTTAAAAACAAAAAGAGTTCTAAGTCAGAACTGTGCAAGATGATTGAAATAATCCTAAACATGAGGTCAATGTAATTTTGTTTTCTTTGGACCCCAACACCGTTAATGGGTGGTAGCAGAGGTAAAGTCGGTGGTGTTATTGGCAGCAGCATGTGTGGGGATTGGAGGGTACTCAACGGCCCTCGCATCTCGCCTGAAGTCTGTGCTAGTCATATCTCTTATTAGAAGTCAAGTGAAGTGAACTCTGGTAGAATATTTAGGACTTCAAGCCCCACACCAATCGGTAGAGGACTGGAACCAGAGCTGCTACGCTCTAGCCCTGTGCCACGGCAGGTTGGCCCAACTGTATCTCCTGGAACCAGCTCGAGTCAAAGCGAAATAAACGTTTATGGAAACAAAAATAGTAGTTGACAATCCAGCAGTACTGTATTTCCTTGACGACACTAGTCTCCGAAACAAACTGGAACACTTTAGCGAGCATGCAGAGAAGCTTACTGGTGCTTTAGAAGGATGGAATATCGAAAAGGCTATCAACAGTGATTTCAATGGAGAAAGTTCATTATTTTCTTTTCCTTCAGCGAAAACGATTTAGCTCCCATGAGCTGGCCCTTGATTGAATTTAGGGGGATCGCTAAACTGAGTAAATATTCCACGCGATCATTTAGCGTGTTCTTTTAATCTAGCGATAAGCGATACTCGTAAGTTGGGACCACTACCGAAAGCACAGCTAAAGAAACGAGACCAGCGTCATACATATCTCATGGTATAGGCGAAACTTATTTGCTGAACTGATGGTACCCTGAGTAAGACGAAATGTCGGGCAACGTTTACCAGCTTAGGAACTTACCGATTGTGTTGGACTCGGCGGGACACTGACTTCTGACACTCGTGAAAGGTGGAATACAATAAAATGATGGGTAACTGCATTAGCATATACAAATTCGTCTTGGATATAAGTCAAGCATAACGGCGATGCCCACCTCGTTAGCGTGGTGGTAGCATGTCAGCCTCATGTTTAAGAGCTGCCGAGTTCGAATATCGGTCAGGGTGAGTTACCTGGATAAGGTTTTTCTTCCGTAGTTTTCTCTTATCCTGAAAGACGAATGTCCGGTAACTCTAAGCTCTATGGACCCTGGGCTCATTTGAGCATCATTTCAGCCATTGCATTCATCGTCCGATATTACTTAACGTTGGTGGTCGTAAATTACAAAAAAAAAAAAAAAAAAAAAAAAAAAAAAAAAAAAAAAAAAACATAACGGCGACTTGATACAATGGTAATAGTTGCAATAGATGTTAAAAATTTGGTAGTAACTTATTATTATTATTATTATTATTATTATTATTATTATTATTATTATTATTATTATTATTATTATTATTATTATTATTATTATTATTATTATTATTATATTATTATTATTATTGTTATTATTATTGTTATTATTGTTATTATGGTTATTATGGTTGTTATCATGGTTATTATTGTTATTATCATTGTTATTATCGTTATTATCGTTATTATCATTATCATTATAATCATTATCATCATCATCATCATCATCATCATCATCATCATCATCATCATCATCATTATTATTATTATTATTATTATTATTATTATTATTATTATTAAATTTAATCTTCTATGTTCCGATGGTGGTGCTTTACCATGTAATAAATTTCTTTTTGTGCAAAAGTACACAAAATATATTAAGGAAAGCGATTTAAAGGAAGCGTGCAATTTAAGCAGACAGCACGCTTCCTTCACTTCAGAATTGCGCACTCTGCCCTCTTTTTGCCGAATGTTAAGTTAATAGGAAACCAGAAGAGCTCAGCAGCGCCGTTTCTGAGGAAATTAGGAAAGCAAAAGCATGAGGGAGGGAAGGGAGAGAAAAAACAGCGACAAAGCTGAGGAAAGAAACGAGCGAGAAGATTTCTAAAACTTTCCGAGATTCGAGCATCTCCTGGCTTTGAGAACCACGTCACGAATTGCATTTATTTGTGCAAGGGCGTTAAAAGATCGTGGCATGGAGGACAGACTAACTTCATTACCGTAGTTTGTGTCCAACTGTGAATAAAAGTTGGTCACTGGTTCCTCTAAATGTTTCACTGCGCCGCAAAATGGAAGCTGTGCTTTCAAACAACGATTGCTGACACATCAAATACCAATTATTGCAACCTTTCACCGGGACAAAATGTGGTGGACCGGCAATCAGTTTAACATCGTTTAGGAACGGTTACCCAACTGTACATCTCTCGCTTTCATTTGAACCTAAGCGTCCACTTCTAAATGGACGACAAAACTCTAGCGGCGTGAGCTGGAATTATAGTTGAAATAGTTGGTGCGAAAAAGTTAAGTTATTCCAGGATGAGGTTTAAAACACATATTTAAACCATTAAAAAAGCTTATGATGCTATTTTCATTAATGTACATTTCTGATTTATGTTCCTTATTAATTGGTTAAAAACATTATTCTTCATTACACAAATATAAATATTTGTTAATGAATCTCCAATTGTCTTAAGAAGTTGATTTTAATACTTTTTTCATTATAAACAAACTCCGTTGTTAAGGAAATCTCGGTTGCCATGTTTTTTTCTTTTGTTATGTTATGTTTCCAGCATTACCAACATCTGAAGACGAAACAAACCTAAAAACAGAATCAAATGCCGGTATGTCAAAATTCATTACGCGATGTTTATTTTTTAAAATAAATATTATCCCCACACTATTAAATCTATGGGACCATTTAATAATCTAACTTCGGGATTTATTTCATGGTTAAACGACCAAAAACGATATGCTATGGCAGATTTATCAATTTGTTTATATTTAATGTTACGAAAATGTTCTTTCTTTCTGGTTTCCAAACTACGTCTCGTCTTTCCAATATAAACCTGAGATAATCTAAACAATTAAACTGATAAATACCAGATTTTTATTATTAGGAATTCTATCTTTTTTTTTAGTAAATTGTAATACATTTTTAATACTATAATTATTTTGAGGAACTAAAGTTATACCAACTTCTTTAAAAAAAATTTAAAATGTTTATTAACCCAATGATGGTAGGTAATTTTTAAAAAATTATAATCATCTTTTATTTTTTTAAGAGTAGAAATATCACTAACAGTTTTTTGATATTTAAATTTTTCAATCTTTTTTTGTGTAAAATATTTATTAAAACCATTAATTAAAGCAGTATTAATAATATGTTTATATTCTTTATTAAATTCTTCTTTATTCAGGGGTATATTTATTAATCTATAAATCAAACTATGAAAAACAGCAAATTTATGTGAAAAATGGTTAAAACTTTTATTTTTTATGTAATTATCAATATATTTAGATTTCCTATAAATACCAAAATCTAATTTGTTATTATTTCTTATTATTTTCAAATCTAGAAAATGAAAAAATCCATTAATTTCAGTTTCTAATGTGAATTTTATAGCTTTATCTTGTAAATCTAGTACTTTTAAAGCATCATTAATTTGTTTTTCAGGAACAACAGCAAAAATATCATCAACATATCTATACAATGTTTTAAAAATAAAAGGAAAGCTTTAGTGACTTGAATGTCAAAAAACTCATAAAAAGATCAGCAAGAAAAGCTGAAAGAGGATTACCCATTTCTAAGCCAGAAGTTTGTTGAAAAAATTCACCATTAAAAGTGAAAAAATTTTGATCCAAACAAAAATCAGTAAGTACAAAAGTGAATCGAGAATATATTGACACATTGCTTCACTCACACTGTTTATTCACAGGACATGTTTCAAGAGCTCTTGCTCCTATCCTCAGCTGATACTCGACTAGTGCAAGTTGTAGTGGTTTCTTCTTTCTCCGTATTGTCAATAGATGGCGTGATGTACTTGTCAAAGATGTCCGGTGGTGGAGTTTCAAAATTCATGACTATGACGATTTTTGTTAATGAAGATTTTTTCCCATACGGAAAGGTCTATGGGGTGATTAACGTATTTTATTAGAGATGTTTCCAAATTGATGTCATGTCTAGTATTCAAAAAATGAAAAGCCATTGCTGATTTTTCTGTTTCACCATTTTTAATGTTTCTTATATGTTCTTTAGTTCTGATGTTAATATTTCTTTTTGTTTTTCCTATATAAATTTTAGGGCAAGTTTCACATTTGATCTCATAGATTCCTGGTTTTTCTTTGGTAGTGATTGAATTTTTGGGAGGGCCTTTTAACAAATTTCTGATATTAAACCTATTTTGAGGTGCAAGAGTTATGTTGTGTTTTGAGAAGATTTTTTGGAATTTGTTATAGGCTGATGGTGGAAGGTGAATTTTTTAAAAAGTCTTTTCTCTTTTTCTCCTGTAGGTTCTAGGGTGGTGGTTTCTTTTATTTTCTTAGCTTTGTTGAGTCTGTTAACTGTTTTGTCTACTAAATTTGGGTTGAAACCGTTGGATATAGCTACTTTTTTATGTGTAGGTATTCTTCTTGATAATCTTCTCTGTTTAGTGGAAAGTTGATCATCCGAAAGATTAAACTGTTGAAAATGGCACGTTGGTGTTGTTTTGGGTTGAAACTGTTGTTCTTAATGTAATTATCTGTGTGTGTCGGTTTCCTGTAAATACCAAAAGTGAGTTTGTTGTTCATTTTTTTATCTTGATGTCCAAAAAGGGGAGCACAGCATCCTCTTCTGTTTCCAATGTAAATTTTATAGCTGGATTTTGTATATTCAAAAGTCTAAGACCATCTTGTATGAGTTTTTTTAGGTACTATTGCAAAAATGTCGTCAACATAGCGATACCACACTTTGAAATAATTTGGAAAAGCTTTTGTGATATGTGTTTCAAAAGCACTCATGAATAAATCTGCCAAGAAGGGAGACAATGGGTTGCCCATAGCTAGGCCCGTTTTTTGTTTATAGATCTGTCCATTAAAGCTGAAAAACTTTTGATTGATACAAATTTCTGTAAGTTGTGAAAGTTCTTCTATTTCTTCAGATGTTATTTGTATTGATTCCAGCCATTTTTTGAGAAGTGGAATAAGCTCATTGGTAGGTATACTTGGATATAAAGAAATGACGTCAAAGGAAACTAAAGCATCTGTAGAGTTGATCTTTGTGTCCTTCAGGAGATTTAACAATTCAAACGAGTTTTTAATACTTAAATTTTCAAATTTTTTGAAGGATCTGAAGATTTGAACCAGTCATTTTGATAGTTGGTAAGTGGGTGCATCAATGTTATTAATTATTGGTCTGAGGGTAATTTCAAGTTTATGTATTTTGGGTAAACCATATATGTATGGTGTTTTTGGACTGTCTATTTTATTGTTCAATTTATCTCTTTTAGACATGATTTTACTGTTTTTAATTGCTAATTCCACAAATTTGCACGCTTTCTTTAATGGATTGTTTTCTAGTTTAACAAATTCTTTTCCGTTTAAAAGGTGTTGTTGAGGATAGGAGCAAGAGCTCTTGAAACATGTCCTGTGAATAAACAGTGTGAGTGAAGCAATGTGTCAATATATTCTCGATTCACTTTTGTGCTAATTTGTGCTTCACTGTCCCTACGCTTCTTTCAAGTTTATACTTTGAAAAATCAGTAAGTTTAAAAAAATCACCTATTAAGTCCTCATGTAAATTTATTGAATTCAACCACTTTTTTTTAAATAAAGTAAAAGTTTTTCTCTAGGAATACTAGAAAATAAGGCAGTTATATCAAAATAAATAAGTTTATCAGTTTTAGATAATAGAACAGTATCAATCTTTTTTATTAGTTCAAAAGTATTTTTAATACTTAAACTTTCAAATTTACCAAAACTACTAAATTTTTTGTGTAACCATTTTGCTAAATTGTAAGTTGGTGAGTTTATACAATTAACAATAGGTCTCATTTTATTTCCAGGCTTATGAATTTTAAAGAGGAATTTAATAAAGAATATAAACATATTATTAATACTGAGATGTCACCATTAATAAAGATTTTATATAAAAGAAGATTGAAACATTTAAATATAAACAATTGTTAATGATATTTCTACTCTTAGAAAAACAAAAGATGATTATAATTTAAAAAAAATTACTTACAATCCTTGGGTTAATAAACATTTTCAATTTTTTTAAAAGAAGTTTGTTAACTTCAGTTCCTCAAAATAAATATAGTATTAAAAATTTATTACAATTTTCTAAAATAGATAAAATGCCTAATAATAAAAATCTGGTATTTATCAATTTAATTGTTTAGATTGTCATCAGGTTTATATTGGAAAGACGAAACGTAGTTTAGAAACCAGAAAGAAAGTACTTTTTCGTAACATTAAATATAAACAAATTGATAAGTCGGCCGTAGCAGATCATGTTTGGTCATTTAACCATGAAATAAATCCCGAAGTTAAATTATTAAAACAATTAAATGGTCCCATAGATTTAATGGTGTGGGGGAAAATATTTATTTTAAAAAATAAACATCGCTTAATGAATTTTGACATACCGGCAGTTGATTCTGTTTTTAGGTTTGTTTGGTTTTCAGATGTTGTGCCTTCGAAATCGATCTTAGAAAGAGGTATTAACATCAACTTCTAAAGATAAGTGGAGATTCATTAACAAATATTTATATTTGTGTAATATTTATTACTTCATTGTAAATAGCTTCATTTTCTATGTAAACATTATAGTTCAATTGTGATTTTTGGCTTTCGCTAAAACATATATACTTGTCGAACTTCAACATAGATGGTTACAAACTTGTTACATTCTACAACTTAGACTCTACATTTTCATTTAAATAAATCGTATACAGCAGAGACAAAAAGAAATTATGCCACAAGTTCTTGCTTATTTATAAATTCATACCCCAATTATATTTTTATGTGTAAAACTGTACACTTCTGAAGTAACTGCAACTGTTACCTCGTATGCTCTAACTTTATAGCATATTATCTGACAAAATAACAGGGAGCTAGGACTGTATTAATGCAACGGTTACCCGCAGATGTCACGATACGAGCAGTCCAGCAGTCCACACCGACAATAAATAATAACGACGTCATAAACTCGCGATGTGTGCTTTTGATGACGCAGGTTAACGATCACTGCTCGACAGCATTTGTAACGTGCTGAGCATATTGACATAAACATTAGTACCACAGCAGAAGGTGCGCGTCAGCATTAATACAGGTGTCTATTTGTCAAACATAACCTCTCTTTCTGTTTCAAAAATGAACCGCGTACGCTTTAACATGATCTGTTTTAATCTAATACAGTAGAATATGCCTAAAACGGGCCCCTTATATGCCGGAAATTTGGGAAAGCGGAAAATAAATTTAGGAACGCAGCTATTTACCATGTAAAATTAAACTTTAAGCTGGAAAACTGCCTA
This sequence comes from Mantis religiosa, assembly GCA_030765055.1. NCBI lineage: Eukaryota > Metazoa > Arthropoda > Insecta > Mantodea > Mantidae > Mantis > Mantis religiosa. The sequence continues at coordinate 85,937,210 of CM060959.1, forward strand.
ACGTGGAAACGGAAGTAATTTCCGGGAACCGTTCGCGTAAATAATCTGATTAAGACGGATTACTTTAAGTATAATACGTTACAACGTACTGTCCAACCCCAAGAACAGGACGCAGCAGCATCCCATCCCTGAGATCCTGTAGCAACGATCCGTTGTTTCACGAAGATTGGCGAAGCCACCTGAAGCTTCACGGCCTTTCGAGGCGGCAGGCGAAGGAGAGAGAACTGTCCAAAAGTTTCTTTGGCTCTTTCTCTCCCCGCTCCGTCGCTGCTAGTGCGAGCATAGGCGTGGCTTTGGCACTATCTGTCTCTTTCACTCCCCGCTTCTCTCGGCGTTCGCTTAGGAGCGGCAAAATAATGCCTCATTACAATATTTGGATTTTGTTATTTAAAATTTATTGAATAAATAATTTGTTGAAAATTGTTTAATAAAACTATAGTAGAAAGGGAACGAGACTAAAAAGAACAACTGAAGGTATAATAGTGACTGAAGATGTGGAAGCAAAGGAAAATAAATATAATTTTCTTTGAAATTTACATCCTACAACGTTAAGTCACATCGGACGATGAATGGAATGGGTGAAATTATGCTCAAATGAGCCCAGGGTCCATAGAGCTTAGAGCTAACCGACATTAGTCTTTCAGGATAAGGGAAAACCCTTATCCAGGTAACTCACCCTAACCGAGATTCGAACTCGGGACCTCTTGAACGTGAGGCAGGTATGCTACCACCACGCTACCGAGGAGGGCTCAACTGCACTTGCACCGAAGTTTCATGAAGCACAAAGTCAAACTGTAATCCTTCGAGGAAAAGTGAAAACAAACCATAAGCTCTCTCAACTCTCTTCCAACACACACGGTAAACTTACAACTGTTTTGTAATGTGTTCATTCTCAGTTTCGTTGTTACAAGTGATCAAGTACGAGTGGAAGAAAATGGTGAACATAGTAATTTTTAATAAACATAGCCTGTATGTCCACAACTGTAAAATGAGTTCTAAACATAAGACATTATTGGAGGAAAAATTAATGTTATGGAAGAATACGAAAAGAAGCGTCCAGCTAAAGAATTAACTGTATTGTTTAAAGATTAATGATATTTCGAAAACAAAATAAAAAGCAAGAACATTATGGAAAGACAGTTTTAGAGCTTCCAATGGATGCGTCGAGAGTTTCAATCATTGTTTTGAATGATGTGTGTGTTGAACCAAATATGTTGATAAGCAGAGTTGCAAATTGGAATGGGAAAATTTAAAATTGAGAAACTAGGCGATAAACTGCAATTTGTGGTGCGAGGGGTTCCGGGTTCGATTCTCGGGTGGGGGTGGGGATTTTTCTCCAAACCAAGGTGATTCCGCATCTTCCTCAGAGTCTGGAGTGCGAATGTGTGCGTGAACTGATGGTTAAAATTCCAAAGTACCAGAAACCCAACGTATGAGGGTTAACACTATCGCCAATAGGATATGTTCCAAAGGAGAACGGCCGCCGATTTGACCACTGCAGTTAAAGGTGGGGTGGGAAAAACATTATTGTACGCAAGTTGAAAATATAGTACATTATACATATCAATCTATTATTATTCACACTTCATTCTATATTATTACTTCACTGTAAACCTGTGCGACTATTTCGTAATTTCTTTGTATTCAAACACAACCCTCTGTAAGGCGGAAACCTGTGAAAACGGAAAATAAATGCCGGAACGATAGCGTCCGTTTTACTGTATCTGAAGGCAAGTGCTTCCATGTCTACTGGTTAGTAATTTATAATACGAAATTGGTACAACGGTCTAGTCCATTTTATAATTAGACTGATATCGTAAAAGAATTGTAGTGTTCATAACTGCAATGTCGATCTAATTTTAAAATGACTCTACTGTTAACTCATTTGCCGATAAGCCAGTTATTTTCCCATAGCAGTTATCTGAATGACACATTGACTTCCCAACATTGACTTCAAAACTTGTGTGCATAATAGTTGCAACAAAATGGTCATAGTCAGCTGCCTAGAGGCGACCACAAAATCAGGTTCTTAGAGCTGACCTTCACCAACATGGGCCAGCCTAGTTGCCCTGTTTCTGTCAATAGACGATCAATCAAATGTTCCAGCACCTCTCCTTATTTCTCTCAAGGTCAAGATTATCGCGGATTTTGTTCTAAATTTATTACCTTTCCAACATTGTTTACTAACATATTCAGTGAAAGAGCAGACCCTTTTTAAACATGGTTTTGAAGTTGTCATAAATTTGCAACTCCACGAAGTGCCCAAGAAAGAAAGTTTAAGACTACGGAAAATACTGGTTTTCGGAACATCACAGGACGATGTACGTCCAGAAAGTAAGTTCTGTGTGTTAATAAAATTAAATTGTGTACAGATACAGAAAAATTATTTATTGCACAAAATTCCACAACTCTTAAACTACTTTTCCACATAACTGACGAAATTTTGCAGGCATTTTTCATAGCGAGGCACAAGTTTTTGTATACCTTCTTCATAGAAGTTTGCCGCCTGTGTCTTCAACCAGTTGGAAACATTTTCTTTCAGTTCTTCGTCATCGTTGAAGTGTTGACCGCCAAGGAAAGATTTGAGATACAAAAATAGCGAGGTCAGGGCTGTGCGGGGGGTGGTCAAACACGTCCCAGCTAAATCCCTGTAGGATGGTTTTCGTCGCATTTGCAGTGTGTAGTCGTGCGTTGTCGTGAAGAAACACAACACCTCTTGACATCGCAAATTTGCCGATAAATTTCAATTGGTTTCACTTTCCTAGCATTCAGAAAACGAATCACAGATCTGATTTCACAAGCGGCGGGATTTTCAATCAACACGACATTGTAAACAAGCACAACAAAGCGTACGTGGCTGACAGCGATCTCACAATGGCGCACGTTTCCTCTCCTTGACACAGAGCGTCTACCGCGCATGTGCGGAACTGCGATCGCAGCGCTGCAGCGGAGATAAATTGAAACAGAACTTACTTTATGGACGCCCCTTGTACATTACGTTGCAAACAAAGAGGTGCACAGAAACGGGGAGGGAAAGTACTGCTGTATGTGTGAACACGTTTTGAGGTGAAGCAGTTATTTTAGAACAAATCTCATAAGAGTTGTCTATTTTTATTTTTCATTTTGAATTTATTGAGACAATAATTCGTTTGAAATTATTCAAACATTGCAGTAGAAAGGGAACAAGACTAAAACGAACAACTGAAGGAAAAATAGTGGTTGAAGAGGTTGAAGCAAAGGAAAATGAATATTATTAATTTAATAATAATAATAATATTAGTGTAAATGTTAAGAAATATTTTTGAATGTTAAATTAGAAAAGATTTTGAAGTTTACCAAATATGGTCAAGAGAATTGTGCAATTAAAATATAACGTGAACCAATGAGAAATTATGGAATTGCCATAGCAACGGAAATTCAATAATTTCAGACTAGCCAGAGTTAGCGCTATTCTGAGTATAGATGTCGAGTGAAGACGCAAAATCGTGATTCTGTACATGGACATCGTAGAGGACAGAAGCATAATAATCTGTGTAGAACCTTCGAGAAAAATATTGTAACTGTAAAAAGAATAGCGACGCTTCTAAATCATGTATTAGTTTAGTATTATGACGTATTTATTGTCACCGATCGCATTGTTGTATTAGAGCTGCCGCAAAGCTAGAGCTGTGCGCGTGGGAGGAAAGAAAGAGACAGTAGCGCGCAGAACTGGACGCTTGCCGAGAGAGAAAGAGACAGAGAAGTCTGGAATTTTCCGCTTTTCTGATGCCATCACGATTGTTACCGAATGGTCTACTGCATTCTACAACAATGACTGGGAGGTATTAATAGCGACAAAGTGTGGGAAGCAGTCAGTTGTGTAGTTGTGTGATGATTATCACGACTGTACCACAGTGATTCTTTTGTTTAAGTGTGGCGGGTGAACGAGACGACCTTGAAGACTGCTTGTCAATGTCACGTCATTTTCATGCTGCAAGGGTTGTACAAAGCTTCTGTTTACTGCAATAAAGAGTGTTTTAAATTTCTGCAAACAATACTTTTGTTTCTACCAACCCACGAAGTCACATTATGTTCACTCCAGAAGGAATTGAAATTTGAATATTGCAAAAGAAATTGAACAATTCCTCAATTTATCCCATTTTACCCGAGGTAAAAAAAGATTTCCAGGCGACGACTGTAGTAGCTGAGGGTAAATACGAGAGAACGTCATCGCCAGTAACGTCGGCTCCAACCCCAAGGACAGGACGCTGCAGCATCCCATCCCTGAGATCCTGTAGCAACGGTCTACTGAATAAAATAAAAAAGAAGTTCACGGGAGAGAAGAGAGAAAGAAAAAAAAAAGGCAGTTAATATTTTAGTTAATTGATGGAAATTAATAATTTCTTCATACTAGCCGTATATAGGCTAAAGTTTTTGATAGAGTCAACATGAAAAATTCAATGCCATGGCCGGGATTTGAACCACGGATCTCCTGGTTTCCGTCCAGTCGCTCTAATCCATTGAGATACCATGGCCAACGCGCCATCCTGACATTAAATTATCCGTTTGACTCATATTTCCCCGGTGGACCACTAGGGGCTCTCGCATCCGAGATACACCGTTTGGTGGCGACTTACTATCTTAAGTACTTGAGTCCCAGGCTTCATCATTTAACTCTTATTATTTAAGTTAATTGATGGAAATTAATCATTTCTTCATACTAGCCGTATATAGGCTAAGGTTTTTGATAGATAGAGTCAACATGAAAAATTCAATGCCATGGCCGGGATTTGAACCACGGATATATATCATATATCACGGAACATATCAAACATGTTTTCATGACAAATGAAATGCATTTCTTAAATTTTTTGGGAATAGCTTCAGAAGTGCTCTTCATTCAGAATGCCTTTGACATGAATGGGTAAATCGTAAGAAATATACAAAATTTTACAAGAAAACTTCAAGAGCCCATTAATCACACAATTTATGTCAAATTATATTTTCGTAGAAATAGCTATTTCCGAGACATTCCTTATTATTAATTTAAAAATCAAAATACTTTTCTCAAATAGAAAGTCATTATTCGATTTTCTATGTCCTGGCCAAGCAAAGGGAATTGAATTTCAAAGCCTCTTAGCGATCATGTCTTGTTTTGATTATCGCTTAAAGCCTAGTATATTCTATTCCCATCTTAATTACAAACAAACTTGTTGTAAACATATTTCTATAAATGTCTATCTCGATTAATGTTCTGCAAAAATAGCTTAGAGAGGCAAATTGCTCCCTGAGACGTACTTCCTATCTAAGTCAAAACACATCACCCTAAAACTACGCATGCCTGCGGTTACACCATATTAAGGATGGGCACGCAGCAAGATTATTCAGGCTTAGCAAAGCCTGCCACATCTTTAGTGTATCGCGACGGTTGGCTTTATGTAGATGATACAATGTGTGGTGAGCAAATGGCTGCAGTTACTTGTCTTCTACTGAGCTTGGTGGCGCCACAATAGCATATACGATACGTATTCGGCAGGTCCCTGTTCCGAATCGTTAGGGACCCCATCCATGCATGCGCCTATCATTTGGATCTGGTCAGTCAATAAAGTGTGATGGTCTACTAGATGTCTACTCTTATCTGTACATTTAGCATTAGTTTGTCTTCCTGTATCATTTGTGTATTCTATGTATCGATGCTGGATCATGTTGAAACTGTTTTGATTAACACAAATAGCAGTTCACTTGACTGCAGAGGTATGTGTGACGTCACTCTCCCACGCCATCACCCTCTGGTGGCATGAGTGAGTCTGGTGTGTGAATATCTTTGTCTTTGTGTGCCAGTTTTTGACCGTGCCGGGCATAATGCCCCGGCTGTGTAAGGCATGTGGTCCGAGGGACCATTTTTGTAATTATTTAGTTTAGTAAATATTCTTATTAAGTAAATTGTAGTTTTAGCTAGTGTTACCCAACCTTTTATAGAAATGTATCGATAGCAACCTCTCCGCAAAGCACGTAAATCCCATTTTAAGAGTTATCCCCCCGTGCAAGGTCTAGACATGTGGTATTTTTATCCATTACTATCCATGGTCAGGTCTTCACAATATCCAATCCAGTATTTGTCCAACGGCTGATAGATACCAGCATGGAATTTGAAGCCACAACCTCTCACAAACACTGAGCAATATCGCTGGCTACTTGCAAAATGGGTTTTTTTTTTTTTTTTTTTTTTTTTTTTTTTTTTTTTTTTTTTTTTTTTTTTTTTTTAACTGAAAGAGCATTCTCTCCAATTACCAGCTTCCTCCCCTGAATTGTTGATTTTGTCGTAAAAGCACATTGAATGTAAAATGAATATTTGACGGTCGAGGGGCTGCAGTAAATTATTTTATCGTGCGCGGGGAAGAAGTGAGTGATTTTCATTTTTATGTCCAGCACTCTGAGCGAAACAAAAGAGCAGCACAGCGCGATGCCCGAGGCTTGCTTTCTAGTCCTCTGACATTCTCTGATGCTGTCATCAGAACTTTTTATTATTCTTTTATAAAGCGCGTGGAATACAATAACTTTTTTATACGTTACAATTTTTAATGGTTTTTTAGAGAGCAGGTGGAGTTGATGTGCAGTTTCCTAAGTCTGTGGCGTATCAAACTATAGCCTAGGAAAAGTCAAATTATCAGCTTGTGCGTTTGTTGTTGCCTCCGAGCGGTTAAATTAATAATAACCATTCCCAGTTTATCTGCCGGATTTGCATGACTCAAGAGTGACTCATGCTTTTGGTCCACCAAATGATTTAGAGTATCATATTAGCAAAGGTTTCTTGAAACAAAACTTAACTAAACTGTAACCGTAAAATATCAAAACATTTTGCACTTTTACCGAGAAAGGTGGTAAAGTGTGCGACTCGCTTTCCGAGGGTGTAGATTTGATCCCCGTGGCCAACCTTCCTGACCCATTGGTTTCTTTCGGAGGTTTCCCTGGTCGTTGGGCCAATATTAGAAGGTATAAGCATCTTATTTCAAACAAGTATAATCTTTCGGACCGGGCTAAATGGCGCAGCGATAACGTATGAAGCTCGCATACGCGAGGTCCTGGATTCAATTCCCGTCAACCTTCAACTATGACCTTAGGATTTTTCTGGTTTTGCTTGGTGATTAGACGAATTCTGTGGCATTTCCTTTCTTTCTTTCCTTTTCACTCCGTTTCTTTGTTTTCAGATACGCCTATGCCAAATAACACGGCAGCTTGGTCAAAAGAAAGTGTGTTTCTCGTAGACACTAGGTGGCTACTGAATCCACACGTTCCTCTATAGGTAGCTGCAGCACTGGTTGTAGTCTTTGGGCGTGTAAAAGTTAGTGACCTCCGCGTGTACCTGCGACCTGTAGCCTGCTATGGAGCAGACAGTTATAGATATTTTGTAAGGGCTCAAAAAATCTTTCAGCGGTGAACGGTCCAGCAGTATTAATAAAATCACAGTGGGCACAGTTTTAGTCCCTTGGGTCTCGTTATTAAACGAAGTAAAGGTTCCACACGTTTCCCATACTACAGAAATAAAATAGGAACCCCCAATTCCCAGACCACCAATATAAAATGTAACAATTCAGAAATAAATCTTACTTAAACACAAATGTCGACCAAGAAACTGTCTGGTACAAGTTGAGTTTGCCATAATTTCTGATAAGAACCGTGATGAAGATAGTGCAATCCGAAAGTTGTAGAATTCATATAATATTTTGGGAAATACGAGAAAAACAAAATTTAACACGGCGAGGAAAGTGGCGCAACGGAATGATATTAAATTACAACTCTGAAACCTTTGCACGCGATTCTGTGGCAATTTCCCAAGTCTCTGCTCCAACTGGAACAATGGTATTTTACAGACAAAAGAAATCCTTCAACAAATTTGTTTGGTTTTCCCTTGGAATAACACGAGTGGTAGTGTAGCTTTTATTGATGTATTCCTTTCGTTATTTACATACTAACGATGCGATGTTTATGCAAGCATTTATGTATTTATACATAAACGTGGGGAAATAATAGCTTCATATAAAATAACAAAAGGGTAGGTAGCAGTAGCCGATTAGCGCATGTTATTTCTTGTATCACTTTCATCTTGGATGGAAAGGAATGAATCACTGCAAGATGTACTGCAGGCTGCAGTGGGGTACGGCGCATCACACTATCAATTGTTTCCTCACCTCTCATAGAAAGATATTTTTTTGTTCCATTTATACCCCGCCTTTAACTCCAATGGTCATATCGGCGGCCGTTCTCCTTTGGAACATATCGAAGGTGTTAACTCGTATTCGTTGGGTTTTTAATCATTACATCACGCACACATTCACACTCTCATTCATACTTCTCGACGCTGGGGAAGATGAATTATCTTGGTCGGAGAAAAATCCCGACCCCCCACCGCCGGGAATCGAACCCGGGACCCCTAACATTTACGACAGGCAGGTGCTCTACCGACTGAGCTACGGGGCCAACCATTAGAGAGATTTGTTTCTAAAGATGCAGATATTTTTCTTTTTTCGCTGAATACCTACACTATGCCAAGAAAGTGTGGTACTGAAACGAAAAATTTGATACTTAACGATATTTCACCGGTTAAGGTACGTGTAAAAACAGAGCTCAAACACGGCCCCACCGTGGCCGAGCTGTTTCACCATTTGACTCTATCGCAGGCGACCGTATGTGAGATTTGTGGTGGACAACACGGCACCGGGGGATTTTAGCCGGGATCTCCGGTTTTCCCGCCATCCTATTCCACCGGTGCTTTATCTTCATTTCATGTGTCATTAGTGTTAACGCTTGCGGTGCCACATGTAGTAAAAGCGGGCGTTAAACATAAAAACACAGCTCAAAAACAAAGTTCTGATTTAGTTACCAAACTTGGCTCCGTGGTAAAGGTTCGAGTTCCGCCAAAGTCCACTCTGATATAGGGAGTTTTCATTTCCCTGGTTGGTATAGATGAATACTCTGATAGATTAGTCTCAGTAAGGATTTAAATTTACTTGTTTTCCTATTTAGTATGCTTCTAATTTTTGTGGTGTGTGGCGGTACCCGACAATGGTGCGGATGCTTGTTACAAAGATAGGCTGCTTGGTTAGACGTACACCCTATCGCATTATCTGGACATCTCCAAGTAGTAGGACGGATATTCGAGTAAGCAAGAGACTTCCGTGCACCCCGTGGTCAGTATGCCTATCTCCTATGGTTGCTTCACTTTATCCCTTCCTCCTACGGGCTCGTAGCCGCAATGTGTTCCCCGTAGACCCAACGTCCAAGGTGTCTCTTCCACTGAACACCATATGCTAACTTGGGATTTAAGTTCAGTATCTTGGAATGATTTTCAGGAAAGTTTTAAAAATTCCAGGTAATTGTTTATTCACAATAATGAAAGATCATATGTTATCGATTACAATGGGAACACACTCCCTTTCCAGACCCGAGTCTACTTCACCGTGATCTTATTTACAAATGGAAGAAACCCTCTATCTAATTAGCGTATCGCTAAGATATCCCGTGGGAGAGGGGTTCCGACTTCAGTTACCGTGGTGCGAGAGCTAAGGACCGCTAGCACTAATGGCACTCCTGACATTCCAGAAATTCGTCGGGACGAACATTGGAGCCCCCCCGTAGGAGAGTTGTTAGGATTGGGTTGGTATCGACGGAGCAATGGTTCCTGACACACATGGGTGTTGGGTACGTCGCTGACTTTGACGCCCACACGGGGTTGAGAGACACCTAAAAGAATCTCCGGTACAAGGCTGGAGAGCTAGAGCTGGTGTGTCAGGTCGATGGCGGCCCCATCGAGGTTATCGGTGGGTTGATGCGCCGAAAGAAGAGGTCTTTGTAGACTCGAGGTCCTATTTGCCACAGCAAAGAAAGTCCCAGGGGAATGAGGCGTAAGAGGGGTGTTAGACACTGTTCCGATATTCTGTCTGGTAGCTGTCTATGACTCTTCAGGTCAGTTCAGTTATAGCCCATTCAAAAGCATTCTGAAGCCTTCTAATTTTTGAATAGATCTTCTAGGTTTTAGTATAGGTATTGAGTAAACACTATTTGTGTAGCATGCATTCTCTGTCACACATTTATTGTCTTTGTCGCACTGTGTAAGGGTGACACATTCCTATCAGGGACCTTCTTTGCGTTGGCGAACAGTATTGCCATAACAGAAAGCCCCAAGGAGTTGACTTTGGCGGCTCCCTGATTTTAGAGGAGGAGTATCGACTACCAGGTAGACCTCGCTCTATCACTACGATATATGAGCTGAACTCAGTTGATACATTCGACAGTTAACTTCAAAGGAAAATTGAATGCCTCCAGCTGCTATGACCGCGTTAACATTCATGCGAATGCAACATGTCAAATGTTTACTTTTATTTCACTTTATCAAAGGTATCAAATCGCCGTGCGTGTATTTTTTTAATGGCACTAAAGACTTTTATTAAAATGTCGCATGTTTTAAGTAACTGACAAATAGAATGCATATCCTGAATTTTCTGGGAATTGCCTGTAATGCACACTTCCTTCTAAATGAAGTTTATACACATCAGTATAACCTTAAACCATAAAAGACAGACACAAACTTACTACACAGAATATTTGGATCCCTTTACAACAATAAGTGACACTTTATATATTTGAATGAGAAGAGTCAGACTGAAAAATCCAATGCCATAGCCGGGATTTGAACCATGGATCTCCCGCTCTCCATGCAGTTGCTCTAACCATTGAGCTGCTATGGCCAAAATGCCGACATGACATTAAATTCTCCTACCGACTCCTGTGTTTCCCGGTACACCTATAGAGGTTCTCATATGCTATGAGACACACACCTTTTGTGACGACTTACTATGCTGTAAGTACGTAAGTCCCAGGCTTCATAGTTAAACCACTATGTTATTCAGTTAAATTGATGGAAATAATCTTTTCTTCCACACTAGCCGTGTGTCGCCACAAAATTATTATGTCCATCAGCTTATATATTGTTTATAAATATATTGTTAATGACAATTTATTTCAAATAACGTTTTCTTGTGAAATCCACTTCTGAGACATGCTGTGCCGTCAACATTCAGTTTTTTCTCGCGATATCCTGGAAAAGGTATAGAACTTCAAAAACAGCACACAGAGCTTTTAAACATCTGACAATCGCTTCGGTTTCTTTTATCCATCTGGCATCTACAAAGACACGTGTAATGAAACCATTTCTGAAAAAAGGTTAACAATTGGGAGAATAACTTGTAGAAGCTGAAAACAAAAACGATAATGGATAAACTCATGCGAATATAATTTTATGTAACTGAAGTATTTCTTTATTCTTCTCGCAAAGCGTGATTGGCTGAATGAAATGTACAACGTCTGTCTATTCTTCGCAGGAGATGATAATAAAATTAACTTTCGGACGTGTTTCCGAAGTATTAGGCAGCGGAACAATTCATCGTTTCCTTTGATGTTAACATGACCGAGAGTTAGCACCTAGTGATGTGGGCGAGGTAAATTTAATCCATTGAAGATTTGATTTCCACTGAAATGAAACTCCAGGCGGTCAGTCAGCGATCCATCAAATGTGCGGTAGGTAATACCTTGGGAAGAGTAAGACCAGGTTTCACTGCGGTCAACAAATATCATCACGCACACTCAGACCACTGACCACATCAACTGCCGGGTAAATTACACGGTGCCATTCAAGTTATCCTCTCAGCGGAAGAGATTCTGACGGCGAACTCAGGCTGAAGCGACCGCTATGGTCCGGCTGGCGTTTGTCGCAACTGTTTAGCTATTATTTTATAATAAGAAGACCAACCTTAGGTCTAAAACAGCAGTAAAAATGAAAATGGATGGTAATAGCGAATGCTCTAGAGGTAGACTGGACGGCAGTGCAATGTTCGCTTCGTGTAGAAGCAAAGTTAAGGTAAGAACGTCTGCCTAACTCCGCAATGCTATTTCAATGATTTTTGGGTGCACCTTACTAAGAAATTATTGATATGTACATGAAAATTTTGAGGCATGTTCTTAAAACCTTTATCTTGAATAATACCTATTATTATTATTTGAAAATTGTGTGCTGATAGTTTGTTAAAAATTTTTAGTTTTTTTAAGCACTGAAATTTTAGATAATTTTATTTTTTTAAACAAGTATTATGAATCTAAGAGAAAAATCCGTTCTTATAATGATTCTTATAAGTATGGTTAATATGCTCAAAAAATTCATATGTTTTGGTTGAATAGTTTTTTTTTTTAAAAGTGTACCGCAACCTGAAAAAATGTGAAACTGAGAAAAACAGCTTTGAAGTTTATATATTGTGACTTTGAGGGTTCGTAGAATTAAAAGTCCATTTTGCCGAAATTCTAAATGTTCTTTATTTGTGTAGAAATACACTCCGTAGAAATACGCAGCGTTCAGTTTATAACACTCTCAGCTGTTCTCTGCTTACCTCTCGCGACTCACTCACTCTTGTTACATGTCTTTACAACTCTTGTTTCACAACTTGCAACTCGCTGGCGTGTCACAATCTCTTAAATACCTTGCTGATGATTTCTAGATGATTCGAAAATAAACCAGAACCCGAACAATCTCTATCAGTTCAGAAATTTCCATTTATCTCAGTCTGTTTGTTTCGGCAGACCTTTATCTGCGCTATGTTTATCTGCTTGCCGGCTCCTGGTTTTCACACTGTCCACCTATCAGTTCCTTTTGTGTAAACAAGCAACGCGATCGTAGATACGGATTCGCGACAATATTGATTACTGACTTTTCACATAAGTCAGATCATTCCTGCTGCTTAGTCTTGACCCTCTGTATTCTTCCTTGTTCTTTTCAAGTTCCTCTTCATTTTTCTTGCCTTCTTGGCCAATTCAACTATTTTATCTGCTTTCAGGACTCGCAGCCCATCAATTTTTGTATATGACTACTATCATGATTAGCACATATTGTGTAAACTGAGCCTACTAACCTCAATATTATATGTGGTTTCATTGTCTATTGTATTAATATTTTCCACACTTACTGTTCTGTTTTTAGTAAAACCATTGCCTGTAAACCTTCTCTTCCCAAATATTTTTGGCCTACCCGTATCATATATTCACCAATAACTAGTACCTACAAAATATTATTCAAAACAAATCACTGTTCACATACACAGCCAAACACAAAAGAAAAACTAGCTACATTGGAGTTACAATGGTACCAAGAGGAAGCTTGAAAGCTACCTTACAAAACAAGGCTTAGTTCAAAATATCTGTTCAGTATTACAGAAATTATGATCAATTTTCCGAAAGTTTACGAAAAGGGGTGTGGCAAAAACTTAACATCCACTAATATAATAAGCAAATTAGGTATAAAATATTGATCCAATGAACATTTTAACTATATATTTGTAATCTAGAGGGATGGAATTATAATAAAATGTAAAAATAAGTGAAGTATCTTCTCATATTAAGGGCCATTTACAATGAAAACGCAAACGTTAACTTAAGGACGCAAACTATGTTGTAACCATAAACGTAGAAAGGCATTCATAATAGAAAAACGGAAACGTAATTACAGGACAATTATAAATTCGATCATTTAAAATGGCGCCTAATCATGACGTAACATTCATGCATGTTCAAACAGCAGTGGCCAATTTACTCTGTCTACTATATCTGAAAAGAAAACGGTCATCTGGGCGTAGATGGTGGGTTGAACCCTTAAATCAAAGAAGAATTTATCGAGGAGACTTCCATAATTTACTTCGTGAAATGAGAGATGATAATCCAGTGCAATTTAAAAGATAAATGAGAATAACTCATACAGAGTTTGATATCGTGTTAAACCTAGTTGGTCCGCTAAAGCACGACGAAAAATGATGTAGTTAGACACTTGTTACAATATAAATATATTCTTACGGCTAATTTATATAATTGAAAAACACACACACACACACACACACACACACACACACACACACACACACACACACACACACACACACACACACACACACACACACACACACAATTTAGAACGCCCAAAGTAAAATAATAAACTTTGTTTCTGTCTACAGATGCAGTTGCATACTTCCATAGTTATTATTTGGTTCCATTTTAAATGCAATTGATTTCGAGATGCTATTCTTCAAAGCCACGTCTTTATAAGATTTATCCGCGGTGTCATGCAGGCAAACACGGCTCTGATGCAATGCAATAAGCTTTTCATCAAAGACAGCCATTTCTAATGTTTCCTGATTGGTGGATTTATTCGTTCTATATAAACACAAATGTAAAAGCTTGGAGTTTGCAAGAATTTGCGTTTGCGTCTGCAAAATGAGTTTCCGTTAACGTTTACGTTCTCATTATGAATGACCCTCATTAAATTAGCTGGTTGCAAGCTTTTGCGTTTATGTTACAGTTGCGTTTACCTTCCATTGTGAATGACGCTTTACAGCGGACACGTGTCGAAGCTGCTATCTGCCCTCATAAGGGAGCACAGGTGCAGTTGCTAGAACTATGGCTTCTGTGGACGTGTAACGAAACAAGATAGTATGGTACGGGAATGAGACCAAGGCACAGACCGAGCCACGAGGTATGTGGTAACAGTGAAATTTCATAAACATAAAAGAAAAAAGTTTCCTCTTATTAGTCCATAAAATAGTGTAAGCCTTCCTGAATCCAAAGAATGCTTAGTTAGCATCCGTAAGCCATTTTTAAATACTCTAATCCAGTTTGAAAGTTACGTGAATGCTAGTGTTAGATGTGAATTCTAATTCTTTATCCTTGTTTTCTCGCTATTAAAATTTTCATCATTTTTCATCATTTATGATGCTCCTTGCGTCGCAGTTTTGGTGTTAGAATATGCAACTTGCTACATACGTTCATAGAGACAAAGTCAATAGAAATTGCTCTGGGTTTTATTGTGAGATGCATTTAAGCACTCTTTCTTTACTTCAAAACACAAAAATTTCAAATTTTGGGCAAAAAAAGGCCTTATTCATAGCTTTTAACATTTCTGGAGCCTAAAGTTATTGAGACACAAATTGGGCAAATTCAAAAAGTGAATGTGTTGCGAACCAGTTGTTAAAATATTAGACCAAAATTTAAGTTATTTTGACGCAAGGGACTTATTAGGTGACGTAACCAAAAATAAATAAATTTGACCCTATTTTCCAAGCTATCAAAGTGAAATTTATAAAATTTGGGCTGTATCATATTTGTGCTAAGTGAAGTCTGTGGTATAAATCTTAGAAAAAGCTAGCGTTATTGGTCCAGGATTTCAAATTTTCAGTCATAGGTATGCTTAAAGCGATATACAAGGGAAAGAGAGAGACTGCGATAGTCAACGTCCCCTTTCCCCGACGCTGATTACTGGGATACTGTTGTTTCGCCGGGATATGTTCCCAGTACTCCACAATTAAATCCACAAACGACTATCTGACAGTCACAATTTCTTAAGCCATTCTGCCTCTTATATAATACACTGTATCGAAGCGGTAGGTAAAAAATTAACAAGCCTTCATATACTTTGGTCCATCTGCAAAGTATTTCGCCAAAAATAAATAATTTGCAATGCAATATTTGACAATAAAGCACATGCCGCAGTACATTCGTTTTATGGAAGGACGTTTTCGAGATATTCCTTTGTTATTTATTTGGATTGTCCAATACTTATACTTTTCTCAAATGGAAAGTCATTCACTTTTAGTATCTCTTGGCCATATAAAGGGCACAGCATTTCAAAGGTGTCACATAGCGAACAGCTCTTTAAATCTGACTATGGCTTAAAGCCCAATGTAGTGCCATACCTCTTCGAACCTATAAGAAAATTAGCAATAAGAAAATTTGTTTGAATGAGTACAGCCAGACTGAAAAATTCAATGCCATAGCCGCGATTTGAACCACGGATCTCCCTCTCTCCGTGCGGTTACTCTAACTCAATTGGAGAATTTAATGTCATGTCAGCATGTTGGCCATAGTAGCTCAGTTGGTTAGAGCAACCGCACGGAGAGCTGGAGATCGATGGTTCAAATCCCGGCTATGGCACTGAATTTTTTCTGTCTGGCTCTACTCATTCAAACCTTAGGCTACACACGGCTAGCGTGGAAGAATTTCTAAGAAAATTTGTATTTATATTAACATGAAGTAGTCAGACGAATAAGTGTTTTTATGAATAGTTTGTTCAAAAGTAGAGAAGTCGTGTGAGTGCAAACATCAATTTTATTGTGTGTTATCTTTTTCAGAAAAGAATCACATCACATGCTTAAATTATTTCATATCTACATGAAATTAAAATACACAGATTAGAAATTCTTGGTTGTAATTGTGATCACGAAAGGTGAACTGGATAGTTATGTAAGATAGAGATGTTGAAGACGGAATCTAGGAATTATTGATTCAACTTGCCCTACCATATCGTTAATGTTGAGCATGATAACATTCGATAGAGGAAGTTTTTACGGACAAGTCCTCAAAATCTATTTTAACGTACTTAAAAGAACCTCTTTGTACAATATAATATCTTTTTTCTTTTCTTTTCTTCCCTCTAGCTGTTACATGCAGTTTACACAACATTGGGGTTGCTGTGCATGGCATTGCTGGTATGCTGAATATCCCATTCCTGACCGTCTCCCAAACATGCACCCGTCAGATTAATTGATGAACCTAAATTGCTTCATTCTCAGAGATGGGTTCCCCTTATCATATGGTGCCAGACACTGTCGAATTCTCCTAATGTTTACCAACGTTAACCCTAACAACATTTACTTTCTTTACTGTGTACTTATAACAAACGTCTAAAGTATTGCATTTCATAAAAAAAGTTCGATGTCAAAATTTCACCGAATACATGTTTAGGGGCTTTCTAAACGAAGATAAGTGTAACATATTTTAGTAATTTTTAAAAAAAATAACCGTGGAATTACCAATATGTCCACCAAAAGGAGTAGCATACGCAGAAGTAGGAAGAGGAGTAAAACTTAAAATAATAGAAATAGTAGAAAGATCGGTCAAATACTGGCTCAGAATAAATCTGTTAGAAGAAAAATGCATATTAAAACAATAAAAGTTTATACAGGACAAAATAGTAAAACAACTAGGATGTGCCTGGCCCCGTAGTTCATTCGGTAGGGCACTTGCTTGCCGAACTAGGGGTCTCGGGTTCGATTCCCGGCGGTGGGGGTGGCGATTTCTCTCCGACCAAGATAATTCATCTTCCCCAGAGTCTGGAAATATGAATGAGAGTGCAAATGTGTGCGTGATCTGATGATTAAAACCCAACGAATACGAGTTGACATCTTCGATATATTTCAAAGGAGAACGGCCGCCGATATGACCATTTGCAGTTAAAGACGGGATATAAATTGGGGGGGGGGGGGTGGATATATTACAGATTATATTGGAAGAAAGAGAAATGGGAAAACATAGGCAGGAAGAAGCAATAATAGTGGAGGTTTCTTGAAAGAAATTAGAACAAGAATAGAGGAAGTTGTATAGAAAGAAGTGGTAAGCAGTTTTATTGAAAAAAAGTCATTAATAGGTTATAGACACTTTAAATTTAATGTAGGAGAGAAAAAGTGCATCGAGGTATGTAACAAAGAAGCTAGAATGGGGTGTGCATGTGTAAGGACAGGTGTAATGAATTTAAGTGGCGAGAAATGCATCAAATGTCTTATAACTGTCATATTCTAGGAGGCAATGATCCTGAAAAAAGGAGAGGGAAGTTAAATCTAGATAAATAGAAATATTTTCCAACAGAGCTGTAAGTTAGAAAGATTTCAAACCCAAGATCCGATGATTGCATAGAGAAGGCGGGAAAATATTTAGGAAAATTAAGGTTACACGAAATATGAAGAAAAACAGAGAAAATACCGAAAAGGTTAAATGTGTAAAAATATAATAAATAATAGACTTTCCCATTATATATACACAACAAAATATAAGGGGAAGAAACATAAATAACTACTCGCTTCCGCAGCGTACATGCTAGCATGTCTGCCTCACGTTCAAGAGGTCCTGCGTTCGAATCATCGTTTAGGCGAGTTATCTACATAAGGATTTCCGGGATTTCCCTTATCCTGAAAGATGAATGTCACATAACTCTAAGCTCTGTGAACCCTGGGCTAATTTGAGCACAAAAAAAAAACCATGAATAACTAAGAAGGAATAATAAATTGTGTAAATTTGAAGTAAATTTAACGAAGTTAGTTTAGTCATTCATAAAAAGGATAATTTGAAAAACGCCTGTTTAAAATAATGGAACTTACAAATGAACTTCAGGAGTTATACACTTGGGGGGGGGGGGGATTTTGTCTCTTAGTATTCCAACAATGTGACGTTCTCTAAAATTTGGTATAAAATAGTTTCAAACATATTACAAAACCATAAGAATTATCTTGGGCAATTATAAAGAAGTTTAAAATTTCACGTATCAAATAATTTGGGGTGTGGAGAATCTGGTGTAGTCTTGTTACCGAATTTTTTAGTAAATGGAAGATAAAATAAAAATGAGCAGTGCTAAAGGTTACTAGGCTGGAATAAATCTGGATTTATTTAAGCAGTAGTAAGTACAACGCCATTCTTAAGACGCGTGTTAAATGCACATGCTCAGCCTTTCACCACAGTAGAGGCAAGGTCTGGGGCATCGCACACCTTAAATCAAGAGATTTAACACAGTTCCGCAAGTACAGCTTGTTTACTCCGTGGTACACAAGTAGAACCTTGGAAGAAAACCAGAAAGAACTGCTACAGAATGGTATATACCGGTTGGACCAAGTTGCGCACCTAATGCCAAACATAGCCAACTGTCAGTTGACAAACAACTTGATTTCTCCACGTTTTGTAACGATGTCGGCAATTATCTGAAGAAGACCAACAAGTGCGAGGTATTTTTATACAGAGGATGTAACACGACTTTCACTACCCATCGTTCGACAAACTATTATTAAACATCTTATAATTCTTCTGTATATGTCAAGTTAATTAATAAAATACTTACAAAAACACGCACGCACAAGAGTAATAATGGAATACAGTAGGCTTTAAGTGATAGTCAACTCTTAAGTCTTAAAGCAAGGCATCTGTGCCCGTCTCGGTAGCGTTAGCGTGTCTGCCTCAGGTTCAAGAGGTCACGAATTCCATCTCGGTCAGGGCGAGTTATCTGCATAAGGTTTTCTCCGGGGTTTCCCCGTATCCTGGAAGATGAATGTCAGCGAACAAAGCTCTATGGACTCTGGGCTTATGTGAGGATAATTTCACCCATTTCATTCATGGTTCCATATAACATAACGTTGGAAGACAATTATTTTTTTTAAAAAAGAAAAGGCATCAGTGAAAACAATAGAATAAAAAATTCAATTTTCCTTTGATCTGACTTTATTGTTATGTACATAGAATATGAACCATAAAGTAGACAGAATTCTAGCAAACTATGTCAAACTGTTAAGATACTTTTGTACGTTCTCAATTACTTATCTACTTACAGTAAGATTATGACTACGACAAGGTTCGAAGGAAAAGACAATGCCTCGATCACTGAAATCTGTTGTGTCTGCGCCCCAGGGGAGGAGGAGTGAGATGAGCGATACTAAGGGTGACAAGACAACAGAAAAGGGTAGGGTACCTAAATCTCCCCGGTGGCGACACGTTCAAACGGCTCTCCTTCCCTCCTGCAGTTTACTCATCCTTGGGGGAGACCTCCCCCGATCCGGAGGAACAGGATTTATAGATGACCAACTCCCTGCCATGCATGTCGCAAATACCACCGGCACTTGGAACCAGGAGGAGAGGTAAAATAAAATGAGAAACGAGATGAAATGGAGGAACAGGAAACTTGGAGATGTAATTATCATTTTCAGCTTTTGCCTAGCCACTTTGGGGAAAACCCGTAAAAAACACATTGGTGAAGAAGATGGTCCATGGAACTGCCGACTTCCAGAATCTCTCTTACACGCCACCTTCGTCCCTCTCGATTAATTATAGGATTAAGCAGAGGAAGAATTAATTGTACTCTTCCAAAACTTCGATATCCACATGTCATTGAAAATCATGTTTTGAGGTACTCTGAATCTCCCGAGAAAAACGGTTCAGAAGGGAGGGAAGAGGCAGGAAGAGAGAGTGAGTGAGTGAGTGAGTGAGAGAGTGTGTGTGTGTGTGTGTGTGTGTGTGTGTGTGTGTGTGTGTGTGTGTGTGTGTGTGTGTGTGTGTGTGTGTGTGTGTGTGTGTGTTTTAACAGCATAACTAAAAATTTAATCTGAGATAAATATCAAACTGGAAAGTAGGTGGGTAAGGTCAGTATCCCCTAAAAGGTGCGACACGAAGATTTATGAAAATCCCTTCATCCTAAGCCATCCTTTACATGAAAGCTTTTCTTATTTTTGTTGCAAATTACTAATCGATGACTAAAGTAACACGAGTTTAAGACACTTTACATGAAAAATGAAGTGAATATCTTGATTTTTTTTTGGGGGGGGGGGATAGCTGGTAAAGTCACCTTCATTCGGAAGGAATTGTGTATAACAAGCGAATTGTAAGAGATAAACAAAAACTAACTACACAGAAAGATATCTAGATCACTTCAAAATGCAAATTTGTTTCTAATAAACTTTTCAATGAATCAGCTATTTCCGAGATATTCGTCATGAATATCTTATATCATTTTTAAATTGCTGTCACTCTTCAGTTGTTTCTCATGGTCATGGAAAGGTGCATGGACTTTCAGTACTTGTATACTCGTATTTAAGCATTTCACCATCGCTTATGTTTTCTCTATCCCCCTCGTGCCTACAGCAAAATGTCATTAGCTAATTAAATTATTTCTGTGAGAGGTTAGCACGAAGCAGAATGGAAAAATAAGTTTTGTAATAATAGTTTATACAAGTTGATAAAATCAGGGGAAAATAGGGGATAAGGGGTAAAGAAAGTCAGTCATTAGGAGTTTCACAGCAGATTGTTTCACACACGTGTTTGTCTAACGTACAGAAAACATTTCTGACAAACAGGTTCCCCTTAAAACAAAACAACACTACAGCCGAGTGACTGCCACAAATAGTAGTAATGAGTTGGTCCGTAAGTTCTAGATTCTTTTTCGAGTGAAAGATTTGCGCGTAAAATAAAATATTTTTACAATGCATTTTACGCTATTTGATAGAGAATTATGTGTTCTACAGAATAGGAGGTTTAGTTTTTGTACGCTTTTATACCGTTTGTTCTCTACAAAAATTGTATCAAGTCGACAAAAAGGAACTTTTTCGACACCTTTGCTTTTTGTGTTTAATCGAGGTGTCGAAGTCACAGAAGCTGCTCCCAAACGCTACACTGGAATTCCTTTCCTAAAGTTAGCAGTTGCATTGTTTCGAATAATAATAATAATAATAATAATAATAATAATAATAATAATAATAATAATAATAATAATAATAATAATAATAATAATAATAATAATAATAAAAAATAATAATAATAAAAAATAATAAAAATAATAAATAATAATAAATAATAATAATAAATAATAATAAATAATAATAAATAATAATAAATAATAATAAATAATAACAATAATAACAATAATAACAATAATAACAATAATAACAATAATAACAATAACAATAACAATAACAACAATAATAACAATAACAACAATAACAACAATAATAACAATAATAACAATAATAACAATAATAATAATAATAATAATAATAATAATAATAATAATAATAATAATAATAATAATAATAATAATAATAATAATAATAATAATAATACCACGTAGCTAATGAAAGGACCGCAAATGGCCAAACTATAAAAAAATAATTGGCTTACGCCTACTAAATCGGTATTTTTAGTATTAACTCGTTGTTTAGTTCATTATCGTAATACTATGGCTTTTCAATTCTCACTTGGCGAAACAATATTAACCTAAAAAGCCTAAGCTCATTGCAAACACAGACAATAATGCCCGATAGGTTGAATAAAAGCTGCAAAGCGACATGGATTATTATTATACACGGTGTTCATTTTTATTTTTGATTTACCATGCAATATTTTACGTCAATAGCATCGCTGTGGAGCGAGTTTATATGCGATTCCCCTAACGGCTTGAGATCGTATTTGATGTGCTGACAGCAGCTGTAAGGCTCTCTCTACCGGCAGTTAAATACACTATATAAGAGTTGGGTCGTGCTCTCGTAATATAAACCTGCGTAATTGCGCCTGGTGCGTATATACGATAACTGTTGTAATTCGTTGTAATGAATGTGAACACTACAAATGACGGATAACTACAGACAATATTTGCAATTTTGTTTCTCTGTGGAGATATATAACTTAATATAATTTAATAAAGGAATGTCAAATTAATAACCGTATTCGCTTCAGAACATTTTAGTAAAGAAATAGATTTTTTTGGGCCTTTCAACCGCGCACGTCATATCGAACGATGAATGAATAAATGAATGATGGAGTGAATGAATGAAACGGTGATACGATACTCAAATGAGGCCAGGGTCCCTAGGGCTTAGAGTTAACCGACATTCGTTTTCGTAGGATAAGGGAAAATCCTGGAAAACCTTATTCAGGTAACTCATCCTTAGCGAGATTCAAACTCGCGACCCCTTGAGTGCGAGGCTACCTCACACCACAGAGGCGGGCAAGAAACAGATTATTTATATTATACATTTACAATATTTACTTATTATGTTTACTACTTCCAGATTGGGACCGTCACTTTATAGCGCCCAATGTCCCTCATTTTGCGAGTAACTGATCCTGTATGTTGGAAATGTTTGATGCACTTATTGGTTTTAAAAGACATAAGTATACCAACATTAATGAAGACAATCTAATTAAGCGTGAGAGTGACAAAAATTTTATATCATATACTGGTAAAACTTAAGACGTTTAAGTTGCAAACAAAAGTATGTCAATTTGACGGTACCTGGACTTTTTTGAATTTTACGCTCGAGGAACTTGTCTGAATGCTGGATAGCGTTACATAAACTCCTCTATGCAGCGGTTTAAACTATATTTATATGCCGCACCAATTTTAATGCCGGTACGAAGGTAGCATTCAACCATGAAGACGCGGTGCTCTGTCTACATATCCAACTTTAGAGTAGAAACGTGCTACTTATACATATGCACTAGAATTCTAATCATGATTACTTTAAGAGGGGTGAAAGTGGAGGCCGGTTGTTATTAGCTCAACCACATTCAGAGCGCTGTAATTAGCTTACTGTTCCACAAACATTACCGCTTCTTCTCCGTAGAGAACAGACTCACCAGTCAACTATGACTTCAATCTTGCTCTATCGGAGGGCGGGAAATCAAGAATAAAAATAAACATCTTGTAGAACATACTCGAGAAAAATAATTTTTTTTTAATTTTTTCAATTACCAGGATGATACCAGACTAGTGTGCAGGAATTTAATCTCTGTTTCATATAACCTTGCCCCGCTGACATATCACTCCGCGTTCAACTACCTTCTCCCTCGCCCTAATTGGCTAATGCTTTCGCGCCATAGGCCATAGGCGGTGCCTTTCCGTCACATTTAAACCTGCAGTAAACGTCATAATAATTGCCGGGAAGATAAAATCATACAAACAAGGATATGAAGGCATGCAAAAATATAAGTTTATAATGAAACTGAGCATATGGAAACTGAATGACTGAGCAGTGTAACTGAAACAAATTTATAATGAAAGGCCTTCGGCCTTTTCCACTGGGATATTTTAAACCAGCACACATACCTTTCAAAAATGCTTGTCTTTCAGTCTTAAAAGTCGTGTCACGCTATACCTTACTTTTCGTGTGTTCTTCATTCTCCCAAATCTCGTCAAGGTAGTATATTTTGCGACTTCTTTCTCGGTACAGTCTGACTGTCCTTAAATAATGTCTTCACCACACAGCAGTATCGCCTCTTTTTAAGTTTTCCTGTTTTCTCAATTTCACATCGCGATGTTCCTACGGATCTAACACTCACACCTGTAACTTTAGAGCACAGCTGTTCGACTTCTCTCACTGACAAAGACGGATTCTTCTCCGTGAGTGCATTAAACACATGCAGCACAATTCTTTTTTCACCTGTTTGTAAAGATTTACCCTTGCGATACTTCAGCGAAAAACTGGCAGTAGACTCTGCCATTATACATATAAGTACAATAAACGATCAATAAAATAATTTAGCTTTCGCACTCTGCACAACAACCTTCAAATGGCGATATATGACTAATCCAGTTCAAAACAAGGTCAGTGATAAAAGTCATATAAACAAATATGTCATCACTACCGCTAAATCACGTGCTATCGTGCCATGTGCTTGAGAGCAAAGGATCCTCCTCTTTACTTCGTTTAAGAATTAACATGCATTTCAGATAAGTCAACTCTGTTGCGTAATATATTTAATTCAAATAGTTACGAAAACATAAATTTGACAATTCTGTTCCAAAATATAAAGATATATCACCATGTTAAATAAGGAACTAATGTTTACCGCACGACAGTCTGTACCACAACAGCAGCCAATGAGTGGTGATTAGGTCACGTGACCGTTAAGAGTAAGAGATACGGGGCAAGCTTACGAAAGCAGTGGACCATCGCCTAAGCAACTGCCACTTAGACCAACAATTAATTTCACAGTGAAATTACATAAGGACAGTAATGAAATTTGCCATAAAAATACTAACCCAAATCAACATATTTAAGCAAATAATGTTTACAGTTTACATTCCATAAAGAGAATAGTGGAATTTATTCATTCAGTACAAGAGGTTAGTGGCTATTTGCTTGCTCATTTCAAGCTTTTAGGAGCTACTGAGCTAAGCTATTGTTATTTACCTGGCGTCTTGAACCAATAAGCAACTTGCACCTGAGTTCCCTTTCTGAGAGGGAAGTGAGTAGTTGTTACAGACTGTGATATATTTTAATTCTAATTTAATAATGTACAAAGATTTTTGCACCTTTGTTGGCCAGGGAAAAGAACATCACAAAATTGTTTCCTAAGGCATGGGAACTGAATAACAAGCTTATAATGCTTAAGCTGTATAAAATATTTTAATGGATGGCATCATGGCTTTAAAGAAAAGCCCTACACAAATTACTTGTGTCCTATGTTTTTAAGCTCCGCATGAAAAGCTGCTGTGCAATGAATGCAAATGCCTCTACTGTGGCTGTTTGCCCAAATATTTTCCTTTGATAGATACCAGAAAAGCTAATACTCCTGAAAAATGAAGCAATTCTGCCATAAACTCTCTATCCCTAGCTGGTGGAACCTTTGTATCAAAGCAATGAATCGCGCATCATAAGCCACAGAGGGAATCAACAGCGCTATAATGAGGTCCCACTCTGAATACCTTTCTCTGCACTCTGGGATTATAGTTAATAGTATATTTCATGCGTCATTCTGTTGCCAGCCTTTATTTTTAACCTTTAAATGCCACATCGCCTACAGCAGAGACCAAAATAAACAAAATTAGAAACAACATCTACGTCATCAGAGTTATCTTTCCCTTATCGCTCTGTACATAAGCACACCTTTGTCTACAAAGTTTTCACGGCGAATAAAAGCTAATACCTACATTTTCTACTGACTGTTCTTAGCTTAACGTTAACATGTTTATTAAAAATGAAGTTCAATCGGTGTGTCGATATTGGAACCAAAAAACCTACATAAACGTTCACTTCACAGATAAAATTTGACAGATTTGTGCGAAATGTACATGGATGAAATCACTGGACTTCATTTATTCAACAATTCCACGAGAATTATACTTTCACAGTTCACAGATCGAGAGAATGCTACTCCGGGGTAAGGGTCCAGGGGTTTTAAATAACATACAAAAATAGCTTTTAACTGTTCAGCAATTTCGATGGAAAAGAATATAACAGAATCACCAACTTCTAAGCATGTTCATCATGCAACAAGCATGCAACATCGAATGCCCGCCTCGGTAGCATGTCTGCCTCACGTTCAAGAGGACCCGAGTTCGAATCTCGGTCAGGGTGAGCCACCTGGATAAGGTTTTTCCGGGATTTTCCCTTATCCTGAAAGACGAATGTCGGGTACATCTGAGCTCCATGGACCGTGGACACAGTTGAACATCATTTCACCCATATCATTCACCGTCCGGTATGACTTAAATAAATAATGCAACATCGAATACTTCGGAAATAGTAGGAATCGTGAAAGATCCCTTTATTCTGCTCAGATGTCTCTGTATCAACCTTGAGGTTCTTTTACGTGTCGTAGATATACGCACGGGGCCAACGAATTTTACTTCCCTTCGGAAGCTATGCTAAGGGTTTTAGGTACCTTCACAAAAAGGAGAGAGAGACCGTACTCTGCCGAGTTTGAACCCGCGACCTTCGTGACTACAGGCTAACTTGTTATCCCTATACCACGGAGATTGTATAGTTCGTCTAAAGTACGTTTTTATTCGTCACTAAAAGGTTATATTAAACAAAATCGTTAAAGAGCCATTTACGAGCATATAAAAGTGAAGCATTTTCCATATAAAGAGTCGTTTGTGGCGGAAGCATTTTCTTCAAAATACTTGGTTGCTCCCTTCTAAGAAGCTGGACTTACGTATACCAAGTCTGACCTTTATCCAACTTCTTCCCCCTCCCTTTCATTTTTATGTAGGAAGCCAAACGGGAATTTCCTGTAAAATATTTGCATAAGATGTGGCAAATCCTCCACGCACAATAGTTAAGTGCTAGAGAAAGGAAGAAGGAAATGTTTGGCAAAGTCATAGTAAATACTGACTATGCTGTTTTCACTGTCTCTCTATTAATGCATTCTAGTTCGATTTTTGGTCACTTTAGCCATCTTAGTAGCTTAACTGTGTAGTGAAAGCACTCTTTGGAAACTCGAACGCAAGACGTCTCTAATCTCTCGCGTTGCAGCATTCAGCTGTCTAGCCCGCCTTGGTAGCGTGGTGGTAGCATGTCTGCCTCACGTTCAAGAGGTCCCGAGTTCGGATCTCGGTCAGGGTGAGTTACCTGGATAAGTTTTTTCCGGCCTTATCCTGTAAGACGAATGTCGGGTAACTCTAAGCTCCATGGACCCCGTACTCATTTGAGCATCATTTCACCCATTCCATTCATCGTCCGCTATGACTTAACGTTGGAGGACGTAAATTACAAACAAACAATTCAGCTGTCCTCACAAAACTGATTCATATGACTGCACTCGATGTCATGCTCAACAACTTGCCAATTTTCTCGGATAATGCTCGATTATATAACAAGTGGTTGTACTTCCATAAAGTTCTAGAGGCGAAGAGAAGAGAAACTTCTAGAAGATTCTAGTTTATGTCAGATGGTGCTTCCAGTACTTGCGTTGGACCAGAGTGCTATTATAGCATCAACTACTGTGGCCATATTGGCAGCGTTTACTTTAGAAACCAGTTTACATTGGAGGAAATAAACAGTATGAAACAGCGTTCATTTTTGCATCAATACTTCTAGAGTATATAGGGATAAAGTAGTTCTATTTATATTTGAAAAAGAATCAACATACTATTGGAATGGAACATGTGACACCTGATATGTGAAGCCAGAAAGGAGTTTACTCGAAGGCCAAGGATCAACAAGCATCTCCTTCTACTACTACGAGAGGCATGGACTACAGATTCGTTTGCTCCTCTGTTTATTTGCGAGGAAGATCTAGGTTAGCATAAAAGCGACGTTGTGAAACTGAAACATGGATAACTCAAGAGTAACGTGGTCAGAAATGCAGAGAAGCTCTGAAGTTGTGATGCAATACTTACCAGATGTAAGGTATGAGTATTTCATTTGTGTAGGTCCCTCTTATTTTCTATGGTCACACCGTGGCTTCGACTACAGAAAAACCACCTGCAACTTGCACACTTCCAGACTATGTGGATAGATGGAATGCTTGTAATTAAAGAACAATTCCCCTGCCGAGTTAGGTAAGTGAACCCAGGATCTCTGAGCTGAAAAGCAATGTTGACCACTTCACTACAGAGAAAATCAATGTGAGTTTTATTACCGAATACTATAAGACATTTCATATAACATTCCTCCTTACTCCCATACCAGAGTTGAAGTTGATCCTGGCTAACTGTATCTAGAGTTCATCGACGGCAACGTAAATCCAAGCGCCCACGTCGAAATCCTGGGGAGTATAAGTCCTCCATACAGGAAGCTAAACAGGGGAAAGAAGACGCCTTCCAATATCCCGAATTATTTCATTTTCTATTCCTTCTAGACATGAACTTTTATTTGCTTCCCTTCAACACATTTCTATTGCATATAAGCTACTTTCTTCTTTTTATTGCCCAAGTTTCTGAACCATATTATATCATTTTCTTAAGTAAGGAATCATAAATACGCAATCTTTTCCTTTTCGTGGTGCCACTCTCATGAAATCCCAAATGGGCAAGAGTGTCTTCTCTGTCCTGGGTGTTTTTATTTTAAAATTCTTAACCCATTCCACCAAGATATTATTTAGTGTTAAAGCTTGTTGAATTCCCCTGGTGCACATATATTTAGTTTCCTTTCTACTCTTTTCCTTCCTTTTCCCACTGACATTAATATCACCTCTCGGAGTTCAGTAAACGCGAATTACATGGGTTTCAGATTTGCACTAACCATAGTTCTAAAGCAATGGTATGTCATTACATCTGGAAGAGAAACGATACTCAGAACTATAGGATATCACACGGTTTGTCTGGGATAAGGTGATACGTTTGTATCGTCAATACCACTGACATGGTGTATAACATATACGATTTCTCTGTGTAAACTAAATCTCATGGTTAGCCGAAATAGGCCAACTCCGACGTCTGTGGCTACAAGGCTCCTCGAGTAGCGATATCGCGCACACTTCCACTGCAGAGTGATATAGAAATTTAATTACTACAAGGGATGTTGCGAAAGTCACAAACTCCACATCACTAGTTAATTTCATGCAGTAACTTTCCCAGAAGTTTAATGAGCGCTCTCCCCCTTCATTGCTGGGGCGTTTACTTTTAACACGAGGGAAAATATATCAGAGAGGGTAAAAAATGTGGAGGGCATATAGATACCCCTGAGCGAGCATCATCTGCATTTCAGAAGCCATGTGCCTGTAATACTCGTTATTTTCTATCGACAAAGCGAGTGACTCCTCTTTAATCTCACATTTGGGAGCTCCCGGGCTCAAATCCCGTCGACCGTCCATTGACATTGATGATGCGTTTTATCATCTATCACGATTTCTATCATCTTCTCTTTCATTCCATTCCCTTGTTATGTTTTACGTGTGCTTCTAAACGGTGTGGTGGATATACTGCCGGAAAAATGGCACGGGTGCGTGCTCAAAGGAAACAATATTCCCCGAGTACAATAGAGTACATTGAGAGGTCGTTCACCGTCCTCTCTTGACACATCATGTAGTGGAATGAATCTTGGAACCAAGAAACAGTTTTATGAGTCTCTATAGACCTTCTGTATTTCCTTACATTCTACTTTCTCTAGCAGTTATTTCAGTATGAAGAGGAAGTATCGTAATTCATTCCAAAAATTAAACATTAAGACTTCATCAAAAATACTCGTTTTGGTGTCCTCTGAATCCAAATAATATTTTTGGAGAAATGCTTCCTGTTATGTGGTGCGTGTGTAAACGTTATAGCCCAAATTCAGCAATTGGGATGGATATATACCAAATTTGGTAGTTAAGTATATTATTAATTAAAGAAAAGTTTTTAAATATCGCCCAGCTTCTTTGTATTATGTTGCAAATATGTCCCGCCCCCAAAGAATTAGCATAAAGTAGGCAAAGCACGTCTCCTCCAGACGAACTGAAAAGTAGAAGCAGATGTAGATTAGGAAGGTACATCTAGCACTTTAACCTGCATGTTGATATTTTAACATCCCCGGGAGGAAGGGATGATGTGAAGGAAGCACAGGAGACGAATGGGTGGCAGGAACGGAGAGCCGCACAGGGCTCCCCAACAGTTACTGGCTCGTTGCGACCTGCCCTAGCTGCAGGAGGAAGGCTCAGATACTCCCCTCCGGCGGGAACGGGGAAAGCTCGTAAGCTCGATCCAGCAGTGTAGGCTTCAACGGTTCCTTCTGATGGAGCCGAGAAGCAGCTCCAAATTGGAAGTAGGTGCGCCATGTGACTGCTATCAATCGATACACAATCCCGGAGTCGTTCTGTAACGTGAATGAGAGAATTGGCAAAGAGGAGAGCCATGATAAAAGTGTCTCTCTTGCCGACAGGGGAATAATCACCCCCTCCGAAAAAAAAGCCTGATCAGAACTGGCGGCCATTAGGGATCGAATCTGGGACATACCAAATGCCGCGCAGCCATCTCCCTCGATGCACTGAATGCTGAAGATTAATATGGCTGAATGAAAACAACTCCGTGAAACTCGTGTGCTGCATAATATACAGAAGTTTGGTGATGTTTAGAAATAAATCACTGTTTATGTATTGTTGAGAGGAAAAAGAAATGCTAAAATAATATCCATGTAAACAAATTGCAAATGAGTAACAAATTACATAAACTTGTGTTACTTTCTCACTTCATTTCACGACGACAGCGCCTTATCGAGTTTGCTGTCTGTTTATAAACATCAAAAAGAATTATGTCTGACGTTTCTGTAGTAAATGTCAAAGAAAAGTTATCGGTAGCTACTATGCGATTTTGGTTATTCTACCGAAAACACGGCAGGGTTGGCTGCAACATACTGATAACACTCATGCGGACTGACACGGCTACCTGCGCTGCTGAACAGTTTGGTACATTACGGATCAACATCCCTTCAGCCAAAGTTAATTTTATTATACCTAGGACAGTTCAGTGCTAATCTTTTGTATGCGATTTTTTTCGTAGAAAAGCATCCTGAAGAATTAATGCGCGAATTCGAGGGTACTCTGTACAGACAGATGTATCTTACTAAAGAAAGCAGATATTTTTATGGATTAGCAAGAGAGGGGTTTGAACTGTTTATCTGCTCTGTTAGTGGATTTGTTTACAAGGAAATGAGTGTGTGAGAGAGCATATGAGTCACCCATGTTGCCGGATCTAATGTTTTTTTGCAGCAACTGTAGTGATAGGTTTTATGCATGGGTGAGTTATGTGACAACACTTGCGTATTTTAAACGAATCTAGCATCCTATCATACTGGGTGGGCGAGCACAAATACCGTGGGAACAGCAAAAAGTGATTACGTTACACATTCCTCTAGCTTCCTTATTGTGGTGTGTAGACAGTTCGTGCCTTCTAAGTTCATTGATATACTCTTATCCGATAAGTTTACTTATTAAGGAAAGAAGAATTTTCTTAATTATGCTCATATTTTGATTAAAATTTATGAGAAATTAAGTTTTTAGAAAATGTACCAGCCATTTTTATTAACCCCAAAATACAGAAACCTCATCCGCAACAACATTTAAAGATTCGTTTTAGCCTAAAATTTAAGAATCAATTAACTTTGTAATATATATATATATATATATATATATATATATATTGTGACTGTTGGGTTCGTGTAATCAAAAGTCCAGGTTACAAACACCAAAAATTGCACTTTATTTCCGTAGAAACCACTTCGTACACAGCAGTTCAGAATTACGTCACATACACAATACAACTTGCAAGGTCATCGACCACAAACAGCTGTTCACGCATGCGAGTTCAATTAACGACTGGCTGACTTTTGGCGGTCGGCCTCCTTTTCCTTTCAGATTACTCACATTCCGGAAAATTCTCAATCAAGAACAAAGGCGAACTCTCGAGAAATCCGTCTCCTCCCCCACCTTTTCGGCGAACTTTTATCTCCGCACTGACTGCCCGTCCTTTTGAATGCCTCGCCGCCTCGATCAACAATAGGCTCGCGACTACACACACACACTAACACACACACACACACACACACACACACACACACACACACACACACACACACACACACACACACACAAAACTATGGTAAAATGTGGACCATTAAAGACGAAACTTTAAGGACCGCACGGATGTTTAGAATAGATGTAACAATTTTCGTCATATAGGCTCCAGCAAAAACCTTGTTTTTACTGAGATTTGTTTTTACATAATAAAATAGCATAATTTCACAAAGAGAAATGATTTGAGATGAGAGATAGCTTCAAACAAGGCCGTCATATTTGCTCTTAACGTGCGTTAAAAGCGAAGTGTGCAAATGGTGATGATTGAAGGCTAAGTGCATGTCATCGCTAGGGTGAACATTTGATGAACAATGATGAAGGATTTGTTCTGTGGTTGTGAAAGGACTATTACAGCCTTGGTCCATGCATCCCGTGACACAAATTCGTGTTTCTGGTTGACACAACCGCTTATTACTCCAGAGGGAAACGCCCGTTTGCTCCCATTTTAATAAGGAAAATCATCACCTGAGTGCTCCATGCATCCTGCAAAGGGGGTACATTAATTACCAAGAGTACATGCGGGATCCATCACCCAGCAGATATAGGTTGTAACTGATGCTAGTGGAATCACAAAAACTTCAGCCTTCTTTCTACCAGACCAGATCATCTTATACATGCCCGAGCAAAAGGGATACATTAATACTTTGATCAAATGAGAAAACGTTATTTATTTACCGTTCTACCCACGCAAATAGAACTAAATTTCAAAGTGATCATCTCTTAAAAGATTTGACTATCGCTTAAAGCGTGCTGTAGTTACCAAATTACTTTGAGCCTATAAGGAAGTATGTAAAAAAAATCATTCTACAATCATCCTTTTCGATTAAATGAGGAAGGCAGAAAAATAAATATTTGTAAGAATAGTTAGATAAGCGCAATATAGATATTTGTCTTTTTCTTTTTTCAACTAAGATAAATATTTTCTGAATCTTGTAATGATTGAACTTGACTTATTCTAAAGATTCCCTTAAAATTCAAGGCATACATTTAATTTGTCATGGAATTATCTTAAAACATGCGCTATTTTAATCAACATCGTTTGATCCATTTTTAGAAAATCAAAATGTTCGAAAACTGGTCCATGTAAAGGCTACTCTGGGGTGGGGGATTCTTCTGAAAATATTTCTGTCGCATTCTTAGGAGAATGCCGATTTTTTTAAATATACTCACATATTTTTTCCAAAATATTTTATTATAATGCACTTTTCGAATTATAAATATAATAGTTCCCCTACTTAAATACGAAGTAAACATTTCCTCTCTCATATTTAAGAGGTCCGAGTTCGAACCTTGGCTAGGGTGAGTTATCTGGTTAAGAACTTCTTCCTGGAATTTCCCGGTAAGATGAAAATAAATGTCGCGTAACATTAAGCTCTTAAGACCCTGGGCTAATTTGAGCATCGTTTCATCCATTTTATTGATCGTCCGATATGGCAAAGTTGGAGGACGTTAATTAGCCCCTTCAATTACGGTGTCCATTATAATGGAATAAAATTTTTTTCGCTTAATAAATTGAACATATATGTTCTGAATTGTACAAAACTATTAGAATTATTGTTTCACAATTTACATTGTAGTTGTTTTTTTATACGAAAAGAATCAAAATCCTTGCAACTACAGTCACATGATACCCCGTCATCCACCTGTGCCATAACACCGATTATTTTACGTGGGCCCTCCCACATCCTGTACCACAGACACATTTGACTGCGTTTGCTGAGACTCGAAGTTAGGAGCTCCGGTTTTGAGTTGATAGTCCATCCACTTCGTGTCGCCGTAACGATAATGGCTATCCAAGTCCCCTACATTGCCTGCCTCTGTGCTGTCTGCCTCACATTCAAGAGGTCCCGAGTTCTAACCTTGTCCATGGTGAGTTATCTGGTTAAGAAATTTTTCCTGGCCATTTCTTGGAAAGATTAAAATGAATGTCGGGTAACTAAGCTCTATAGACTCTGGGCTCATTTGAGCATCATTTCATCCATTTCATTTATGATCCGATATGACAACTTTGGAGGACATTAATTAAAATAAGAAGTAAAAATTGTGTATACTGACTAGATATGCTTGAGTTATCAATAAAAATGTTCGTTTAAAGTCTAATTCACAGTTTAATTCAACGCTAGAGGCATCTCAAGAGTTGGCATTGGGCCAAAAGAGAAGACTGTGCCCACAAATACAGGGTTTTGAGAGATACTTGCTATCCAATAAAGCTCCACAGAGAGCGAGAGTAAGGGATTTTTCCGTTCTACTGGTTCAAGCAAACGTAGGAACACATCCATTTGACAGCGTTTTTGCATAAGAGCCAGGAGTTTAAGGCAACTTGGATTATGGATAGAGCAGGGTAGCTCTCCAGATCACGATATTATTCTATGCCAAACGTATTAATTACCCTACTATGTAGTTTACAGAAGAGGAAACGCTGGGTTGCATCCAAAACTTACACCCTTTTCTTTGAAAGTATACATTTTGAGAACTCAGAAACAAAACAAAACATTTGTATAAAGAGGTCGATGTGCGAATGTTAAGTCAAAGATCTCTTTCAAATTGCAGTTATCGTACTGAAATTCTCGGTTTGATTCTTGTTTACCAATTTCAGCCTACAAACAGCTTCTATGGGGGGGGGGGGAAGGATCCATTTTATTTCTGCAAATCTTTACTTTGGTTAGCATGAAATACAAAAATAAGCCTTTTTAAGAACAAAACAATATGTATGAACTAAATTAAAATAAATAAGGGTTAGAGAAAGTAATGTTATTTAACACATTACAGATTTTAGTTTATTTATTCGCACCTTCTTTTCTACATACTTACAGAATGTAGAGACATCACTGTATTCCAAAGGTCTATTCATTATTTGAATTTCAACGTTTCAGTGAAAACTGAGGCTTTGATACCTTCTGAATCCAGAAAAGTATAAATAGTGCATTGTGTATGTGCGCGCACGTCTGAAGAGTATAACTCAAAACGCAATGTTGATAAATAAACTTGGTATATAGGTTTAGTACCTTTCAGAGATGCGTGAGGAAAATTTTCAAGTAAATCGCCCACCTCTATGCAATTCTTTACATGGGACATTTTTCCAAATTTGTGATTTTCTAAGGAAAAAAATCATTCTTACAATTTGGATTAAAATATATCTGTTAAAGATATTTCTGATGCTTTTAATAAATTGGTAATAGGTTTTGAAACCCTCTTTATAAGGTAGAAAATTTGTATTAATTTGTATAACAGGTATAGTTACATGATTGGTCGGAAACGGACTATACAAAAATGAAGGTACCTTTATTTCAACCTTTTTAGTAGTATCAGGCATTTCCAGATATCTCTTATTAATGGTTCGAATTATTCAATTCTTTGAAGTGTTGTAGCGAGCCTCTGTCTGCCTCAGATTCAAAAGATCCCGAATTTGAATCTCGGTTACAGTGAGTTGTGGTTAAGACTTTACCCCGAGAATACGAAAGACGAGTAAACCTAAGGTCTACATATCCTGGGCTCACATAATTTTAACTATTCATTCATGGCTTCTCTATGACCTACCATGTTAAAGGTCGTTAAACAAAAATCCTGCTCGGAAAGGTAGAGTCAGACTGAAGAAATAAATGTCTAATCAGGATTTGAATCACGGATCTGCCGGTCTCCGTCCAGCTGCTTTTAACAATTGAGCTACCATGGCCAGCATGCCATTAACACGAGTCAGTTGGAGAATGGTTAAGAGTAGCCGGACGGAGGCTGGAAGATCCGTGGTTCAAATCCCGGTTATGGCATTGAATATTTCAGCCTGACTCTACCTTTCCATACTTTGGCCTACACACGGCATGTGTGAAAGAACAATTAATTTCTTCCACAAAATCCTCTTGTTTCTTCAATTGTATGGAAAAAACGTGCAATTTTGAGGCCAATTATATCGTCCAGTTCTTACACATTTGACTACCACTATTCCCAATAACATACAACGAAATGTGTAACGTAACTATAACGCAAAAGTTTAACAGAACTCTTAAGGATATTGTCGCGGCAATGGGCATAAAAATTTCGGCGCAAATAGATAACAAACGGCAGATAATGTTTCACGGTAATAAAGAGCTTGCATAAGCAGTTAACGATAGCGCGGCTAGTGTACACAATGGGGCCGGCAAATAAAGATAGCTGTGATAAGGCACTTGCCGGCATAGATTAAGTTACACTTCTGGAATGTGATAGAATATTCGTTTTCTTTATTGTTCTGGAAAAGCCTCGAATTTATCAATGAGGCGTTTAAGAAGGCGACGACTCGCCAAGAATGAGTTGTAAAAATCAAGAGTTGTGAGTAAGCAGAAAACAGCTGTGAAGTGTGTAACAAAAGTGTTGTTGTTGTAACGAGAGCTGTTTGCTATTGTTATCGACCTTGGAAGTTTGTGTTGTATATGTAATGTAATGTTGTTACGTGAGAATTGAACAGTGTATTGCTACGGAAATAAAGAACTTTTAGAATTTCGGAAAATCGGACTTTTAATTCTACGAACCCACAAAGTAACAATATGTATGAAATTTCATGAAAATTATCAAAAAATCACCTTTTACTCTTTTTAGTCTATAAAATAGTGTAAGCCTTTCTGAATCCAAAGAATGCTTATATAGCATCTACAAGCCATTTTCAAATGCTCTAATCTAGTTTGAATGTTGCGTGAATGCTAGTGTTAGATATGAATTCTAAATCTTTATCCTTGTTTTCTCGCTATTGAAAATTTCAGCATTTTTCGTGATTTAAGATGCTCCTTGCGTCGCAGTTTTAGTGTTAGACTAATAAAACTTGCTACACACGTTCATACAGACTCAGTGAATAGAAATTGCCCTGTCAGATCCATTTAAGCACACTCTGTACTTCAAAACATAAAAATTACAAATTTTGAGCGAAAAAGCCATATTCATAGCTTTAAAATTTCTGGAACCTAAAGTTATTGAGACACAGAGAAACCTAGGGCAAATTAAAAAAAATGGATTTAAAACTCGTTGTTAAAATATTAGACCAACATTTAAGTTATTTTGTCGAAAGGGACTTTTCAGATGCCTAACCAAAAATAAATAAATTTGACCGTATTTTCCAAACTATCAAAGTGAAATTGATAAAATTTGGACTGTATCATATTTGCACTAAGTTACATCTGTGGTATAAATCTTAAAAAGCTAGCTTCATTAGTTCAGGATTTCAAATTTTGAGTCACAGGTATCCTTAAGGGCTTGTATTACGATTTTCGGTTAAGGTGTTGGTTAACAGTTAACTTGGAGTTACACGCAGATGTCGGTATTACGACCTTCGGTTAAGGACTAACTGAGAGTTATTTCTGGAGGTAAACTAACCCTCACCTCGAGTAGCGGTTAGTGAGATACCTTGGAGTTTACTTCACACACAAAAAAGAAAATGGCGTACCTCTAGGCTAGATTGAATGATGACAGCGATTTTGAGGATGAAATGTTGGCACAGTATTTATTTAATAGAAGAAGAGCTAAAACTATTAGAATTCGGAAAGATAATGTCGTATTTGTGACATGTTGAAAATGAAATAAAATATACCACATGAGTATTAGGCATCTGGACGTAATGGTTATGGAATGATAATTTCTAGTGTCCCATGGTGTCAGTGACTTGTTGCAAGCAATGCAACATTTTATGCGGCCATATTGCAACACGTTTTAACGAACATAAATGTAAAGAGGAAAACAACAAATTGTAAAGCAAACCGTGAATAAAACAAATTTTTAGGTTATGCAGTTTGAATCGATGTCCAAACCGTAATTGCAAACGCTGTTCACACATGCAATGTAGCTAATTGCATGTACAATATCATAATGTGCCTTAATGAATACCATTTGCTAATTATATTGCGATTTATGCAGTGTGTGCACTGTCTCGATGCAAGTTGAAGTATTACTTATGATTCTTGCAAATGCAGCACATAAATATATTTGCTGCGAATTGCACACGTAAAGATATGTTAAAACCTGCCCATCTTGTATCCTGTGGTATTTAAATGAAGCTATTTATTGTTTAATTACCTTTATCAATCAAGGGCACAATGCTGTGACTGAAATGTTGCGTTTGATTATGAAGTGCCAAAAAGAAATGTAAGTTTGCTACAACCTGTTTCCTTAAAAGAGAGCCATAGTTATTGCATCATAACTAGCCAAATATATTATGTATAAAAAGTCAGGTACCAGTTACTGGTCTCAGAATGCATATTTTATATCTTTGCTTATATTCCGGGATGAATCGTAATTTATGGACCTTCCCTCTTTGCATATATCTCTGTGAAATGATAATTTATATAAGAAGAGGTGATTTATTCATGAGGATAAACTACTAACCTAATGATTTTAGCCACATTATATTTGTGCAATACTATTATCAGAATTAATAACAGTTATGTGGCCTTATTTTAAAACAATTTGACTGGAAATCTCCTGGTGTTCATAAATTAACAAGGCATTCCATGTATTCTCCATATATCTCATCTAATCTATAATAACATTAACCTAACGCTATGGAAAAATCTAAACTGTAAACGAACTATGCTAGACCTTATTATAAATGAACTATTAATGAAAATATCACGAAAATATACAGAAAACAGCTAATAAAAAGTTAAAACAAGACGCCTGATGCTACTACATGTGTTTGGTTTTCCCGCTAATCCACATTCTAAACATAATATAGCGTTGCAAACAAGGTAAAACCCTAGTGGAAAATATTGCCAACCGTTTACATTCCACCATAATGCACACGGTAACAAACCTACAGGTAAATCGAGTTCGTAATACGAGGCACTGAACTTAACCAATAGTTATTGATAATTGAAAGGTAACAAACTTCTGCTAGTAACCGGAGATCGTAATACAGGCCCTAAGTGTACCACATACTATTTAGAGGTCAGTTTAGGGGTTATTTTTCATACATTTTTAGGTCATCAAAATTTGGGCCATGATAATAACGGATACAAACAACGAGGTACTAAAGTATCAGATTTATGGACAATATATCTACTTCGCGGTTAACTACATGTTTTATCTTGTAATGTAAAACCTATGACCTACACATATTACCGCTCCCTTGTGAGTGGTCAGTGAGCCCTAGGAGAGCATACATGGCCTACTTCACCAGAGTTAGACACAGACAGTCGTTGGGCCATCCGTATATTGAACCCCACGTCTGACGTCCGTTCAACAACAGAATATTTATTACGTCCAGTAGTAGTAGGTTTATAGCAAGGCTGGTTCTTCTCGCTGCATGAACCCGGGGGCCCTTTCTGGGCAGAAACTTCAATTGCCTACTGTGAGAGGCAGACCTGTAAACAACTGAATGTAAACGATGCAACCGTCAGTCTTTTCAAACGTGTTGACATGCTCTTCTGTGGTAATGATGCCTGTCAAAAATAATGAATACTCTTTTCTCCGTCGTTCGAAGTATAGTATGTTTAGAGGTGTCAGCCTGCACCTGCCTTCCCCCAGCAGGTAGGTTTCCCGCGAACCAATTATGTACAGGCACCCTGTTCCGAATGCTGGACAGATCAAGAAAAACCACACATGGAAACGAAAGTTTAGAGAAGGAATTGGAAAACTTGTCTCATAATCCCGATGCGGGTAAACAAAACATTATTTCAGGTTTAGCCATAGCCAGGAATTTCCCAAATAATACATTTTTCGAAAATACGATGTCGGGGAAGAGAAAAAATTCGCGCGTATTTTAAGTGCCTAGTAAATAGTGTGAAAAATATGACGTGACTCACCTATTCTTCTAGCCAATTCACTTTCATTGTAGACATGATTTTATCACAGTTTCTTTTAGGTACAAGGGGAACAGGGGAATACAATTGACTAGCGATAGTCACATCATTTAATAGCTGATAGCTATGGGGTACGTTTGAAATTCCGTTCTCTTTAAATGAGCAGCAGAAAAAGACGAATGCCGCCCTCTTTCATAAAAATATTGTCGCCGAGGTATTGTTGTGCGGCAAGCCGCAGCCGGCGCGTGGGCGCAGAGCTAGACGTTAAGCGAAAGAAAGAAACACAGAGAGAAAGAGACAGATAGTTTCTCTTTCTCGATGTATCGCGATTGCTATCGAACGATCGGCTGAATTCTAGAACAATGGCTGGAGATATAAATACACGCAAAGGGCCAGTTGCTAGTCAGCTGTTAGTGAATTGTTAATTGAGTGTGCAGCTGTCTGAACATTTGAAATATACCGGAGTGAATTCTTGTGTTTATGTGTGGCAGACAACCTTGAGGATTGCGTTTATGCATGTTACGTCATTTCGCTCCTGTAAGGGGTGTACAAAGCGTCTTTCTGTTGAAATAAAGATCATTTTAAATTTCGGCAACCAAGACTTTTTATTTTTACGAACCTACAAAG
Organism: Mantis religiosa; assembly: GCA_030765055.1. Lineage (NCBI taxonomy): Eukaryota > Metazoa > Arthropoda > Insecta > Mantodea > Mantidae > Mantis > Mantis religiosa. Next base: position 85,977,460 of record CM060959.1, read on the forward strand.
TCACAGTATTAAGCATTTGGAAATTCCAACTAATAAAACAGGATTTCTAGAAATGTTAATTGCACTAAAATAAAAACGTGCCTGACTTCTCACCTATTTTATGTAGTAATATTTTATCTAACACTTATGACTTACCAGTTATGCAAAATTCGTTCAGAATAAAGAGAATTTCAGAGATTATTCCAGTTTAACAATGTGATTTAGTCTTTAATCTCCGATGCTAAAACTGCTGCAGGTTTCTCAGCATCCTTGGTGCTTCTCACATTACTGCACATACGCCAGGCCGAGCATCTAACACACCACTCCAATTGTTTGGATTTGGTTGGACTCGGCGGAGTAGTGTTCACCGAAATTCATGGCACATTGATTATGTCTGCGTCTTGGTGCCCAAGAGTTGTTATCAGACACCTCATTCTCCTCCAGGACCGACAAACGTCATTAGGTTATCCATTTTCGTCCTAACCTTACCAGGAGGAGCGGTGTGGGTTGTTAAACCTCAGGATAAGCTACTGCTGTCCTTCCTAATATAGTATTTCCTAACTTGCAACTTCTTCTCCGTCTTTGATGAATCCTCTGCTGCCTGCCGGCCGTTATAGTGGTAAATGATATGAGCTTTTCCCCCATGACATATATAGGCGTGTGTGGGAGTAGACAATGTCAGGTATATTTGTTAATGAACTAATAGATGGGCTATTTGAAACAAGTTACTGATTGCTGAGTACAGAATTAAATTGCTTATGAACCTAAGCACTAAGAAACCGTAACTACTCAATCTACCAACTTCTGAAGTATCAATACTTTACGCTTTAAAATAACTTTGCGTAATAATGACATGTGAAAGTCGCTGAAATGTTCACTGGAGAAACTTCTTGGGGCGACCGACAAGTATGTGCAAATCGAGAACGGTCTTTAGGTGCTACGGACTGCCAATAACTGATCACAGAAAAATACTTCTTTAAGATATGAAGGATATACGCTTTTTATCAATCCGTCTGCTTACGCACTCTATTATATGTTGACAAATTGACTTGTTATTCTCATCTAGACAATTTTTAATCTGTAACTTGTTAAATCTATTTCTTTTCTATTTTTCTTCATTGTCTACCTTTTCCTCCAGTATCTTTAACGGATTCGTATTTTCTCTTAAGGTGATACTCCCTGTCTGCAGAATATACATAATTAACAGTATTTTACTGAATGCATCTGGTTAACTTGAACGTCTCCAGATAAATTTGAAAAACCTGTTGCATCAGTTTCCTCAAGAAAGCCAATTTTCCGAGCAGGAGAAGTTAAGTTTTTCTTTAGTTTCGAGAGCTAATCCTATTTCACGCTGCTTTTGATGCAGGGTGGCCGTAAACTTCCATACTGACAATAAAACTCTTCTTGGGACCTGGCAGGCGAATAATATCTTCATAACATGTTATCAGAGAACTAATTTACATTCCTTATTCGCTAAGAAAGAATCTAAAGGAAAAAGTTTTCAGAGAAAGAAACGTGTACTCACACTGAAACTTTTTCAAGTAAACAAAGGAAGAACGATGTATTTTTTTTAGCTCCGTCAGCAGATAAGAATAATGAAATGAACTTTGAAGTAGCGTTTTGTGTAACGGACTTATAGCGTACTCATATTTGGTATGGGTGTCTTTTGTGTTATTTATTATTTACACAGAACAAAGTTTTCAAAATATACTAGATCTGTGCGCGCTCTCTCTCTCTCTCCCTCTCTCTCTCTCTGCTGCTTACTTATGTTACGTAAGAGCACCAGTACAGATCACGGAGTGCGCCTTTTCGCTTCTAAAGCAGAGGTGCCCGAACGGGCTCTTATGTGCTAATGACGTCACCCTGTCTTTTCACCCCAACCCCTTCATTTTGTGTTTGTGCGGTGCAAGACACATTTCCCCTCAACTCAGAGACTGACTCTCGCAATGACAACCAACGTCCAGCATTCCAAAACGAATGGGTAGAAGTTCTTCTTTTCTTTTCCCCTTCTTTTTGGTAAAGATGTATGTAAATATAAAATATTTATATATCCATTACAAGGTGTAAAAATAACTTCTTTTCCTAATTTACACTATTTGTTATTATTGTATAGCCATAGAGTTCCAGAACCAACTGAAGAAAAATGACTAAGATCCTGCTTTGCGGCCGTTCTATTTCACCATCTTGATATCCTAAACATGGGCTTACAGGGTTAAGATACAAGCATTTACGTTACGTTATTTGACGCAGTGAACAAATTTATGGTGCAATTAACGCTATGGCAAGGTCAAACGGAAATTGGTGACATCACTTTCAGTCCTTGGAATCCATTTTTAGCATAAATATCAATCTGTTAGCAAACTATTTAAAAATTCCGAAGGGACTGCATAACACTTTCGATTACAAATTTCAAGATCTGAAAACAATATAGGAGGAAATCGGGATTTTTAATAATCTATTTAATTTTGCCTGTAAAGACGCTCCTCACGCACTGCAAATGAAATTGGATGCTTTGCAGATTTCAACAACCTTGAAATATTCTCAGGAAAAACGATGCAACTTATTCAAATCTCTTCCCAATGAAACATTTCGCAGGTTGCGAACGTTTGCTGCAAAGTTAATGTCAATATTTGGTTCTACATATATTTGTGAGCACATGTTCTCGAAAATAAATCACATAAAGAGTCAGTATCGTAGTAAAATATCACACGATCATTCGGTCTATCTTTTAAGACTCTGTTGTTCATCCTTGGAGGCAAACATTGATGAGGTGGTTAAAAATGAAACTGCTCCAGAGAGTCAGTAAAAAAACGGCATTCAGGAGGCATTGTTAATATTACGAGGGCTGTTCAATAAAGAATGATCACAATTTTTTTACGGTCATAAATTTTCGCACTAAAATTCAATCTTATTATATTCTGTTAGGTTCATGTGAAACAAACATGCCATAGTAGTTTCATTGTTGATACCCCTGGCTCCCACCTGTGAGAACCAGTAAAGTTCAGATATGTTCAGCATCACCTACCGCTGCAATGGAGATAACATGCAGTTAAAGTTGATGTTAGATGAAGATCCGGACTTTCTTTCAAACGTAATCACTGCTGATGAAGCTTGGCTACATCATTTTAATCCTGAGAGCAAACAGCAAACCTCAGTGTGGAAATCTCCTTCATCACCAACCGCTAAAAAAGCAAAAGTGGTTGCTTCTGCTGGGAAAGTTATGGTCATCTCATTCTTTGATATTCATGGAATGGTTTATCAGCATGTTGTACCTGCACACACATCAGTAACTGGACAATAACACAGGGATGTCCTGAAACCATTGTAAGTCCATATCAGGCGCAAAAGTTCACATTTCCATGAAGCAGCTGGATGCTGCACCACAAAAATGCGCGGTCGCATATTGTCGATGTTGTTGCTGAATATCTTGCAAAAATCAACGTGAACTGTATTGAAGCAGTAGTGAAGGCTGCGGAGGCGATTTTGAAGTATCTCTCCAAAAATGGTTTCCAGCATATCTTTGAAGACCGGCAGAAACGCTGGGAGAAGTGCATCACATTCAGGGGAGACTATTTTGAGAAGGACCATCAAAATTATGAGGAGGGGTACGTTACCGAAAAAAGATTGTGATCATTCTATATTGCACAGCCTTCGTATTTCCATCAAAAACATTAGTAGAAGTAACTGAAGTAGCCGCCATTGCTAAAGCAACGTTAGCGAGGTCCGTGACTGCTAAGAGTAAAGGCATTACGTCATAGCTGCGCGAATTGTGGGTGGAGGTAAAAACACCTTCCCGTTTCGCGATTAGCCCTGGGCAGCTCTGTTCTAAAACGATCCGGGAGGGAGACCCATAGGATGACGATGTCCGCAAGCATGGACGGAGTCCATTACGGTTCCAGATAAAATATCCAATGACACGGTTAGGCATGCAGATACACCTCTAGCCCCTGGGATGCAATCATATAGTCTTATGTTTTTGCTGTTTTAAGAACCCTTTATTCTAGAGAAGTTAATGAGGCTTAGAGATGCCATTAACAGTAGGTCTAGCAAACCAATGATAAACGTTTCCGAAGTGCACATGCACTAACACACCGAACGCCTTTGTCCGGTACTACAACCCTAAATAGATGTTCGGTGACAGAAAGTGTGGCAGAGAAAATTTTTGATATAAAAGAAATCATTCCAGCATTTACTTCGAAACACGGGATGTGGCCCGACCCGACAGGAATCGAAAAGGGGACCCACCGAATGCGAGCCTCTCACATGTTTCTGAGGAGCCAGGTTTCTTGAAGAAGACGAGTTACCTATTTCTAACCAAATTAAAATATAAAAACCAAACACAAGGTGCATAACTTAGGTAAGTTTACTGGAAGTGTGCCCAGTCGTAAAAGGAAACAAAGTTTTAGACTAGTAGCTCTTAAAGAGAGATAAAAAATTAAAAATCCTTTCGTCCTGACTTAGAGTACTGAATCTTTCTTTAGTAAATACCTTGAGAAAAAGAAATACCAGGATGTTCGCAAACTGCCATATAAGACCTGGCGCCCTCTAATGACCATGGAGTCTAGACAGAGTACGTTAAGGAAGAACACGTTGTACAAATAATTTTGCCAGCTGTACTATAAAATCCAAGGGCAATAATACAACAGCTAATTTGTTTTCATTAAGAGTATGTGTCACCTATTTGCTTATTCGAATCCCTCACCAGCTTTTTCATGTGCTGGTAGGATACCGTTATTCCGGCTGTGGTCCTGAATTGCAAACATATTTGGTTTATTTGCACTGCACCCCTTAACGTTGTGGACAAGCATGATTAGAGCTCGATATTTGCCTGTATTGATTCTTTGTTTAGGATCGCTGGCGTAGCATGAATAAATACAAGTATCATACACACTGAAATAAAACCTACTAATTTTATGGTATGTATAATTTTCAATTTACATTTTAGTAGCTAAAGTATTTTTTTAGTTATGAAAACTTTAATCAAGGCTTTGGCCGACTACTTTTATTTTTATCTAATTGGCGATTATTAATTTTGATGCAAATGAACCATGTTGACAACATACCTCAGGAAGCATATCATTCCTAGAACGATCACGTCAATCCACACATTTTCTTCTTGTGAAATGATACAAAAAGCACGGGATTTCGAAAACAAGATTGGACTCACAAGAACAATGTTTTATTTTGAACTATTAAGACGCAATGTTAATAATAACTTTATTAAGATTAGAATTTATTGTTTTAATTTTGTTACTTTATACTATTATATGACAATAAGCATCCACCTTATAAATGAAAAGAAATGTATAATAGAAGTATTTCTGAAGACTTGTTTGTAAAGAGCGGGTAGAGAAAGTGGTGTGACTTTATTAATGATTGATCTTGATATTCTATAATTTCTAACGTTCGGCTACTCCTCTATCGTAAACTTACCTTACGACGAGCTGATTTTAATTCTTCTAACAGAAAAATATAGCACCATAAATGAATAATTGCTCTAGATATAGTTTCATATCAGACGTTATCAAAGCAAACACTTGAAACAGAGTCGCCTCTGCTGCTAAGTGCATTCAGACCGAAAGATTAGCTACCATACAATATTCTCTCAAATGAATATGAAGTGTGAGAATAAAAGCATACCAGAAAAAAGAAAGAAATCAAACCCTGGTCGTCCATTCTTCATGGGGGATCGAAAATTTACGTATCAGTCGATATTTTTGTTTGTTTGTTTGTGTACGTTCACATGCCAATTACACTGGGAAACAATGAAAATGTTTCGGCCTTAAAAATAGTGAATTTACGTGTATTTCCATCTGCTGAGTTAAAAAATCGTTATAAAAATGATAGATTAGCTCTTGTTTTGAAGATAAAGTGACATTTCATTTTTAGGGTGAAGATTTTAAATTTGGGGGATTTTTTTTTTTTTTTTTTTTTTTTTTTTTGGAGTTGACACACCCGTCAAATAACACCAGAGAGAAATTTTGGAAATTAAGTGATGCAAAAGTTAAGGAAGGCATTTTTGTCGGACCACAAATAAGAGAACTTGTAAAGGATCCTGCATTTGACCACGTTTTGGAAGGGAAAGAGAAGGATTGGGAAGCCGTCAAGGGCGTTGTTCATGGACTTTTAGGCAACAAAAGAGACGACAACTACAAGCATTTGGCCACAGTACTCCTGCAAAAATACCGTTACCTTGGATGCAACATGTCCCTTAAGATTCATTTTCTCCACTCCCACCTAAACTTTTTCCCTCCTAGTTGTGGAGCTGTTAGTGATGAACATGGGGAGAGATTCCATCAGGACATTTCTGTTATCTATGGAACAAAGATACCAGGGCCGTTGGAATGAAGTAATGCTTGCGGATTACTGCTGGCTTTGTATAGGGATTCCGCGGAACTCCATCACAAGAAGCAAGCTAAAAGACGAAGTCAATAGGCCATGACATGATTCTCTTCAGACACGACTATCTGCGAAGTAGTTTTCCAGAAATTTAGAAGTCTTAGCATGTAATTACCAGTTTAAAAAATCAAATGCACTTTCATTGTTGTTAGCTGTATGTAATTAAAATGTATCCTTTTCTCTCAATCTGTTAATATTTAATACTTCCACCTTGTGTATATCATAGAAACTAGAGCTAATAAAATTTTTCATTGTCATATTTGTTTTTCTCAACGCAAAATTAGCAGGAATTGCCTCATGAAGTGCTCGAAACATTCAAAAATTATTTTTCTGTCGCCCAGTGTTATTTGAGTAATTTTAACACAAAATATGGTCCTTTTGTTCAAACTTTAAGTATGAAGAATTTAAATTTAAAAGAAAGAAAACCAATTGTGTATGCAAATAAAGACATACATACGTGTTAGGTATTGTGAACAGAAAAATAAACATACTTGAAGAAGTAGACATTTCAGTGAATGTGGTACCTCAAACAGTTGAACAATGCTTCAAAATAACTTATGCACACATTTCATTAAGATGTGTGAAATATTTTCTCATATCAAAGGATTATCTCTGTATAAATACGAGGGCTGTTCAATACAGAATGATCCAATTTTTTTTGACAACGTACCTTTACTCATCCTCATGATTCTGATGGTCCTTCTCAAAATATGTCTCTCCTGAATGCGATGCACTTGTCCCAACGTTTCTGCCAGTCTTCAAAGACATGCCAGAAACCATTTTTGAAGAGATACTTCAAAATCGCCTCCGCAGCCTTCACCACTGCTTCAGATGATGGATAATGCCTCCTACGAAGGCGTTTCTTCTAGTTAGGGAATAGAAAAAAGTCACATGGAGCTAAATCCCAAGTATAGGGAGGGTGAGGGATGCACTTCACGTAGAGTTTTGCAAGATATTCAGCAACAACATTGGCAATATGCGGCCGCACATTATCGTGGTGCATCGAGCCAGCTTCATGGAAATGTGGTCTTTTGTGCCTGATATGGACTTGCAATGTTTTCAGGACATCCCTGTAGTATTGTTCACTTACTGATGTGTGTGCAGGTACAACATGCTGATAAACCATTCCATGAATATCAAAGAATGAGATGACCATAACTTTCTCAACAGAAGCAACCACTTTTGCTTTTTTTGGGAGTTGATGATGAAGATTTACACACTGAGCTTTGCTGTTTGATCTCAGGATCAAAATGATGTAGTCAAGTTTCATCGGCAGTGATTACGTTTGAAAGCAGCTCCGGATCTTCCTCTAACGTCAACTTAACTGCATGTTACCTCCATCGCAGAGATAGGCGATACTTAACATGACTGAATTTGCCTGGTTCTTACAGGCCGCAACCAGGAGTACCAACAATGAAACTAGTACGGCGTGTTTGTTTCACATTAAGCTAACAGAATATAATAAGATTGAATTTTAGTGCGAAAAATTATGTACGTAAAAAATATATGATCATTCTTTATTGAACAGTCCTCGTACAAGTTCTGTAGTTATGCTGTATATAGGAAGATAGAACACGCTCACACACTCATACGTATATAAACATTTTTAAAATGTTTTTATGTATTTTGTATATAGAGATTCTCAAAAAGTGCAATTCCGGTCAAATCTCGGTATCCAGCTTTTGGGGAGAATAAAATGCGTCCTCTACCTGAATTAAGTAAATAGTGGAGAAAGTAAAAACAACATGAGTGTGCAAGAAAACTGAAGAACAAAAAGTAGGTTAAATGCCAAACTTAGTGTCTACAGTTCAGGACGCCACACAAACTTTCAAGAAAATTTCCCCACTCCAACTACCCTTTACAAGCCATAAAGTTAGTTTTTCTTATTTTATCAAAAGTATCTCTAACAATTTTGATTAAAATGCCATACGTTTAAAATATTTGTGTAACTTGTAAACCTTAAACGATAGATAAAAATATACCGCAAATAACGTGGAAATGTACACCTCTCAATAACTTATTTTTTAAACAACTTGTTTGTGGAATAAGCCATTTCCGACATATTCGTTGTTAATAGTTCTATTTGTTCAACAGCGTTAGTTTTAAGTCTTATCGTAATCCTTACGATTGCGTGTAACAAGTATATGGCGTTCAGTTCTTAAACTTCTGACAGTGGTGGTTCGCAACATGAGTAACGAAATGTGTAATGCAGCTCTTTCTGCAAAAGGTTTAAGATTAAAACTAAGCAAATAGATGTATACCCTTTGCATACTCTCGAAACGTGTATTTTCAAAGTTCACATCGTTTGCACGGCCGGTTTACAATAGTGTCAATATGTATGTGTCACATACGAGTAAATATGTTTTCCTTCAGAATGACAAGGATAAGAACTAATGATCGCACAGTTTTGTAACGGAAGCGGAGCAATTTCCGTATAAACTCTAGTCCAAATTTATGGAGCGGAACATTATCTCGTAACAGCTGACTCAGAAGACAAACACTGAAACCGCAGCCCAAGTAAAACGTTCGTCGATATTCGATCTGCAGAAAGTAACTGCGGGGAAGGGGGGAGGACTGTATCTGATCCCCTGTCAGTCAAATAATGGGATCCAGGTCAACCGTGTTGACACATGCTCTATTGCGTCAACTCCAAAATATGGGCGGGCGCGACAAGGGTTACATGCATATGTAACACACTACACACCACTGTTTATTACTTTTTTTATCAAACATTTGAAGAAGTAAACTTTCAATGTCGAGATTTCATCTGAAAGACATGTAATGAGGTGACATGAGTGCTACTTTTTCTATTGTTATACAACATTTGTAGAAATGGGTTTATTACAGATTTCGTTATAGGTACAATGGGAATAGGGGAATACACTAGGCTTAAACATATCAAGAGCTGGTCGCTACGTAATCACTGCATTCATACTCTTTTCATGGCCAGGGGGGAAAAGACATTTCCTATTTGAGTAAGGTAAAAGTATTTGAAAATTCAAACCAATTACAAGACATTTTGAAAATGTTTCTTTACGAAGAAACATAATAAATTGTGTGCTTTAATGAGATCTACATTATATATAATTTATTGCTGACAACATTGGTATGCATAACAACATCAAATACAAAGTAAAAACAATATTATATATTTAAGTTATAAAATACTTCCACCTTATACAGAAGGTCGGTCGTCAAATATGTCTTGATTGCCGACCTAAAACAGTTTAATAAAGAGTTTGTGAAGTGAAATACAGTTATAATCCCGCTGCTGGAACAGTTGCCATGGATTTATATTTGGTAATAGATACCTCTCAGATAACGCACTGATTACTCCACGTGGAGTGAACATCTGACATTTGTGATTCCTGCGAATTGCATTTTATAATACAGGTAGACATAATAAGCTCGGACGTTTATCTAGTTATTCACTAAAATAAATTACTGTTGAACTCCGTTTTTAAACAAGACTAAAAACTAAATTATCTGAAATGAAATGTGTAGTGTTTAACGCTCGCTTTTACATACAGCACCGCAGGTGGTGACGCTGGTGATACATAAAATGAAGATGGAGCACAGGTGGAATAAGATGATGTGGGAAACGGGAAATCCCGGAGAAAACCCGCCCCAGCGCCGGGTTGTCCACCACATCTCACTTTGCGGTCACCTGGGATTGAATTCGGGCCGCCGTGAGAGCCAAGCAGTCTAATCACTCAGCCACGGCGCGGCACACTAAATTATGATTTTTATGAGTATTAGGTACCCAAATTGACAATATCTACAGATTTCAAGCCAAGTGGTTGCTAATATTTGTATCAGATTTGTTCAACAAAATTATAACACAAGCATTTTGTGGTGCTCTTTATCACATAAGTTTCTAGAAAATACTTAAAAAAAAAAAAAAAGGAAACTCGAGTGATGTGTGAACTCTCGCATATTTTAAAATCTTGATCATACTTCTGTACAATAAAAGATTAAATATAAGAAGACAAGAATAATTACCAGAAGAGAAACTTTTAAAGTTAACTGTTCTATTTACGTACATCTGTGCACTCCCATTTTAATGGCTAGAAGAGGAAACCTGCATTTGTTTCCTAATTTTTAAAATGTGCCAAAAATGTTTAAAGAGTTTTCTTAAATAGTGTAATAAAGCAGCGCTTTTTCTAAACATTCGGTAAAATGAAATAAAAACCAACATTACATATTCGTAACTAAACTGTTCATACCCTAGGTATGAAAACGAACGGACAGTTGACATAATAACTGATTCTCTACGAGGTCTGTTCAGCCGTGTTGCGAAATCTGAAGTACACGATTTGCATAAAACATAAATGCTAAATTATGGTGAAAGGCCCCTGAAGAAGAAGGTCTGTCGCCGAGGCTAATTATTACTGGTGGCAAAGGATTGGCATCTAATGATCTGGTTGGCTACCTACTCTAATCATCGATCCTCTTGACTGAACAATAGGTCATACAGACGAATAGCCATTATACCTTCCTGAGTCCTGAGAACATTTTTTCAACTTTTTCGGTTGGAAATATTTTTAATGTGTTGAAAGTGGGATTGTAGCTATTGAATAAATAGGAAAAAAATTCTAAATAAGTTTTTGAAAAATAAATGGGGTGAAATTTAGGACATGGGTTCTCAGTAAGTACACTCCCTGAAAATTTGTTATTAACAAACTTTTTTTTACACATGAAAGTGTGTAATATGATTTCTTTTCGATGTTAGGCATAGAAACAGCTTATATTTTGTGCATTCAACATTGGTGTTGCTTCTGTAGCTTTGAAATCGACATCTTTGTACGCATTATGCTGCCATTAGGCATGTGGTCTGCTTTATTAGTCCGTTTTTTCATCAATTTCAGGATCGACTGCAGGTACTCCCAAGCTTAGCATCGATGTGTTGCCACCGACTTCAAATGCATCATTATTATCATAAAATCATCATCAGCATTATCATCATCGCTGTCATCATCATCAGAACTAAAGTTTGTCATCCAATATAGCTTTGATTTCATCCCAGTCCCTCCCTGAAATAGTAATAAAAAAACTTAATTTTATACTAACCAGTTAGCAATGCCAGATAAAGGTTGATTTGTAGTCAGTGGAACCTGAGGTGCTAAAATTGACACCATCCTTTTCCCGCCTCACTAATATATTACCTCAAAATATTACCAAATTTTAACCAACCACATTAAAAAGGGCATACTTTTATAGCAATAACTATAGTGATTTAATTAGCTGAGACCTTATTTAACAAATATAAAAATTACTTACCTGTGTGATAAATACATTGATGCTGTTTTCCGCGTTTCGCCATCCTTGTTATGTAATTCCAGCAGCTAAGATTTTTGAATAGATAGAAAACATCTAGATTCCTGCAAGAAGCTGACCTCTAAGAGAGCTTATATAGACTTAATTAACTTCTCGCCAATTATCCGGGAATTTCAAAATGTTGGTGTTAAATTTAACCCCAAAGGACTTAGGAGGACCACTTTTCTGCTCTGCAAAATTCCTTTCGACAAGTTTCAGGATCTACCCATTCGAGAACTTTCGCTTTTAATTCTGGATCTATTTAAAGGGTGCTGTGTGAGTTATGATTCGATTAGTCATTGTTTATCTGAGCGTTCTGAATGTCAAAACTTAACATTGTAAGTGCAACGTTAGCGCTAAGCTAACCGCTAAAGACAAAAGTATGATTACCAGCAAATGGTGTAATCATTTGTGACATTTTCGAAAAAATTAGATTAGTTGCTGATAAATACTTGTCTTAATCATTCTCTGAGTGAATTAAATGCACAATTGAACATCATTTCATTCTTCTATCGTCCGATATGACCGTTCAGTTAGGGGATGCCCCACCTCACAAGAATAATAGAAAATACACCATGCTTTGTTATTTACAGATTATCTGCTGCAAGGAAGCTAAAGCTAATCCGTGCAAATGTGCAATGTAAACTGTTTACGCGTCACGTGTTGAACAAACTTCTGTGCTGTGTTTTTTAAGCAGATGTCGTGAAACTACGTCAGGATTCATAATTGGAAGAAGAAATACAAAACTTCCTGACAGTCTCTATCTACAGTGTATTTTGCAAACACAAACTGTTGAATTCTGCAAAAGACAGCGTGACCAGGTTAATCAATTCTCTTTGTGGTGCACTCCAGGCGTGGGCGGGAGGGTACACAGTAGAACAATGAATAAATTGCAAATGAAATCACGCTTGAAATCCGTTTTCTGTTGCTCACTGAGCGCTGATAAAGATTGGGGGGGGGGGGGACAAAACCTCAAAATGTAATTTGAAAACCAAGCCGGTGCACTAGCTAAATAGGCCGTGAAGTGGTGCGTTTATTATGTGTGTTGTTTTTAAGCCATGGGAAACGATAAAGTACTTGCAGCATCTGGTTTATTTTAATTGTTCGTTCAGAAAAGTATAGGATCTCTCTTCCACTCAATTAATTACAAACACGTAATATACAAGTGCAGAGTTCTTGCAATAAAGCTAAGGTAGATTTATGTATAGAAGGAAGGAATGCCTGGTGAATAAATGGGGCAATACTGTACCTTATTATGGAAATAGCGTATACATATAATATTAGATAAAAAGAAAAACTAGTCCAAAAGTAATTTTACTGTAGCTCAAAATGCCATTTTTACAACATTTTAGTAAGCATAAACTGTAGTATTTTTATAAATTAATACATAAGCGATTGATGTCATGTGCCGTATTATTTAGTAGACAAGACCTGTTTTTTTTTTTTTTTAATATGTAACGCCTTTTTCCGGTTAGATCATATCGCACCATAAATAAAATGGGTGAGATGATGCTAAATGAGTCCAGAGTCCATAGAGCTTAGTTACCTTACATTCGTCTTTCAGGATAATGTAAAACTCTGGAAAACGGAAAAAGCACCTTAACCAGATCACTCACCCTGACCGAAATTCGAACTCGGGACGTCTTGAACGTGGGGCAGACACGCTACCACCTGTGCTACGGAGACAGACATCTCATTTCTTGAATATTGTGTCCACAAAAAAACATTTCTTTCTGTGACATTATACTCGTGTGTGTGTGTGGGGGGGGGGGGAGGTTAACGACGCTGTGAAAAGCCAGGATCATATCGGCACCGCCGGTGTACCGGAATTTCCTCATGCAGGAGTTCTGTTACATGCCAGGAAATCTATCGAATGTCGCTTCAAGCACACTTAAAACTATTGGTTTGGGCAAGTTTGAACCGAAGACCTTGGAATCACTAGACCAGTGCCTAACCATCTGATTCACTCTTTCCGACTATTTCTGGACGATATGATGTATAAATCGTCGAACGATTTATATAAATTTCAAGTGGAATAGTATTAACCATCTTGTGAATGTTTTAAGTTCTCTAAGAGTTTGTGAACGATTCTAATAAATCTTCTTCAAATAGTCAGAGAAGATAGTCGAGCTGATACATTTGGAGATCTTGGGAGCCCTGCGTTTACATCTGGCGATTCTACTCGTAGCTGTGTGTGTGTTAGGACTCCCATCTTTTTTATACCTTAAAGATAATAAGCAAACATCGGATCCCATGCACCTTTAAAGGGATGTGAAGTTCAGTATATAACTGCTGACGTCAGTCCCGGGGACAACACGCAGGGATAGTCCGGTTCGCAACGCGTATCTTTAATATCATTACAACTACTGATCGCCAAGCAGGTAGATCTGTCTACCAGGGAGTGCAAGGTGTTGGACATATTGTATTAATAGCATTACTTTCACAACAGTTATTGGTTAATCTCCATTGTACAAATCAAAGGTTTTGGGTATTATCAACAGCCTTTAAACAGCTTGAAGAATGTAATTTCCAGCTGTCTAAAAGCACTCGAAGAGGTGTCTACAAGAATTAATATACAGAATGCACCACCTACCAAACGAGCACAAAAAAAAATTGTCCAATATTCTACAAAAATATACTGGATTTTCAGTGCTGCGTAATATAAGAAACTAAATCTCGAACAAACACATGAAAATGATTTGTACTATTCATATGCACCATTAACGTCATCTGACGTTGAAGGAACTTTCTCCCAATATGTTTATATTGTTTCAGCGATAGGTGCAGAAAATTCATTCGACAATTTGCGAAAGTACATGGTTGTTCACTGTAATTCCCGCAACGAAAGCAATGAGAAGGAAGGCATATTGTAACATAGATTACATTTTGTATCCATACCAAACTGTACACACACCGCGCATCGGTATACTTGTTGACATCGGACGTTTGTTGATGTCTCGCTTGGCCTTGTATAGTACCTGTGTGCGTTCATTGGTTGCTAAGTTATATGCGATAATAAGCAATATTGCAATATGCTTTAGATAGGTATTAAAAAATAAGGCATTACATAAAATACATTGTACGCTGTTGTAAATCTGATGAGATATAACAGAAAAGGTGTCAAGCTATTTTAATAAGCAAACAATCTTCTAAGTGACTTCACCGATAGGAGGTACAGAGGCCGACAGAAGTATTGAAATAATGTAACATGTAACATTGCACGTACTATAAATACTGCAATATTTATTTGGTAGCGTTGAATTGCTAAACATGTAAACATTAGCATTTTGTGTCTCGGAAACAATATTTAAAATATCACTTTGCATGTATTTATTGCACGGATCTGTACTGTATTTATTCTGTTATCCCTCTAATTGGAGGACATAAGTATTCGAACGTACCCAATCGAACAGAGAGAAAGGTGGTTAGACGTACCCTACACGCCCCTACCACATAGCAGTTGTGTTTATGCTATGCCTCGAGACAGTGTGCTCAAAGTTATTCAGCCGATTGTGAACTCACAGGTAATATGGGACGTAAGGGAAAGGAGACAACGGTGGCAGAGAGGAATATCGTGATAAATATGTACAAACAAAAAAAAAAAATCTCTCTCTGAACTTGCCAAAACCATTAACAGAAGCAAAACTACTGTTCCGCAGAATTCAACGTTTCAGACAGACAAATATTGTTGTAAATAAACCTAGAAATGGCGTTCTTTGTATACTCACCACTAGAGTCAGGAGGCAAATAATAAAAATGGGGAAGCAGAATCCGAGAGTCACTGCATCTGAGATTAGAGGATGCCTTGAGCAATATTCTGGCACTGTGGTTCATACCAGAACAGTTGAACAGATTTTAAATTACACTGGGTACAATGCCCGCGTTCCTAGGAAGAAACCATATGTTAATAAGGTGAATAAGAAAAGGCGTATAGAATTTGCTAAAGAGTATGTGGTGAAACCAACAGAATTCTGGGATAAATTTCTCTGGTCGGACGAGAGCAAATTCTGCTTATACAAGAGTGATGGACGTCTCAAAGTGTGGAGGCTGCCAAATACCGAATGGGAACCTAAGAACATGGTAGCTACAGTGAAACATGGTGGCAGTAGTGTGATGGTATGGGGCTGTTTAGCTTCATCTGGCTTTGGAGAACTAGTGTTCATAGATGGGATCATGGACAAATTTGAATACAAGAGGATTCTTGAAAACAATCATAATGAGTGCAGAGAAGCTGGGATTAGGGCATAATTATTACTTCCAGTAGGACAATGATCCAAAGTATACTGCTGAAATTGTAAGGCAACACTTTGAAGACACCGCCCCAATCTCCAGATTTAAATCCTATAGAGAACATCTGGAAGGAACTTGGAGTGTGTGAGAAGGCATCACATCGGAAGCAAGGACCATCTGAAAGAACTTCTTCAAATATAGTGGAGAAATATGGACTCTGCAGTCACTAAACAACACATGCAGACAATGCCCAAACGATTATCAGCAGTAATTCAAAGAAAGGGGATGATAACTAAATACTAGCTGTTTTCTGTTCGAATACTTATGTCCAGATGTAAAGAAACCGTTTTATTTCTCCTTGTAGTGCAAGTTTGTTTCAGTTGCTATTTATGAGTTTATATTTTTAATGGAAGGCTCAAATTTATTTCGTACCAGTTGTATTTACTTATGTTACTTATGTTTACTCTGCGTAGCTTTAAAATAATATAAGTAATAAATATGTTTACGTTCGAATACTTGTGTCGGCCTCTGTAGATCTAAAATGGTAAAACGTTTGGAAAAATACAAGTCTTATGGGAACACCGTCGCTGCGTGTATTTTGTTTTTCTATAAATTTATGGTATGCTAGCTGCACAATACACAAACAATATAATCTCTACCATTACTTTCGCAACTGTTATTAATTAATAACTGCTACAAGCAAGTATTACGTTACACCGTGGTCCCCTGTTTACCAACCCTGGCCAACATAAATCTTTCCAAAAACCACGCATTAATTGTCCCGTTGAGTTATTCTAGACCAGGCGCTTTACTAATTATTTAATTGCGTAGAATTTGAAAATTTCACGAGAGTATCTAACAGCGTTAGCCATTAAATTTAGTGATGGCACATTAAAACGCCGTTCCGCTCTAAAGCAACATGCGCCATGCATAAAGCAAAACACGGGCTTTCAGCGCCCTACATCACTATCTGATAATAAACGAACACAGCGGAGGGACAAACAAGAGAGGCACACAATGGAAACAGAAAGAATAAAACAGCTGAGCGTGAAAATAACGTATGCATGAACTGACAGCGTCATCGTACTGTGAAGATTATTTCCGAGTTTCAGGCGTCGAGTGTGATGTGCTCGTGTGTGGAGCAGTGAAAGGTAGTGCAGCTTTTTGTCAGGTGACAAGCTAACGGCGATATGTGTGTGGAGTTTGTATTTGTATCAAGCTTACTAGAAATGTATATGGAAAAGATCTGTGTCACGAAAAGTTAAATCTTATTACAGATCAACTTTCACTTCACTTAATATTGGGTGTCTCAAATGAATCTCCGCACTTAGATGAATGTGCTATCACGCTCGCTCACGCCAGTTAGGTAGGCAGGTTGGCAATAAGCACAGCAACACTTTATTAACTTCACCTCACAAAAGCACTCTTCTCACGTGGTAATCAAGCGCTAGGAGGAAGGAACTACGGTCTCTACATGCTCGAAGGTCAGTACTCCTCCGTATTTTCGCTACCAACTTAACCATACCCATATGCGTCCGAGTAAACTGCGGAGACTCATTTGAGACACCCGTTGGTAATTCAACTGAAAAATTCTATACCAAGATATGCACGTTTTGTGCTCCCCTAAATTCAAGTGTGCGTGGTGTACTTGTGAATAGCATAACCCAAAAACGAAAATACGGTCACACACCAAACTAGGCATGCAAGTTCAGCATCTTCCAAGGGTGTAACACTGAGATTTTCAAGAAAATCCATTCACTCCAGAGTATGGGTACATTAAAAATGTCGTCCTTTCTGGTTCTAGGGGTAACATGCTAGTTTCCAAGATCGTGGGGTCAACACGGCGGTGAGCGATGGATTATTTTAGGCCTACAATCTTTACCTTGGCTTTCTAAGGTAGGGAAGTAAAACCGGTGCTCCATTTTAGTAGATTTAGGACACGTATAAGAACCTCAAGCTCGACAAAGAGGTCTCTGAGCAAAATTAATCCGTCTTTCACTCTAGGATAGGATATAGTGTACGGAGAGGATTCGGCACTGCGGCCAGGCTTGATCTATTGTACCAATGTCCCAAGTGAGGCATCCCCGGGAGGAAGGATAAGCCGATAGGAGACAGGGTGGCCGACCCAAGCAGTCACGGCAATGCAGAGGACAGGGGCCCTACCTTTTACCAGTTTGAGACTCCTCGGCTGTTTTTTGTAATTTACGTCCTCCAACGTTGTCATATCGGATAGTGAATGAATTGGATGAAATGATGCTCAAATGAGTCCAGGGTCCATGGAGCTTAGAGTTACTTGACATTCGTCTTGAAGGATAAGGGAAAACCCCGGATAAAACCTTATCCACGTAACTCACATTGACCTAGACTCCAACTCGGGCCCTCTTGAACGTGAGGCACACACGCTACCATCTACGCTACCGAGGCGGGCACCCCGGCTTTCCAGTACAACTGGCATCCCACCCACAAGCGACCAAAGCAGGCCGGCGCGGAAATCCTCCACGGCCCTGAAACGACGCACTAAGCCAGTTCGGATATCGTAGTGCTAGAGGACGAAATTTTACGAAGAGCATATCATCCTGCCATACATCGCCGAAAAAACCCGCCGAAACTACTACGCTTAAAGAGACCAACAGATGGGAGATGATATGAAATGATAATGGAGATGAAATGGAGAGACAGGAAATTCGTGAATGTAATTAACGTACCCAGCATTCGCCTGGCGACCCAGCGAAAACCCCGAAAAAACTCATGGGATAGGTAGGACGCCAGGGGACTCGAACCCGGACCTTTCGAATGCGGGCCATAGATGAAACCGCCTGTGCCGTCCTGCTCGGTGTTCTAGTTTGAATGGCCTTTAACAATAACATTCACCAAACGATAAACATACGTTTCAGTCGTACGTTGCTCCAACGCTTTAAACCGTCGGGAGATGCGCTTGGCTGCGTCACATATACGGACATTATAAACTGTCTGCTGGCAGTCGGACAACATTAGAATTGCAAATGTGTCGGTGTCGGTGTTTGTCAGGCACTGAACTCCAATTCATTAGAGTCTCTGTCCGTCCGCAATGCATAACCAATTGTAACCCACGTTTAACATTTAAAGGGCTCTTCGTTAAAAACGTCAAAGGGATCCTATTTTACTGCCCATATTCGTCATGTTGGTATTTTCCAAAGTAATATACTTGTTTTTGTTAAGCTGTGCGTGTTTTGTTTTCCCCGTCCGTTGTCCCTTGTTTACTTTGTAGAAGCTTTAATTTTATTCCCTTCTCTCGTTATTTTACACCAGTTTCATTTCCTAGCTGTCCATAGCATTTTTATTTTAATCTGATTTTGATCGACAGCCCGTAAATTTAATTTTCCCGTTGCCCCTCGCATGTCGGCGTCATAAGGCTAGGTACTCAAAAAGTTCCCTCACATTAATTAATTTCTCTGGGAGCTTTTATGTTGCATTTCGTTGCAAAAAAATTCAGCAGAGAGATTTCACTAGAAGCACACGCTCTGAGTTTCCCTTTTTCTGCTCCAGTGTATAATATCTGGTCTTCGAAGAATCTGCTACCAGCTGTTTATGTTGTGAATTTGGACTGTTTCTCAGAATATATATGATATATTTAATTAGTCTAATAAATGCATTATTTAAAACTAGCTGTCGATTGAAGAATCTTCACAGGAGCAACTGAAAAATTATAACAATCGTAATCTCCCTATCGCCCAATGTGTATAACTCTATCGCGGTCTTTTGGCACGATGGACTACCCATAATCGATCACAATATAACTCATCTTTAAAACAAGTAAAACATTAAGTTCGGTTATGCTGTTCACAGATAAACAGCGGGCACACTCGTTTTTTTCCCTTCAAAAATGCTTTTTTTTTTTTTTTTTTTCAATTCAGGAAACTAAAAAGTGCGTTAGGGATGGAATATCGATATGGAATTTTTAGCGCATGCAGCTCTCCCTCTACATCATGAAACCACGTAGCAGAGAAAGTAAAAAACGGTTTAATCACATTACTTACACATCCTCTTTAAACTATCTATATATCCGGGAAACCCAAAACCCTTCACACCGTAATATCAAACTAATTTTGAAATATACGTTTTATAGCTGCTTTGCCTATACAGCTTTCAAGGTTCAGGTTATACTGCCTTATTTTCATTCCTAACCCGGGGTTACAGTTTCCTCATTCAAGTTGGTACGTAAAAGCGAAAGAAATTGCAGTTCTTTAACGGCGCAGCTCTAATGAAAAGCTATAAAACACGTTTTCGCAGTGTGTTATTGTGAAGATTTTATTGCCTCTAGCAGCTAACATAATAGCTTTCAGGAAGGCAAATTTCTAATGTGTATGAAAAGCAGCTGTCTGTTATCTTGCGGAGCGTGACGCGCGTTTCGCAATTCCTGGTGCACCTAGCTCGCAGTCGGCAATAAACTTGTAGGTTTTACAACCTCCTCGTGTCAGAAATGCGCACAAATGTATATACTATTTTGAAGTATTGTTTGTATTTCAAGTAATAACAAACGCCAACCAGCGGATTTGAGCCCGCCTCGTAGTGTGATGGTAGCGTGTCTGCCTCATATTCAAGAGGTTCGGAGATCGAATCTCGGTTAGGGCGTTATGTGGATAATATTTTTCCGGGGTTTTCTTTTATCCTGAAAAATGCAAGTAGGTTATCTGTAAGCTCTATGGACCCTTGCCTCATTTGAGCATTATTTCATTCATCGTTCAATATAAGTTAACGTTGGAGGCCGTAAATTAACACACGAATAATTCTGTTTTCACCATTCATTCTGACAGGCATGCACCTATAAAAATAATTGCATAAAGTAGTAAAAGATTAAAAGTGATTTAAGCACCTGCCTGCTGTGCTAGGGGTCCCGGGTTTGATTCTCGGCTGTGAGGGTGGGGATTTTTCTCCTACCAAGATAATTCCCCATCTTCCCCAGAGTCTGGAAGTATGAATGTGAGTGCGAATGTGTGCGTGATCTAATGATTAAAACCCAATTTAGATATGTTCCAAAGGAGAATGGCCTCCGATATGACCATTGTAGTCAATGGAACAAACAAAAAAAAAAAAAAAAAAAAAAAAAGGAAAAAAACTGATATACAGAGCTGTACTTGAATACAGACACACCGTAGATATATAAAAACAATTTTATTTGAAAATGCCGAGGCATAGAAAATATTTTTTTTAATTGACATCCTTTAACACGTAGACAGCGACAGCGCTAAAACACGAAGATACGCCGTTAATGGAGCGCAGCAACTGCACTAGGTTCTTAGGAGTTGCAACCCTAATGAGCTTCTCAATGTTATTTGCTACTTCCAGCACAGCAGGAAGCCTTTCCCTCAAGGAATTCACAGGCTTTTAATTTCAACATTTCAACCGCGTAGGTCATATCTGGCGAGAATGAAACTGAAGAAATGATGCTCAAGTAAGCCGAGGGTCCATAGAACAGCCTCTCCATCATCCAGGAGTAACTTGCCAGCCTCTACTTCCTGAGATCCCTGGTTCAAATCCGGCGAAGGAAGATCGATGTTTTTGGGCGTAAATATCCTTGCATGACTTCCCTCGGAGCGGAAGTAAAGCCTGTGGCCCACTATCGTCGATCTACGTCACATAAAAGAACCTCAAGTCAGATAAAGAGGCCTCTGAGCAAAATTAAGATATCTTTCACGCTCAATATCGAATGAATCTCGGAGAACCACAGCGTTAAAGGGCCAATAAAAATGTACTTTCCCTTTTCTCTATCCCGGAATACACTTTAAACGAAAACTTTCTCAAAACTTCTGATTTTCTCTAAATGGCTAACTAGTTTGATTAAAATAGCGTTTGCCTAAGGTATTTTCATTATAAAGGAAATGTATATCCTGAATTTTCTGGGAATCATTTCTGAATTTTCCTTCATTCTGAACTTCTTGCATAAGTAGAAACCGTAACAAACATACAAATAAATAAAAGATATTTCAACAAGAGTATCCTATATTTTAACTTAAACAAAACACGTTCTATAAGTGATAGATGTTCATTTTTTTTATTGTGGAATATAATTAATGTCATTACTTGTGGAAGAGAACATCACTTAAGTAATGTCATTACTTGTGGAAGAGAACATCACTTAAGTGACCACGGCGAATTCCTTAGGTTGCGCATAAACTGTTAGCCGAATTTACAATGACAAAAGAACCTAAATTAGGTCAAACTTAACAAATAACACGCGCGATGTCATTCATAAGATCATTTACTATTTCTAGCTTGTGGGCATAAACTCCAGATTTAACATAACCAAAGTAATCCAACGGCGTTAAATCACATGATCTCGGGGGCCAGTTAACATCACCACCATGGGAAACGATGAAACCTCTGAACTTCTCCTTCAAAAGATTCCTTGGTTCGAGAGTAGTATGACATGAGACACCATCTTGCTGGAACCATATTTTTCTGAGCTCCGTATCATCCAGTTGAGGTAAAAATAGTCCCTTATAAGAGCCTAGAGTCTTTCTCCATTGACAGAGCTTATCCATCTTCGTATTGGATAATACATTTTCACAGTTTCTACGCGTAGCTTAATGCTGCAACGTTCCATGGCTGTTTGTCAATAACAGCTGTAACCACATAAAAAAAATGACTGTTGTAACTGAATAACAATGTCAGCTATCACTTTAGAACACTCTTGTTGAAGGACCCTCAATATATATCTTAGCTATGGACGAATTCTCTGGGGAACTCATACATCTGCACTTAAATTTTTTATTACAAAAGAAAGCAGTTAGAATTGTATGTAATGTACCAATCAGGTCTCATACAAGACCACTGTTCATCAAACTTGGTATATTGACTTTGTCGTCAATGTTTATCTTGAGTTGTTTACTTTATATGAAGAAAAACATTAAAAATATATACGCATTGTTCTTCAGTATATAGTATCCCACTAGCAAGTATTCAAATATTTACTTCAATAAAAATATAGTGTTACTCAAAACAGCTTTGAATAGTTATCATTTAAATTTTTGTATAGTCTCGTTGTTCGAACGGTTACCATGGATTTAACTTTGTTAATAAATACCTATGAGATAATACACTGATTACTCTTGTAAGAGTGAGGGGTACTGTCGCGCCCCTCGTTCGTGTGCTAAGTACCAATGAACGTATCACGCCAGGCAGTTATATATGGAAACGTTTAAATCGTAATATTTCCTTTATTGTTACAATCAAATCCTATCAGCCACATTTAGCATTTCTAAATAACTGCGTTTTGCTGAAAATACACGAAAGAACTATCTTCCGAGCTATAAACACTGTCAGCAAAGTTAACAATGCTGTAACTAATTCGCAGCGGCATCGGAATGTGCATCTTGTGCGAGCTTCACCTAATCCTCATTGTTTTTTTTTTTTTTTTTTTTTTTTTTTTTGGTAACTTCCTCACATGATACGAAATGCACATTACCAAACTTCTGTATAGCTCAAAGGATTTTTCCACAAATTTCTTACAGATACAAACAACTTATTTATAAAGTTTCTCTATGTATTCATGGATCCACCCACTGTGTATCGTCTGTTTTAATCGCCTTCTAGAAACTTTTGCAGAATTCAGTAACCAAATCGAAGATTTGTTGATCTTCCTGTAACTCATTTGGTTCTCAGGGCAAACGAGTGCATGTTCTCCGATCTTTCACCTCATGAAGAAAGCAAATGCAAGAGCGGTATTTATGTCCTCTTTTCAAGATTTCTAAACCTCAAATTCTTCCTTGTGGGTTGTCAACCTCTGATATATTGCCCCCCCCCCCCCTTTGTTACAGTGACAAACCAGTTATTTACACGCAGTACTTGATCTACTTCCAGTACACTGCAGGTTTAAAGTGACATTTGCCTACAAATATATTCGATTAAGTTCTAGTTTTACACAAATACCTTCACATTTAGATCGCAAACTTAGATATATGGTAATAGCAGTTATAAAATTATATGTACACACGTAAGTTTTGTAAGACAGAATTTTGCAATAATTCCATCTAGAACAACTTTAAACATTCCTCTTAGACCCCATACCTATGTATACTTGATGATTAATTGTTAGTTTTTAGAACCTATGAAAATTTAGGACATAATCTCCGACATGTTTACTACCGGACGGGTGCAAAAGGTAACATTTCCCAAATTCCGAGCAGATTGCACTTATTATCTCCAGCTGTTTGAAAACAAATGCATGAAAAAGTGCTCCTAAATAAGCAAAATATACTACCAACGACTGACAAACGACAAACATACCAAATCACACAAAGTATAGGCTAATTTGCAATCAACGGTTACACTAAAGCACGCGAACGAAGCAAGAGTGCATTCCTTAACGAGCTATGACTCATTATGTAAGCTTATATTTCTGATTAAAGTAATTTTGTTTCGTGTAATCACTATCAGTACTTCTCTCAGCACTATTTCAATTTTAACACACCTTTCCTCGAGCCATCCTGTAGCAAAAACTGCCCTATTTCATATACTCGTGTATGAACATTTTATTTGTATATAAAGGTGCCAAGTAAGTTTCAGTATGCTTTGAGTCTGAACAAATTCTGTTTATTCTCTTGGCAGTTATGTGCATTCATTATATTACCTAAGGACAGGAGTTAGAAATTTGAAAGCTATTAGATATGATAAGGATACAGGAAAATGCCCAATGTGTGGAGAAGAGGATAGATTGGCATACTATACCTTATTGCAAACAAAGATATGGAGAGAACAAATTTGACATCAAAAGTGGGATAGTTTTAGGGATGGGGGGGGGGGGCAGGTATTAATAATAAAGAGAATGTTATTGGTAAAAGGAGAAAAGAATGTAAGAAATATAGTTGAATATCTGGGGAAAGTTAGAGCCAAAATGTTAAGATTGATGAAGAATAACTAACAATTAAGGGCTGGAAAACTAGAACGAGGGATACAAGGGAGAGGAGGGCCATCAATACACGGAAAACCAGGGGTTATGTGTACTGAGACCGAGATTTGGGGCAAGCAGGTAGGAAGGGTATGTTAGATGTAAATAGTCATTTTGTTATTGTGTGAAAGAAATGTTACAAATGCCAATGTATCAATGAAATTGTATGTAGAAGAAATGTGAGAAATAAATACAAATACAAAAAATATATTACCTAGACGAGCAATTGCTTCTTCTCAATGTAGCCAAACTGTGTTATTCATTAAATAATTATTTATTTATGGAGGTTCTTTAACTGCTGTGGTCTCAGCGTCCCATTCTATAATGGGCATGAAAAAAGCCTCTTTATCAAGCTTGTGCTTCTCTTACGTGCCATACATTTACGACGCGGACCACCAGCTTTATTTCCCTTCTGAAGGAAACTATCAAAGAACTTAAATGCCAGAAAGGAATCCAACACCCTCCACCGGGTTTGAATCCGCCACTTTGGGAACCATTGCCATGTGTTTCAATTATGGATCTATAGAATCCCCGTTTGCAATACACAGGGTCAACATTTGCAATTTAAATATATGAAAATATGAGGCAAAAAAGCGGAGATGTTGGGACGTGAGCCTCAGGCTGTTCTGCACTGCCCTCCAGGTCGGGCTGTGGTTTGGCCGTCTGACATATGGCTGGCTGGGGTGGCAGGGGGAGGGGGAGGGGGAGAGAAATGAACTGTTATCAGCTTACCGAACTATTTGAAACTATTACTCTTGTGGCACGAATGTAAATCTCCAGAGCTTCTTGTCCATTCTGAAACTTAAAGACGCCGAAAGTTTGACCAACCGAGCGTGTACTGCTACAGTTTCTTAGCCAGCGAACAATAAATAGTTTCCTAAGCTAGGAGACGAGTGTCTCGAGTTCGACACGTTAGCCAGGGACCGGAAGGTAGAAGTAATACGTAGTGGCTACAGTAAGAGCGGACTAAGTCACAATTTTCTAAGCTCGGGATTCAGTAGAGCAGGGAATGCAGAAGTTTTAAGGCGAGACGTTCTTAGATATTTGAGCATCATTAGATAGGAGCATATCCCTCTTAGTTTCTCTAATATGATCACGCATGGCATTATAAAGTC
Source organism: Mantis religiosa (assembly GCA_030765055.1). Taxonomy (NCBI): domain Eukaryota; kingdom Metazoa; phylum Arthropoda; class Insecta; order Mantodea; family Mantidae; genus Mantis; species Mantis religiosa. Next base: position 86,003,425 of record CM060959.1, read on the forward strand.
AGGAATGCTGTGAGAATATACCATGCCTCCATGCTGAAGACCCAAATAGCATCCATTTCTCTGGAATTTGTCTATAAATCAATACTCTCCCGGAACCAGCTTCAAGCAGATGCGGGTATGCCTGTGAAGCCTCAGGTAAAATGTCAATTATCGGATCCTGTTTCCCTAACTTACAATAGCAAGACTAGCTGATGCCTGTTGGGAAGTTATCCAGAACAGATAATGGACCTTCTGACGTCAATTTGATATTACAGCATTCAGTACATCTCCAGAATTTATTCCGCTTATATTGGTCGCTAGCTGAGATATCCAAACATACATAGCTTATTAAAATGACATCTTGCAAAACTCAGGTGTTCTACTCTTTATATAGACAAAAGAAACAATGTATTCCGTCCAAAAGCAGTATCAGCATTTCATCCACCTTCCAAGATTTTCTCTACCCACTCTTTTCTTACAAAGACTAATTCATCTGCTTTATACTACTGTCTACCCAACACGAGAAAGCAAGCGGAGCCTGAAGCGGGAGAGGTGGTTGAATTGTATATCTGCTCTGTAGTGGATTTGTTTACTACGAAATGGGTGTATGAGAGTGCATATGAGTCACCCATGCTGCTAGATCTAATGCTCATTTCAGTAACTGCAATCATAGGTATTATGCACGTGTGAGTTATCTGATAACACTGTGTATTTCTAGATGAACCTAGCATCCTTATCATATGCGGTCAGCAAAAGTGATTACGTTGCCAATCCTCTGCCTTGCCTTCTTGTGTTAGGTGGACAGTGATTAAGGTAACATTTGCTGAAAGTTGTACCATACATTTAATTGCAGGTTTCGCTTCTGTAGCGCATGTGGTATAGCGTGTCTGTCTCACGTTCAAGGGGTCCCGAGTTTGAATCTCGGTCAAAGTTATTTGGCTAGGTTTTTCTTCTGGGGTTTTCTCTTATCCTGAAACGTGAATGTCTGGTAACTCCAAGCTCTATGAACTATAGGCTCATATGAGCATCATTTTGCCCATTTCATTCATCGTCCGATATGGCTTGATGTTGGAGGACATAAATTAAAAAGGAAATGCAGATTCAAGTGGAAGACTTTAGCTTAAGCGATATTAAAATCCATCCACATGTGATGACTTTGAAATTAGTTCTCTTTGCATGAACAGGAGGCGGAAAAACCGAAAAGCGACTTAGTAGCTTAAAAAAGTATTAAGGATTCGAAAATTCAAATGAATAATAAAGAATATCTCCAAAATGGTTAATGCCCCAAAAATATATTTGACAAAAACTTGCCTACCTTTTACAGTTTACAAGTTATTATTACATTTAAAGGGTAGTTAGAAGCGGGAGGTTTTCTTGAAAATCTTCATGTCATATCTCTAAAAGATAATGAACTGAAACACCTAATTTGATAACTAGACATTTCATTTTTGACTTCTTGTTCACAGACACAGTTACATAGGACCGTTTTCCAGAAATTTCTTTTTTAATTCGGGGAGCCTCAATTTTCATTATCACTGATACCTAATTTTTGAATGGAATGCACTCGTGTCTACTTACAGATAGGAGATTTCCGAATAAAAGTAAAAGAAAAATGAATGAAGAAAGCTAAGGAGGTGAGGAGGGGAGGTAAAATGCACTGTGCAGCGGGTTTAACAAAGGGAAGTAAATATTGCACTGATGGCCAAGGAGCCAAAACTGGCTGTGTGACACAAAATATGGTGCCAAGCATGTAAAATATTAAAGTGGGAATGCTGAATAAAGGTATTGAAATTTGTAAGTTGTAGGATGAAATTGTAAGTTGTAGGTGAAACTGTATAATATATTTAAGTTCAAAATGTTCAAATAATTATAGCTAAGTAGCAGAGGAAATGGGAGCGCTGTAGTCCAGTGGTTAGATTACTCTCACGACGGCTTGAGTTCGATTCCAGGAGACAGCATGTGGGACTTGGTTGATTAAGTATTATCATTCCAACAAATGCTCCATTATCACCCTTCCTTTTAATCATTTCACATGTATTTCATTACATCTTCTTTCTCACACTCACCAAGCCGATCCTTCAGTTTCACGTTCTTCACTCTGTATATTTGTCTGCTTAACAAAGGGAATTTGACCCTAGACACTTACATGTAAGTTCTGGGGGATGTAACTTCTACATACCAGATGGGTAAGCAGTTGAAGCACAGAAAGTGAAAAGGGTTTACCATTTTGGAGAATTGCGGTCACATAAACTGATTTTTAAACAAAGCACTAAAGCTAAAGTCACACCAAAACTCGTCGTCACACGAATCTGGACGAGCACTGATGAATCGCTCTTAGTGAACGCAGCACAGCCATGTATTAAGTTAATTTAGATATTAAATTAAATACAACGCACATTTAAAGCGCATACCTACAAATATTATAACCGCCATCGATATTCATATTTACATTTCACTGAAGCTTTATTTACATTTTGAACGTGTGAACTTTGATGCCCTTTAATTATGGGCCTTTTTTCCCCCCTGTGAACCGCCAGAGGTTCCAGTCAGTGCCACATTTGTCAGCTCATTTTTTGTCTAAACATTTACACCATGGTAAAATTCACATTCAAGTATTGCAAGTGATAGCTGTCACAAGCATGTTACATTTTCCTATCGGATATTTTTTTAGTAGGGCTAAATTGAAAACAGAGAGGCTGTTTCCTCACTATTTTTTCCTTTCAGTAAAAATATTTATGATATACTTTCATAATATTAGGAGAGATTAAAAATGCAAGTTCGTTTAATCCAGTTGGCCCACTAAAGAAACATATTTCATTTGCTGCAAAGTCATTTAAAAACACTTGCAAACATCAGTCTTACTTCACGCCAAAATTAACTAAAGAATATTTTAAACTAAATCATATCACGAAAAGCCAATGAGAACCTATTGAAATGATAGTAACAACTGGACGATGTCAAAACATGCTTCGGTTGACACTCTAAAGGAGAACATTAATCGCTAGAATGTGTTTAAATTATGTTCGAAACTAATTCTTAAAACGATATACAAGAGAATAAAAATATACAAATGATTTTCGGAATGCTAGAATGGACAGAAGAATTCAATATCGCAACCGGTTTTGAAACACAAAACTTCGGATTACCATGTCTAATTGTACTTTTGCAACTTAAGCCCAACTTTGCAAGATCAATCATCATTAATTTACCCTATAGTGCTTAGTTAGGAACTTGCATACTAATATGATCTGTGAGATCCATACGCATTTAAAATACAGAAATTGCTTATTTTGAAATAAAAACATTGAGATTGTGGTGTTTTATGTAACTAAACCGGAGAAACTGTGGAACTGCAAGTTTCACTGGTGTCATTTTACATACAAAAACAGATCTACACTTGGTAACCCTAATTATTCTCTTAACAAAACAGTGTAGTGATGTTTGGTGGCAGCCGAGACTGGTCGCTTAGGAGATTACCATGCTCGAAGCAGTGAAAAAGTGGAGATTGCAAACTTTGATGACATAATGATACTTGTTTTTACTTTCTCTGCTACGTATAGTAAAAAGGGCAAGTATTCTACCAAAATAATACTAACGATATCAAGATTTCAGTCTTAGGAGCATTTGAGCCTAAAATACACATTTTTTAGAAAAGGGTTCCTTGTGTTTGTGAAACGTATGGCCCAAAAACACCAAAAACTTGGTATTTACATGGAGCATCTTTCGAAAATTCTGATATTCTCATTAATGGCCTTTAACAATTTTGATTAGAATACCATGAAGTGAAATGAAAAACCTGCAAACCCCTTGAGGTCAAAGGCCTCCTGCTGTGTAGGGAGTAGCAACTGAAAAGCTCATTAGGGTCGTAATTCCTAAGAGCCTTGTGCAGTTGCTGCGCTCCAGTAACGGTGTACTTTTGTGTCCTTAGCACTGTCACTCTTTACTTCACACACAAACACATTTTAGTTTGTAGCACCTGGGTACCTAATTCTTCCAGTATCCTCCATGTAATGGAGGTAATTAGCTCGTACTCACCACTGTGTCCCTGCTATCCTTTTGAAGCTATCTGCCAATTTCATCTATGGTCTTTCTGCCGTTCGACGTCTTCTTCTGGCGTGCCACATTGTCATTCTTGCGTCCATCGGAGGTGGTGCATTCTGGTGACATGTCCTCCCCATCTCCGTTTCAGCTGTTGCGCCCGTGAAGCCACGTCGATCATGCCTGTCTTTCTCCTGAGTTCCTCGTTTATCATCCTGTCCTTCCTTGTTACGTGCAATATCTTCCGCTCCGTTTTGTGCTGACAGATTTACACTTTTTTGTGCTTTTTTTAAGGACCAAGTTTGACATCCATATAATAACAGGCTTCGACGACTTTTTTCTTTATACCTTGTTCTTGGAATCTATCTTCCAGGATGAACTAGTGACTCCAGCATTTATTCCACGCCTGGTTGATGCGCCCTTTTATTTCTATAGTGGATTTATTTGAGAAGGATCTTGTTTGGTCTAAATAACTATATTCTCTAACATACTCTAAGGCCCCCCCGTTGACACTAATTTGTTCCTCCACGGCGTTTGCCATTATTATTATTATTATTATTATTATTATTATTATTATTATTATTATTATTATTATTATTATTATTATTATTATTACTACTACTGTTACTATTAAATACATAGCTAATCCCGCTTCTGTGCTAACAAGTCCAGTTCCACCAACATTGATTGCAATTCCTTTGCAGAAGTTGCCACCAGCAAAATGTCATCTGTAAACCTTAGATGTGTTAATCGCACAACACCTATCTTTATGCCACATCTGCTTCACCATTTTAATTTTCTGGAGTTCCAGAAGATTACTAAATAGTTTCGGGAATATTTAAAATACGATATGATTAAGAAATTTTCATGACAATGAATTGCACACACTGAAGTTAAAGTGAATGTCCTCAAAAGCACTCTTCATTATGGAGGACTTCTGTATATCTAGTAAACCCTGAGATGGACCGATCTTACTGTACAAAAATATGGTATTGCTATCGATGTTTTAGAGTATGTAATATGTAGATTGTAGGGAAATTGATAAGCTTGTCTGGGGAGACTTTGTAGAAATTATATTAACATAAATGATACTGAGTAGAAAAATTCATGTCAGTGTAACTCATTAAATTTTATTTCAGCTTTTGTTCTTTTATCCATAGAGGCCAACTTATGTGTACTCGGTAACACCTCATTATATTTCTCTGATACAGAAAATTAAAGTACCACCGATTCAAATACTGCTAGAAGGAGATAAGCACCATTTCCCTGCACTGATTTCAAATGCAATCTAAGGGCTACGTTTAGCTGCTTTATAGAACCTTCTTACTTTTTTAAAGCAAGTATACATCTTTCTGAAATTTCCATAGTGAATGATTTCTTGTAGGCCTTTTTACTCAAGCGCTGCAGTGAGGGGAAAGACTACTAAAAAGAAGGCATAATAATCCTATTCACTTCATCGCCGGGGGTTTTCTCCCGTTAAAAAGCCACGTAACATTTAAAAATCCATAAGGGAAGGCTGGAATACGGTGGGATTCATGGCTAGGGGGCACTTTGATACGTAAGTGCGCCGCGAGCTGTTGCTCTTTTGTTCGCTCTTATCGTGGCTCGGCAAGTGTCCTCTAGTAACAAGGTTTGCAAGTTAACTTGGGGGTAATCAAGCTAGGAGACCAATACCCACGGCGATCTAAGCCAGGATTATGCCGTCACACCAACTAATACTCCTCTTCATAAGGGCTGGTCCGTGGCTTTGGAGAGATAACACCGCTCCATCCCTGGATTCACAATGGGCTCTGCTTGCATTGTGACAGAATACCAAAAAGTCGGGTATTCAACATGCCTGCCGTATTTATCCCTGCATGCCGCACATTTACATAGCTAGGACGTTTGTAAAATTTATATTTTGAGAGGTTTAAGTATGGGGATGCGGATAAAGGTATCTACCATGGCTTTCTTTAATCACACTATTTTTAATACCAATCAAATACCTATCTATAATTTTCGGATAAAGCTTTGATATAAATTTACATCCATTGTTTAATACAGCTTGTTTAAAAAATTGCTTCAACTCTAAAAAACCTCATTTTGTAATTTAAGGAGCAAATAGAAATGAGAAAAAAGACAGAAATAATATTGTGATGACTAAATCATATGATTTTCTTGAATAAATTATAAGATCCATTTACGTTCATCGTCCCTCTCTTTTTTGTGTCATTTCTTAATGTTTACTTTTGTACAGCCCCCTTTAACTTTCTATTTATACTGCTCAAGTCAGCCTGGGATCCATCGAGCTTACCCAAATATTTGTCTTTTCAGGATACGGCAAACCTTAGAAAAATCTTATCCGGGTAACACCCTAAATGAGAATCGAAATCACAACCTTCAATGCTAGGCAGAAGAACTGTATCTGCAACACATGGTTTTACTGCTCGTTGAACTGCCAACTTTAATTTTGTATTTCAGTTCCTTTTGGTACTAAACACAAGTTGTTTCGGAACGACACCGAACGAATACAGCCGTTTCGTAGTTTATAACTCAACTAGTCCAAATTTCGCTGTCGCAGCTTCGAAATTCTCTTAGCTATAATTTTATGCAGCATTAAATATTACATTAATTTGTGATCAGGCAGTGCAGGAACCACTGGTGTGCAAAGCTCAAAAGTCGTTATTGGGACACACCGGCCACGAAAACAAAATCATGACTCCTTGCTCTTTATCAAAGACCAGCCTCGCTTTCAGGTAATGGGGCAAATGGCAGTTACTTGTGAAAAAGTCGATAATGTTTCAGACAGTTCAAGATTGCTCATTTTGCTATTATCTTAATTGCATAGGAATTTTAACAAGTTACTGTAAACTCAACAGCTTCCTTTTCAGTTACACATGCATATTTAGTATTATTAAACACAGTGAAATAAACTGCTTGTCTCACTGCACAAGGCATTTAGTTTTGGTTAACTTTATGTACAATTCTTTGATATTGTCCTCTGTTCTTATCATTTAATGTTCCCATACTCAATCCCCCTAACATTAACTTTCCTCTAAAAGTGTTAAAGTCATATGTCCACCAGCTTATTTACCGTTATCGAATGTTATAACGGGATGCTGAAAAACGTTAAACTACCCATAAACAAATAACTAAAGAATACCTTCTTCACTGCGGTTTCATAAGCCAAATAAGTTCTTAAAAGTAGCAAGCTAACGTGGAGTATGTCGAAATGTTTACAAACAGTTACAGTAGGCGGCACGGTGTGTCACCTACATGCGAACTTAGATAGCGCGAGGCACGCGACACCGGTATCGTTTTGATACAGCCTGTGTATGTATGTATGTATATATATATATATACACACACACACACACACACACACACACACACACACACACACACACACACATTACAGGATAAGGAAAGTTTCCGGTTAAAAAGAATTCAGTAGCTCAGCCGAGAATTGAACTGGGATCCCTGAGTCGGGAAGCCAGCTGACAATCCACTATATTCAGTTATTCCCATTAACCCAGGTTTATTTTCACCAATTTATACTTTTAAAATATTTCAGGATAGGTATAAGAAGATCGTTTAATACGTTATTTACAAACTCTTGGGGCAGGAAATTAAAAATGTGTGTATGTATTTGTTTGTTTTTCAAGTAAAGGAACTGCTTAAACAAAAATGTCACATGCCTAGGCTATCTCCTCGACTAATAAAATTGTGCATCTTGAATTTTCTGCGAACTTAAACAAATCCTCATTCTGACTGAATTGTGATTAATTTTGCTCTGCTGGAAAATCTTAAACGAATACCAATTTTGTGGTATCATAAGCCCTACGGAGAAATTTCGGGCATTACATAAAAAAATTTTCATGACCTCTATCACATCATACATTTAATAATAGTTACTGTGATACATCCTGTACAGAGCACATCTTAGGTCTAATCAGGTATTTAGATTAATCTGCAGATAATATTTACTTCCCGCCTCGGTAGCGTAGATGGTAGCGTGTCTGCCTCACGTTCAAGAGGTCCCGAGTTCGAATCTCTGTCAGGGTGAATTACCTGAATACGGTTTTTCCGGGGTTTTCCCTTATCCTGAAAGACAAATGTCGGGAAGCTCTAAGCTCCATGGACTCATTTGAGCACCATTTCACCCATTCCATTTATTGTCCGATATACTAAACCTGGAGGACGTAAATTACTATATATATATAAACAAATTCCTGCATTTTTTTCAGAGAACCTGAAGAGTGTAAAGAAGTATTTGATAAGAAGATGTCAGTAAGTGTTTGAACAGCCAAATGAGTCAGTTCCAATATCTCCTCGCTTGATATAAAAAGTTAGTTACTTTTCTTTTTAAATGTTTATGTATTATGTGTTAAAAATGAGGAAAGACACAGCAAACATCCTCGCCAGCCGGCCGCACGCTACTAAATCTGTCCCAAGGATTGCTCATCCAATAGTTAAAATGATCATTTTGTTAGAGTCAACATGAAAAGTTCAATGCCATGGCCGGGATTTGAACCACGGATCTCCTGGTTTCCACCCAGTCGCTCTAACCCATTGAGCTACCATGGTCAACGTGCCGTCCTGGCATTAAATTCTCCAGTTGACTCATATTACCCCGGTAGACCACAAGGGGCTCTCGCATTCGAGATACACCGTTTTTGTGGCGACTTGCTATCGTAAATACTTGAGTCCCAGGCTTCATCATTTAACCCTTATTATTTTAGTTAATTTATGGAAATTAACTTACGATAGTAAGTCGCCACAAAAATGGTGTATCTCGAATGCGAGAGACCCTGTGGTCTACCGGGGTAATATATGAGTCAACTGGAGAATTTAATGTTAGCTCAATGGGTTAGAGCGACTGGACGGAAACCAGGAGATCCGTGGTTCAAATGCCGGCCATGGCATTGAATTTTTCATGTTGACTATGTATCAAAGACCTTAGCCTATACACGGCTAGTGTGGAGAAATGTTTTATTTCCATCAATTAACTATAATGATCATTTTGTTATTTAGAATTTTTTCCCTTAGTAGGAACTGTCTACAGAGAACATTGAGTTTAGTTTTATCTGCAGTTATTTTAAGATTAAAGCCCAAACACTTTGTGTAACATATATCCTTTTCCACTTATTTTCTGATCCCGCTTATAGGATCTGCTACTCAGCATATAAAACAGTTAATTTAAAATTCTGTATACAAGAACGACTGAAAGATGTGTGCTAATTTCAGACATTAGGAATTTCTCTCTTGTTTAAAGAAATGCACTGTCAGAAGCACATGGCATTATCTGCCGCAGATTATGCCTTGACTGGATGGATGATAGTTAAGCACGCGACATGAGACAAGGTTCCCGCAATGCAGCAAGAATCAGGATGCTGTAGACTGGCACGGCAAGCCTAGACATGCAATTAAACTTTGGCGTTATTGGGAACATTCCTTGCCTGCAAATTAAATGATTTGAACACAATCTGGACTGCGGAAAACTGAACCAATCCTTTGTACTGTGTCGTACGTTTCACAGCTGTTTGATACGTCATTGCTTTTTCTGCATCGCAGGCGCCAATTTCGTTTCGGTTGGAATAATCAAACGTTGGGTCTCCAATGAAATGTTTAATGGCATCCATTTGTTCCACTGTTCATATCATGCTTGTCAAGGAGAGCTATGCAATTTATAACAAATTACGCATGCAATTCTAATACTTCTGAAAAATTACGCATGTAATTTATTGTGATGTCGGTATTTTGTCGAAACTTATACACTGATCGTAACTTCCACTAAAACAGGTTTAAACCTTCTGTCATTCCTTATGTGAGTCGACGAGAATAGTTATAATGCAGACACGTGCAATCAAAGCAAGAAAATTCTGCAAATTTGCTTGCGAGCTATCGAATCTCTCCCATTAGCATAAAAGAGGGAATATTTAACATATTGCACACTTTCAGAGTCTTGATAGCAAACCCAAGTTTCCGTAAACAAATGAAAGAGGAATTTCTTGGACTTCTTTTTAGTTCGTTCTTCAGGGACCATAATGAGTTGCCGTTTTCACTCCCTTCACTTATATATAATTCCTAAATTTACATAAGAAATTTAATGAAAATTAATTTAACACTAGCCGTGTATAGGCTTTTTTTAAGTAAACTGAAAATTCCAATGCCACAGCCGGTATTTAAACCACGGATCTCCTGGTTTCCGTCCAGTCGCTCTTACCCATTGAGCTACCATGGCCAACTTGCCGTCATGACATTAAATTCTTCAACTGACTCATATATTTTCCCGATAAACCACTAGGGGCTCTGGTATTCGAGAACACATTTGTGGAGACTTACTATTGTAAATAATTGAGTCCCAGGCTTCACCATTAAACTCTTATTATTTAAGTTAATTGAGGGAAATTAATTTCTTAACACTAGCCGTGTATAGGCTAAGGTTTTTTTGAATAGAGTTAAACTGAAAAATTCACTGCCACGGCCGGGATTTGAACCACGGATCTCCTGGTTTCCGACCAGCTTAAAATGGGATTAATTACTTGCAATAGAATAGTAAGTCGCCACAAACGGTGTATCTCGAATACGAGAGCCCTTAGTGGTGTACCGGGAAAATATATGAGTCAATTGGAGAATTTAATTGTCATGACGGCACGTTGGCCATGGTAGCTCAATGGTTAAGAGCGACCAAAAAAAATGAAAAAAATGAAAAAAATTATTACTAAATTTACAAGATAAAGCTATCAAATTCACATTAGAAACTGAAATTAATGGATTTCTTCCTTTACTAGATTTGAAAATAATAAGAAATAATAACAAATTAGATTTTGGTATTTATAGGAAATCTACTCATATTGATAGTTACATAGAAATAAAAGTTTTAACCCTTTTTCACATAAATTTGCTGTTTTAATAGTTTTATTTATAGATTAATAATTATACCCCTGAATAAAGAAGAATTTAATAAAGAATATAAACGTATTATTAATACTGCTTTAATTAATGGTTTTAATAAAGATTTTATAAAAATTTAGATTGAAAAATTTAAATATCAAAAAAGTATTAATCATATATCCACTCTTAAAAAATAAAAGATGATTATAAATTTAAAAAATGTACTTACCATCCTTGGATTAATAAACATTTTCAATTTTTTTAAAGAAGTTGGTATAACTTTAGTTTTAATCACTCAAAGTATAAACTTGGAAGAAGCGTAGGGACAGTGAAGCACAAATTAATACAAAAGTGAATCGAGAAGATATTGACACATTGCTTCACTCACACTGTTTATTCACAGGACATGTTTCAAGAGCTCTTGCTCCTATCATCAGCTGATACTCGACTAGTGCAAGTTGTAGTGGTTTCCTCTTTCTCCGTTTTGTCAATAGATGGCGTGATGTACTTGTCAAAGATGTCCGGTGGTGGAGTTTCAAAATTCATGACTCTATGACAATTTTTGTTGATGAATATTAACATCAGAACTAAAGAACATCTAAGAAACATTAAACATGGTGAAACAGAAAAATCAGCAGTGGCTTTTCATTTTTTGAATACTAGACATGACATCAACTTGGAAACATCTCTAATAAAATACGTTAATCACCCCATAGACCTTTCCGTATGGGAAAAAATCATCAACAAAAATTGTCATAGAGTCATGAATTTTGAAACTCCACCACCGGACATCTTTGACAAGTACATCACGCCATCTATTGACAAAACGGAGAAAGAGGAAACCACTACAACTTGCACTAGTCGAGTATCAGCTGATGATAGGAGCAAGAGCTCTTGAAACATGTCCTGTGAATAAACAGTGTGAGTGAAGCAATGTGTCAATATCTTCTCGATTCACTTTTGTTTAACTTTAGTTCGTCAAAATAAATATAGTATTAAAAATTTATTACAATTTTCTAAAAAAAAAAAAAAAAAAAAAAAAAAAAAAAAAAAAAAAAAAAAAAAAAAAGATAAAATTCCTAATGATAAAAAATCTGCTATTTATCAATTTAATTGTTTAGATTGTGACCAGGTTTATATTGGAAAGACGAAACGTAGTTTGGAAACCAGAAAGAAAGAACATTTTCGTAACATTAAATATAAACAAATTGATAAATCGGCGTAGCAGATTAATTTTGGTCATTTAACCATGAAATCAATCCCGAAGTTAAATTATTAAAACAATTAAATGTTCCCATAAATTTAATAGTGTGGGGAAAATATTTATTTAAAAAAATAAAAATCGCGTAATGAATTTTTACATACCAGCAGATGATTCTGTTTTTAGGTTTGTTTCGTCTTCAGATGTTGGTAATACGTAGATACATGGTATCCTTGACAAAGAAGTGTGTTGACTGAAGATGTGGGCAAATGTTCATGAAATCGATCTCGTATAAAGAAGATAGAAGTATTAACATCAACTTCTTAAGATACGTGGAAGTTTATTAGAAAATAGTTTTATTTGTATAACAGGAGATCCGTGTTTCAAATCCCAGCCATGGCATTGAAATTTTGAGTTTGACTATTTATTCACATAAGGAATGTTTACATAAGGCGGAATATTTACATATTGTGCATTACTTGAAGTCTGAGGACAAGCTCAAGCGGCCGTATACAGGTGAAAGATGAATCATTTTGTTTGGCCTAACTAATATTCGATGTTTCTTCGACATCTTTTCACTTCATTCTCCGAAGGCTGCATTGAGCTGCCCTTTTCCCCCGTTTACTCGTTGTAATTCCTAAATTCAAGGCATTAAAAGTCCCTAATATCTATATGCATCCAAGGCATTTTAGCTGCTTAGGCTATCAAGCAAGTATCTATAACCTGGTCTCGTACTCTCCTCTAAAAATATGTTTAGAGCTAAAATTTGAAAATTAATGTCACACGCTGTCGTAACAATTAACACAAACATTCACAGACACCAGTAACAGGGCTGCAAACTTTTAGTGCTTAAGATTTGGAATACAATGTTTAGAAGCGTGCTTCACTACTGTGAGCTAGACATGCATGGTTCAAAAAAGAATTTTTTTATTTGACCTGAGAAACACGTCTTTTAATCTCACTACGTCAAGGGGCACCTAAACAATGAATGGAATGTGAATGTTCGCTTTTCCTCTAGCCACGTCAGCTTTTCCTTACATGTAGTGGCTCAATGATTAACGATGTGAAAATCAATCTCTTCTGTTTCGGTCGCTCATTCACACAGGATTCTCTTCCATCTCTTCTTTCTATCGTTCACTGAGACATCAAAAACAGCACACGTCACGCAGACTGAACTCTTTGAACGGTGATAAAGATCCCTTTACGAACACTAGAGAAGCTTCGATACAGGCCAGGAAAAGGGAAGCTCCACTGATTTTTCTAATTTGAGTTCAGGACCTCTCGTTAGCTGAGGGGAAATTTCCCACTCTTTCCAACCAATCACACGCCGGCTGGTATTGGAGAAAACGCTCACTGCCTAAGGCGAGGTAGTATTCGTGCATCTTTCTCTGAAATCATGCAACTCGAATTTTTATCTTGTGTATCTTCAACAAATGCTGCATTATCTGAAAATTAAATCTCTCTACAGCCCACAGCCTCAAAATTAGTTTATATATACCCTTCATTCATAAAAAATAAACTTAGGAGTCAACAGCTGTGGCGAGACCCTTTTGAGGGCAAAACTTCAACCTTCAAAGGGACTATTTTGAACCATGTTCTTTTCTCCTCTCTCCATCCCAAATGAACACCAGTGAAATGGTAACTGTTAGAAAATGTACAAGTATATGCCACATTTTGTTCTTCAATCTATTTACCTAATCAGGATTTAATGAATGCCTCGGGTCAAGTGATTAACGTTCCGACTTCTCGACCCAGAGATCCAGGTTCGCTTCCCGTTTGAGCCGGGAAATTTTTCTTTAGTGAGAATTATTCCCTTTGCTCCAAGAACCAGAAAGTATGAATGCTGGGCCGAATGCGAGTGTGTTTAATTATACAATTAGTAAAAATACAATATTAGCAAAACCTCAAGTTTAACAAATAAAACACTGTCTTTCTCAAGTCATAAGCCCCAATATAAATAAATATAAATTATACACGTAAATGTGTAGTGTCCCTTTAACGTCTATGGCTTTAGTTCCTACAGATGAGCAGTAAAGAAAGTAATCAAACATATGGGTATTATTTCTGCGGTCTAATGTGATTTTTCTGAATCAATGGACATTTCAATTAAACAGCGTAAAAAACTCTGGTTGTTGGAGTTTTCTTCTCTCCTTCAGTGCTACGAAGTTTTCTTTGTTATTGCTACGGTACGTTTACTTATGTATGAACAAAGGCTGCACAATTAAATGTAGGTGACAAAGAATCTTTGTGGATTTCCCCAGAGTGGCTGAGATGGATGATAGCGAAGTGCTCTGTTTCACGGCCTGTTGATTCCTGCAGGTCCCTATTCTTCCGTACGCCGGTTATTTGACGTCCACGTTTCGCTCTACTGCATTTGGCAGACATTTTCAACACCGACAGGCGCTGACGGAAGAATGGGAAACTGTCTCCGGGCTCAAATATATTGATGTGCTCTACCTGCAAAGGTGTAGCCAGACGGAAGACCGGCAAAAAATGTTACCGAGGTATGGCTTTGGGAAAGCTGAATGAAACATATTTGCTCGGAACAATGATTCCGGAGTCTGCTGATGCGTGAATTTATCCGGCTTTAGCTTTATGGAAATCTATGCTTTGGAGGGCAGCAAGGGACGAAATAGTTCCGAAAATAATAACACCTTCAAATCGTGGATGGTGGCAGAGGTTTAACAGCAGTAAAGCTACTGAAGGGGACATTGTTAATTTTGAAACTTCGGTATTCACTGCTCGAACACCTGACGTGTAACTTTAATATGACTTTCCACAGTCCCTACAGTTTATTTTTATAGTTCTTCTAGAAACGACATTTCTATCTGGTTCCTACTAAAAGAGAAATATTTGCTAAAATGTATCATTAGAGCAGGTGTACTCTAAGCGAGGTACTATTCACTGTGACAGAATGACTCACTTACTCTTGGTTACTGAATTCCAGTGACGGCACTGTGGTGACATTCTTACGTACAAGAAATCAAAGGTGAACACATTCATGCACCTCTGACTACAAGGCCTCTGTCTCTTTTGCACTGGCCACTGGGGAACGTAGGGATGTGGAACATGTGCTCTACGGTTAAGCAACCCTACTTTAGAGCCTTAAGGTCACTGGGTAGTTGTTTGGGTCCAAAAATCGATTTTTGGTTTACATGCATAAAAATGCTAGAAACCCTGAGCTTTATATATGTGGCATGTTGGGGTTTTCAGTTCATTAGGGGTTTTAATTTGGATGTTCTGACTTGATGAGCCACTGCTATGTATTTTTATCCTTAATCGCAGTTTACAGTAGCTTTTATTTTTCATATTTTAGGGACACTTTTCTCTGCAACCAATTAAGCAGCATGGATAAAATATTTACTGGGCATTTCTCAGCCAAAGAACTGCTGTGTCCACTTAAAATTATTCCTCAAATTCCTAATCACAATTTACTAACTTAATATGCTTGTAAAATGTGGCATTTATTTTCTGTTCATAATGTATCTACACATTTTTGAAGGGCAGATATTTTCATATGTGGGAAGCAAATTTATGTGGAAATTGTCTAACAATGGAAGAATTAAAGCATATAAAATTAATAAAAAATAATTTACAGTTTTAGAGAAAAGTGTGCTCAGTACTTCCATAAAAGTTACAATTATGAAAATTTTTATTTTGTTTATGGCAAGTTTGTAGCATTGTTTTTTTAGCATAAACGGTTTATGTTCAGAAAAGATTGCTGTATTGACTCTCAATGTTTCATTTCAGTATGTTAAATAGTTATTGAGAAACCGAAAATCAAAGTTGGCACTAAAATAGCAGCCAAAAACTGCCTTAGAATTACCTGTTCCTAAGGTACACGTACAAGGGAATAAAGCAATGGGAGGATAAAATTAGACTTTAAAATTCAATGTTATAAGCTGGGATTTAAACCCAGATCTTCCGGTCTCCGTTCTTGCCACGGCAACATGCCGACACGGCATTAAATTCTCCAACTGACTCCAATTTTCCTCGGTAAACCACTAGATCTCAAATCCACATGAGATAACATAGCTTACAATGTTGTAGGTAATTACTTTAATTTCCGTGCTCTATACTATAACCAATTATTTAGGTTAATCAATAGAAAGGAATTCTTCTTCCACAAGTGTGGAGGGCACCGATTTTTCATTTTGAGTTATGCTGATCAAGCTGCACACACGAATATTATTCCAGAAGTAAATGAAATCAATACATCATATTTTTGTGTGGAATCCAGTACTATACGTGTACATTTTAAGAAAATGCAAAGATAAAAGTAATGAATTTTAAGGCAAGGTTTAGGCCGTGGACCATTTTAGGTTAAAAAGAACCCAAAATATAAGAGTTATGATACTCACTCATCTGGTAATGTGGGAGCACCTTCTTCCTGTCCAGGAGCATTCACGTGGTACACGCAGAAGTTCTCTAGAAGCGCCCTCATGTCGATATAGTTAAAAAAGGCCTGGTAGCAGGAGATATCTGCAACAAAAATACAGCACGTTAGTAATCATGGTTAATTACACCTAACTTAGATGCCACAGTGACCACAAATCACTTGATGAGGGCGTGGTCTTAAGCGGTCGTTACCCATAAATATTTCCTGGAGTTTGCCCACAAAGAAGATACAGCTGCGTTTAAATTCTCTAAGGATTTTTTACAGGATAAATAATACTCAGGATAATAATACTCCATGCGGGGCTTGAAGCCAGACACCGCACTCCCAGGGCACGAAAGCTAACAAAGTGCAAATTCCCATCCATGCAGTGCCCGAGACACTTGTCAATCCTAAAAGGACCAAGCGATGAAGGACGAAGTCAAGTGACAGCTGAGGTGAAATGGAGAGGAAAAAAACTTCCAGGAATAAAATTATCCTTTGCACATTCACGTATTCACTCGGGGAGATCCCCGAAAAAAAAAAAAAAACATAGGGTTGTCTGGCAGGGGAAGTTCATGCGGACCACACACTCCCACCTTAGGCACTCCGCTCAGCTTTGTACCTAAAATCCCATATCGAGATTTTACCGGAAACACACCTTTTGACTCTCTCTTAATAAAATAGACTAAAACAAAAAAACATATTTAGGACAATGCCCATGTCTGTGTGTATGTGGTATCTCAACGTTACAGCAACAAAACGATACGTTTGTTACTAGCCTTGGTATTCAGCTACAGCATTACAGTCTGGTGGAGTTTTCTCCCTTTTCTACCGCCATTCATTTCACCAGCTACTTCATCGTCATCTTCTCATTAATTTCCCCTTTATCCCACATCATTTTCTTCGTCATTTTCATATTGGGCTATGGGTCTCCCCCTTGGTTTCTGGTTCTGCTCACAACTGTTTTCCGATTGCGATTTCCTGGTAGGAAGGGATTCGGGGCGCTAACCACGTTCCATCCTCCACTACTACACCCCACTCAAGACTTCAGTTTTGGACAGAGGTGTGGGTGGACTCTAGAATGATAGGACTCGAACCTCTATCGACTGTTGTGGCACGGAACTTAGTTTATGTTTAAGTGTCCAAGAATACGATACAAATATTTTCAAGAAAATCCCCCATACTAAACTACTACCATTTACATGGAAATACTCTCGAAAAGTTCAATTTTTTTTTGTCAAAAATGGCTAAAGATTTTTTTTATATTAGAATCTTTAAGATATTTTCATAACAAATTAAAGTATATCTTGAATTTTCAAGGAGTAGCCTCTGAAATCATATTTATTTTTAACACCTTTGCATAAATACTATACCGGTAAGAGACGGGCTTATCACAAAAAATATAGACCTCGTTAAAGCACAACGTTTTTATCATCTTTATAGTTAATCACTTCCGAGATATTACTGGTTATTGGTTTGAATTTTGCAATAGTTCCAGTGTAGGTATAGAGGTGATTGACACTAATAAGTACTGAATGTGGTAATACTTAAACACCTGTTACATTAATATGACTAGAAACTGTAATTTAACGAAGTGTACTTTTCCTTTTTGCTAAAATATGTTCTATGCAAAATTCACTCTGAAAGAATTTGTTCACGACTATTCACAGAAAATTCATAGTATGCATTTTATTCCTTATGACGATAAATGCAACACAGATATTTTAATCAAAATAGCTAGATTTTAAAAATAAAATAAAAGCTTCGTGTATAAAAGAGCCTGCGACGAAAGTAGCTTGAAAATCATCACTGACACACACTTGTAAACCTATATACTTTAAATGGCAGCTTTAATATAGTTATCCGAAACAATTTGACATGTGAAAAGTTCTTTTTAAGTAGTGGACCAGCCTATACCAGCGAGGGTTGTGAATATTGTTTTGGACCTCATACCTTTCACCCTCATTAAGCACCGGAAACAAGTCATTAGCTAACCTGCTCGGTCGGTGACGATACTCAGGTACTTACTGCAAATAGCCAAATTAGCACGTGTTTGTTTTCCAGAAGTTTTCATTTAGAAATGAAGAGAAACCTTTTATACGAGTGCCTGTTTATTGTTGGCAATAAAATGAAATGTCGAGCATAGAGCTTTTACAAAACTGCAGTGATATACTAGGTGAATCACCTGTCCCTATTTATTTTTTAATATATGCAACGTGCTAAGCGACATATGTGACTTACGCCATTCTTGACTTCCTTCTAGTGGACGATTTGCAGAACAGTTAACAGAGAGCGAGCACAACTGTTGTACGGGGCAAAAAGCAATCACTGTGTATGGCGATTTCAGTAACATTATATTCAGATACAAAGAGCTGCCGAAGCAAATTTAGACAAGTTTGCACGCTTTTATCCATTAGGGTACATTAACACACACCCTTAAACACGCTCCTGAAGGAACAACCTATCACATGAATTAGTCGACAATAACATTGGAACACAAAATGGCACATTTATACAGTGGAACCAATTGGATTTAAATCATCAGCCAACAAGATCTTTCGTTGTACAGCCATAAAAAAACTAAGTATTAGGTAGATTTATTTTCGCTTGTCACAAATTACAGCAGTGTTTAACTCGTAGAGTAATTGTAATTACAGATGCAGTTCCTTTATTTGCGTTAATACTACCAAAACGAGCTCAAAACACTATGCAGTGTAAAAAGGGTGTAAAGGTTCGAGGTGAATTCTGAGGTCTGCGGTTAGTTACTCGTACAGGAACCTTTGCTAGCAAGGTAGCATTGGTTAAATATACATCGCTTCACCACTCTATCGCTTCAAGTTCGATTCAAATCCTTGAGTTCAGCTCCAAAATTTTATTACCCTTTGTTTTACCTCTTTGGGACCATAATTTGATATTATGATACAAATAACATTTTATAACAGTATAGGTGCTTATAAAATACCACAATCTTCTTTATCGGTAGAAGAAGTGAAACATAAGATTTAAGCATGAAACAAAAACTATAAGATTTAATGTCTTCGACATATTCCTAAGAAAGGAAAGCTAATTACGTAACATGGTAAACAACATCGGATACGGTACAAATTATAAGAGTCACAAACTTAAACATGATTCCTAATTATCAGATTGTAATTCTTGTGTTTTTGGCTCGCAAGAGAAACAATAGCAACAATAAATTAGTAACTAAAATACGGACAATAAGGACTAGGAGAAAGAAAAAAAAAAATAGGTTTCTAACCTGCCATTTGCATTACCACATTCCAGCTGCTAACCTACTCGACCAGCTACCACATGATCTATGTCGCTCTTTGGGAAAGCATTCATATCACCTTGCTAGTATTACATGCATGAAAAGCTGTCGTTTATTTAGGCTTTTCGCAGCTTCTTGGTCCTCATTCAGGGCTGTAAGTATTAATGCTGGGCGTGTATAGCACCGAATAGAAATGCAGAGCTGCAATAATGGTTTTGTGCTAAAAGGCTTAATGTTTTCGCGTTGGACTATAAACTGCGGGTTGCATAGATAAGAATAAATAGAGGCAGCTGACTCACCTGGTATTAACTGATAGTGATATAGCCTAGTGCAGTAGTATCAGGGGACCAACTTTCTGCACACACCGAGTTCACCTACTTACTACTACAACGGAACCAACACCCAGCGTGTGAGTAGATTGGAAACATCACAAAAGAGTAACTTGCTTCTTAGACTACTTGAAAAGTTTCATATGCCAAATTGTTTCTCGATACGTATACTCGGTTTGTTTTGAATAACGCGACTAGCAGCCGTCGGGTCTAACGAGTAGCAAATATCGGGTTGAATGACCTCGTTTTGTGACAACTGATAAGCTTGCTCATCCGGCCTTTGTTGTTAGTAAGATATGGTGTATAGCGGGAACAACAGTGAATGAAGTTATCTGGTAATTGCTTGTATTGTCATGGTGCTTGTGTTTATTAAGATAAGTTCTGCTAGTATGGAGTAGCATTAATTTCCATGAGCTTGAATTTATACAATAACTGCCTCGTATCATGCTAATAAATCCACAATTTAGAGGTTCAAAAATTTAGACTGCGTTCATGTTATTCACAAATAGAATACAGCTGGCTAACAATTCTGGGGCAAATCACAAGAGATATAAGGTGTCCGAAGAACAAATCTATTAATTTCACTACCTCGCACACACATTCATTATTTTCTGCGGGGAATGTATGAAGATAAAGACCATACAGATCTCCATCCGCTGGATTAATTAGAAGACAGATTTAAGGGTGCGTTTTTCAATTGTTTGGCTCCAGAAATTAGTAATGCCAGATTTGTTTAAGTATAGGTCATTTCGTGAAGTTCAGATGCAAAAGGCAATTGCTGCGAACATCTTTTGTACCGAAAGGCAAGCTGAACATTGTTTCCTGTTAACATTGTCTGTGGGATTCGTATAGCAGTGCCGTGGGAGTAGCGGGTTGCAAATCGTGTCGTTCAAAATAAAGCTGGTATTCATAGGATTCACTACGGCACACTTGCGGCCTGGTTAACATCTCTCAGGAGGAAAGGATGAAGTGCTGGAACCGACCTGCGGTAGTCCCTAATAGTCCCGGTCTCCTGGAAGACGTGTACCACTGCTGGAACTGCTTCGGGAGAACAGTGAACGACTTTTCGATCTAGGCGCTCCTGTCCACTGTTTCCTTTGAGCGACTATTCACGCCACCTCGCTAGGACCACCATACCATTTTAAGAAACCTAGAAGCAACTTGAAATATCAAATGCAAACGAATTGAAGGAGATATGATGGTAAGGATTGTATATTGGATTATGCTATGGAGGAGATTCGGCACTGCCACCAGTCTTGATCTGTTATGCTACATCTCAACTGGAGTATCCCTAAGAGAAAGGACGAAGTGAAAGGAGATAGAGGTCGACTATCCAAAGGAGACACGACAGTACAGAGGGTACTGTCCCTGCAATTGATCAGTTGGAATCTCCAGGGCAGGCCAGTACAACCAGTATCCCACACCCCCGGTAGGGAGTTCAGATTGGGTTGGACTCGAGGGGGCAGTGGTTCCCGATACCCGTGGGAGATCAGGTGCATCTCCGGACGGGGTTGAGGGAAGCCATATATTCCCGCGTACTAGCCTGCATAGCTATAGTATAGCAACGCAAAGATTGTCCCTGTAAGGAATGTGCTGTGGGACAAGGACAGCGAATGTGTGTGGCAAGGAACCTCTGTTACACAAGGAGCAGACCCTTAAAAAAACATGCGCCCTATTCACACTGTATACTAAAATCGAGAAGGTTCATTCACAAAAGTAGAAGCCGTCAGAATGTTTTTGAATGGTCTATAACTGAACTGACATGGGGTGTCATAAACCTGTCCAGGGAGGATGTGGAAACCTTCGCCAACCCCCCTGAGTCTCAGCCATCGGAGACTATCTCTCCTGTGGAGGACAGTAGTAGTAGGTGTGCTAGGTCACCAGGCGCCCCCACCGAGGTTGTTCGGTAGCCTTCCCCTTTTGTGGTTGGCGAGATTAAGTGGCGTATCCACTTCCACCCGTCTTGTGTTTTCGGACCAGATGGGGGCGCGGGTTAACCTTTAGGTCTTGTCCTATTGGAAAGCCCCACGGACGCGCCGGGCGCTCTTCAGGTCAGCTCGGTAACTCCCTGGTACAAGAGGGAGGTCAGCGACGGCTGCTTGTGTAGATCCTACTCGTATGTATCCCACCCAACGTAGTCTAAAACGGCTCACTAGGCGGGCCTCAGACCGCAAACCGTCGTACCGGAGGAGGAATGTTCACCAGTAGCATATCATCCTACGATGCAGCGCCAAGACTCCTGCCGACATTTCTTCCCTGAAAAAGGCCGCCAGATGAGCTGATGTAATATGATAATGGAGTTGAAATTGAGGGACTGGAAATTAGGGGGATGTAATTAACCTACCCAGCATTCGGCTGGCGACCCGGGAAAACCCAGAAAAAAGCTATGGGACAGCTAGATCAGCCACGGGAGTCGAACTCCAGCCTCCGGAATGCGAGCTTCACACGTTGCCATAAAGCAAACTTGGTCGATTCATAAGTGAATAGCTTTACTTACCATATGATGGCAAAGAAAAGCATTGAATAATTTTGAAATAATGCGTTTTAGTCCGATAGAATATTCTGTCGGCAACAGTTTAATTTAAAGGTATAAAGGTTTAATTTACTAGTTTTGAAGTTACAACAGAGTTTACCTTTTGTTTGCGCCGCTCTCGTGGAGTAATTATGTACTCAAACGCTTCAAGTTTAGGAAGCTGCTGCATGTTTGTGGTTGCTGCCGCCGCCTGGTATGTTTTCCCTCGGTTATTCCGATATAAAGGTTTAGCCCCGTCCATAACATGTTTCAGCAGGCCCACAAGATATTAAGGTTTCCAATATTCCCTCACCACCGGCTATCCCAGAGATATGACGTCCACTCCGCGCCGTTCATCCGATTTTTTATTCCCAAGGGTGAATCTCTATATCGTTCCATTTGCAATGAAGCCAACAAGGGTTGGTAGGGACGAGGTAAAATAGCCCACCCAGTTCTACACCCTTGTCTGCGGAGCCGACAGATGACCTAATTAAAGGCACCCCAAGAATGTCAGGGGATTTCGCCAATATAACGAAGTTGTAGCTTATTTTCTCGGGCTGGGGCTGCAGCTACACTAATCCAGAAGAAAGAGAAGAAAAGCTTTAAACAGAAGCTTGGGAGGCGGATTAATAAGAACAAACCAGACTTTCTGCTACATATACCCGTCATGACTCTTAAAGTCACTTCAAACTTAAAAGCAACTCCCCCCCGCCCAAAGATGAGGTACTACAGTTACGCAATTTTTTCTACTTACTCTAATTTTTCATATTTGTTGTACAAATTACTGTAGGTTCTTAAACCGTGTTTACCTGCCCATCAGTTACTTGTGGTCTCAGTTGTTTACATTCCAGTGATTTGAGAGCAGAAAGCCTGCAAACTGCAAATTTCTATGCCTGGTCATAAAACCGTTTACTTTACACAAATGTCATTTTAGCAGTACTCTCACTCATTCACTCCTTCTCTCAAATGGGAACATGATTTGATTAGCCTGTTGGTTACTGGTCTACTAAAACCTAGATCGCGGATTCAGACGCGACACGGAATACCTTTTAAATGTATTTAAATACGAAAGCCCGACTTACTGGATTGCAAAATAATTCCTCCGGGACGAAATTCGGAAACACCGACGCCGCTGATAATATCCTGGCAATTGACAGTTCCGCTAACACACAGTTGTTAAATTCTCCTTACTGTCCTTGCTGAATATAGGAACTATGCTGGTTTGTAGACGTCTCTAGTGAACTTGAAAGTTAAGTAGGTTTTACGTCATATTTCCTCTTTAGTCTCCGGTCTCCGAGTGACATGTACGATACTCGCCGTCTTCACATCCATCAACACCAGCTGGTGCCCTGCTCTAGAAATGGATTATATTGAACTGTCAAAGGCATAGGACCGGTTTGAGAGGGTTTCACATTCTCCCTTATTACGTTTTCCCTCCCGTTCTTTTTTAATTTAAATGGGCATAACATACCATAACCCGCGATCTTTGGTCCTGTAATGTACAATATTCATTAGTTATACACTAAACCAACAGGAGTAATATTCTATCCAGATCTGCTCCTTTTCTCTTTTTAAGACTCCTGAAAAGCCAGATCATATCGGAGAGTTAATGTCGAAGTTACTCTTAATTGACCCCGGAGTTCATACAACTTAGAGTTACCTGCAATTCTCATTATAAAGATAAGGAAAAAGCCAAGTAACTCTTCGTTTGAAGTTAATAATATATTTAACTGAATTACATGTTTGACCACTGAATGCTTTTTGCACAGAGCAAATAATAATTTATTGAATTAAACTATATTATATTGATTGTTTTATTATTACTGGTTTTTTAGTTTGCTGTAGAGGGCAGAAGAAAACTTATTCTGTAGTGAACAGAGAGTACGTGAACATCACATAGCTTACAGATGGAAATGTATCATGAGCACATGAGCTTTGTGCAAAAAGGTACCCTCTACAGGCAGTTAAATCGTTCAGGAATATTCTCTTGAGTTCACCAACACTTGAGAGAGAGAGAGAGAGAGAGAGAGAGAGAGAGAGAGAGAGAGAGAGAGAGAGAGAGAGAGAGAGAGAGAGAGAGAGAGAGAGAGAGAGAGAGAGACAGACAGACAGAGAGAGGGAGGCTCATTTAAGAGAAGTGTTTCAGCGATGTTGGGATACCAAAAGAAGTACTAAGCACTGACCATGAAGAACAAGTTCTTGGTGATATGGACCCACCAGATAACACATATTAAGCGAAAGGTTGGTCACACGACTACCTGTATAATTTGACATAATAATTTTGTGAACCCATACCACCTTCAGAAGGTGCAGACTTTCAAGAATTTTGTCAACGCATGTTACAGAATTGTGCTAGGTTCATGCATTTCTTAGCATGAACATTTTAACTGATGAGACAGGGATAGCGGTATTATCAATTTTTATAATATTCACAACTGGGCTTGTTGAAAACCCTTAAAAAGTGTGACAGCGCAGATATCAACAAAGGCTCTGCATACACGTTTGAGGTGCAGTACTTTGTGATCTTATTGGTCCCTATTTCTTTACTTCACGCCTGAATAGTGAGACTATTTAACATTTTTTCAGAAATAAGTTGCTCATTTAATTCGTTGTAAACATAACAAATATAGTGTTCACAAGATGGTGCGCCGTATCATTTAAGTTGAATGATGAATTTTGAGGGGGTTGATTGCATGATTTGAGTGCAATAGATTTCGCGACTCTTGTTTCGGATATTGGCAATCTGAAGGAGCGTATCAGTCAAATACGGAGCGCCCCAAGACTTTAAAACAAGTACGCCATAGTATGGATCTTATGCGATGCATCAAAGTAAAACGAATCCGCTTCAAATACTTCTTCGTAACTTTGTAACTCAGCAATAAATGAATTTCAGAACTATGTTCACAAAAATTGATCTTACTGAGTTGATATGGGAGAGTGTCCCAACATATTTACAAATAAAGATACATACAGTATAAACATACTGTATACTATAATATACAAACTACGAAGTATGAAACGCAACGAGTTAATGCTCTTAGTTCGTTTTCTAAGAACTGTTATTAAAGTGACCGTGCGTATATTGGGTCATGTTTCAAACTCAAGCTGAAGCACATTAAATTATTTTCTCTTTTTCTCCTGTGCCAGTGAACACGTATATCGCAGTTTAGAAAAGTAATTTTCTGATAAAAAAACGTGCTCAGGGCACAAACATTGTATTTACTGTATAAGGTTTTACAGAGCCCTTCAATCCAACATGGTCATTTTGCTTTTGAAGGCAACTTTTTTTTTTTCAGGGGTACTTTAATAATGAGTTCTGATGTACAAAGCTACTGCCAGTCCAGGCCTGCTATGTTTGGCAACAGCGCTCTATGCGAGAACTGGCCAAAGTTCACATGTATTTAACTGTTATACTTAATTTAATTTGCTATCTTCCACGATGTGTAGAAATTACAAAATGGAGACACCAGGTTTTGTATCCTCGATGATTAATCAGTTTGGGTGACTCAGATTGCTAGCTAATGCTCTAATAATTTCAAGGTTGTGGGTTTAAACCTGGACCAAATGGACGGCTTTAGAATATGGTTAAGATCGACAGTCCCATGTTAGTTGATTTACCGTGGCGTTGTACGATGCTGGCCATTAAAACCGTCCATAACAATTACTCCCCCCCCCCCCCGAGGATTAGTTTACGGTTAGGACTGTAGTGGACGCTTTGTTGCTATCGTATCTTGAAGGGCCGCCAACGCTTGACGTGGAAAAACCCACTGCGATATAGAAATGAGTTACAGAACCAGTATTAGGCGAGTGTAGGTCGCCATGTAATAAAGACCTGTAGTTCCGAGGTTAGGAAAGGGTTAGTGTATTTGCATTTATGGACTGGATTCAAATAAGTGAGTGTCAATTGCCACCAATGAACATCTCTATTCTTGCCGATTACATTCAACTGTGGGGTGGTACTTTTCTCCACGCGTGGTAACACGATGAATTCTATTTATTATTTAGTAACTCATATCAACTTATATTTTTGGCCAGATTTGTTTTCTATAATCCTTTTTATTGATTCATAACATTTTTTGGGTTGTAAAAATATAACTGCTACATCATATTTAAGGAAATCACAGCCATAGCGTTAATAAAATGGAGTAATTTACAAACATATTACTTAAAAAGATGTCTTAAAATGAGGGTGTGTGGTTTAGAACTTTCATTGGTAAGTGTTTTGCAGTTTCTCTTAATGCCACTTGTAATATGCATTTTTCTTTGCTACGATATTATTCTGTTACCAAATTAGCCAGAAGGTAAGTATTAAAGTGCATGTTGAATTGTTTTATCAATTTCCATCTAAAACAATTATTGAATTGTGAGGAGCATTTTTGTTGTGTATCATATTTTCTAAAAGCTTACAGAAAGTCGATAATGGAAGATAGCATTTTATAACGAAATTTCCCTAAACTTTAATATACATATAAAATGCTACCAACACAAACTAAGGAACTCCAACGACTACAAAGGACAAACGTCATATCACCACACGAACCTTAAGATTAATAAGGAAGCGGTGGGTACAATAAAGTACGCGAGCAAAGCGAAACTCCCTCCTTAACGATACTTATGGTCCATTATTACATAAGCCATTCTATTTCGGTAATGCATTACCAACAATACACTGCCGTAGCATTTGTATTTTAATGAGCAGGACACGAAGAAGAAAACTTTGCTTATCCCGGGGATTTCGGTTCTCAGGTTGGCGATTACCATAATGCATTTACAAAAGCGAGAAGATGGCCATGTTTGTAGTCTCTGCACCATAATTTTTCCATGACAGTATAGTCTTAAAAAAGGGGCGAAAAGGTGTGTTCAAAGCGCTTTATTCGTAGATCAGAGGACATTTACTCCTAAGATAATTTAATCACAGTTTCAAATCCGTCACAAAGACCTCAACTTTAGCCCCAAAATATCTCTTCCTAGGGGAGGGGGCACCTGCGAGATGATTCAAATAATTGATAAGACAAGAATGTGCACTTACAGTTGAGGCCGATGTCGTGGTACGTCACAATGGCAGGACGCGATCGATTGCCCTGGACAGCCACCAAAATACTTCCTCTTCCGGTCTCCACCCGTTCTTCCACCACGTTAGTGTCATCCCTGGAGAGCGTCCTCGCGTTTGGGAACTGCAGCTGGATATTCTTCAGTTCGATATCGTCCATGCTGTCCGAGGGCATCGTGCTGTAACAGATAATATGTTCATATAAACCTCGTTTATAAGATGCCATCCATATATGTATGTACTACTCATTACTGAGGGATAGCCACTTTACGAACATTTCACAAAAACTATAAGCGAAGAGGTTATCTGGTGATATCATGTGAACAAACATTTGCATGCACAAATTAACACAAAACAAGGGAAAAAAGCGAGCACCAAATGAGGAACCTATGTGAAACTTAAGTAATAGGGGAAGTTGTGTTGGTGACCATACACATTTTAACAATAATCAATATGGTTCTTCGCATTATGCAAGTGCATTTGTGTCTTAACCAGAAAAAAAAAAACAAGAAAGCAAGCTTTACTCATGCTGCATAACAAGGAAAATCATACTGCTTATTTCAGATAACAGATTATACTTAGCAATACGATAATTATTTGCTTTCCCTTACACTGCACTTGGGTATTTTAAAATGCTTATTTCGCTCTGAAACGAAGACATTTATGACGACAAATTTTTATTAGCCAACTTAACGTGATCTGTAAAACCCTCAAATGCAACTTCCAGAAAAGAAAACAACATAGCATTCAGATGTTTTATTGTAGTATAGTTAACGGTATAACCAATAGATGTCAATTCAAATGTTAAATACGGTAATTTAATTTCTACTATGTAGAACGAAAGTATATTGCTCTATGGACAAGAAAAATGCATTATTATAGTAATGATTATGAGGTTTCCCAGTGTTAAAACCTTTCGAGCTGTCTCCAGTATCTCCGCCATTAATGGATTTGCTGCCGGCTGCCTACAGTGATAAGCCTTGAGATGTTTCTCTCCCTAGTGAGAGGACAGGCGATACCAGTTACGCAGGCTGACAAATTTCATGAAGTCCAGTAAATAACCAATTTGAAGCGAGTTGCCGACTATTTGAGGTGTAAGAATTAAAGCTCTGAATCTTAGGACCAGAAATTGTAACGATTGAAGTGTTTCACCTGTTAACCTCTAACGTATCAATTAACTTACGTTTAAAATAGGTAACTGTTTTTGAAATAATAACAAGAAATTTTGCCACCGCGTGTTTTTTGATATGGTATCGGCTATTGTCGTGTGACTTGAATATGGTGTATACTGTAGCGTATATTATGAGTCAAGAGTTTTTGCACGAGTCATTGGATATGGTACGTTAAATAGAACAGAAAATGGAGCAATTACTTTATATCGCAACATTCGGTGGCATTGATGATGAGTTATTGCAAGATATAATTCATAATATTAACAGACAAAGAAATATCCCCCAAGGAGGTGTGGCAATTCGGAAAATAGATTTAAATCAATTTACAGATGAAAAATGCCGACTCTATTTCCGTTTTGATAAAATGGCTCTACGACGGCTAGTAGAGGCTTTACATATACCGCCTGGTATTGTAACAAGAACGATATTCTGCTAGAGGTAAGTTTGAATAAACAATTTACATTGTTGCTATGGATATACAGGGTATATATAAATGAATATCGGGGTTTTAACTCTTTATAATATTTATTACATTCAACTTAGTTATAAATGATATGTCAAATGAAAAAGCAACTCAAATATTCAGTAGCAACATTGGCAATATGCGGCCGCGCATTATCGTGGTGCAGCATTCAGCCTGCTTCACGGAAATGTGGTCTTTCGCGCTTGATATGGACTTGCAATGTTTTCAGGACATCCCTGTGGTATTGTCCAGATACTGATGTGTGTGCAGGTACAACATACTGATAAACCATTCCGTGAATATCAAAGATGAGATGACCATAACTTTCCTAGCAGAATCAACCACTTTTGCTTTTTTGAGGGTTGGTGATAAAGGAGATTTCCACACTGAACTTTGCTATTTGTTCTCAGGATCAAAATGATGTAGCCAAGTTTCATCAGCAGTGATTACGTTTGAAAGAAACTCCGGATCTTCCTCTAACACCAACTTTAACTGCATGCAGAACTGCATGCGAATGTCCTTTTGTTCGGGAATCAAAAGTCTTGGAACCCATCGCACACAAACACGTCTCACGTGTAATGTTTCTTACACCAACGTATGGGTGGCACCCAACGAAATGTTCAGTATTTCAGAAAGTGATCTTAAGGTAATTCGTCGATCCTCTCTCACAATGGCAGCAGCAATGTTGATGTTTTCTTCCGTAAGAGCAGTAACGGGAGCACCGGGTCCACCTTCCTTTAAAATTGATTGTCTCCCCTCTTTAAACATTTTAAACCACCTTTGAGCTGTGCTGTAGGGAAGAACAGACTCTCCATAGACCTCCTGTAACATTGTATAGGCCTCGACTGGAGATTTGGTGAGAAGAAAGGAGAATTTCAAAGCCGCATATTGTTCCTCACGTGTTACCTCCATTGCAGCGGTGGGCGATACTGAACATGTCTGAACTTACCTGGTTCTCACGGGTGGGAACCAGGAGTACCAATAATAAAACTACTACGGCGTGTTTGTTTCACATTAAGCTAACGGAATATAATAAGATTGAAATTTAGTGCGAAAAATTATGACTGTAAAAAAATTACGATCATTCTTTATTGAACAGCCCTCGTATAACTATTACTGAGAAGAAATATTCATAACAATGACGTAGGCTTCTCAGAGCTTTCAAAGGCACTTGCTGGATAGGAACCTGCTTACATATTGAACATTTCGCTCAATGTTAGATACAGGTTTAACAAAATGACATATCTGTTTCCGACAGCTAGCATATGGAAATGGCGTATTAATTATCTCACAGCTGATACTGTAATTATTTCTGACAACATTTCAACACAGTCACGTTAACCCACATAAGCGAACGCAATGTTATGGGCGATATCCGGTTTGGAGCGGATTACAACTGACCGTTCGAGAACACGTTTAATAGCATAACACCTTGAGTAATAGCATGGTGCTATTTAAATGCTAGAGGCTTCCTCACTCAACAAACTTTACGGACAATGCTGCGGAATCCCCAAGCTCATTAGAATACGTCAGCAGCACATGCTCGCTTTCCATTAGTTTTCCAAACTTCCTGTACAATCCCATTTACATACAACGACAAGGCATCATCCGCTGAGCAGAACAATATGGAAAGTAAAGAAAACTCACTGCTCCCTGCGACAGAACGAACGAACCGAGATTACAAATGTTCAGAATGCCATTAATTGAATTATAGAAACTTGCTCAGTAATCCTCAATCTTCAGGACTTCATTTATTCCAGAATGAGGCAGTCAATCTGTGAACTTTCCAGAACTTGAAGTTGTCGATCGAGCGTTTTGAATATTGCCTTCTGTTTCAGTAATAAAACACATCTTTTTTTTCGCCCCGAACATTATTATTTCTCGATTTCGTGATATTGTCACAAGTGACTGTTTTAATTAATACAAATAATAGTTCATGTGACCTCAGTGGTATATGACGTCACTCCTCCACCCTCTGGCTTGAGTGAGTGAAGCGTGAATCTCTTCTTTGTGTGCAGGTCTTTGTCCTGGCAGGGCGTGATGCCCTGGCTGTGTAAGGTAAATGGTCTGAGGGACCATATTTTTGTAATTAATTAGTTTAGTAAATATTCTTATTAAGTGAATTGTTCTTTTGTAACCTGATAGAAAACCCCAAGCTCTTACAAAGCATGTAAATTCTACCTATTGAGCTACTCTCCACCGTGTACGATCTGGCCATGTCCTTATCCGTTTCCACTCATGGTTAGGTCGTCACAATATTGTTTATATTACTTTATGATTTTAAAGATTTAGAATGTTAAAAAGTGTTAATGTTTGTATGTGAGAAAGTGTATAATCATCGAGTGAAAGATAAAACATATTAGGCTATTAATGGTGAATAAAAGGGCAGATCAAATATAAACGGGAATTATTTTTTAAAATTTATTTTATTAACAAACAAAAATGTGGATATACAGATTCATTTCCTGCATAGTGTCTTGCTTTGATACACATTTTCTCCATTGGATGGGCACATTTTTGATGCCATCCTTATAGAAAAAAGGACGCGTGCGAAGCCACTTGCGTCATCATCAAAGCGCTGTTCTCCTAAGTCTATTTTGAGTGGTCCAAACAAATGGTAGTCGCGATAAATCTGGACTGTAAGGAGTGTGTTCCATAGGTGTCCAATGCATTTTCTCCAGTTTTTTCCGCGTTAAAGTGGCAGTATGTGACCTCACATTGTCATGGAGAAGAATGGCATTTCGCATCGGTTGTTGGCGTCGCTTGGTGCAGTATGCAGCGTTTACTTCATCCAAAATGTGACAATAATAGACTGCATTAATTCTTCTTTGTTCGTGAAGAAAATCCAAAACGCAAAACGCCTGTGGAGTCCCAGAAAACGGTTACAAGCACCCGCCCATCAGATGGGCGTGTTCTGAACTTGACCGGACCTGCTTCGTCCCCTCGCCTCCACTTCATGCTTGCTTTGACTCTGGAGTGTAATGATGCACCCAAGTTTCATCACAAATCACAATACAATTCAAGAAATCATCTCTCTCCTCCTCGTAGCGATGCAGGTGTCTCTGGCAAACTGAGCGGAGTAGCGTTTTTTGTTCCTGGTTGAGGGATGAGGAACCTACCTGACAGACAATTTTCTGTAATGGGGTTCATCTCGGGTGATTGAACACTTCCGTAACTTATTCCTAGGGGAAAACAATTTCGGATAATTTTATGCGCCGATCTTCTCCAATAATGTCACGAAAGACAACAATGTTGTCTGAAGTAGTGCTTGTCCGCTATATCCTCTTGCGAGGTTTATTTTCTACAGCTTCTCTTCCCGCTACAAAAAATTTAGCCCACTCATACACTCTAGTCTGCAAAAGTGTTTCTTCCTCAAAGTGTACGCGGAGCTGTCTCAAATTTTAAGATGGTTTGGTGCCCTTTTATGCAAAAAAATCTGAAGATGTTTTGCACAACAGACGTGTGTACCTCTTGCTGTACTGACGCAGCCCCGTTCTCCGCGCAATACCCCTCTCGAGATATCCCCCACCAACACACCGACAAAGTCTCTCCTCAAAATTACCAACAGCAGCTGTTATATTAAAATTCGCGTTTATATTCGATTTGCCCTTGTGTGTGTAGAAACGAACTAAGGAGACGAAAAACCAATAATCTTTGGAGAGACGCTTGAGGAAAAGAAGTTTTAATACTCGCGAGACTGGATGCATAGAAGAGCTGTTTGTAAAAGATTTTCTGTTACAGGGTGTAATAAGTGCTTTAAAGTGAATTATCTACAGAAAAGCATCTGCCTCGTAACTTTAGCGAACTGATCCTAAAAGAATGCACTTATCCGAGAACACGATCTTGAGTTAAGTATGTTCAAGCACCGATGAGACAAAGATAATTCGACTTGTAATTGATTTATACATTTACAAAATTTTAAAATCTAGCATCGTTCTATATATTCGAAATCATAGTTAATAAACCAAATTAAAAATTGTCAAAATTAATCATAGCAGTAAAAATCCCAAAGTGGATCAAATTAATCTTCTTTTAAAGTGACTTCTCAACGTGAAGCGAAAAAGGAAATACAAATTAACCTCATTTCGGTAAATAGGAAAGTATAGTTTGTACAAGTATTCTACCGAAATCTCGATCTGAAGATTTCACGTATGCCTGAGAATAAAATAAAGACATTTTTAGAAAAAGTGTGTGTGTGTGTGTGTGTGTGTGTGTGTGTGTGTGTGTGTGTGTGTGTGTGTGTGTGTGTGTGTGTGTGTGTGTGTGTGTGTGTGTGTGTGTGGTGTGAATAATTGAATTCAAAGACTAAATGTCAATTAAATTCCAAATTTATTTTGTTTCCCATCTTCAAACGATACGATACGAAACCCATCTCTGTAGCGTAGATGTTAGCGTGTATGCCTAAAGAGGTCCCGAGTTCGAATCTCGGTCAAGGTGAATTTTCTGGATAAGGCTTTTTTCACGGCTTTAACTTAACTTGAAAGATTAATGTCGGGTAACTAAGTCTGGGCTTATTTGAGCATCATTTCCTTCACAATCCGATACGACCTACGTTGAAGAATGTTAAAAAATGAAGAAAGCTCTCGTTTAAAAACCTACAGAAGGAAGGAATCGAAAAAGGGATCGATGTGTATACATATTTCATGCGCAATGTTCCCAAGTTACCCTTCAGCTTGAAGCCGTTGTTTGTGTTTGGTACCTAAACAAATATTTATATAATTTGCAGTGTTGTTGAGGATTTTAAAAAAGAGGGGAAAGCATTAAAAAATGTTAAAATGTTTATATTGTGTGTGAAAGTAAAGTTGTGAGTAAAAGACAAACAAGAAATGCATATAGTTGGCGATGAGCAATCAGTGCATAAAAGAAAGAACAGTTGCTAAGGAGACTGTTTTAACTTTTAACTGTGTTAAGAAGTAATTTTGAATGAGTGCTGTTTTGATTTATAACTTGTGCCGTTTAATCATCTGCAAGGAAGCTCCAGTGCTATTATTTAAGTCATTTGGAAATAAAATTATGCATTGATTCTAGACAGCGACCCTAATATAAGATTCTTGTTCGACTAAATGGAAGTTGGGAAAAGGAAGTTCAATTCTTTATCAATCCGTTATAAAAATTAAAAAGTAATATAATTCAACGCCAAGCAAGTTATCAAACAAAATTATTTATTAAAAACACTCGACGCGAGCATCACATGGCAAATTCTAAATCCCAAGTCGTATAAAATTCTATTTACAAGCTTAACAGAAAAGTTTACTTGTCTGCATAAGCTTATATCGAGGTTTTTGTAAGTTATGCGACTTTGCAACTTTCTTGCAGTTTGAACACGCTATTCCAAATAGTCGTTTAAAGTTCTCAAAAGACCTCTAAGTTTCAGCAGGAAGAGCAGCACATGTTTGCAGGAGATGTCTAAGAAGTCCCGGTGCGCGGTTCGGCTGAAACCATAAAAGGAAACGGGACAGGAAGACCGACCCAGGTGGGAGATGATCGTTTTCCGTTTTATTGGCTTCCGTTTGACCACAGTAACGACGCAGATGTCTGGCTCTAAATATACAGCTTCTCCATGACGTCTGTGATAGTAATCACACTTTATGGGGCGGATTCATGTTCCATCGAACTATTGCATTACAGCTTCCACAGTTGTCTTTGATGTTTAGGTGCACTACACTATCACTCCTCATCACTGTCTACGCTACAGAAAGATTTTATGTTCTGATTTAGAAACTATATTTTTTTTCAGGACTTACTGCAATTGTGGAAGCATGCCTCGAGCCATATTCCAAAACAAGAACTACTTTGCCACGACTTGAAACTTATGAAGTCAAATATTTCAGAGAGAGAAAACAAAAGTTCTGCACTTCATAACTCGAAGTCACAAGCGCAAGTCTTACTTTCAAAGGGCTGTCTTTTGTTTTGACCTAGTATTTTAACTTCTCATGCTCTATTTTACACATAATTTACTTTAAGAAAAAGAAGTAGGAGCCAGTTGAATAAATACATATATTATCATCCATTTATAATGTTTTGCACTCAATTGCAGTTAACACCAGAAACAAAGTGGCAACTATAGAATATGTTCAGTAAATTTTGGGAGATTTAAAGAACTCATAAATAGGAGGAAAAATTATTTCTATGGAACGTTACTGGAATAATATAGGTATGGTATGCAACGTATTTTAGGAGACAAAAGCACTAGGAATTTCGATTTTGATGAAAATTATCTCACTTGCAAATAAAATACTCGTTATAAAAATGAAAAACAATAAAGGACAGGAAGGAATAATCCATACTATGCATATTTTAGGAGAAAAAAAACATCCCGCACGTCAATGGATAGAGGTGAAGTTTATCCCTGAGTTGAATGCATTTAAGAGGAACATAAAAGGATATTCTCTTACCGAACGAAATGACTTAGGCACTAATGTCGAAGCTGCCATCTAGCTGTCATAGAAGTAGAGGCAGAGATGCCTAACACTACGACCTCTGTGGACAGGTGACGATGCAAGATGCTATAGTACAGGGATTAAATATTTGCTACACACCGGGTTACGACATATCTCCTAAGAGATTCGTTACGATATGGTTACGTAGTTACAAAAATGTAAATAAGGCGAGAAAGGTTCAGAGTATTCCCTATTTTGTGGGAGCCCAATCAAATTCACACGAAAATCCTCTTACGGAGAAGTGGCTGCTTGTTGAATCCATACCAGAAGCGACTTGCTCACTAAATAACTTCTGTATGCTAATAAGTCCTAAGACTACTTTTATAAAAGAAATTCGTTATGTCCAGTCATGTGACGTGCTTCTATACTTCGAAATGGATTTCTTGTTCTCAATAATCTGCATTTTATTTACAAACTAATTAGGTTCCAGGTTCTTAAGAGGCAAAAACTTACAGCTACAATTATATTACTTTTCCTACTCATATTACCGTCACTTTACCCATATACATAAAAAAAGCTTCTACCCAATGCAGAAAAAAATTTATCCAACTATTTCACCTTGGTTGAAATCAGTATAAAATTAAGGGCAGTTTTCACTAAGAACCTCGTAATAGTTTAGATGTTTAAATTCACTGTATGCACAAACATTTTGAGTCGTATAAAAGCCGGGATACCTAAACTCAGTGTCTGATCCTGAAGTGTGTTACCGCCCAACTTTTCTTGATGCAGAGAATGTGATCATTATCTTCTACGTGTCCATCATAACAGAAAGGATAATCTTTAATATGAACTCTGTAAAGATGTTTCGCAAAGTGCTCGAGATTGAATTTTAAACGGGTAAACAGTTCTTATTTACCTTCTTGATTGGCATTGAGAAAATAAGATTATCTTATATCGGGGAACTTCTAAAAATTAATTAGTTTTAGAAGGTATTCGTCTCCAAAACGATACCGCTGTATTTCGATTAGCACACTATCATTTCTGAGAATTAACGCTATACGTTAATATATTATAACAGAATAAATAGAATATTATAAAATAAGACAAAATGGAGAAGGTATTTGGGATTACAATCCTGATTAAAAGCTAGGGTTGAAGACCAAAACTTTCCAAAAGTGTAACAGTACGAATGACAAGTTGGGGATGAAGGCAAAGACACAAGTACTCGGGCGTGGCATGCTATGATTTTCATGCCTGGTTACTCCACCAATGGAACGCTCCACGTCTGAAGCCATGCTTTGTCTAGACTCTTGGCAGCGCTGTACGATACGACCGTCCCGCGAAACACCCACCTTCCTACTCAATTATTAGAACCACTGCAACTCATGTAAAATTAACTTTTAATTCTTCACAAGTCTTTCTTTTTTATAAAGCAGTTTAGTTTATTGCGTGAAGTAAAAATTCACAAACATTGTATTATTGCACTTCGGGAATCATGTTCAGTTTTTGCAAAATAAATTACAAACCCGAGTGACTTCTGTCCAAATAGAAAAGGGTAAGCTACGAGAAAGTATTTTTCTACAAAAGTTTGAAACAATAGGTTTCGTGAAGCAACTTCAGCTCAAATATTAAAAGCAACCCGTTTTCAAAGAAGCAATTTATAGAAAATATTTCATTTGAGGGGAGTGGGGTATTTTATTTAGTGCATACATTAAAAAACAATGCATGTTATTAGCTCAATGTTTTAAAATGAGAAGCCAAAATGTATAAACATATTTTGGTTTTATGCACTAAAGCAAAGAACTTTTATGAGCTTTTTTTAACTAAATAAAGGAGCTTGGAGAAAAGCTACTGTGTTTACTTAAAACTATGTTCATATTTTGTGAAATGTATAGAAATTATATCCAATTTTTTCTATGTATGTATTAACCTAATATTTTCAAGTTAATTAGTTTATAAAACAAAGGTTAATTTCATAAAACTGTGTTATGCATGGGTAGCAATAAAATCGTATTAAAAATTAGAAATCCTATTGGACTGCTCATGAAATCACTTTGAAAATATGCACTTAGAAAACTTCTAAAACTTAGGCTAAAAAACATCTGAAGTCTAAGCGTTGCTCAGGAAAACTAAAGTAAAGCCTGTATTAACATATGGTGCCGAGACCTGGACACACCCAAAATCTTATGAAAGACAGCTTGGTATATTTGAATGAAGGATTTTGAGGCAAACTTTTGGGTCAGCGGAGGAAAATGGTATTTGGAGAGATATAATCATGAATTGTATATTTATACAGCGAACCAATGTTAACTGCATAAAGATCAGAAGGTTAGAGTGGGCAGAACATGTGCTGCGTGCTAAGGACAGAATGATAAATAAGATATTTCAGAAGGAACCAGGCAAGTTGGAAGACCAAAGTTAAGGTGGGAAAACGGGGTGAGAGAGGATGTAAGTGCAATTGGAATCAAGAACTGGAGGAAAGAATGGGGAAAACTTCTTCAGAAGGCCAAGGCCCACAAAGGGCTGTCGTGCCAATGACGATGACGACGACGATGAAGAAAGTATGGCTGAAACCATTCTTTTCCCGTGAGAAGGAACTTTCACCAAAATTTTTTTTTTTACTGAAAACGAACAGGTAGAAAGTTAAAAAAAATTGTATATTAAGTTATATGTACTCAAAACTGGAACAGTCTATCCTACAGTTTAAGTAACATGAGAAAATGCACAATATCAATCTTCCACATTTTATTTAACAATAATAACAGTAATAGAACAATATAATATAGAATGCAATATAGAATAAAATAGAACAATAAAACAACAATAATAACCTCTGTATATAATTGTGTACACTTATATACTCATATCCTTAGTAGGTATGCTTTGTTTACGTCAGTTTCCATTTAAGAGAAGCTGAATTCGATAATAGACTCTGTGTATAATGTAATATTTTAGCGTGTAATTCTTCTCCTGCACTCAACTGCGTTTAATTCACTTGGAAGATGTGGAATGTAGGGTTTTCTTGGAGAACTGGTTGACTTCCTGGTAATCTACATCAACTGTCTCTGGTATTGTTACGCACGTTGAATAAAGAATAGCTCCACTTCCTTTTCTCTGGATGCAGCTTTCTATTTCCAGACATGTGGATATGAACAATCCCGGATTTTTGCAGCGCCCCATAACCCTTTTGGGTCAGGCTCCTGATCCTATTCCCTCTACTTTTTCATTTTGTCTCGAGCCTGCTTTCAGGCAGCACCATTCTCCTTCTTTGTTATCTTCTCCCCATTCTCCACATATCCTCTTTACAAACATCCGCAATATGTCCCGTAATTCATACCCGAGAATGAAAATGTTTCCTTCAGCAGCGATTCTGTGCTTATTACTCCTCTTTATTGCTTCCTTTCAAAAGATGTTAACATATTCACTAATACTGCATACTCAAGCTACAGTTCATAATATTCATATGCTCAAAGGCACCACAATTTTTTGTTAAACGTTAGATTTGTTTTGTAAAAAATGAATAAATATATGAGCTCCCAGTAAAACTCCAATATCGAGTGATCACATCAGGACGTAAAATATACAGCTTAACCTTGAGTATTATCTGAAAATTAATTATTTTCCTTAAAGATTTTCTCCTCTATCACTTAAAGGATTAGTATTTTCCGAACCTTCCCCCTAAATTTTACTTTACATTTCCTTAGGGATAATAATGATTGGGTTATTTATATTAAGGGAAGATTAACCCCGTATCCCGAAAATAATTAAGGATTTCTTCAATATAATGAACTCATATACTATTCCAAATATCAGACTGACATTTTTTAGAGAATGCAGAGTAATATGTTCACTGATGCATTATCAAGCGGGATGGTTCAGGTGATTTGCTCTGTGACCCGCATTCAGGAGGCCCGGATTCGATTCCCGTGGCCGACCTACGTGATCCATGGGTTTTCTCGGGGCTTGCCAAGCGAATTTCCTGTCCCTCCATTTCCGCTCCATTATCATTTCACATCATCTCTCATCTGGTGGTTTATTTCATGGTAGAAGTGTCGGCGGGTGTCTCAGATGCTGCATGGCAGGATGATATATTCCAGATAAACATTTATTCTACGGTAGGACGGTCTCCGGTCTCCGGGCAGGTGGGTGGAATGCCGGTTCTGCTGCCGGTGGAGTTTCCATCCAACTGATAAATAGTATGGATACTGCCCTTGCACTGTCCTGACTCCTTGGACGGCCGCCTTCTGTCTCCTCTCGCCTCATCCTCCCTCCCAGGGATACCCCACTTGGGGCTTAGGTACTAAAACCACAGGTTTCGGTGCCTAATCCCCTCCACAGTAATCCTAATCCTAATCACGATTGCATTTCTATCATATTCGTTTATTTAGTAAAGATATTGATGTATGCTTACTCAAATAAGTACCAAAGAAGATCCAAGATTCAGATTTTTTTAGCACCATACAATTTAATTTAGCTATATTAACAAGTATGGTTCAGAAACTTGGGTGTTGACAACCAGGGTGGGAAAGGAAGATTTTGAGAAATATATTTGGAGCAATAAGGTACTTCGACGGATGGAGAACGCGGACTATCTTGGAGTCACAGTGCCTATTTGGACAACCAAATATGGTAGTGAAAATTAAACAAGGAAGAATAAGGAGGATTGGCTATGTGCAGAGAATGCCGAAAATCAGCGTAGTTAAGAAGATATTCATAGGAAAGCTGGATGGCAGAAGGAGAAGAGGAAGACCCAGGAAAATATGGGTACATGATGTAGAAGATGACTTGAGAAAGTTGGGGGTTAAAGGCTCCAGAAGAAAAGCAGAGGACCGAGTAGAATGACAGAGGGGTGGTTAGGGAGGCCAAGGGCCTACAAGACCGGTAGTGCCAACTATCATCATCATCATCATCATCATCATCATCATCATCATCATCATCATCATCATCATCATCATCATCATCATCATCATCATCATCATCACCATCATCATCATCAGTGCAATTCACAGATAAAAGTGACAAAACATACTCAACTGTATTTCCAAACCACTGCCAGTTTCTAAGCATTAAACAGCAGTACCAATATTTAGAGCTCTTACTTTTCATAGAATATGGGTTATGATTTCTCCCTCTATTCCAAAGAATGTAGGACTTATTTTGCTTCCTCTCCATTATGTAGCACAAGTTTAAGTAGAAAATAGACGCAGCACACATTTTAAAAGTATATTTACATAAACATGCATCTGCAACGATTATAGTCTTCCCTGAATTTTGTTATTTACTTATTTTTAATAGTCTGAAGTTATTCTACGAGCTAAAGCTGTCTGTTATTGTATGCAGGTCTTCCGCTGTCAAAAATAAAATGCCAATCTATTTGTATTAGAGTTGAACGAACAAAATGACAAAACACGAGCGATGTGTAACGCCGGAGAATTCTCTATGTTACAATAAAATTTGTGTTGTGAAATCTGTAATCGTAAAACAAAGCGATACTTTTAAATTATTATGGAAATAGGATGAAAAGACTCGGTGGCGCATGGCCATTTTTTTTTTTTTTTTTTTTTTTTTTTTTACTTCAGGACACACATGTTAGTTCTTTACGTCAATCATACGCTGCGTGTTTATACATCTAGTTGGAAACAAGGAGCGCTTACGTCAGAACGCAAGACGACGCGCTGTCTAGGGAACGAGCAGACAGACGTCCACCGTCTCCCTGGAAACGCGATCGAGCCTGGCTGGTCGTGCCCCACATACAGCCACTACTTTTAATTTATGTAACAGTCTGCTTTGAAAAAAGTCACGAAGAACAAACGTCAGAATGCATAATCTATTTTGTAGCATCGATTGCAGTTCAATGTACTCACATGACATTCTCTATTCACTGTTCTGCAATTTATCTACCTCTTGAAACTTATTACTCGTGTATAGCTTTTGTTGTAGATATAAGCAGCAACAGCCCCAAATACTTCCAGAGCCAATGGCTTTGAGATTCCGTTCATTTTTAATTTATGAATTAAACATATTCTTGAAGGAAAAATGCACATTTTAATCATAACATACTAATAATAATTCACCAATGGATATAGTATTCAAGATACACAGACGTTTGTACGAGGGCTGTTCCAATAAAGAATGATCATAATTTTGTTACGGTCATAATTTTTCGCACTAGAATTTAATCTTATTGTATTCTATTAGCTTAATGTGAAGCAAATACGCCATAGTAGTTTCATTTTTGGCACTCCTGGTTCCCCCCTGTGAGAACCAGGCAAGTTCAAAAATATTCAGTATGGCCTAAAGCTGCAATGGAGGTAACACGCTAGAAACAATATGCGGCTTTAGAAATTCCGCTTTCGTCTCAACAAATCTTCAATTGAGGCCTATACAGTGTTACAGGAGGCCTATGGAGAGTCTGTTCTTCCCTACAGCACAGCTCCAAGGTAGTATAAAATGTTTAAGGAGGGGAGACAATTTCAAAGGAAGGTGGACCGGGTGCTCCAGTTACTGCTCTTACGGAAGAAAACATCAACACTGCTGTTGCTATTGTGAGAGAGGATCGACGAATTACCTTAAGATCACTTTCTGAAATGCCGAACATTTCACTGGGTGCCACCCACACGTTGGTGACAGAAACATTACACACGAGACGTGTTTGTGCGCGATGGATTCCAAAACTGTTGATTCCCGAACAAAAGGACATTCGCATGCAGGTCTGCTTGCAGTTAAAGTTGATGTTAGTGGAAGGTCCACAGTTTTTGCAAACGTAATCACTGCTGTTGAAACTTGCTACATCATTTTG
Organism: Mantis religiosa; assembly: GCA_030765055.1. NCBI lineage: Eukaryota > Metazoa > Arthropoda > Insecta > Mantodea > Mantidae > Mantis > Mantis religiosa. The sequence continues at coordinate 86,045,873 of CM060959.1, forward strand.
ATACTGAGAGCAAACAGCAAAGATGTGTGGAAATCTCCTTCAACACCAACCCCCCAAAAAGCAAAAGTGGTTGCTTCTGCTGGGAAAGTTATGACCATATCATTCTTTGATATTCATGGAATGGTTTATCAGCATGTTGTACCTGCACACACATCAGTAACTGGACAATACTACGGGGATGTCCTGAAAACATTGCAAGTCCGTATCAGGCGCAAAAGACCACATCTTCGTGAAGCAGGCTGGATGCTGCACCACGATAATGCGCGGCCGCATACTGCCAATGTTATTGCTGAGTATCTTGCAAACATCAACGTAAAGTGCATTCCTCACCCTCCCTATAGTCCGGATTTAGTCCCATGTGACTTTTTTCTATTCCCTAACATGAAGAAACGCCTTCGTGGGAGACATTATCCATCATCCGAAGCAGTGGTGAAGGCTGCGGAGGCGATTATGAAGGATCTCTCAAAAAAGTGGGTTCCAGCATGTCTTTGAAGACTGGCAGAAACCTGGGACAAGTGCATCGTATTCAGGGGAGACTATTTTGAGAAGGATCATCAAAATTATGAGGATCAGTAAAGGTACATTGTCAAAAAAAAGTGATCATTCTTTATTGAACAGCCTTCGTACAGCAAACTAAGCAGACACTGTTTACATAATCCTACAAAGTTTTACTTCGATTGACCCATCACTTTTGGTGCACTCCAACACAACAAACCGCCATATAAGAGCACTAACTATGTAAATCCATTCAATATTTTGTTCACTTAGAATTGTAAGATTTAAGAAATGTAATCTCTGAGACTTTATCCTCGATCTCCCTTTAAAATAATAATATATCTGTGTATAATTTTAACAAAAACATGGACAATTTTCATGGAACATGCTTTAAAATCGTCGCTTTGCATTTATTCTTTGCAAATCCCTTGTAACTTGTTCGCAAGTATATCCTGCATGTATTTTCTGACATTGATTTACAGTCCTTTGTTACTAGGGAGACATTAATGCAAAGTTCCCGAGTGCAGATAGAGAACTTGTTCGAAGAGTAGCCAATCAAAGCCTCTTTCCAATGCTTGGTCGATGGTATTACATTGGTTTACTTTCTGGAACTTTCCACGCTCCAGGTTTTCATCGACTGCTTGGCCGACTACATCACGCGAGTTTCGCAACGACATTTGACAGCGAATTAACTAAAATGTATAAGTATATGTGGATTAAGCTGATATACTCTTGTACCAAACGCCTGATTGCATGATCTTGAAACAAAAAGGTGAAGCACATGTCTGCCACATAATAGTTATTTACCATATCAATATCGTAACGTAACAAATCAGACGAGATCGAGTCTGATAACCAGTCGGGTACTGTAATTTGATGTTATATGTAGATCGTATGTTTTATCTACTTTGACAAAAAATATGTTTATACATAAAATTTGTACTACACACATTTATTTTCCAGTCGACAGTTGAATGTAGAGGGCTTATTACAAACAGGTCATTAATGTAGGTAACTAGGGAACATATAAATACACCTTATTGCAAAAATGTGTGATTGTGATAATGGTGTTCAACTTGCAGTAAATGCTGCTATTAATTTAATAATATCAGCGAAATCTCGAAATAGATATTAATCTGAGTACAACAAAATTTTGAACTGTGGTGCAAGAAGAAAAATTGATAATGTGTCTGAAAAGATTCTTCTAGCTTATTTTGGTAACAAAAGCTTAAATGGGAAAGCTAGTTCGTTGTGAAACTTATTCTATGCTACAGTTCCATTTTATTGTAGAAGAATGTCGACACCAGTTAAGTACACACATCTGATAGCATTGAAGTTTCAGTTGTGTATTTACATGAAATTAATTTTAACTTTACCTCACTAGGCTATTAGGATACTTGCTATGATTTTGTAATGTTACACTTGACACAACTGCCAATCCCATTAGGGCTATATTAGTAAATTAAGGCTATAATTTACACTAAACATAAAAAATAAATACTATAGAAAATATGAAATTACACTTCAGGATGAATTTGTTGGATAAAATATGACTGCTATGACCATTATCTTTTTAGGTATATGAAACAGAAGTTTATAAAATTGGCTACTAATGTAAATTACGAGGTCTGTTCAAAAAGTATCGCAAACTTTGTGTTTTTTTTTTTTTTCAAAAAAGTATTTATTTATTCACGAATATCTATTTTCCCCCTTCAAAGCATTCCCCACCAGATATTATACACTTTTACCAACGTTTTCTCCAACACTTGAAGCACTTTAAAAAATGTTTTTTGTGATCTTGTTCAGCTCCTCCTTCAATGCCGTCTTTAGCTCCTCAATCGTGGCGTAGCGTCGTCATTTCATGGGCCTATTCAGTTTTAGGAAAAACAAAACAAAAAATAAAAAAAAATAAAAAAAGTCACATGGAGCTAGGTCTGAGAGTACAGTGGCTGCGACATCATCTGTTGTTTTTGGCCAAACATTCGAGCACAAGCAACGATATGTGAGCAGGGACGTTATCATGGTGCAAAAACAAATGTTTGTTCTTCCACAAGTCCGGAGGTTTCTGGCGGATTGTTTCGCGCAAACTGCGCATAAATTGCAGGTAATTTTCCTTAGTGACCGTTCTACTCTGCGGCAAGAACTCAAGATGCACCACGTCCCTGCAGTTGAAAACTCAGCAAAACCTTCACATTCGACCAAACTTGGCGCACTTTTTTTCAGTCTTGGCTCGTGTGGCAGCATCCATTGGGATGACTGAGCTTTAGTTTCTACCATAAACCCACGATTCGTCACCAGTTATGACCCTCTGGAGCAAATTCGGGTCGTCGCGGACAGAGTTCAACAGCTCTTAGCAACATTAATGCGATGGTGTTTTTGGTCGAAAATGAAGAACTTTGGTACGAAGTTTGTGGCGACCCGTCTCATGCCCAAATCATTGGACAAAATCAAATGCCACGAGCCAATCGATATATTTAGGTTCTCAGCAACTTCTCTAACGGTGCTCCGACGATTGGCCAATACTATTTTCTTCATTTCAATGTTTTGGTCTGTTGTTGACGAGCTCGGACGTCCGGGACGCTCATCGTCGTTCTCATCTTCTCGACCCTCTGAGAACCTTTTGTACCGATAAACGTTGCTTTGGCCCATGGTAGCTTCACCATATGCCACAGTCAACATCCGGAATGCATCCTCGCACATAATTTTGTTTTTCACACAAAATTTGATACAGATTCTTTGTTCCACTTTTTGGAATAGGCAAAAATCGAAGACGAGCCAAAGAATGTCTAAGCAAAATAGCTGTCAACAATTGACTGAACATTCAAAATGGCCGAGCTTGTCAACATAAGTGAGGGACATGAGTAACAAGATAACGCCACAAAACAATCAAAAATCGAATATACGTAGCCCACGAAAATTCAACATTCGCGATACTCCTTGAACAGTTAGAACAGGCGTCGTAAGTGTTTAATATAGAAATGCATTATAATTTTAAAGGTCAGACACTCAAAGTGATATACTGCTTGGTACTAATTATGCAGTATTGCGTAAACTATGTCCTCCTCCGGTACTTTGGTTGCCGATCTCCGAACTTAGGTCTCGTGGTGGTACTGTTTCCGAACCAAAGCAGGTTGGGATGTTCGTTGTCCTCGCCTACCGGAGGAAGTTTTAATCTTAGTAAAGTGTACCCTAGTGACTCCTTGGGGCGACCAACCTCTGTCTCCTCTCACCTCATCCTTCCTCCCGAGATGCTCCACTTGGGGTATAGGTACAATAGACCAAGTTTCGACCTCCGTGCCGGATTCCCTCCAATATATGTGATGGAGACAATTTACTTAAGAGCACACTGACAGTTGGTGAATCAGTATTTGTACAATGCAACTTGGAATATAGAGATTGCATCTCATTGTATTCGAGAATACCTATTAAAAGATGTTGTATCTGTGAACAGACCCCATATAAGCTCATCCAGAATTTAGTTCGCAATCAACAGCAACAATCCAGGAACATTTCAGAAACTGAATTAAACAAGGCTGTAAAAATCAGATTAAGGAGGAGGCGCTGATGGATTTTCAAGTGCGCATTAGCTGTGCGCTTTTTCTCCTGAATATTTCATTGCAAGTCTTCCATCTGGGAGATTGCGGGATTTACTGTAAGCTACCGATTTCTAAAGCTTCCCATCTCGGAAACCTCATTTGTGCAGTAAAGTGTCTTGTTCCGAAAACACGATGTATTTCTGAAAGGGTTATCAGGAACGAAACTGTGTGTGTGTGTGTGTGTGTGTGTGTGTGTGTGTGTGTGTGTGTGTGTGTGTGTGTGTGTGTGTGTGTGTGTGTGTGTGTGTGTGTGTGTGTGTGTGTGTGTGTGTGTGTGTGTGTGTGTGTGTGTGTGTGTGTGTGTGTGTGTGTGTGTGTGTGTGTGTGTGTGTGTGTGTGTGTGTGTGTGTGTGTGTGTGTGTGTGTGTGTGTGTGTGTGTGTGTGTGTGTGTGTGTGTGCCGTTGTGCACGTACTCCCTGTTAATGGATTCTAGCGCATACATTAGTTGTTCTTGTTTTTAGCCTTCGGCTTTCTGAGAGACCTTACAAAATATTCTACTCTGAAAGCGTTCATTTGACGATGCAAGTTTAATTCATGCATACATGTATAGGTGAGCTGTCAAGTCACACTGTAACACGTTAAAAAACACTGTCAAGGGAAATTAGCACCATTCACAGCCTGTCAAAAGAGAAAAGCTTTACTGGAGTACGGAGATTAGTTAATGCATTCAATAATGCATGCAGAAACTCAGAAGGTTTGTTTTTGGTAAAGGAGGACTCTGTATTGTACACCAGGATACCAATTTGTGAAATTTCAAAAATGAGACCCTTAACCTTAAGTTCGTAACTTCATGGTTAAAAGAAAAAGGTTGTAAATTCCCCAGAATATAAACAGTTGCGAAGATCCATAGAGTATCAAAACAATGCCACTTACATTTTATGCGTGGAATATTACACTTATTAGTCATGAGATATATCTGAAATACAAATTTGAGTTTGAGAGCGAGGGTTTTCCGAACCCGTAACTTCCCCTCTAGACCGGCGAAACTATAGGCTTCAGTGAGATTTTCCATATTATTAGTTTAAAAAGCCCCCCACCACCTTCATGTGGAAGTGGATACGCTACTTACGCGCATGTACCATGAAGGAAAGACTATTGAACAATCTATGTGGGACCCCAGGTGTTCTACGTCACCCTGCTACTAGCTTTGCAGGTTAGTACCCGTGACTTTTTAGGCGTTCAACTTCGTCTGGGGTGCCAGGCCTGCTGCAGGTGTTGGGAACCACTGCCCCGCACGCGTCCAACCCAATCCGAACAGCTCCCATTCAGCAGGGGCTCCAATGTTCGCAGGACGTACTTCTACTAACGTCAGAAGAACTAGGTGTTTGCAGAGCTCGCAACACAGTAGCTGAAGGGGCCGGAACCCTTCTCTTACGGGACTGAAAGATATGGTACTTCAATCAAAATTGTAAGAGCTATTTTTAGCAAAATATCAATTTTAGAAAACGTTACCATATATATATGGAGCGGGAAGGATTTCCCTGAAAAGCTTTGTGCTACACTCTTGGAATTTGTCGAACTTAAATACCAAATAAGGTATTTAAATTATGTATATAAATGCACACACATTTTTCTAAACATGTTTTGTTTTCTATTCAGCAGACCTCATAACCTGTACCTCGGTATCGAAAGTGGAACAGAAAGTAGTAGCAGTGGCAGCAGTAATAATAACACTTATTACAATAACAATACAAATAATTACATAATCGAGTTTCACAATTTAAGTATGCTGGGGAAATAATTCAGGACAATTGAATCCAAACTAAAGCAAACAAAAGCAGATGCCAAAAAAATGGAAGCATCATAACCGCTTGCTCAAAACACATAATAGAAAATTAAATATATAAAACTAAGACACTATAACTGTAATTAAACCAGGGTGCCTATACGGAGCAGAAATATTAATTTTGAACAGAAAAGCAGATATCCAAAATACAGAATGTGTTTAGGTCCACAAGTCGTGGTTGAAGAATACAGACTTACAAGTAAATAGGAAATAAAACATTTACAGACAACCATAGGTTAAAATGTTATAGACATATTAAACGATTAACTTCAAATAAACTCACATAACAAACTATGGAAGTTTACGAAAATAGAAATAAAACATATGAAGTGGATTGAAGCAAAATTGATATAAAATTGGCAGGAATCACTCAGGATGATATCCTAGACAGGACCGTCTTTAGAATGAAAGTACAAAGTGGCAAGTTGACCAAGAGGACAAACCGAGCAACGTGGACAGACGGGAGAAAGAAAGCCTACAGCCAAAGAATGAGGGAACTTTGGATTCATAGATGAGATAAGAAACATCTGTAAGTACGAGGGCTGTTCAATAAAATGATAATTTTTTACGGTCAAAATTTTTCGCACTAAAATTCAATTTTATTATATTCTGTTAGGTTAATGTGAAACAAACACGCCGTAGTAGTTCCACTGTTGGTAATCCTCGTTCCCGCCTTTGAGAACTAGGTTCAGGCATTTTCAGTATAGCCTACCGCTGCTATGGAGGTAACACGAGAGTCGAGAGGAACAATATGTGGCTTTGAAATTCTGCTTTCGTCTCAACAAATCTTCAGTTGAGGCCTATACAATGTTACAGGAAGCCTATGGAGAGTCTGTTCTTCCCTACAGCACAGCTCGGAGGTGGTTTAAAATGTTCAAAGAGGAGAGACAATCAAGTTCAAAGGAAGGCGGTCCCGGTGTTCCAGTTACTGCCCTTAAGGAAGAAAACTTCAACACTACTGCTGCCATTGTGAGAGAGGATCGACGAATTACCTTAAGATCACCTTCTGAAATAATTAACATTTCACTGGGTTCCAAATTTCCGTGAAGCAGGCTGGATGCTGCACCACGATATTTCGCGGCCGCATATTGCCAATGTTGTTGCTGAATATCTTGCAAAAATAAGCGTAAAGTACATCCCTCACCCTCCCTATAGTTCGGATTTAGCCCCCATGTGACTTTTTTCTATTCCCTAACTTGAAAAAACGCCTTCGTGGGAGGCATTATCCATCATCAGAAGCAGTGGTAAAGGCTGCGAAGGCGATTTTGAAGGATCTCTCAAAAATGTTTTCCAGCACGAGTTTGAGGACTGACAGAAACCCTGGGATAGGTGCATCGCATTCAGGAGAGACTATTTTGAGAAGGACCATCAAAATTATGAGAATGAGTAAAGATACGTTGTCAACAAAAATTGTGATCATTCTTTATTGAACAGTCCTCGTACTTTGCGTAGTCATTGGCAAAAATGATTATAAGAATAGCTCAAGTCATTTGTCGTAAACGGTCTCACTGATTCTACATTCCTGTGTGTATTTTTTATGATTGGCCAATGTCTATCTCTAATGCTTTAGCAGTTATGCAAAAGTTCAAAATTTATCCACAATGAAGAAGTCTTTGAGGATATTCCCAGAAACTTTAAGATATACATTTTCTTTGTCATAAAAATATCTTAATGTGGTACACTAATAAAATTGTTTGAAAGGTTCAGATTTTAAATACAAAGATTTGTATGTAACCAACTTTTTATGCATTCACAGATTTTTTTCTAAAGAAAGACTGCAATACTCTTTCTACTTACTATGCATGGTGAATAAACTAAAAAGTGGTGAAGAAAGCAAATGGAAGTTAAGATTATTTCCACAATTTTTGATCCACCCTTTGATTCTAGTATGACTTTCATTTGAGGTTAAGTACTGTATAACAGAACAGTAGCAGCTTCCACTGCATCCTTGGCTGAGTCTATGAGAAGCATCTAGATAAATGAGAAAGGAATCTAGCCTGAAGCAACTAAACGACTAGAGAGCAAAACTTGGAAGTTCGTTCATTAAATTTTCCAAGCACTTGCTTCGAGGCCAATGGGGCAAAAATTACTCGCTCGTGAGGGTGACCTTCATCGCATTATTCCGAAGGGCTTAAATTAAGGAAATTTAATTTGAAACTTTCTGCTCCGGCGCAACCTGTGAACGTCCTCTCGAGATGGTTTCTACTAAAGTGGTCTTCCAGGGACTAATGGAAGGTACGATAATAATCAATATGCTGTTAAATTACCCTTCCTCGTCTTTGCTAAATTAAGGGTTGCCATTCTCACTGCCAGAATGTCAAAGAAGTTACCATGAAAATGCACTTACAGTGCTTCACTTAAACCTTTGGAGCTTTTGTTCAAACCGTAGTCATGATGTAATTTATAAACAAAACATGAATATTTCATATTACAGTTTATGTCCATTCCGTATTGAACTTAAAATTTCCTATGTTCACTTACCAAATTGTGCCTATCGATTACACGTTCACACACATCTACTAAACTTAGGAATGGTGTGTTTTTGCATGTACGATATAGGAGAAATTGCTCATAAAAGCTTTTATTCCTGTTTGTTTTATATTGTGACGTATTAATCTTTAATGTGTTTTGAAAATGCAATAAAATGCGCAATTAACTAAATAAAGGAACATTAAATGCGAAATGCGTTATTATTTATGGGCTCTTTTTCAAATCACCACGTAAACCACAAAATGAATACATGTTTATGAAATATTTGCTTAAATGAAACAATTGCGTGAGTAATCACATAAAAATGTTAAAACATCTTTTATCCGCCACCAAAAGAAAAAACACATCATTACGCGATTCTTATGTTACTGCAAAGTAGATCCTTTATTGTTAGATATGAATAATCTCGGCTAAGAATCGAATTATCTCTACCAGTCAGTAGAGCACGCAGAAGAATAAAGTTAAAATTTGCTGTACAAAGGCAAATTCTTCAGAAATGTCTACTCTAATATAGTATCAAAGACTTTATATTATAGTTTCTAACTATCGATTACCTCGTAGATGGCCAAGTCCGATGTTCTATTTTTCTTTAGTTATCTGGAAAACAAGAAACAAATGTACGACATCTACAAGGCGCAGAAAAATATGTTAAAATCACTTCTTCGCCAATATTTGTAACACTTTTTGAACTGTAGCATGTCCTAAAATATAAATATTTTTTGTCATAAATTGCAGATGACTTTCGTGACAGCAAATTTAGATTAGTAATTCGAGTTTCTCGAATTTCTTCAGGTATAAAACTTTCGTTACCTGAATCACTCATTTTGTCATGGAGTTTATCATTTGTTACCTTTGCATTACCATAGTTACGATTTTTGCTATTCAAAGCCTCCCAAAATCATCTTACAATTAGTAAAACATTGATTCTAAATATCTTGTGAAACAACTTTAATATTTTATTAATTTATTATTCAAGTCGATTTTTTTCTTAGGTAACGGGCAAAATCACGTAATGACTAGCCAGATTTGATGTTGACCATGCTCTTGGCGCTAACGCCTCGGACGTTAAATGTTTTCACTTGCTGATAAACACCAACTTACCTTGAGTCCCATAAATAACAATTTCGAAGAGTGTTTGTCAACTTTTTAAACCTTTCAACGATGGAGAAGTATTAATAAGTAAATAGATATGAAACATTTCAGGGGAATTAAACGAATGATCCTCTTTTTCTACATACAAAGTTCTAAATTTCAAACGTACAAACGCTACAAAATACCAAAAGTGCAAACAAAATGATAAATTTCTGATTTTAAATGCTAAACACAGCATTCGTATATACATCACTGGGATTTAACAGTGAACTCTTCCTAACATGTTCCGTCACTCATGATACGGAAGTGGCATTCTAAAGTTTTATTAGCATAAAGAGAAAAAAATCACAAGTCGTAATAACCAGCTGTTGCAAAGGAAAAGGACAGTAAGAAAAAAAGAAAACAAGACAAAGAAGGAAGCAGCAAATAAATACAAACGTTTGAAACTGCTGCATCTCAATATACACTAACTTTCAGAAACACAAATATGCAACATGGGATATATTGAAAATGGATAAATGCTTCCTCGCCGAACGAGCAGTCTGTCATTATGAATCATGCTAACGCGAGACAGTAATGTTGTTAGTTCTTATATATAATTCTTTCTGGGCTAGAACTGTTGGCTATGTTCTTTTGTGTAACATGGACCATATCTGTTTAGATTTTTATATCAGATAAATTATGGATTCGTTACGAATGCTGACAATATGTAATTTCCGTAGAAATTTAAGTTGACAACGGCTCCATACGAGCGAAACTTAACACAATAAACACACTGTTGTGTAGTAGGTATGTACAATTATCATTCACAATAACTCCACTTTAGGAAGCTCCAACATGCCGTACAGCGTTACACTGAGGTGAGAATTTAGTTACTAAGGCTCGGATAGTTATGTACTAAAAATCAGTAAACTATGTATATATATATGTATTTTAACGTATTGAAATATGTAATTAAACTACTCAAATAAAAAGAAATATCTAACATAATATCAGAATTCCCCTACATGTTCCTGAATTAGGTATAGTATATTGGAGATGTATGTAAATGAGTCAAAAATTGGAACTTGCATATTGCTCCTAATTTTTTTAAATTACGATCCCCGGCAATAAGGTACAAACATGTTCTTCAAATTCCGAAATATAAAACTTCTTCTGTTGTCGCGTAATATGGCTTTGTACTGACTGAATGATCGTTCAACTTCACGTGAAGTAATGGGTGCATATTTAAACTTGCACAAGTCTTTTGCTGTGTACTAAGTTACAAAGTTCCTTGCCTAGAATTCTGTTAATAGCAGTGATTGTCTTGAATCCTGGGTTTTTCTTCAAACTGGATGAGAGATAATCCTTCACTGCAGCTCCAACCGGTCCTTATAGACTTTCCAGAGAAGTGACCACAGAGTGAATAACATCAAGGCTTGCGGAGAGTTTAGACGATGATGGCTCCAGCGATTTAATGGTAATGCATAAATGGGAAAAACTGCGTTGAATGTAGGCAGTATCATTTTTAAGTTTCACATCACTGAATGATTTCTTGGGTGATTCAACATAAACTGCATCTTGGGAATCGAAATGCTGGAGAACTTGTCTCACAGAATCAAAATTCATCGCGTAGTAGCCTGCAGCATCAATCCAGGTAACCCACCTCGTTAAGATTGGCCGAAAAGAGAGTGGAAGCTCAGGAAACAGTTCTTTGAATTTATCAACTCTGTTGTAAGCCTTTAAAAACACTTTCTTTGTATTCGAAATGAGTCTGTCAACATTAGAAAATTTAGAACGAACCAGATCTGCTATGCGATGGACTACATGGACATGACATGTCTTCGAAGCACGGGCCTGATGATGTGATGTGGATGAATGTTGCAACACTTGAAAATGTTAGAACAGGGAACATTCTTCTCGCAGACCAGGCAAAAAAGGACCGTTCCGTCTGTTGAAAAATTGTTAAATTCCTCTGTGTAATGGTTTAACTTTACAAAGAGTGAGGTTTTCTCCTTTGGCATCTTTTACTACAACGAAAAGTTCAATCTACACACGCCGGCCAACTGCAGCTGACTATTTTCTCGTGTGATGGCTTGATCTGGACACGCAGTGGCAAGGTGCTGATCACGAGAAGAACGTGACAGAGCAGACAGACTGGCTGTCTACTGCTAGCTACATACGTCTATAATGTGTTTCAAATGGGAAGGTGTTTGTTCATGAGCGCTACTAGGTGATCAACCAATCGGAGTCCTGCGGTGTTGTCGTATTGCATTCCTCCTAAGTGGTGTGTGAGGAGCGCCAAACTAAACAATCTCTAATAAATACTATTCGCGCTAAGGCAAAATTTCAGATTTTGCAAAACTGATCCATAAGGAACAACATAACCGTAAAACCCCATATTTTTAGCTCATATAGTTGTCCTAATACAAATAAAGTAGAAATCATTATATTATAACAATGCATTGCGACGTAAGCACTGTAATAATATCATTATTGGTTGGCATGTATGCGTGGACGTATATTTGAAATTACTAAGAACTGAAACGTAAACATTTAACATGATGTGGTAAAAGAAATATGTACTTTGAATAGGCCAAGGTGTTTGTTAAATTCGACGAGAGGAAATGATACACTTCTTGTTAATCTAGCAGAACGAGTGTGGTCGCATTATATCTTTGTTTATGAATGGTTCGTAATCTCTATTTACTCTAGAGCTCAAAGCAGCATTATTCAGTTACTCTTCCATGAAAAAGTGTATCAGCTGGATCAATGAGATGTGATCCATTCCCCCCCCCCCCCCCCAATCCTTACTACTGCTAGAACAATCCAATAGAGTTAATGAGGACTCAAATTATTTTGCAAACAGAAATAATATTTTAAACTGACGGACGTTGAACGAAATAGCACGAAACGAGATTTTGGAACCTATCATCATAAATTTGCAGTACTCAGACGTTGAAGACAATGACAGTGACGAATTATTTCTTAACCTAAGTAACGTTCACAGTTATACGGATGCACCGTTGGTATTTTCGTTAGATTAGAAAAATAAGTAATTCATAAACTACAATTAACTTTAAACTAAATATTTAAAACATTTGCGTAATATACAATATTCATGTTGCAATTGTGATTTCTACATCTGCATCATTATAAAACTTTGGAAAATTCAGTTTGCGTTCCCTCACATCAAGCGCCAAGAACACTCACTAGTGTGCGAGAGAGAGGGAATATAAAAAGAGTAGGGATAACGAGGTGGCAACGGTGACGGCTCTAACGCATCTGATTGGCTACAGGTGAGAACTCTTCCTATTTGAAACACATAGTAGTATAGACACGCATGTTAAAACGAATAAAATTGCAACAAAGATTGGAAATAGCAATAAATATGTAAAAATATAATGAAAAGTAAAATATATGTACTTTCATGTATTTACAGAACTATCCGGGCCCTTTCGTACAGACATAACCTAGGCTCAACAGAGCAAGGTTATTCCGCTCGATACCTGCTACAAGACAGATCGCAAAGTGCCAGATAAACCTGGTATATGAAAGGTAGAATCATTTACATCATATCTAAACGTTTATGATAGATTATTTAATAACTCTGAATCGTTATAAGATCTAAGCAGCGACAAGTTTAAAAATTATGTGTAAACTTCAACAGATGACGTCTTTAAGTTTAGGAATCGGATTAACCCATGGTAAGTAGCAGTCTGTTTCTGAATGCACTTCTGAAATACGTTTCCAAGTTTCTGCTTTAATCTGTTTGGGTTAACTCCACGGCGAGTTTACTTAGACTTAACTCAGCGGTTCTTCTCTGCACTTACACAGTAGATAACACTTTGTAAGATCGATTTTCCGCTTGGGAGAATTTGCGTTTAGGATTAATTGCATTTCTCCAGATACTGTAACACCCAGCTGTTGCGGAAATCTCACTTTGATTTCCCTTTCGTAGAACGCCACCGTTCTTGGGCAACTTTACCGCGACGAGGAAAACACAATACAACTATAGTCTGGTTATTTTGTTGAGGTTCTGAGACAAAAAGCTAACATCAGCACACCTTATAGAATTCATATATGAAACTATATAAATGATAATTCGTAGTTCTTTGCTTAATAATAATTACCGGTATAAAGTTAAAGGGGAATCACCATGCTTTAACTTATATATGTCAACTGATCTAGGCTAGTTTTGCGTTCATTAATAGGTAAACTGTGATCTTTTAACTGCGTTCATTTATTCGTCTAACTGGGCTTATTTAAAGATCGCCGCTTCCGAAAACAGCTAAGAAGAAAAGCAGCGAACATCGGTTGAGCCAGTCTTAACTAATCCTGTGATTATTTTAGTTACATGAAGGAAATTAATCATTTCTTTACACTAGCCTTATACAGGCTAAGGTTTTTGATAGAGACAACATGAAAAATTCAATGCCATAACCGGGATTTGAACCACGGATCTCCTTGTTTCCGTTCAGTCGCTCTTACCCATTGAGCTACCATGGCCAACTTGCCGTCATGACACTAAATTCTCCATTTGGCTCGTATATTTCCCCGGTAAACCACTAGGGGCTCTCGTATTGGAGATACACCGTCTGTGGCGACTTACTATCGTAAGTACTTGAGTCCCAGGCTTCATCATTTAACTCTTATTATTTCAGTTAATTGAGACAGCCCCTAGTGGTTTACCGGGGAAATATACGAGTCAAATGTAGAATTCAGTGTCATGACGGCAAGTTGGCCATGGTAGGTCAATGGGTAAGAGCGACTGGACGGAAACCAGTAGATCTGGTGTTCAAATCCCGTCCATGGCATTAATTTTTCATGTTGACTATCATAATCCTGTGACAGTGTAACACATTTTTTTTTTTTTTTTTTTAAATTTACGTCCTACAACGTTAAACCATTTCGGATGATGGCAATGGGTGAAATGCTTCTCGGATGAGTCCAGGTTTCGTAGAGCTCAAGAGTTACCAGGCATTTGTCTTTCAGGATAAAGGGAAACTACGGATAACACCTTATCCAGCTAACACTGACCAAGATTCGAACAGCCCGCCTCGGTAGCGTAGATGGTAGCATGTCTGCCTCACGTTCAAGAGGTCCCGAGTTCGAATCTCGGTCAGGGTGAGTTATCTGGATAAGGTTTTTTCCTGGGTTTTCCCGTATCCTTCAAGACGAATGTCGGGTAACTCTAAGCTCCATGGACCCTGGAATCATTTGAGCATCATTTCATCGTGCGATATGACTTAACGTTGGAGGACGTAAATTACACACACACACACACACACACACACACACACACACACACACACACACACATACATACACACAGAGAGAATATTCGAACTCAAGACTTCTTGAACGTGAGACACACGCTACCACCTATGTTACAGAGGCGCACAGCCAATTGAGTGTTACAAAAGTGCAGATTTCATCCGATTGTATTCAGAGTGCTGAAAATTAACAGCATTTATTTGAAATACTGCTAACGCTGGTAGAATTTTTTGTCATAATTAGTGGCGTGGCATTGATGTTGCCTCTTGCCCCCGCAACAGCTAATACATTGTAGAAGGTGTATCCAAATTTTACATTACTTTTTGTTCAAGGAATAATGGAAAATCTAAGCAGTTTCGTTTTCAGATCTCAACTGCGTTAATTTGTGACCGATCAGCCCGAACCGGTTGATGACAGATCCCCCGAGACCGGTCGTCTAACATCCTCCAGTTCTAAATATCTCCTTATTTTGCCAATGGCGTTTACCGGCAAACTCCTGTTGGTTGTCATTTACCCTGCGAGGGTTCAGTTTCTGATTGTTGCCAGTGCAGCGAAAAGGCAAACCTTGAGTTTTAGTGTTAATTCTTCTCGTCTAACAGTAATATGATCAATGATTTAACGTTAACAGTACAATATGAAGAATAACATCAGAATTGGCAGGTAAAAGTGACCGTGTTTGTATGGTCCTGGAGTTAGCGTTCTTTTGATGAAAAATGTCGCATAATTTCAACTGGAAGGCCAACTGCGGATCTTAAACCTTTGAACACTAAATCACAAGACATTTTAATAGCACTTGGTATAACGAGTGTGGTTGTGACAAATTACTGAAACTATTTTGTGGGCCATGTCTGCTTTTTTCTAATGAAAAGAATGCGTGGACTACATTTATATATGGAAGGCTTTAGACATTACTGATCTTTATGGCTCAATTCATACCTGCAAAGAAACTGGATAAAAACAAAACGCTTATTGGTAGTTTCCTAATTCCGTGAAATGAATAACAACTACACCAGTAATTTATGAGCTGGAGACTGACCTGCCTTTCCCAGAATCTTCATTAAACTTCTTTAATGTCGGTTACATCTGTCGCCACATTTGTGTAATAAATCCAGAGATTTTAACTGTCATATCCATGAAGAGTTTTATAACTTCAACAGCTGCGAAAATGTTGTACGGAAGAAATGATGCGCGCAATTAATTATTTCAGTGACAAGGGATTTGGAGCTAAATCCGAGAGGATAAAAGTCTAACGCTTTCAATCCAATCAACCATAAAAACATTCCGAATGACGGACAATACACAACACAATGTACAAAGCAAACATTGGAAAATTGTGCAATGAGCGTAAATATGACCAAAGTTTGGAACAAACGGCCAACAGGTGATCTTTCCAGAAACATTTTTCAATTGGCTTGGTCATTGTACTTCAATGTAGAACAAAGGATTATCAGGGAAATGTCCACGGAGGAGGCAATAGTGCAATCATTATCCATTACAAAAGAATGCAAGAGTTCCCTGATTTCAATCCGTGTTAATTCGTAGTATATCTCACGTCACTCCAATCCAACCATACATCCGAAAAATCACGTCTTTATATGTCTACAAAAGGCCTTAAAATAATCTAGTTTCGCCCCATTTAATCGGATGAAACCTTAGGTCAGTGTAGTGCTTGAAGTAACCATATTTTTAAAAGACCATATGTTATATTTTATATTATTTAATCTGAAATTCTATGTGGTACAGCGCCATACAACAGAAAAATTGAACTCGTCAAACTCACTTAGAGTTTCCTTGCATATATGGGAAATTAATATATGTACCTACAGGTAGTTTTCCTTCAAACTTAAAATTTATATTTTATAGCGTTTATTGTGCATTAAAATTAAATGCTTTATCACATCAAATAATGACGATATGGCAAAGCTTGTAATCTTATGTCTCAAAATTTCTACGCAAGATTACCATTACATCAAAGCGCCCTCATCAGGTCTCTGGGAGACTGTGTCCCAACTAGGCGTCGCAGGTGCCCATGGCAAGTGGGCACCCGAGATAACCATGGAGTAACCCCTAACAACAGCTAAAGCTGAGCTCCAATAATCCGCAATCACAGTGTATTGGCCTCAAAATTCATCCCATCAGAACTCAAAACTAATTACACCAAGGTGTATCGGGTATTGCATCCTACAACTTACCCTAAAGGGGCAAAAATTGCACCCTTTTTCAAAATTCCTACTCAAGCCCAAATAAGTCACCCTAAAATTCCTGAAATTATCCTACCCGAGGTTAAACCTTATAGAGCAGGTACACAGAAAAATTATTCAGGCTGACAGCAGCGACGGACGAAATGAATACAGCAGTCTAGTGTATTCAAACATGTCGCTGCTTTTCATTTCCTACAGTTTTTTAAAATTAATTTAATGTTTCTAAAAGCTCCCTGATGTGTTCCACAGGTGAAACCACTTTTATTGGATTGACTGAAAGTCTAACACATATGCTTTATCGTATGACGAAAGGTAAGTCCTAGGTGAGTGGCGAATGGGGGAGTTAAATATGATTCACATATTTAAAGATCACCTATTCCAACTTTGGGGTTCAGTTCAGGTCAAATAGAATAAGACCTGAAGCTTACCTGGCGACGAATATTCTCAATTTCGGGAGTGTGCATCTCTCCCATCATCAGTATACTTATTAAATGTTATAACCACAGATGAAACACGGGATATAACACAAATATAAACAAGGACAAAACACTATCAAAATTCGCATTACTGAACAAAAGACTGTTTTCAGTAAATTAAATGTCAGGTCAGGAGATGGCGTGAGTATAGAAAATTAATTGGGTCAAAGAAACGTAACTACTTAACTTGATTATCAAGCTATATTGATCTGTGCTTCTTAAGTCAACGGATTTCCATTTTAAGGCCGGTTTCCAAGAGGAGCTGAACTGAAATCCAGCATCACGATTAAGCGTGCTCCTTTCGAAGGAAATGGCCAAAGCCTCCTTAATTCTCCGCTCCCAGTAACTATTGCACTCTGCCAAGATGGTCGTCTCACAAAAGTTGGCTCTATGGTCATTATCAAAACAATGCTCTACCAGTCCAGACTTCTCGGGTTGCATTAAACGAATGCTCCATTCAGTTTATGTCAGCTCGTGTCGGTCACGTCATGTCGCCCTCTAGTGACGGCGACGCCCACGCATCCTCAGCCATACATGAAACACCACACCATTAAGGGAAGCCCTCATGAATAAGTAATATGTTGTGGTATCACTACTTCCACCCCTAAGCCTTTTTAGGGCTAAGGGAATGTTTGGTAATGCCTTTGTTCTACCTATCAGAATTAGTGTCCAGTAAACAGGGTTGAACATGTCCCCGCCTCCGGGGTTCTATCCTCTACTGCTAGCTCTTAACTTGCGTTGCCATTTCGCCCTATCATCTGATCCCCCATTCTTCCAGCTACACACCTAGTTACCGGGTATGTTGTACACACCCTCTTCTACCCCTCATGTACAGCCTAAACCTAACCTAACAGTATATAAGCATCTTCTCCAAAGACTGCCACTTAAACATTAACCTAGATAACAAGCATCTTTCAGATTCAGCAGCAAAGAAAAGGGAGAGGAATTAAGACGAACATGAAGTGGAATGTTAGAATTAGATGAGTAGGAGCTCAGTGTAAGTTGAATATCTCCTTACTAACAGTTATATATCTGGCTCTTATCACTGGGTTTAATTTTTTTGAGATTTAAATCTTTGAGTTAGCACTCATTCAGTGCTGTTCATGACTTCTGAAGACTAGCCAGGAATCGAACCAGAAACTCCCCGTCCATGCATCGATTCTGAAGTTCCAGCATTAAAATGTTCGCATGTTATGATTCAATATTACTTAATACTATTGAACATTACAGATTAAAATGAATCTGTTTCGTGCCGATAACTGCAAATAGAATGTACCCTGTAATTTCCGTTCAGCTTATATATTTACAGCGATATATGGTTGGGAAAATCGCTTATGTTTATCATGGCTTTCTATATATTGATCACGAACAAACGTTTTAGAAAATATCTCATCTGCGGTATCGATTCTGTCTCGTCTATTTATAACCATACATATTACATGAGAACATCTTCATTTCCTGTTTACTCTCCTTTGAAAGCCACAGCTTCATGCGGGGGCTGGTTTTGTATTGAATATTCCAACCCCGTTTCCCAAGTAGTCATTCAATCTCCAGTCTACCTAATTAGGAGTTTTCTTTACTGTTACCGTCAGAGTGAAATAGTACCGTACGTCAGTGCTCGAGAAGTTATTTTCAAATTCTCATGGACTATGTATTTGATTGAAATATAATCAATTTTAATTATATTTGCCAAGATAATTAATTGCCAGGAAGGAAACAGAAATCTTATGTTATGACTTGCTCTACTCAATTTTCTGTAAACTGTTCTTACAATGACCTATTCTTCTAATTTTTATAACACTATTAAAGCGTCATATAAGAAGGACGGGCCCAAATGACCTTGTTGTCGACGGGCCCTAAAACACCACACACTCACTCACTATAAGAAGGATGCAGTAACCTAAAGTGATAGTCAAATGTTTTCAAAGCGGACACTATGTGATGGTATATTTTCCCCGTGAATGAAAAAAAGAGCTAAAAGCTAACAAGTATTTGAAAATTAGAACAAATTGTATCTCGAAAATGGTAGACGCTCCAAAAATTTTACCTTTTACTTGAATTCTATGCATAGATAAAATTCTTTCTCTTGCACTTGACCCATTATACAAATGTAGCTCAGAATAAGGCAAACCTCGTAGGCGTTTTCATTAAATTCAAGATGTACATGTCTTTTTATTTTAATAAAAATCATTAATAGCTGTTTTTGATAAAAACAACAGTATATTTAAGTGTCCACGTGTAGAAAAAGTCGTGTAAAGCAATATTTTAAGGCCCAATGATTATTATTGACACATCTCAACCTTTACCAAGAAAACTTAAGCGTTTTATGAGTTTGTGTGTGGGTGCGCAAATTGTCATGATACCAAAGTTAACTAAAGCTCCGTGGTTCAAATCCCAACTTTTAATTTTTCAGCCTGCTTCTACTTTTGCAATTTCAGTCTAAAGGGAGCGTGTGAGAATGAACAGTTAATTAGCATTCAACAAATGTTTAACTGTCTCTGGCTTCATAGTAAACATATTTGACACTGGGGTATGCTATGTCAAAATTAATTTAAGATCCCTATGTGGTTTATCGGAAAATATGTGTTGGAGAATTTACCGTCGTGCCGGTATGTTGTCATGGTAGGTAAGTCAGAGAAACGGTACAGAATACACTAATGACTGTCCATTATGTTACAGGACTGTACATTTGCTTATTAACGTATAGAAATTAAGAACTCGTCTCCATCCCGAGACACAACAAATACTTTCTCAAAATTCCGCACTGAATCATCTTCAGGGGCGCCAATAGGGATTCGGCTACATTATGTGACCGGCCAATGTATGTTCAGGCGAATTCCTGCACTTCCTTACCAGAATTATCTCCGGTGGTGGTTTTTACCATTCAGACGTCCAAATTCTGCCATCCCAGCACTTCTGGGTTTCGTTCATAAATGGATTTCCAATCTCAAAAGAAGTCAAAGATCCACAACTCGAAACCCGGCTATGTATTGCATTTTTCAGGCATTTACCGTTGCAACCGTACATTATTTGTGATAAGTAAGATTTGCTAAAGTGTTTCAGAACTCTGATAGTGCTTTAAAGAAATTCCTTGATAGAGGGATTGGATGACTTCATTGAAATGCGGCCTTACCCTTCGTTAGCAAATTATATCTTCTTTCAGAATTATCAATGGATACTTCTCTGACTCCTTAACATTAAATGTAAATGCTTTTAAATGCATACAAAGGCTCACAAATGACTCGGTCCCCCCCTCCCCCCAAATCTGCAAGGGATAAGGCACTCACCTGACTATCATTAGGCTTAATGGAGCTGTTACCTTCAAATTGCTCTCTCTACATTTATGGTAGATCGACCAATACGGCTCAATTCCTAAGGATTTTAAAGGAATCTCAAAGGCTTCATCCTTTGAAAGTTCTTTCACTTAGCTTGATGTATATTGTTCTTCCACTATATTTTCTTCTAGTTTTTCAAGTCTACATTAGGCATAGATAAAAATCATAAAAAGATTTATTACACTCATTTGGGATGTATCCAATCTTAATTTTACTTTCTTTCTTATTACTCCATTACTTTTATTGCTCATTTCAGTCTTTTCTTCTTGTTGGCTATTTCAAGGCTCCAAGTGCCAGCAAGTGTTTCGGCGTGCACGGCAGGCGTCAACAATATGTCCTCTACAAAAACCATCGTTCTAATATTCGGTTCAGTTTACGTTAACATCTTCATTCTTTTGTCTTCGTTTCGAGCATGACCAAGTTACGGGGAATTGCTGGACCTGTACTTCGCTGTTTCTGGGCGGTTCTGTTATCTCTCCGTGTACCGGTATTTTAATAGCGGTCGATACGTTGCAGGACTGCGTGTTTCAGCGTATTAGTGCTTAGAGTTAGAAAGTTCCGCTCGTTCAACACACAGAATCTTTATGAATGATTCTTATGTGGCAACAAACTTTTGTAGAGAAGGAGAGGATGATTTTATACAGACTCCGTGTGTTTCGTAAGCCTCACGAGAAAACGGTTCTTAGTTTTATGAATATGTCTAAAAAAAGTAAATCACCAGATATTTAAACTAGAAAGGTAGATGATATCCAAGGAAGCTTGCACAAGAAACAGGAATTTCGCAATTATAATCTTGGAATGCCACTATTTCGTTAAAATAAAACTTTCTAAGATAAATGTGCTGCGGAATTGCAACCTGCGATCATATAGGTTAATTTCTGCCATTGGGTGCAGCATAGCGTTAGCAATCGCTCCACTGTTCCATTATTTATTTCTTACACTCGAATCAAAGTTTTATTTAAATGGTAAATGAAGAATTAATAAGTGATATTACAAATTTTCTTGAAAGATGGGAGAGATGTATGGTGGCACAAGAACTATTTACAATATTATCTATGACGAAAGTAAGTTTACTGTAGTTATAATTTCCATAACAAATATATGAACTTCAATTTAAGGGACAATTTAAGGGACCATGAATATCAGACTTCACCACACACAGCGTGTTTCTCCGGTGCCAAAAAAAATCCATGTTAACCCAGCTTCCATACGAAAGCTCTGTATTTATATAAAAAGCAAATAAATCAAGCGTTAAATCAATCCTTCATTAACTATTAATACTTCTCTTTCTTTAATCATAGCTATTTGTTAATAAAGTACAATGATATTCACAGTCATGTATGTACCCATATTGAATGTTGCAGGTCACCTGAGTTCATTATTCATTCCACTCATCACTGCTCCAGTTCATGAATGGTTTACGATTGTCCCGTTATTTCAAACTGCTTTGCAAATCTATTTGTCTGCTGTTTATATAGTTATGAATTACACATGAAGTATGACGTTGAAGGAGAGCTGACCATGGGATCAGACGGATGTCCTTCACAGTTTACATCTACCATCTTCACTTCCTAACTGAATAAGTGCCAAGTATCCTGCGCAGGTCAATGTATGACCAATGAGGCGGATAGCCCTGAAGTGTTACGTGAAGGGAGTGCATTCAGTATTAGTATGCAATCAAACTGCAGCTTGATATAGCGATAATGGCAATTTCCTTGAGTCTGACACGCACATTATTACATAATGTTTTGGAAGGAAATGTCCTCGAAATTCTCTGAATGAAATTTCCTTCACCTGACAAGGATGACCTCATACAAAGTGCCGATATAGATGCTAAAAATTTTAATGTGTAAACTTAAAGTTCTTGAGAATTTTAATCTTTAAAAGATTGTTTACAATAATTTATAATGCATATACAACCATTATCTATCTTCGTAACTGCGACAAGGTGTGCGAGGACCCCGATACGTCTGAGACGAGGAGTTTGAGGTGCTCCGAGGTTGCGGTGACTGTCGTCAAAGTTTACAACTGGCGGCTACTTTAACATTCCACGTATTAAAGATATTGTGTAAAATATATGACGAAACCACTGAAGGCATTCAATGCCGAATGGCTTAAGATCAACATGAAAAGAAAAGTATTGGAAGTGAAGGCCGGATGCTCTTCTACCACAAGGGAACATTAAAGCCGTACAGCAATTTAAATACCTGGGATATATTTTACTTGAATCTGGTAGTTGCAAAGCAGATGATATATGTCGAAGTCAAGAGAGGCCAAAAAGATGTTGAATAGGGTACTATGAGCAGAGTTATATCTAGAAAAATAAAACAATATTTTAGAACAGTAGTGGAAACTACTTGACATATGGAACACCTAGTTGGACACAAAGTCAGGAAAGTAAATTACAGGCAGTCAAATAGATGGGATACGTAGAGGAGCAAGGGTATCTAGGTTAGAGAGGAAAAGGAATGAAGAAGTAAGCCATTAACGGAGATGGATGGACCAGTCACAGAGAGAAGTGTGCTGTGACCACGTCTGAGAATGACAGAAATGATCACCAATATGGGGGAGGAAAGTGGAAGTCCGAGCCTAATTCGGTCTTCTAGAAGTATTATAATAAAGATGAAGAAAGGTCATAATCTGGAAGAAGATGATTGGCAGAAGCGTGAACAATGGAAAACGAGAGTAAAGAGTACATACTGAAAAGTTAAACCTCTCAACAGCATGAAGCCAGTATGGAGGCTTGATGAACAGTAGTAGTCTCGCAGAATCCTCTATTCTGTGACCCTTGTAACCATAGCAACCACTCCGGCCATGCCCCAGATATCGTAGGCGTAGAGCAAGAGAGAAATAATTGGGGATAATAAAAGGTGTAGCTCCAAGGGAACAGACATCACTGACCTTAGCATGGGTTACAGAGAACGAGTGCCTCCCTGCGCTAAAGCCCTCAGGTACTGGCAATGTTCTCTTTAGATTTCCCTAGTTCCACTACCACGTAGACAGCTCAATAATCCGCTTTAACCAATCCTATGTTTTGCACAACTCAGGGACCATTGTTTTTGCCACTTACGTAGATTATTGTATGATAGCTGACTCATCGCAAATTCTGTGCCTGAAGAGAAACTCCACTTACTAAAATACGTGTATGTCAGATATTTTACCTACAACTTTACAGAAAGTTTTAAAAATAGACGTTGAAGTACTACTTCAAAGAAAATATTTTCGTTCTACAGAATTTGCGCGTGTGCGAACATCAGAAGAAGCCAAAATGTGTTGGACTTCGTCATTCCCTTTTGCCATTTTTTTGGCGTTAACACAGCCTTTATTCGCCGTAGGTCTCTCCGAGTCGTGCATTTTTGCTTCGCTGAATTTATGCCACCAAAACCAGTTCTGCCTGTTTCTTTGTAAGAGCCAATGTAGGAATTTCTCCTTTCGCAGCCGTTTTCTTTGAGTTTCTAACTCATCTACTAAACCTTAAGATTTGAAGCTTTGATACATCATAATGTATATATAGAAAAGTAAAATGTTTATTTTTGGCAGAAACTAGCCTTTCTTGTGACGTACTACTTTCTTTATTTGATATCATGAAACCACAGGTGAACTTTCTAAATCATGCAATTTTATGCAAATATTTTTGAAATCATAATTATATACATACTTTAATATCTGAATGAAGGTATTTTAATAGCTTTTGAGAAAATGTAATTTTGACAGGATTTATGTTAATTAGTGTACCACAATTAATTTTGAAAAAAAAACAGAAGAAAATAAGTAAAAATATCAGCACACCAAAAAAAGTTATGATACGTTTCCTGTATTTGTTATTTCAAAGACAAATATTAAACTTCCATACATCTTTGTTTTCTTAATTTAATTATAATGGGCAAAATTAATGTCATATTCAGCAATTAAAAAAACAGAAACACAAATAAATATTTTATAAATTTATATTTTCGTATTAAATTCCTGAACAAGTTTGGTAGCAATTTTTAACAAATGTGTAAACGTAAATGGTAAACTGAGCAATGTGAAGTAGGAGCAACCTTTACGAGTATGTCATTAGGGT
Organism: Mantis religiosa; assembly: GCA_030765055.1. Taxonomy (NCBI): domain Eukaryota; kingdom Metazoa; phylum Arthropoda; class Insecta; order Mantodea; family Mantidae; genus Mantis; species Mantis religiosa. The sequence continues at coordinate 86,070,667 of CM060959.1, forward strand.
AATTCCATGGAATCAAGGAAATATTGCTTCCCCTTTCATTGGTAGTAATATTTCTGTATTTCTATCATGGTGCAAAATTTAGGAATGCCATTTTTAAACAGCGAGAGGGACTTGATACACAGGAGACACTTTTGCAAATAGTATTGGAGTCCTATTAGATGGCATGGAGTGTTTACTTGTGGTCTATATTTACATACACTGTCGTTTTGGGGAAGTAAGATTACTTTTGGTCATCACCTCTCTGATTAATCCAAATTACTGTACGTTAGAAGTTAGGAAACAAAATAAAAACAATTTTGTGTTGTTATAAATAATAACAGTTTAGTATTATGCAATATTGCATAGGCTTCTAATGGAGTGTTTTGTATGACAAGTTTCATTTCTAAAGTCAGAATTACATCTACATGTTTTGGAAATTAGGAATAACCCTTACTGGACGCAATTTTAAAACTGCAATATGCTTTTGTTTTATGGGGAGAGTATAAATGTAGGGAGTACAGCAGAGTGCCCTTTCATGTGTTAAATTTTGAATTCAGGCTTCTTTTTATTTACCTATGTAATACAGAAGTTCAACTAAAAATAGGAAATCTCCAGTGCTGGAAAATTTTAAAACAAAAATTAAAATTGTGTCTCACGTTTTAATAAAGACATTTATGACGTAAAATAACTTACAAGTCAGTTGAGTGAACTTATTTTATTGGTCATGTCTACTCCTCTGAAATTGTTTTTCTTTCTTTTTTCTTTTTTTTTTTAATTAACGTCCAAGCTTGATGAATGAAATGGGTCAATGATGCTCAAAAGAGCTCAGAAATCCCCGAAAAATACCTTATCCTGACAACTCATTGTAAACGAGACTTGAAACCTCTTGAATGCGAGACAGGCACACTGCCACCAACCTACAAGACTGAGCATACCACAGATTGCCACCAAACGCCAGTGCCATTAATATTTATCGGAAGGGTATCATATTCTGGAAATTTGGACCAAATGTTACAGTCTCACAGAACATGCTTGTTGTTTAACTAGCTATTCTGATGCTCTTGGTGTAAACTACACTTTGTTTTTGAGGTGACAAACCAGCTGTTGCAGGCACTGACATCTCTCACTATAGGACCAGTTAATGCAAGCGCCTCAGATGTATGTTTCCTGCAGACATCAAATAAAGACGCCGCACCGCGAAAATGTCGGCGCGAGACCTTGAGTACGACGAACATACTATGAGTTCCGGAAGCGGGTCTAGACACTCCGGTAAAATACGCCGACTTCCGTTGCGGTCTGGTTATTAGCGTGCTGCTTCTAAACCTTGAGGTTCCGCGTTCAATTCTTGGAAGAGGATAATGTTTAGTTAGGATAACTGTATATCTTCAGACTCTCTGTAATAATATCACAAAACGTACACCGTTTTCATTCTGATCGTGAGAGACATACTGTATTAACGAGGACGGAAAGGAGAATATCACTTAACCTAATGAGTTATTTATTTGCTCTTTATTGCTGTACACACATAAATCAGTTGATAAAATATGAAAAAAAAAAAGGTAAACGTCCCTAAATAATATTTTCACCAAGAATGAATGAGCACTTTACAGCTGATATATTAAACTGGTGAATAAATCTTTTCTCTTTCGGATATTACAATACTTCAAAGCATACATGTACACTTAAGAGTCACTATCATTAATAATTGTGCATAAAAAGATCAGTAAATGAGTAGATATTTACTTCATTGCTGTAATTTTGCATATGATTTCACAAAGTGAGCGTTCTCTAGCTGTCTAGGATTAATAAAATATTTTTGGCAGTAATGACAATGTTTGTTCATTACATGGGGTAGTCAAAGACCTCTATGTGGAGCGGAGGGGCAGAGAGAACAGGTAGTAGCGCCCTCTCCGAGGAAGTCCTTTGCGTACGGCAGTATGGGAAGAACACAGAGCACCATAGCGACCGTGCAAATGCTCTCGGCTCTGCAGTCTGGTGCCGAGGACATTGGGTGCGTTTGGGCGGTAATGTACACCTATAGGGAAAGGAAACCCTGCTCTACGGAGCGCTGGGGTAGACCTGTTATTAAAATGCTGCAATAGTATATTATTTGCCACCCACAACATCTGCATAGATAACCTGTTGATAGTTGCGTTTAGTTGTGTAAACGCCTTCTGGAAGGCACTGTCTATTTTTATTTTGTTCTCTGGTAGGAATGTCGATTCGTGATACTGAACATTAATCCGGTATTTATCGAGAAACTGAGGGAAAATGCGGGAAATAAACAAGTGGCTGTCGAGTGCAAACTACAGACAATAAGGACTGTTCCCATTTCGCTCGGCAGCACGTTTAATTAAGCAAGAGTATACAGAACGTTCAAATTTTTCCTAAGGAGGTAATTTCTTGAATAATTACGCAAATACAAACAATAGTTAATAGTCTTGCGTCACTGAGTTCACCGCTGGTGTGATACGGTTTCGTAGGTCTTTCAAATCTGTGGGAATAGGTATCAGGTAAGCAGCCTGTTTCATGAACACTCACAAGAAAATAATCGCAGAATCTGAGATCAGGGGACCAGAGGTGAAGTGCCAAGTCATTTCCCATGCAACCTACTGGAGCACTCTAGCGGTAGTATTGAAAACTTCACAGCAACTTATTTCAAATAAACCTGAGGGAATTCAAGTATAACGTATAGTGCAGGAAATATAGCAATTTGAAAGTGTGCCCATCTTTTTCAATCACCCTGTACAATACTTCTCCTATACGCAGTGGAGAAAATATTGTTTAAAGCTTGTAGAAATTAGTCCTTGAGTGGCAATGAACCCGTTAACGAGTAGCGGTAACGTCCGAATACATTTAAACCTCTTGTTCCATGAAAGCGCTAACAGTAATGATGCTATACACAAGGATGACATGAAAGAACCTTCTTTCCTCTTTCACGATCATTCTTTAGACACAAAGGGTGCGATTAATTACGGGAATAAAAGTGAGGGTTTGAATAGAATTGCCGCCAATACGTCTTTATGTGGCATTGTATTTTGGTGCCGGGATACCAATAAATTCACTTAAGTTAATTGGTTGAGCAGTTAGAGGCGGAACTGCTGGGTGAGGTCGGGCTACAGAACAATCGCGTAGAGTTTGCTAAATTGTCCGTGTAACAGCGTCGTCGACGATTCATCCTGAATGGGCGGAAGTCATCACTCAGACCTGGCCATCCGGAGTGATGGATGTCGGACGTGTGCCATATCCGTCAACCTGAGACCTTACAGAACCAGGGTTCGCATACAGCCATCTTTCTTCCCTTCAAATAGTTGCTTCTGCCTTGCGTGTTATTTACTGTTGTCGAACGCTGCTATTAACCATAGCAGCAGTGGCTATCCAATCTAAAGGCTTGGAGCATTCCCCAAATTTTCCTGAGGGTTCAATATTCACTATTTTGCGTCACGTCGTTCAGCAACAAAGCCTAATATTCGACATCTACATACCTATCTATACAGATTTCCCAAAATTATCACTTGATAGTTAATTTGTAACAATTGTAATTCAAGTTACATGTTTGCTTGTAAGTCTGACATCGCCCCTATACATTTTAAAAATACAAACGGTGTTTGCAAGTACAGTATGCAATTAAATACTTAACAAGTGTGTTTATATTACCTGCGTCAATTTTCTCCAATATTTCCTCATTCCAAAATAATAATAATAAACACAGGAGTTCATAAAACCGAAACAATTTTAATTAATCGAGGCGTAAGACAAGGGTGCAGTATATCACCTACTCTCTTTAATATATATGTAAATGACATCATCCAAAATTGGAAAAGTATTATTAAATCAGGAATAAAAATAAATAAGAACAAAGTTTTAAATATTTTACTATATGCAGTCGACGTGCTTTTAATACAAGAAACGGAGGATAAATTACAATATGCACTACACCGCTAGAACCAAGTATGCTAATAGTATGATCTTAAAATATCGACGGAAAAATCTAAGATAATGGCCTTTGGGGAAAATAACATAAAAGATCAAAAATAATTTAAGACAACAAACCACTAGAACAACTAAAAGAATTCAGCTATTTAGGATGTAATCTTAATTATATGATGAAAACAGACAGAGATGTGAGCAAAAAGCTTGAAACACTCCAAATGTTTTGTGGAACAGTGCATAGAACGTTGAGAAATAAAAGATGAAGAGATACAAGATTAAAGTTGTACAAAACAATGGCAGTCCCTGCACTACTTTATGGAAGTGAGGCATGGGTACTCACGAAGAAAATGAAAAGCCAAGTGCAGAGTGCAGAGATGAACTTTTTAAGGAAAACAAAGGGATGCACAAGGTTGGATAGAATAAGGTATGAAGATATAAGAAAGGAACTCAACGTAGATTCGATAAGTAGCAAAATTGAAAAATATAAAAAGGAATGGATGCAGCATATACAAATAATGTCCGAAACAAGACTGCCTAAGATTGCATTCCAATATCAGCCACAAGGAAAGAGAGATGTTGGTAGACCCAAAAAGAGGTGGAAGGAGCAAGTATTGTGAGACGGAACGGGCACTCTGCCCATGCCGTGAAGTGAAGAAGAAGAAGAAGATTTCCTCATTCCTCCAATTTTAAACCCCCACCCCTCCCCTAAATGTCCCTTATGGCTCAACTTGTGCTACGATCCCCCAAATTACCAGAGATATACCGAAAATGCTTAAGGATACCTATGACTGAAAATTCGAAGTCCTGAACTAATAACGCTAGTTTTTTCAAAGATTTATACCACAGATGTAACATAGTACAAATATGATACAGCCCAAATTTTGTCAATCTCACTTTGATAGTTTTGAAAATATGGTCTAAATTTATTTTTGTTAAGTCACCTAAAAGGTCCCTTGCGACAAAATAACAAATTTTGATGTAACATGTTAACAACAGGTTCCCAATACATCAATTTTTTTTAATTTACCCTAGGTTATTCTCTGTCTCAATAGCTTCAAGACTCTAGAAAGTTTTAAAGCTATGAATATGGCCGTTTTTGCTCAAAATTTGAATTTTTTGTGTTTTGAAGTAAAGACAGTGTGCTTAAAATGCATCTCACAATAAGACTCAGGGAAATTTCTATTCACTGTGTCTCTATGAACGTGTGTAGCAAGTTCCATTAGTCTAACACTGAAACTGCGAAGCAAGGAGCATTTTAGATGATGAAAAATGCTAAAATTGTCAATAGCGAGAAAACAAGGATAAAGAGCCCGCCTCGGTAGCGTAGATGGTAGCATGTCTGCCACATGTTCAAGAGGTCCCGAGTTCGAATCTCGTTTAGGATGAGTTACCTGGTTAAGGTTTTTCCGGGGTTTTCCTTTATCCTATAAGACGAATGTCGGGTAACTCTAAGCTCCATGGACCCTGGGCCCATTTGAGCATCATTTCACACATTCCATTCATCGTCCGATATGACTTAAAAAAAGTTAAATGACGTAAATTACAAAAGGGGGGGGGGATAAAGAATTAGAATTCATATCTAACACCGGCATTCACATAGCTTTCAAACTATGTTTAGAGAATTTTAAAATGGCTTGCGGATGCAAAGTATTCTTTGGATCCAGGAAGGCTAAAAAGAGGAAAAGGTGATTTTTTGAAAATGTTCATGGAATTTCAGTCATACATATCCTTAAACGGACATTCTCAATGATTTTGAATGGCCGATATGGCACTAAAGAAGTTACTGCCAATCTTACAATAGATATTATTACTTATATTCCAACGCAATCAGCACATATATGCATATCCTATGGAAATAAGTAATGCACTTTCAAACACCTACCAGGGTCATTTTAACAGCTCCGAAACGTAGAAGTCCACGATGTAATGACTCATAAAAGTTATAAATGTTAAAAGTTTCGTTGGTGACGTTTCAAAATTAAACATTTTTCTTCTTATTAACATCCACCTACGTTAAGTCATATCGGACGATGAATGAAATGATGCTCAAACGAGCCCAGGCTCAATGAAGCTTTGAGTTACTAGACATTCATCATTCAGGATAAAGAAAAACCCCGGGAAAAAGCTTACACATAACCATCCTGACCGAGACTCGAACTCGGGAGCTCTTGGTGGTGCGGCAAACACGCTACTAGCTACGCTACAGAGGCGGACAACAATTATTGATATTCTGTTATAAAGGAAGAATATCTCATACTGAAATTTAATGAATGAATCATGGACTCTCTATGTACATATAAAATGTGGTTTTTCTGAAATCTTGATAGGAAAATTTCCTCAATAGGTATTTCCTCAATCAGGGAAAGAAAGTAATAAATAATGGATGAACTATAACTAGGAGTTGCCAACTTTAAGAATACTAAACTACTTCACTTTATTAAATCACTTAAAAACTGACTTTTAATTTAACACCAGAGCCTCTACTCCCATTAGTCCTGGACCCGTAGGACCAAGGACAAGGGCCGCCTCCTACCTTGGAGCGATGGAAAACTCCAGGGTTCTTTCCATGGGGCAATACCTTGAGCCTAACCCCCCCCCCATCGACTACTACGTCAAGACGGGTGGAATTGGATACGCCACTTACGCGGGTCAACCCCGCAGGGAAGACTACCGAAAACCTCGGTGGGGCTGCCTGGTGATCTAGCATACCTTCTACTAGCTCTGCAGGCTAGTACCCGGGACCTATTAGGCAACCCTCTACCCCCTCCGGGCGGCCGTAGCCTGGCCGGAGGTACCCAATTCCCCGTGGATGTCAGGAACACACTGCCCCCTCGAGTCCAACCCAATCCGAACAACTTCCTGACGGGAGGGGCTCGGCAGTTCGGCCCGAGGTTCCTCTGATAACGTCAGAGGTACCACGAGTGCTAAGGCTCCACAGCGCCCGCACCTCGGCAGCTGAGGGGGATGGATCCCCTCCCCTACGGAAAAAACTGACTTAAAAAATATAACGTCAGAAAGTTAGCAATCTATCTAGTGCACAGATAATACACAAATTTTCTTAAAGAAACTTTTTAAGAAAATTTTTCCTTTAAATAAAACAATGTCCAAATATCTATAATTCCAGAATAAATGAAACCGTTTTTCTTTATGGGTATCATACGAAATTTGAACTTAGGGCTACTACTGCTTCCAAAAGCATCCTCATAACTGTTACGGCACTACTTAAACCTTGGTTCAGCAATTAATTACCAATTTCTAACTCCAGTAAAGATACGTTATCTCCATGATAACCAGGGTTACTGAACTGGAGGCTAATTGCCTTCGTCATAGCCCTCTGATTCATTTTCCAACTGGAATCCTATTAGGTTTGTGGAAATAGGAAAAAGCATTCGTTTAGTATTTGTTTACACTGGATTTATGAAGCTCTTATCATATATGAGATAAACAAAAATATAAAAACGCCTTTTGTCAGCAACAACATCGAAAATAACATACCTTTAGTTTTATACAATAATTCGGGACAGTGAAAATGTGATTCCCAATTATTATACTGGCTGCTCATCTCTGCTCAGTTGTTAATTTGTATTTTTACGTGTCACTAGCTGATACGCCTGTTGTGTTTGTTTTTCCAGTAATACCATTTAATGAAAACTGGATGCATTTCACAGTTATTTGCAGAACGATAAACAGTTTAACTGTCACACCAGTATTTCATACACACATTTTAATCAATACTGTTAGAGATATGAGAGAAAAAACAAAACCTTTACCACAAAAGTTTGGGGAGAAATGAGGAAATTTTCTAAAAATCTTCAGCTTGCGTTCTAGATAGATGTTGCATTTAAGTCTCCAAGGCATTTTACACACTTCACAACATAAGATCCCCGATGAAACTTGATATAGTATCTAATACGTCCTCTACCTAAAATTAATAAGCGATAAAATATGCTTTATAAACGTAAAGCAAATTGAACTGAAGTTCTCAAATTCATATTAATTTCCTCTACAAGTAACTGGTATTTCCTAGAAATGAATATTTGGGATAAACATTCCAATTTGTACATCTAGGTAGCATAGATGGTAGCGTGTCTCCCTCACGTTGAAGAGGTCTCAAGTTCAAATCTCGGTTAGGGCGAGTTACCTGGATAACGTTTTTCCAGGGTTTTCCCTTATTCTGGAAGACGAATGTCGGGTAGCTCTAGGCTCCATGTAGCCCGGACTCATTTGAGCATCATTTCACCAATTGCATTCATCGTCCGTTACGACTTAACGTTGGAGGACGTAAATTAAAAGAAAATCCAATTTATGTGAACATTTTTAAAGATTTCCCTTCATTCCAACTGTTACTAAGAAGGAATTGTATCATTTTAATTATCTCAGAAATGACTAATGATATCTATTAGAAGATAAATGGCATAATGAGAAAATTTAAAACTAGTAGATTGTGCTGCATCTTGTGTTAAAAAGAGCTACGTACTTACACCAGTTACTGGTCAAAACTTTCCAGTTATCAGTATACCGCCGCCTTATGACATCCATTGATATCTTGAGATATTTTTGAATAATCCACGTTTAGATTTAAATCTGAGTATATCTATAATTCACATTTGGCTTTTTTATCATTCGAAATAATTTGTATGCTAAAAACAAAATAATTTTCAACCTTCAGAGTAACATTTTAATATTCTTCTTATACATCAAGAGTAGACTGTTCTACCTCACTCTCTTCCCAACCTAGTGTTGCTCTTTCGATTAATCTTTTACCTCGCGAAGTATAACTAAATACTTCATTTCTTAATCTGTTTAAATCCATTCTTTCAATGAATTCATTTTTGTAATGTAAGTTCTGTAGACGTTCAGAGAATAATCTAGTCGTAGCACTGAATGGTAAGTATTTAAATTAAAACTTAATACCAAATTTTAATCTGACTTCATTAATAATATATAACTGCACCAATATAAATATTAAATGAACTCGTTGACAGGAACAACACCTTGATTTATATTTCTTATTTTCGTAATTTTATATTCACTGAATGATTGTGTCTTTGTAGAATATGTTGAGGGTAACCTCTTATAATAATGATTTTTAGTTTCCTTCTCTGCACCGTATCGAAAGCTTTGACGTAATCACAAATCAGTCAACGGAATATGAGCTTTAAAATTAAATGCAGCCTTTTTTTAAATCAAGTACGAATACATGCTCGGAAAAAAGACTGAACTTTCCTAAATATTGTAGTTTTCCACTTTATAATAATATTTTAAAATTATTTTATGAATATATACATCTGAGCCCGCCAAACACGATATCAAATCCGGTTATAGTTTGAGATCATATAGACAGTCCTTGAAAAATCAGATCTAGAGAATTTATTTCACTCGTCTACAGGATGCCGTTCAACGGTCACAAAGCTCAATAAATCTTCCGGAGCCGAAGATCACGAAGGTAAGATGAGGATGACTCATGGTGATACTTGGCTCATGTGATGTACGATGTCCTCGAGTCATGGTCATTCCCGGACATGACCCCGCTGCATTAACGGAAATCACAACGGCTTTGTTTCTTGTTCTTCTTCACGAGGATTTCCTCCCTACGATGTTAAGGTTGCTTGGGTGAATACAGAAACCAAGGAAACATGTACGTCAAATTAACTTGTCACATTTGAAGGGCATTGCATAAAATGAATACTTGACAGTGCGTATAAAATATAAACTCGTTTCAGCAAACAGCGCAGTTAATCTGATTTTGTGAGTTCCATTACCTTATTTGAATTTAGTTTTTTATAAATATATCTATTAATATATTGATATTTTTTACAGTTTTATATTTTGTGCATTTAAGAACATGTTTCTCAAAAATGAGCAAGCCTAGATTTCATTTCTGAAGGTTCAGTTCATCTTAAATGGTAATTCAGAAAATTCTTCATTAGATGTTTTTAATTTTAAATTGCAAGATGCGCATTTTACTTTCTCCATACATAACGTAAAGGGAGTATCGTACTCCACCCAAAAAAACTCGATAGGTGGCAAGATTTTCACCAAAGGTACAGTTTTGAATTAGTTAAATAAAAAATTTAGGAGAAATGTATCCATGTCTGTGTGTGAACACAACTCAAAAACTGAATATTTTCAAAGCATGAAATAATATTTTAAAGCCAATCTGCCATACAAAATTGCCCTTTATAGGCAAAATTATTCAAAAATTGTTATTTTCTCAAAACAATTGAAATATGTTTGAGTAAGGTATACTATTTTTAAAACATTCTCATGAGCAATGAAATGCGAGTCTTACAGCCCCTGATGTAATCATTTATGAACGACGTTTGCTTAGTTGGCAAACAGTAAGGGATAAGCTAACCAATTCCTAGATATTTTGCTTTTATTTATTCATTTATCACTTTGCTATGTAAAGAGAACGAAATTTCAAAGTCATCACTAGGCGAACACTCTTGAGAGATAGCCTAGGCCTGGGCTATTTCCTTATTCTCCTTGCACCTACAAGGAAATATGCAGTTAGACAATTTCTGAAAATGTTTGTGTCTCAACATGAAACAGATAAAAGAATAATATTTTGTAAGAATAGTCTGCGTGAGTGAAACATGTTACTTTTTTTTATCTTAGCTTAAAACTTTTAACAGTATAAATATTGTGACTTTGTGGGTTCGTGGAATAAAAAGTCCAATTACACCACTCAACAATGTTCTTTATTTCTACCGACTTGCAGTTAAATACTTGCCAATTACACAAAATTACTTGCTGCACACAGTTACAATTTACCAGTTCGTCCGTTACAACTTCACTTGTACTCGCGATTACATAAACTCCGATGCACGCACAGTCTTCTCATTCACAATCCTTTCGTTCATTAACACGTCACTGACTAACTCTTCTTACACCAAGAACTGTCCTCATTCACTAACCAACTGATTGACCAACTCAAACCAACAACTGACTGACTACACCAAAACCAACTCAACAACTGACTCACACTGTCTGTCTGTAACCCTCTTTATAGGAATATCGCCGGTTTCTGGTGTTTACACGATTGTTCTGGTAACAGAAAGATCGAGAACCAGGTGGAAGGAAAACAGACGCACAATTATGTTTCTTTCCGACCACTGGCTGTCACCACTAGAAGACAAACGAGGGAAAGGCGTGGCTAACCGAGCCTCCCCTGTCTTCCGTTGCCAGCTGCTCACAGGGTGTTTCAGCGCTCCCCGTTACACTGCTCCCTTCTCAAAGCTGTTCGCCCTCGAACAGCCCCATCGTAGCGTGCGAGGCGGTCCAGGTGTACCACCAGCATCTGCTCGGAGTCTCAGCCAGAAGTAGCGCTGCCGTAGTTTGTGAATCATTCGGTTCGCTCCCAGGTGTCCTCCTGAAGTACCGGCGTGCACTTCCTCCAAGATTTCCGGGACCTTACTCCGGGGAAGTACCAACTGTCCTCTCTGCGCCTTCCCATCGGGTGACTCCCATACCCGGAACAGCACGCCCACTCTGGTCTTCAACGAGTCCCATTGGGCCCAGTGCGACTTGTAGGTGGCGCTCCTCGGTGCGATGTCCTCCCAGGTCGGTCTCGTCCCTGCGTCCACTTCCCTCAAGAGTGGCCCCAAGTCTGCGTCCGCCAGCTGCTCCCTCCTCAGGCCTGCGCTATCCCAGCCTTCAGCAGGCACTGCCACAACTACTCGGACTGCTGCGGCACGCTCCTCCTCTTCCACTCTTGTGCGCTCGTGGCCGTCCTGAATCTGCGATAGGACACCTCCAATGCAATGGTCGCTGGCGTCGGTGTCCACAATGAAGGCACCACCCGATTGTGGGAAACCCAAAATAGGAGCACTGCACAGGGTCCCCTTCGGGTGCTGGAAAGCGTCTTCGGCGTCCTCCGTCCACACATAAGGCCGGTTTTCCTCCGTCAGGCGGGCGAGGGGCTTTGCGATGTTGTCGGCCTTTTCCTCTAAATCATTAAGGCGGTCGTCTACTTGACCCTTCCGCTTGCCCGGGTTCGTGACGTCATTCCCCACGCCGGCCAACCGTTCCTCAAACTTGGCGGCGAGAGCCTCATTCGCCACCTTCATTTCGGTAGCCAGACGGTCATTCGCTGCTCTCATTTCCGTGGTTAACTCGGCCTTCATTTGTTCCATCTTCTCGGCGATGTTCTCCCTAGCCGTCCTGATTAGTTTCAACTCCGCGGCCAGGTTATTTCTAGTCTCCAGCACTTCCGCGGCCAGGTTATTTCTAGTCTCCAGCTTCTCTGTTAATTCGGCCTGCATTTCTTCCATCTTCCTGGTGATGTTGTCTTTAGCCGTCTTTATTTCTTGCAGTTCCGCTAAAATCTTTTCTAATGCTGCCTCCATCGTTGTAATGTTCGGCGATGTTGTTATCCCACTCCTGACACCAGTGTGACTTTGTGGGTTCGTGGAATAAAAAGTCCAATTACACCACTCAACAATGTTCTTTATTTCTACCGACTTGCAGTTAAATACTTGCCAATTACACAAAATTACTTGCTGCACACAGTTACAATTTACCAGTTCGTCCGTTACAACTTCACTTGTACTCGCGATTACATAAACTCCGATGCACGCACAGTCTTCTCATTCACAATCCTTTCGTTCATTAACACGTCACTGACTAACTCTTCTTACACCAAGAACTGTCCTCATTCACTAACCAACTGATTGACCAACTCAAACCAACAACTGACTGACTACACCAAAACCAACTCAACAACTGACTCACACTGTCTGTCTGTAACCCTCTTTATAGGAATATCGCCGGTTTCTGGTGTTTACACGATTGTTCTGGTAACAGAAAGATCGAGAACCAGGTGGAAGGAAAACAGACGCACAATTATGTTTCTTTCCGACCACTGGCTGTCACCACTAGAAGACAAACGAGGGAAAGGCGTGGCTAACCGAGCCTCCCCTGTCTTCCGTTGCCAGCTGCTCACAGGGTGTTTCAGCGCTCCCCGTTACACTATGTAAAATATGAAGCTATAAAATTTGTTTCACTTTCAGATTTTGGTAGTACTAACAAAAACAGCGACATCTAGCGACTGTAACGTTGACAACGAAGTTGTTTTAAAGGCTCAGGCTGAGGATGTGAATAAAATTTTCAGGAAATCGCGATCCCAATCAATTTATAAGAAAACTTTCACCATTTCTTAGCAGATAAGTGAAGTTTTTATGTTACAATTATTGTATTTGTATACACCGTAACAGTATGTTGAAGCTGGTGTAAATCTGATTAAGCTCTATTGTATATATGGTGTAAAAATGTTCATGAACACAATGACGGATTTCCTTATAATTTTCATACCAATATATTTATAAATATAAAGTAATACAAATCACAGAAGCTGAACATTATTCAACACACCTGCAGAATTTCAGTTTGACATCTTTATAGCTCGTGTCATTTATGCTTTTCTTTAATAGTTTGCAAATGTGACCAAGTAAAGTCTGGCCTAAATTGTTCCTTGGTGTCTAATGAACAAACAAATGAAATGGAATTCTATAGCTGGAAACGCAGCCTTTATGCAAGAAGCACGGGCAATTACAAATGAAACTTGTTTATACAACATGTTAGATTATTTACTCAACTTAAAATGTCAGAAAAGCTAAGCTTGTTATGCAGGTAATGCATGGATGTATTCCGGTATTTTTGGTTCATCAATAATCTGCTTTGACCAGAAGATTGTGTTACAAATCTGAAATATGAAATGTAGCTTAGTTGAAAGGTCAACTACTGTACTTCAGCCTGTCACAAACGCCAATGTTGGTCAAAATACTTTAGATATTTCAGCTTTCCCAAGTGAAAATGTAAGAAACTTTACTTCTGGCTGTCAAAGTTTTGTTCGTATCCCAAATTGGAGCTCTACAGCACATAAGGAACAATTTTTCCACACTTCATACCCACATGAACATTACCAAATTGCAAAATATGTGGTATTCATGTGTATTTTGCACGTGTAAATAAAGATCTGCTTTGATCTCTCAAAAATTAGGTTATTCTACGGATACAAATGAAACACTATGTAAAACTTATAAGTACCTCACTGCTCATTTGTTTCAAGTATTGCGTTAAGGCACATGCCTATACATTAGGTTTAGTGAAATGCGACGTAAATTCCAATGTGATTTTGCATGCAAGAAGGCGATAAATTGGAATGAATACTTTACTCTTGTATCAAATCATATCACATTGAAATGCTATTGAATTTCAGGAAATTAATCTTTGCCATTTTCATCTTATTACCCTAACGCAAACTTATTTTGTCCTTTTATATCGAAAACTGCATTTTTTCGTAAATGCCTTTAATGTCATGCTCAGGTATTCGACAATTGTAGAAAATCAAAATGCTAGACTATATTTCTTTATTTATCTGTATATTCTAGTGTATACTATGCCTTAAGGCCTTGTTTGTCGTTCTACCAGTTTAGTACACTGCATGGCAAAGAATACAGCAAGTACAAGATTAAAGAACAGAAATGCAAAACAAAAGCAAACAGGAGGAGAAAAAAAACAAAGAAATACAAATGATATTACCATGTAAGTTACCACACAAAACTATAATACACAACAATACTGACTACTTTAATAGTTAACATTTATAGTTCACATAAAATATGAGAGAGGGAGAGGGAGAGAGAGAGAGAGAGAGAGAGAGAGAGAGAGAGAGAGAGAGAGAGAGAGAGAGAGAGAGAGAGAGAGAGAGAGAGAGAGAGAGAGAGAGAGAGAGAGAGAGAGTCTAGTTTAGTATACTGCAACAAATTCATTCAATTTAAAATGGAGCGGCAGCTTTTTTAAAACACAAGTAAAAAAAGTAAATTGATGTTTACCCAGTGAGGTGAGTAACTTCCGTTTGGCTGTTCAAGGGTTCAAACACCCAAGGCCAACCAATTTGACGGGAGGATATTTCGCGGTTTTCCTCGATCGCTAAGGAAATTCTGGGTTATATAATTTCTTCCGCGAATTTTGCTGTCATTAAAATTTAATTTCCTCCTCCTTCACTGACATACCAGACATTGCATTGATCACTCACCCTGGGTGTGCTATTATACAAAATTTCCTTGCTTCTAGACGTGCTAATGAACCAAGGAGTCCTTGTTGATATGAATCCTATGAAGAGGATCATCAGAAGTACATTTCGTTCATGAGTGATGTTTAACCATCGCCGTGGTGTAGGGGTAGCGTATGGAGACAAACCCGAATGTCGGTTAGGGTACTTTAACAGAATAAGGTTTTCCCCGAAGTTTCCCTTGACCTGAAGATATGAATATTGTGCAATTCTATGCTTTACGACCCCGGAGGAACATTGGGACACATGTCCTTCATTCAGCGTTCTACTCGGTTAAGGATTTTAAATTCCATTCGAGGTTACAGTTTCAGTAAATAGATCCCTCATGGCTTCCTATATTATAAGGGAATCCTGACGCAATTACAAATGACTTTTTCCATTAGGTATATATCAGTCTCAACTTTCAAGCTACTCTCATTTCATTAACACCTAGATTATTATAGCATTATTGCCAAAATTGAAGTTTGCTAGACAATTCCTCAAATACTGTTGTAAAAGTAACACAGGATAACACCTACTGTGTTTACTAAAAAAGCACAATTTTCCTTGGTGCACTTTCTCAGACTCTCGGTGGAACTTCCTGCAACTGTCGTCTCAATACTTAATAGAACCACAACATTCATCTTCTCTGTTCCTGGAGAAACCAACACACGGGGTAATAAAAAAGGCAGACAAGTCTTATATCACAGATTCCCAATTTCTTGCCTGTCCAAGAACGCGAACCTTGTACAATAGAGAGGGACTTGTAGCTCTAAATTAACAAGTAGCCAATTAATTTACCCAACTTGTGCATTC
Source organism: Mantis religiosa (assembly GCA_030765055.1). Classification (NCBI taxonomy): domain Eukaryota; kingdom Metazoa; phylum Arthropoda; class Insecta; order Mantodea; family Mantidae; genus Mantis; species Mantis religiosa. The sequence continues at coordinate 86,086,451 of CM060959.1, forward strand.
GTCGAAATGACAGTTGCAACGCTCTAGTGCCGTAAAGTATATTTTCTCCCTTGATGAATTTTATCTTCACAGCTTCACTGCTCTTTTGTTTTCAAATATTCTATGTGTTATTTTGAAAATGTTTCACTTATGTTGATTATGAATAGCTGGCATGCTTTAATTTATAAGAGTACTCGTAGACGTTCAAATTTTCCTCCGAAAACGTTTTTCACTCGTCATTACGACTATCTTCAGCGGAGTTAGTTGCAGCATACTCCGCTGAAGACGGTCGTAATGACGACTGAAAAACGTTTTCGGAGGAAAATTTGAACATCTACTAGTTTGAGTGAGTACTGATATAAATTAAAGCATGCCAGCTATTCATAATTAACATAAAATATGGCTCACTTTTAAGTACCTTGACAATTCTCTATAATGTTTCACTAGTTTGGTCTTAGGCATCATTTTTTCTCATAGAACTTAGCAATCATAGGGATGGACATTGAGCTCGTGGCACCAAGTACATAGATATGCAATTTAACAGTTGCACGGAGTGACGCTTGCACGAAGAAGGCATTTAGTGAGGTTTGCTGAGAGTTCTAAGTTTGAAAATCAAGTTTTAAATAGGACAAGGTAATCCAATAAAAATAAATGACATATTAAAGTTATTAAGGAAAATCTAAACCTTTCCGAGTTTTTGACCATGTGCAACAAGTGCAATAGACAAATATGAATTCATTGTTAAAGAGAAAAATCATTTTGGTATTAAATATTGTACATACAGAGGAACAATTCTGCTGAGGGAAAGAACTTATGAAATTAAAATTGTTTCTATTTGAAGAGTATAATTGAAATTATAACGTGAAGCACAAACAGGTCTGTCCATCACTTGCAGCATTATTGCTGTTGCAAATAAATAATTGATAATAATACAAAGCTATCTCTGATCCTGCTAATGTGGGTGAAGCTTGATTTACGCCTCAGTACAACTTGATTAACAGGTGAATCTGGTTACGCTGTATAGATTTGGGTTTGTGGTTTCGATTTATTCTTGGATACGAATTACTAAAGCACACTATGTGTAATTGCTAAGTGATCAATTAATAACTTTAATACTGTTATTTCGTTATTTTTCTGATTATTCATACACTGCCACAAACGTATGAGAATGACGACAGAATTATCTTACTTTCACGTTATATTTCTTATGAACAAACATTTCAGTTTAAATTCTATATTCTTTGTTTCTATGCCTCTGCTGTATATAGGGAACCGTAATGTGGGGCCCAAGAATAAGACTAGGAATGTCTGGGAGACCGAAGACAGACAGTAGGACCTTGTGTGTGTGTGTGTGTGTGTGTGTGTGTGTGTGTGTGTGTGTGTGTGTGTGTGTGTGTGTGTGTGTGTGTGTGTGTGTGTATTGTTTAACGCCCGCTCTTACTACATACGGTACCGCAGGCGGTGACACTGATGATGCATGAGATGAAGATGGAGCACCGGTGGAATGAGATGGCGGGGGAAACCGGAGGTCCCGGAGAAAACCCGCTCCAACGCCGTGTTGTCCATCACAAATCTCACTTTGTGGTCGCCTGGGATCAAACCCGGGCCGCCTTGGTGAGAGCCAAGCGGTCTAACCACTGAGCCACGCGTGGCCTAGGACCCTGTGGACAACGTCGACCAAAGACATATGTGGAGGAAACAGTTACCCGAAAATATGTCACTTCCAGTGACGGTAACAGTTCAAAGTATTAAACAAATTCAAAGAAAAACGTCAGTCCAAGCAATTTGGAAGCGCAAAACTCACTATAGGTAAGTTTGCTTTTGGAAATTTCCCTGATCCAACGGTGAATTGACATTTATGCGCAGAGGATCTACTCCCATTAGTCCTGGACCCGTAGCACCAAGGACCCGGGCCTCCTTCTACCCGGGAGCGATGGAAACTCCGGGGGTCTTTCCATGGGGCAATACCTTGAGTCTAAAAGCCCCCCCCCCCCCAATCGACTACAACGTCAAGACGCATGGAAGTGGATACGCCACTTACGCGCGTCAACCCCTCAGGGAAGACTACCGATATGGCCTCGGTGGGGCCACCTGGTGATCTAGCACACCTTCTGCAGGTTAGTACCCGGGAATTATGAGGTAACCCTCTACCCCTCCGGGCGGCCTTAGCTTGACCGGAGGTACCCAATTCCCTGTGGGTGTGGGGAACACACTGCCCCCTCGAGTCCAACCCAATCCAAACAACTCCCTAACAGCGAGGGGCTCGAATGTTAGGCCCGAGGTACCTCTAGTAACGTCAGAGGTGCCACGAGTGCTAGGGGTCCGCAGTGCAAGCACCACGGCAACTGAAGGGGACGGATTCCTGGTGCATTGACAGTTACATCAGATGAAACTGGAATTGAAGAGATCATTCTAGACGAATAAGTGTATAAGGTATTACTGAGCACCGCCTTCTTAATTTGCTACCTACCCCAACGTGTTCCCAGCAACAAATCCCGCTCCTGGAAGAAGCCTTTGCCCTTATTTGCCATTTATTTAATTGACTTCTTGCAGAAAATTATGTTCTTTCTTTTCAATAGTTTTCGATTTAAATGTCTTTCGATGTATAATTATAATAATTAAAATGCCTTAATTTCACGAATTAACTTGAATCCACCCTTAATATTTTATAGTCAGTGCTATTGTGCCACGTTTTTAACAGGCTTTCTTGCTCTTTTCGTTACAAATTTTGCAATCAAATTTAAATTAACTTCTCTATGAGCTAGAAACTTTAAACATGTCAGAACTATCAAATATTAAATGGTTTTCTGAGTCTGTTTTTATTAAGCTTTTTACCACACTAAACGTCTGAGCCGGAACCTACGTCGTATATGTTGGCGGAGACTACTGTCTCTAGTGATCCAACTGGTTGGGCGATTTTTAAAAATGGTCAGATTGGTAAAATAACATGAAGTATACGCATCAAGACGATTGCCAAATATTGGTATAAAACGACTTTTTCTAGCCCCCATGCAGATTTCTAACCCCTCACAAATTGTCCTGAAAACTTGTGATAAATGAGCACAAATCCGTAATAATGGGTGATGGTATAATACGATGTAATACGTTTTAAAAGCGGAAGAAGTATTTATGTTCATCACAACAAATGAATGTTCAAGTCTACTACAACTTGGGTTTATCTTGTTCTGAGAACGGAAGCAGCTGGTAGATCGACAGGTACAGTGTTCGTAGCGTATTGATCCTCGAGTTTAGTTTCAGGTTGTGGCTTGTGGTTAATCCTCTCGGACATACGAGATCCAGAACCCGAGCTGATAGAAAAGGCTTCTATTTCCTGGAAGGTTGTAGCACCAGGGTGAAAAAAGAGAAACATGATCAGAAAGTGATCAGTAGCCGTGAAGGTCGTCTATTCTTCAGCAACAGCTGTACGCTGTGTTTGGGTAACTTGGTGTCCCCTTACGGTCTACGAAAACTCACTGTCTGATAAATATCTTGAATTGGTTCAACTCTCTTACTATGATTCACTACTCTACAATGGATACTACATTTTGAAATTAGACTGTACAACCAAAGGCTAGCATGTGATTTACCCCACGTGTGGAAACATATTCTGATGCCTCCGATTGGCTATAGTTAGATATGAATCAATTCCTACTTACAGTCTGATTTTTAAAACAAGATACATGGCAGATGTCAAGCAAGGGACGTGGAGGGCAAGAACGGCAGGTCGTTGGTACGGAAAAGTAAATGGAATTTGTCACATTGGTTACACCTATTCCTCAGATCAATTATCGCAAGTTGTGTGTGGCAAACAAAGTTAGCTTGAGCGTTTAGTTGCATTGTGTATTGTTAACCTACTTTGTTAAAACACGTAGATACGTTGTTATGGAAGCAAGAATTAGTGGCAGTAGGAATAGAGGTAGACCTAGGATTCATGGCCCAATAGAACTATCAGCTTATATTTGGGGTGTTACATTGCACTGCCTAGGATGCGAATTTGTCTGTTCTCTTATGGGATTCTTTGTACAGGGAGAGAAGAATCTACCCTTCACAATGACCCGCGCATTTCTTTCAACCAAGTGTGAAAAAGGACAGCAGGTGCCCCTAAAGCAAGTGAGGTGAGTTTTTGTAGAATCTTTAAAGAGAAGCAGCTACAGCCAGCTCCATTCAGGAATTGCAACTCCTGGGAAACAAAGACCAAGAACATCTCCATAGTTTTCAATTAGATGCCATAAGAGGCAAATCTATGACTATTCATAGGAAAGGAGCATCTTATGATACATAAGCTTTCTTTTAAAGAAGCAGAGCCTTAACTCTTTGAACAAAGTCCTCCATGATCTGGGGGGAAAAAATCAAGAGTGATACCTACTGGAAAGATAAGCAGAGCTTTTTAGGCTCTTTGAGTCAAGTCCTGCATGATCTGGGATTTCAGAAAAAAATAATAAATAGCAAGACTGATACCTACTCGAAAGATAAGATATTCATTGTATTTTTTGTTCTCAAGATATGCTAATTCAGCTTAATTACGCATGTTTTCGCTGAGGGGAGTTAAACTCGAATCCTTATTTATGTTTCGAGTATTGAGAAGGCAAAGAGGGAGATATGCTTAACTTACTATCTGTTTCTCGGCAACATTGCAGCTTCTCACGAGCAAAAACGGATGAACATCACGTATCTTCTTTTAAAAAATTCGGACTTTAATTGCTTAGATGAAAAACCTCAAACCATGAAAAATAAAATAAAATATTATTAACATTACGTCTTAATAGTTTAAAATAAAACACTGGTCTTGTAAACCAAAAATAAGCCTTACTTTTAAAACTTCAGAGGAAAGAAATACTTGTCGCCCACCCATTGTTGCGACGATGCGCGGCCAGCGTGCACAAAGGGACAAACAGTGCAGCGCGGAGACAAAAGCTTGCCGAAACAGAAAAGGAGACGGATAGCTGACTAGAAGTTTCTATTTCTTGCTTGTTAAAGAAAATTCCAGAAATGTCTAGAAATATGAGTAGAGGTATATAAGAGAAGCCGCGACTCACTAAGAGGGAGAGAGAGAGAGAGAGGTAATCGGAACTGATTCATGTGCCTGCAACTGTGTTTTGAAAGAACTCTCGTGACCTTGTCGATTGTATTTGTGTATGTTACGTAATTCTTCTACTGTAAGGGTTGACCAAAGTTGTTTCCACGGAAATAAAGAGCATTTTGAATTTCTGTAAATTGGAGTTTTAATTCTACGAACCCACAAAGTTAAATTATCATTAATTTCCAAAAATAATATTATGTCTTAAACTACCCTTTGATATTTTATATTTGTTACTAAGAGTGACAACACTTTAAGAAATACTTTTTATTTTTAAATCATCCTTTATCTATAGGATTAATCCTTTTTCTTCAAGCAATCTCTGTATGTTTAATTAGAGATTATATATCTTAAAGATTTTCATTTTCCTATGTGCTATTTTGAATTTGGGAGGACTAAAAGGTACTACAGCCTTGCGGCTGCCAATTCGACTGCCTACCACACACTCACGTACTACGGCAGAGGTTGTTGTTGTAATTTACGTCCTCCAACGTTAAGTCATATCGGACGGTGAATGAATTGGATGAAATGATGCTCAGATGAGTCCAGGGTCCATGGAGCTTAGAGTTACCCGACATTCGTCTTGAAGAATAAGGGGAAAACCCCGGAAAAAACTTATCCAGGTGACTCACCCTGACCGAGATTCGAACTTGGGACCTCTTGAACGTGAGGCTAGGGCAGAGGTGGGTGTTCATCTAAACGCTACAGAAGGGATGGGGCAGCATCATGTTCCCCCCAGCCTGAATGTTGACTTTCTTAACAAAATCGCTACCTATCGTAGCCCCTCAGTTTTCTAACGATGCTAACTGGGCAGTGTTCCTATACTAAGGACTTAAAATTGGCACGGGATTCATCTCGGCCACATTTCGTGCCCTGAAACCAAAGCTTCGCTCTCCAATTTCACAAAGAAAAGCAAGGACACCTAAGAACCGAATTTCTAAGTTTTACCTATTAGCTTCTCTTCTCCTACCTAGAAGATATTGCAGTCCACCCAAAAATTCGGCATTGGGATTGCATCGAAATTATATCTTTTTAGGCACCCTGATTCCGAAAGAAAAACACTTTAAAAAAATCGTATATGTAAGTGAATATACACATAGCTTAGAGATTTAATAGGCAGCCAACACTGCATTATTTGACTTCACCGTCAGAGCGGAGTCACTACTGCGAGAGTAATATATCACATAAATGTGAAAATCTCTCACAGAAACCACAAAAAGATGGCACGTCATAGCAAAGACCCCCTAGGGAATCATCTACAAAGAAACGTACGTTAGATGGGACAGAGAGAAACCCGATATATTTTGCACTAGAAGTTTATGCAACGAGACGAGGGAGGTCGCCTGATAAAGGAGGAATGAAGCCATTGTAACGTACTATGAGACTACGGGAAATAGGTTATGAGGTTTTTTCAGCCCATAAAGCAAGTAAAAAATGGAACTTGGGGCCCAAATTCTTGTTTCACGCGTTATGCTTACATTGGAGGTTTCTTTGCCCCCTTTTGCTTATGGCTTTGCTCCAGTTACTGGAGTTTCTTGTGGCACTCAACATGCAAGCGGATGCAGGAATGCAGGTCAGTAATTGAGTATTGGTATTTCAGAAATGTCACAACGTATTTTTTTTTCTGATGTTCCAGATCATTCTGATTTTTATAAATGTGTGGAACTTGATACATTATTTTATTTTTGTAAGAAAACATATAACTGTTAGTACCAGCAACTTCTTGTTGCTTAAATGAAATGCTTAATTCATTCAATAGGATTGAATTAAATAGTTTGTTAAAATATGCAGGATAAGTAAAACTTAAGGTCGGAATACAATAAGAACATAATGTTATGTATCTGCACTTCATATATTTAAGAACTTCTCAAGCAAAATTTATACATCACACAAAAATTTTAGCTCTCATTAAACCACATAATTTATCCATATATATTTAAATTTATGTCCTCCAACTTTAAATCGTATCAAAAGATGAACGAAATCGATGAAATGTTCCTCAAATGAACCCAGGGTCCTTAGAGCTTACAGTTACCGGACATTCATCTTTCAGAAGGGAAAACCCCGGAAAAATAAATTACCTTATCCAGGTAACTCACCCTAATAGAGATTCGAACTCAGCACCTCTTGAACGTGAGGCGGACATACTACCATCTACGCTACAGAGGCGGGCACAAGTTTTGGTAAAGTTGAACATTTTTGGATATTCGTTGTTGTTGGTTTGCAATAAACGTACTTTTTTCAAATGGTAGGTATGCTGTTATTGTTGGTTTTTGTTTACCTCTAGTTATGCAAGGAAACTAGCTTCAGGTGATCACACAGCGGTCAGATCTTAAAATATTTGCCTATATTTCGCCAATTTTCGATCTACTACAAAGGAACAAACAGTAACTGAACTATTTTTACAAATACCTAACACGATTAACATGAAGAGCATAGAAGAATAAGCGACTAAAAGAATAGTTTGTAAAAGAATGAGTAGGTACTAAAAATTATGAGACTGCAAAATATCAAATCCATTGTAGAAATATGAATTAACTTCGTGTATGGAATTTTAACACAGGGATAAACCATCCACATACAACATGTAGGGCAGATTACTATCTCTAAGGCGCCACAGAGGGCATTGCGTGACCACGACTACGACATTATCTGCCGTCCTAGAAGACTATCTCTGCTATTCCCGGCTGGTTCCCTTCTGAAGTCCTGTGCACTCGACCTGTGAATTTATGTGCACTAGAAATCGCGACAGTGTGAAACAAGCAAAAAGTTTCCAGTCTCTGGCAGGGTAACATATATTCATTATACATGAACAAAGAGGCATCAGGATCTTTTGTCACCTTCGTGAATAGTTCTGTTTGTTCAAGCCTGTTAATATTAATTCCTAGGCTCAAAGTGGTTTTGTGCGTGGCCCACATTCTGGAGATCCGGGTTCGATTCTCGTGACCGACCTACTATCTGACCAGCACAAGAAGGCAATGCAGAGGAATGTGTAACGTAATCGCTTTTGCTGTGTTTATACTCTCCTTCTGGATAGGATATGGATGCTAGGTTCATGTAAAAACAGTGTTGTAACATAACTGACCAAAGCAGTAATCTATGATTGCAGTTACTGAAACAAGCATTAGATCTGGCAGCATGGTTGATCATACGCACTCTGGTACACTCATTTTATAGTAAACAGATCCACTGACAGAATATAAACAGTTCAACCTGCCCTTCCCTTTATTCCTCTCTTACCTTTTTTGTGGTGGGCAGATAATACCTGACCCATGGTTTTTCGGGGGTTTTCCCGGGTCGCCAAGCGAATGCTGGGTAGGTTAATTACATGCCCCAAATTTCTTGTCCCTCAATTTCATCTCCATTATCATTTCACAACATCTCTCACTGGTAGTCTCTTTCATGCTAGAAGCGTCGGCGGGTGTCTCGGCGCTGTCGTGACTCCTTAGGTCGACCGCCCTGTCTCCTCTCGCCTCATTCTTCCTCCCGGGACCACAGGTTTTGGTGCTGAATCCCATCCGTAGCAATTCTAGACAATTACGAATCTTGTTTTGATTTTGTAATGCGTCACTTCACACAATCGAAGTAGATAATCATACAGCTATTTTTTTGTTTTGTTTTTAGAAAATCTACATTTTAAACATTTTCCGTTTAAGGGATTTTTTGAAATGTTTTAACGGCCACTTTTAACTACTTGCGACACCGCAGGCGCTGACACTGGTGCTGCACGAAATGATGGAACACTAGTGGAATGAGATGGCAGGGAAACCGGAGAAAACTCGCCCCAGCGCCGGTCGGCCTGGTGAGATCTAGGACGCTGCTTTTCGTTTTTGACCTATGCTGACCTATTTGACCACACACTTATTTCTTAGCCCAGGGCCGTAAGACGTGTTTTAGGCGAAATCTCATATTTTTGGGTAAAATATAATATTCGCTCTGCTTACTGGAAGTACGGTGTAGAGAGAGTAAAAATGAGTTCGAATCGCGCCGCTTCAAAGGAGTTGTGATCACGTTTTCAACACTTTCATCTTCGTCAATTAAGTTCTCCTTGTCGTTGAAGCCTTGAGCAATCAGCAGGCGGTACAAAGTCACATTACGTAAGGTTGTTGCGAAGTCAATGAGACATCTTCGAGGTTGACTGAACAAACCACCAATGCTACGAAAACGGAATAAGAAAGTTAATGCTACACGCGGATGATCTTACTTTTAGATGCAATACCATAAAGTTATGGTTCGATACTTGCGGGATGGCCCATGCGGGTTCGCATTCGGGAAGTCAGGGTTCGATTCCTATGGCCAACCTACCTGACCCAGGGTTTTTTTCCCGAGATTTTCTAGGCTCACCAGGCGAATACTGGGAAAGTTAACTACATCCCCTGAATTTCCAGTCTCCCCACTTCATCTCCCATCTGGTGGTCTCTTTCAGGGTAGAAGTGTCTGTGGGAGTCTCGGCGCTGCATGGCAGGATGATATGCGCCTGGTAAACACTTCCTCCTTCGGTAGGACGTGTCTCCGGGCCGGCCTGGCGCGGTGAAATCCTAACTAGTCAATTGTAGGGATCCTACCCTTTGCACTGTCGTGTCTCCTTATCTGCTGTCGCCTCAATCTTTCTCCCGGGGATACTCTACTTGGGGGCAAAGGTTCATACACCAAGAATGGAACTCCGTGCCGAATACCCTCCGTAGCATAGTCAATTGCAATCCATGGTTCGATATTACAATTATCAGGTTCACTTCAATATGTGTGGTGCAACAGCGATTAATTTCTGAGACAGGATATATGTATCAAGGGATATCCCGCAAACTGCGACTTACATATGCGACCTTCCTCCAAGAGGACGGGATAAAGTAAAATCTTAGCTCATAGGCACACAGATCATCGTGCAGTTGCAACCTTTAGACCCATCCCACTGCTGATGGTGCCTATAGAGAGCGATGAACGAACCCTTCACCAAGCAACCCTGTAATCTATACACGAGTACTACATTTGTGGAGACAACCGCGTCATCTGTACAGCACGGTCATGCGCTACGAAAACTATACGTACCCTTGATAGATCAGAAGAAAACAAATGAAAGGGAAACGATAAAGAGGAAATCGTTACTGCAGCATTAGCTTACCCACCAGGGAAATAAAAGAAAAATCAAATTAAGAGAGAAGATGGGCGGAACCAAATACAAAACCTTCCAAAGGGAGCCTCACACGTTAGCGCAGGACCATCACGATCTGCAACTTCTAAGACAAACCGAACACTGAACTCTGGTTAATACGTGGGAGACACTTAAGTACCTATACAGCACATTTCCAGCTAAGCAATTGGTTATGCTGGGGGAATTGGGTGTGAAAATTTTCTTCTCACATTTCTGGAAGATGCTGTGCTTTATATACCAAGTTTGATAATTATCAGACCTTTGTCTCTCTCTCCCTATCTCTCTCACAAATATACACAGAATCTTTTTCTATAAATACCGTTGTACGTCCATCCAAAAATTCGATATGAAGATTTCCCATGTGAAAGTGTGTAACTGTGCTTCAATGAGATCGATCAACGTTTGTTGTATAGTAAGATTTTGACTGTCTCTAGGATTGACCAACTACGCAAAAGAATTCAGAATACGAAGGATTTAGCAGGCTACTCACAGAAAACTCAAGATATAAGTTTAATTTCTTAAAACATTTTAAATATATGATGGTTTAATAAAATTGTAAAGAGGGTTTTTGAATTATATATATATATATATATATATATATAAACCTTTTCCATGTAAAGTGTGGTATGTGGTGGAGGATTTTCAAGAAAATCCGCATACCACATTTGAAATGCTGAAACTACATAAAAAGTTTACTAAAGGTTCACTAAACTACCAAATGTCCAGTGGGTGAAATTGGAATTATTTTTCCCCCTAATTTACGTCCTCCAACGTTAAGTCATATTAGACAGATGAAATGGGTGAAATGATGTTCAAATGTATCCAGGATCCATGGAGCATAGAACTGCCCGACTTTCGCCTTCAGGACAAGGGAAAATCCCGGTTAAAACCTTATCCAGATAACCCACCTTGATGGAGCTTCGAATTCGAGACTGCTTGAACGTGAGCGAGACACGCCATACCGAGGTGGGCAGGAATTAATGTTATTTGGGATGATAAATTTGTTGACTGATTTAACACATTGGGCTTATAGAGGGCGATTCATATGAAGCTAATGAACTGAACATTTTTGAAGACGAAGTTTCCCTCTGGTATGTAGTAAAAGTAATTACAGTTTAACGTCCTTTAGCTGAGTAGTCATATTAGACAGCGAATGAAATATGTGAAATGTACTTCAATTAATACCAATACCCACAGACCTGAAGTCACTCCACATCTTTTTAATGAAAACTGAATGCAAAAGCATAGACTGAAAGCCAATTATAAATAGATGACCATAGTCATAAGGCAAATATATGATAGGAGTACCAACATCAACACAAAGTAATATGTTAAGATAATGATGTTAAATACAAACTAAAAGAATACAATTCTGTTTGCACTAGGGAGAATTTACGGGTATTTAATCCCTGGTTTGCACCCGTGCAGTAAAAAAGGAACAAAAGTAGAACAAAACAATTGAACGTATTCAGCATCTCTTCCTGAATTTCTGGCGCAGAGGGCTGAAAGTGCCTCATCCTAATCTAGGTTATGCAAACATACAAGCGCTATTAAAGAAATGCAGCAACCTCCCATATGCGCAAGGTGGTTTGGCACTGGTATTAACTGGAAACACGAGGGTCCGCTAATCCACATGATGGTGCCCGACCGGATGGCATATAAAAGATGAAGGATTATCCCCTGTGGTGCTACGCCAGGAGCAATCCTTTCATAATCGCCAACTCTATTCTCTCGAAAATCGCCCGAGCACATCTGTATAATAGCGAACAATGCTAGCACATGGCTTTTGTATATGCTAGACACCAGACATTGCAGAGTCTTTCTTATTGATTGAACTTTATAGTTAAACATTTTGATTTGTTTTATTTTCTTTGCTGTCATTGTCTAGTTCTCCACTACCTGCCTTATTCTAAACAGGGGAAGCAGTGTTTCATCCCAAAAAAAAAATGACGTTTATATTTCTCTTTACACATTTTTGAGCCCTGTAAAAGATCTTCTAAGTGAGGTGAGCAGCATAGCTCAGTAATGAAAATTGAACTGACACTCAATTTAATCTCCCCATCTAACCTTTACACGTAAAAGATTTGGTTACCTTTTTATTTTCTCGAAAAGACTGTATTGTTTTGGTTAAATTTGCATAAGGTAAGAAAATTTACAACCTATGGCATCCTCTTCGTTTGGAATGAGTTTTATATAATTCTCTATACTGGCAAATTTTAAAAGATAGGCAGAATAATAGCTGCAAAATACAGATGCTGTTAACACTCGCTTTTCTATAAAATGTTTTGCACCTTTCATAAATGTATTTTCCAATTTAAGGTTTCACTATGTCTCCAGCCGCCGGTTTACCCTTATGGCACTTGGAAATCTACAAAGAAACTATTTCTGCCATTTTTTAAATTAATATTATTTAGATTGCTACATAAAAGCTTATACAGGATATGTTAAAAATAACGACGGTGATTAAATAGGAATATGAATGGAACGCATAAATTCTTTTGAAATTTATCTCAGTTTATAAAAATCAACGTATTTAAAAATATTTGAATTATATTACCAGTTTTTCTATAAAAGTATACACCACAAATCTTAAATAATAACAAATTTTAGATAGGGAAAACTGTTATCAGTTCTACAGCAATACAGTGCAAAAACCTAATTCGAAATTTTGGCCACAGAAGCAATTTTGTCGTAAGAGAAAACACAGAAAATTATTTGTCAGTTTTATACCGGTGTCTCCATTGTTGAAAACATTTCTTGCAAATGCACTTCCCCATTAGCAGAAAGCAAGGTGATTTTGTGTAAGCATTTGAATATGACAATAGGAAAAGAAACTCGTTTTAATTACAGCATTAGACGCGGTGCATTACAAACACAATAAGATAACTGAATTAGTTAATAAGGTGTATATATGTCCGTATTTTACGGCCGGATATGCTCTGAGGTAGTGTGATTAGACCCACTGGGTGCTATTCTTGCATATGGCTTAGGATGGGTGGGCCCACGTTAAATCATCGGTGATGCGGCATTCCTAATGAAGAAGCGGAAGGTATGAGCAGCCAGCGTGATACCCGTTTAGTAAATTTTCGAAATATGTTAGCTACTATTCTCAAGTTTTAATAAGGCATTATGAGCATAGAGTTTGTTATTAATTACAATAATTTATAATTTCAGTGGAATATACGTTATAAACACATCTGGTGCCCGTTTGAAAAAAAAAGGAGCATGCTACAGTTGCGCGTTTAGATATTCAAATGTTTATATTAGTTTTAGAGATGTGAAACCAACAAAATAACTATGGAAAATGTGCTAAAATGCCTGATTTACAAATAAAAAAATAGTTAAACATTCTCGCAGTTCCATAAATAATAAATTGAATATTTATCCTATTTTTTATAATTTTACACGTCACTACGATGTTGAAAACAGGACTGCAGAGAAATTTAAGTTCAGTGGAAAACAGTCATCTTTTTCAACACATTGGAAAGTCCTTGGCTGAATCTAAAACAACAACTTGTAATATTTCTTGGCCATCATAGAAAATACGTATGTTCGAGAAAGTATATTAAAGAAATGTCACCTGACTTAATGAGAGAAACTGAGTATAAGGCGAAATCTTACATCAAGAAGTCAGACCACCCACAATTTCTGAAGTAGCAATGGCAGATGTACAAGTCAGTGCTGTGTGCCGTGTGGGTGTATCGGGCATACAATCTGGGAAATGCGCATCCGGCTACGGACAGAAGCTTCGCGAAAAGCTCTCGAGTTAGGCGCAGCAGAAGGGAAAATGTGAACATTTTGTGTGGTTTGGTCACATTTGGAGAGCGGAGCATGCGAGGGAAAGCAATATGTGGACGAATCAAGTTGCTTATGGCTTCTTCATTTAACATAGGAATCCACGACTGCTAACCATGAAACCGGCGACGCACCTCTTCATCTCTCCTCCTTCTTTCCCTGACTAATGCCTATTCATTTTATTCAATTTTGCTCGTAAGAAAGTTTTATCTAAAAATATGAATTGAACATTTAAACTCTTACATAGCCTTTATTTTAACAAATTAAGTATTTATAAGCGGAAATTCTGTAGCATTTAACGTCAAAGTGATTAAATGTATACCTCGAAAGAATATTCGAAATGGAAAAACAAAGAACATGAAAACCTGTAAAGAAAACCAGAGGAAGATTATAAAATAAGTCACTTACTGCTTTATTAACGGAAGCTTAACCGTTGAAGTGTTTTGCACAAGGCTGTAACCTTGGTGGGTTAAGTCTGTGGTATTTGGATATACGGTACCAACCATGACGACCTTCTTGTGGCAGGAACTGACACACTGGAATTACCAATCAAAGATAAAAAATTGCTGTTCTTAAATCGTGCAAAATCAAGCGTTACTGTAGCTTTTCTGTATTGAACTGTGATAAAATCGCGGCAGGTAACGCGAGGAACTGACCGCGACTCACGTCCGTTGTAACCTGGTGGTCACCAGCGACGCTGTATTTTGCGGAGACTTGGGTAACCAATCAAATAAAGGCATGAGGCTTTCGTGACCACAAGGACTGTGTATGCATTTTCAGGTTATCCTGCAGCATTTTGTGAATCGATACTACTGAAATGTAGGGCAGTTACACAACACGGGTCATAAAATTTGAATTGCTGAATGAAATCAGCGCTGCTTCACCTCTATGCAATTAGAGGTAAAGGGCGTATTTTATATGGCTCGAACACACATCTGAAATTACACGTAGTAGTAATTGCTACAGTAATGTTCACTCCAGCGTATACTGTTCTAAAAGGTCAGAATAATATATTAGTTCATACAGTAAAGTTTTCTAATTTTCCACATCAATTCCTTAAATCAGCCCGTATCATAGGAATTTGATACATAAAGTTGGATTTGTTTACTGCCGAGGGTAAATTCAGGTATCTCTGTAACAGCAACTTAGTTCCTGACAGTTTATGTTAGAGAAAGTAACTAATGGTTTTGTAATTTTGACAATAGATAGTGGATGTATACCGGTTCAGCTTCCCCAGTTCAATTGGGCTCTTACCTTGTTGGAATTTGCTTCACGCATCATAGTAATTTGGGTAGCAGGTGATTCAGGTTGTGCTGTATACAGGTTTTGTGATTTCAATTTATTCTGAGTGTGAAAATTACTCTGAGTTACTCAGCCTTTGATTTATCACTGGAAGTGATCAGTTAGCATATTAATACTTCAAAAATTGTATTCTTATTATAATCATTATTATTAGGATAGTAACAATAACAACAATAATAATAAATTTCATATCACAATAACTTCATTTTATTCAACATACAGTCCGCTTCTGTAACGTAGCGTGGTAGCGCGTGTACCTCACGTTACAAAGGTCCCGACTTAGAATTTTGGTCAGGATGAGTTATTCGGATAAGGCTTCTTCTCGGCTTTCCCCTTAACCTGAAAGTTGAACGTCTGGTAGCTCTAAGCTCTACGGACCCTGGGCTCAAGTTATACAAAGATTCAAAACTACCGGGTAATATATAGGAAATAATAACTATATTCATTTTTTAATTTTCATATGCACTGCACATTTTATGATTGTATGTAACAGAGTTAAGTTATACCTAGAAATGAAAATATGAGTGTAGAAAAGTGGAAAAAGCAGATTTATTTTTACTTACTGATTTTAAATTCACAGTCCAATGTAGCTTTTCTTGGCGTATTTAAACGTTAGAGAGTTGTAATTCTGATTGAATCAGCTACAGAATACATGAAAAATACACTATCAGTTACACCAAAACGTCAATTATTTGACTCGCCATTCATAGCACCAGATCTCCACAATCATCTTTCTTGTCATGCATACGCAGCCATATCATATCTATTTTCCCCACTAACAATATCTGGTTGATTCCCAACCTGGACATTTCTTCGGATCCAGAGTTTACCCTGCTCTAAGTCCTGGGGATGCAAGTCCTTAGGAGTTAAAAACACAGTAATACAAAAAAGTTTTAATTGGGAGAGACTACTTCAATCATGATGTAAATATCTGGGAGGGAAGAGAGGCATAGATGGTGATAGATAATTGTTAAGTTTTCGATTAGATCAGAGAAGGTATACAAATTAAGGACAACACCTATTACCTTCCCTGATCAATCCACAATCATCTTTATCTATTCCTCCCTGAAGTGTACATCAGGACTGAAACATCTGACATGCAGATCATATATCTAACACTAATTCAGAGAACGGCAAATATTTTGATATCAATTTATTAAACTATATTTTACTAATAAACAACTTTACTCCTGGTTGGTTTTACCGCCTGTTCATGAGTTGGCAACACTGAGTTCATATTAATATCGCTGCGGGCAACATTTATGATTATGATGCATTACATACTGGAGAGCAAACAAAGGCTGCAATTTACTGTCGTTTATAAGGTCAAGGTGGGCTATATTTTACTGCTCGTTTCAGTGACGCAAAACTAGTCATTTCTATCTTTGCAATTCTGCCACCAAGGTTACCTAGCAAAATGTATAAATAAAACTCATTAGCTCTGAATATTTCACTAGGCTGTACCGATGCTTATTCATATTTATCTCTGCTGCAGGAGCCATTCACAATGAAAATTAAACTTATGACGTAAAACTATCCACAGTTAAGGCGGTGTGTTGCCATTCATATCGCAAACGGAAGCATAAACAACAACCAATCGCAAGAGAGCGTGAAACGACTGAGAAATATGGCATAGCGACCAGTGCCAGTAATGACGATAAAACAGGTTATGCAAACCTAACAAGGTTAAACGACATTACACTCTCGAAAAGTACCACCTACCAACACAATTTGTTTTGGTAACATTTTTATTGGTATCCCCAGTGATACCTGGCCCTTGTTCCAACACAAAGTCAGTTAACGATAAACAGATGGCGATGGAAAATTTGATATGAGCCAATCAAATAGCCAATAAACATGAAACATGGCAGTTGTAGACTTCTGTGTTTACATTATGAGTTTATTACTATATCGGCGCCGTCCTTAGTTTATATGGCGATGTAAACAAAGTGGGAAAATGTGTTACTGTGCCGGCATGTCCAAAGTGCACTATCGTGATAAAATTCTATTTGGTTACGACTGCTAAAGGACGTGTCTTCCACGAACTCTTCCAGCAAAATTATAAAACTCTTAATTAAAACAGTTGCTACTAAATTAATTAGTTAATTAATAGTGGTATATATTGTCAAATATATGACTTAATTAATTCTTATAATTATATTTTAATAATTTCTAATTAATAGTTCAAAGACTCACGTAGTAGCGAAAGAGTCTGTTTATGCAAACCGCTTATGGAAAGAACAAGTTCTCCGTGTGGATTGTTAGCTAATACTAGAAGAACCAGATGATGGTCAATCTGCGAGATGTGTGTATAGAAGGCAGGGGTGAACGTGTAGCTGAGGCGATGTCCTCGTGTTTGCAGAAGAAGCAAAGTTAAAGCAATGTTTATGTAAAAAACTGAAGCTGCTAACAGTGAAGTAAACTAGGTTATCAATAATAACTAAACACTAGTAACACAACTTCACTTATCTTATTTAAATCCTGGGACCGGTTTCAAAGCAAAACATCTGCTTCATCCTCAGCCACTCAGATTGACATTCACCCACTAACTGAGTCAGCAGATGTTTTGCTTTGAAACCGGTCCCAGGATTTAAATAAGATAAGTGAAGTTGTGTTACTAGTGTTTAGTCATTATTGATAAAATTAAAGCAATGTATTCATAAAGCAATTGATGATGTAATGCGAATGGAAACCTAAAGATAGACTACACGCTGTGGTGAAATAAATAAATATTTTTAAAGATAAATTTGTTTAATGTAGGCCTAAGGACAATGGTCTTATAGCAACAACTATAAGATGGTTAAACAAATTTTGTATACAATTGGTCAGAATAATTAACATTTTAGGAACTATTAGGTTACCGTACAGTATAAACATATAAGTTCATATTAACCACACATTCGTAAAGAACTGAAGAATTTATATTGCACAGCACTATGTTCATACCTGTTATATATTACTTAATAATTATAGTTATTCTCACTTCACAAAATACACCGAAACCAGGTAACACTGAGTAGATTTTTATATTGACGAAGTTAGTTAACAGTCTTGTTAGTTAACAGTGATTGCAGACTCTTCGGTTCATCTAGAAGAGCATGAAGATATGTAGGAATTTTATGAACAGTACTATAGGATGAGTAGCCGGTACATTCGTATATAATATGATTTACTGTTAATGGTTGGTTGCATGGTTCACAGTATGGAGGCCTTACTCTGGAAAACAGGTAATCATGTGTAAGCTTTGTATGTCCAATTCTAAGTCCGGAGAGTAATATTTGTATTCGACTTTTATGTTTATAAAGATACTGGGTAGCAGATGTGTTTAGTTTCACTTGTCGGAGTAGTCAATGATGTCTCCAAACATCTACATGTGGAATAGGTATTGGAGGGTATACCGGTGGTTGTTTTGTTGCTTCTTCAGCAGCTTTATCGGTCTTTTTCATTTCCGGCTATTCCTTGGTGGGATGGTATCCACGTCAACAGTATTCCTTTGTCTTCTAGAATAAGTGTATTGTACAAAGTTTGGATATATTTGATTATCAATTTAGTGGACGACAAATCTTGTAGGGACAATAAAGCATTGGAGGAATCTGAGTAAATCACATATTTTGGATGCATTCCAGATTGTATCACTTAGTTTATATAGCATTGCAACTTCTTAGGATACTACAGCACAACCATTTCCAAACTGAGAATGGGAATCGTCAGTATAAATTTCTAAATTCCCAGGGTAGTGTGCATTTATTTCTTTAAATACTTTTCTGGAACATTGTTCTATCCACCTGAAAAGTACTGTTGTGTGTGGAGTACTAGCGAGTATATTAATTTAAATACATTGTGCACCAAGTAAGTTCAAGCTCCGGTTACCTTTGAGATTGCAAATTATTACAACTATTTTGTAATTGTTGTAATTATTTTAAATTATCCCTTAATGCAAACTAAGGAACAAGTGCTTCATTTTACATTAATTAATACCACGGTCAATTGTTTTAAAACGTAGACAATAATGCATAAAATTTAGATTTTACATGTCATTTTTCTAGTTAAACTTTTCAAAATTATTTAATTTGGCAATCTCTGGAAGTCAAAGTACCTCCGGCATTAATCCGTTTCCTAATGCCCTACGTCTGCACGCATACTTCCATAATATGTATCCAGTTTTCTGGTTCCTCACTTAGGAGTATTAATGGGAATTGCAGAGCATTGTATGTATGCAGAATATGGCAGAAATCTTGCCCGTCATCCTGGGTTCCTCTGGTTTACGTTCATGGAGTTTTATCAATGAAATCTTTATTATGTCCATGGTAATGAAAGGCAACCCATTTTCTGGCAAATGACGCCATAAAAGAACTAGAATGCTATTGTGCCATGTAAAAACCGGTAGTGGCGAGTTTAGAGGTCAGACTTTACGACATCCTCTATGAAATATACCAAACCTTGCCATATCGATTGTAAACAGTTGGTTTCTGCTAGAGAACACTTGGGGGAAATAAAAGTAATTTCCCCATGGAATCGGAAGTCGCTCTTCATGGCTCATAATTAGAGCTGTATTCCGGACCACAGGGAGAAACTGCGCGCCTGGTAGCATGCTCCAGTGACTGCCAGAGATTTTCAGAACGATGAACAAAATTAATTAAGCTGTCACCACTGTCAACAAGGCTTTTTGGGGATTTTCTTGAAATAAATATATCTGTTACAAACGCTCTGTTTCGAGGCTTGCTGACAACACAATATTCGTATACAAGCGGGAGGCAGAAGAACCGCACCATCTCTCCAAGCGAGATTACTTCACGGTAACCTGGTATCCATGAGGTAACAGATTCAGGTTTTGTTGACTTATTAGACCGTAATTAAAAATTCTAACAATATTAGTACATCGAGTTTTACAGCTATTACCTTCACATAATACTTTAAAAGTAATAAAATAATAAGACCTGAAGCTTTCCTGATGAATATATTCCAGACCTTTACGGGAAACAAAATGCATTTAATTTAATGAAATATTCTTTTGTTCGGTAATGCGAATATTGGCAGTGTTTTGTCTTTCTTGATATTTGTGTTATATCCAGTAACCTGATGATGGGAGCGCTCTAGAGACCTCGATTTCTAATACTCTTTTCCCCTGGCTTGTTTCACGAGAGGATCTGGAGTAATAAAATAAAAGTTTACAATGCACAAATTGAAATGAAATTCAGCATTTAAATGTGGATATTACTTGGATGTTTAACGAAAGAATTCTAAATTTACAATTTTGATACCGAAAATAATGCTCAAATAGTAGTGACACACTCTACCTGAAACCGACGACCTCAAATGAGACAGTTTTTATTTAACTACTGTGGTTTTAAGTGTAACATTCTACATTAGGCATGAAAGAGTGCTTAAGTTTGCTCAGAGGCCTCTTTGACAGGCTTGAGGTTCTTTTGCAGGCCCTAAACCTAGGACACGGAACCATCGGCTTTACTTCCTTTCCGAAAAAAGCTACGCTATGGAATTTTACACTCGAGTAACCTCGAGAACCAGATGCTGGCATGTCATTCCTACACGTACAGTACAGTAGCATCTTGCTTACCCGGATCAACTAGGACTAGGGCCGATCCGAGTTAACAAAATCCAGGTAATCCAGAGAATGAGGAAAAACGATAACAATAATGTACATCACCGAAATATTTTTAATGTGGTTCAGAAATTACTATCGACACTTTCACCTAAACACACAACACTATATGTTCTATAATAGCCTATGTACAAGTATTTGCACTGTACACAATACAGGTACAAACTAGTCGGTAGTAAAAAAGCAGTAAGCTTCTGCTGTCAATGTTTAGTGTATCGCTTACGAACAGCACAATCTCGCATCCGCTTTAATATTAAAAGTTCATTTGGCAATGTTTCGGCTAGACTCTCGAAATAAAGCATCAATTTCTCTACGTTGCTACTGTTTCTGTGTGGGTCATAAACATTGCTGATTCATTCACACTGTCTGTATCTGAATCCTCGTAGGGGAGGGGATCCGTCCACTTCAGTTGCCTTAGTGCGAGCGCTGCTGACCCTTAGCACTCGTGGTACCTCTGAGGTTACTAGAGGAACCTCGGGACGAACATTCGAGCCCCTCCCTGAATGGGAGTTGTTTGGATTGGGTTGGACTAGAGGGGGCAGTGTGTTCCCGTAACCCGCGGGAAATTAGGTACCTCCGGCCAGGCTTCGGCGGCCCGGAGGGGGCAGAGGGTTGCCTAAAAGGTAGAAGCTAGTAGAAGGTGTGCTAGATCACCAGGCGGTCCCACCGAGGTTTTTCGGTAGTCTTCCCTGCGGGGTTGTCGCCGTATCCACTTCCACCCGTCTTGACGATGTTGTCGATGGGGTACGGGGTTTTAGACCTTAGGTATTGCCCCAAGGAAAGACCCCTGGAGTTTTCCATCGCTCCCGGGTACGGACTTTCGGGTAGACCTCACTGAACTTTTGT
This sequence comes from Mantis religiosa, assembly GCA_030765055.1. NCBI lineage: Eukaryota > Metazoa > Arthropoda > Insecta > Mantodea > Mantidae > Mantis > Mantis religiosa. The sequence goes on from CM060959.1 coordinate 86,108,219, forward strand.
CTGTATCTGAATACTCTTCATTTTCATTTTCAATTTCAGTAACACTGCATGATGAAGTAATGCCTTCCTTTGTAATCCGTTTATACACTCCGTCATTGTCGATTTGCAAACAATTATTAATGTCTTTTTCATCAACACTGGAACAGCCGTCGCTATTTTTAAAAATTCTCCTTAAAAATTCTTCCATATATATGTATATATACTTTTTTTTTTCAATCTTGTTTTCTGGAAAATCACACACAAAATAAGTAAATTCATAAATAAATAAATAAAAATCTGCAACACCATAACCTGGCACCTAATTTCTCAAGCCAGGATATAAATATTTGAAATTGTTATATTTATTAACTTTCACATAATTTATACAATTTTTTTAGTTATTAAAACTACTAAAATAAAAACATCAAAATAAAATACTAATACACTAAAATAAATAACATTTTAAACACAAAAGACATCTAAACCTTTTTTTCCTTTTTCTTTTTCTTTTCCATTTAATACATATGACGTTAAATAAATACAAAAATAAATTTAACAATGAACAAAAATATTACTGGTATACAGTAAAAATAAATGGTATCCAGCTATAATAAAACAAAAAGCAAAACAAAAATCTACAACTAAATCACACACACCAGGCCACAACCTTTTCCATGACTTTATCAAAGTTTCTTTTCCAGCCTGGTCCCAAACAGGTGGAGTGAGTGCAATGCATTCACCCGCTAACAAAAGAACTCCAGTAATGTACCTATCGAGAATAGCAATTTATCGTTTGTAAAGTCTTTACTTACCAAGCTAAATATCCCCCCCCCCCAAAAAAAAAAACTGATCCGGTTTGAAGAGGTTTTACTGTACTTGAGAACTACAGTCTAACATGGCAACTAAAGCGGGATAACCTCAGGTACATGCTTATAATGTTCACAGAATACAGACATTAGATGTGTACGCATATCTTTTTTTTTATTTAAAAAAATGTCTGCTTTTATATTTGTTTCGGATAGCTGCAATAACGCTCTCTGGTAGAAAACAGTAGTGTGTGTGAACGTAGATGAAGGGCCTTTCTATTGTTGAGAACTGCTATCGACACCGCTCGAGGAGATATGCGATATCTTCCACTTGTGCTTTGTGCTCGCTGGAAGGTTATCACGTTGTTGACCCGATCTAGGGGTAGTCACTAGCCACTTGGGCGTCTCGTGAAGGGTTAAACTCATGAATGTGTTCACGGAGGTGTAAAAGGCGGAAGCTGCCCTTGTAGAAGCTCGACAGATTAGCCAGGAAAATCGATATTTTCCTCCTTGCGATAAAACCTAGCGTGCGTCACAGACTTAAACGTCACATTTGTTTCCCTCACATTCCTGGAGGGGAAAATGTGCGGCCCCTAATGACCAGCTGACTACACGGTAAATCCAACGATGTAGAATGTACTGGAATTCTGCGAGTCTAAATAAGCCAGCATCCTGCATTTAGGTGGGTTGCAAGTATAGTCCATTTTACGACATCGCAACTAAAGTGCGAAATCAAATTCTAATCGTGTAATTTACCCCGTGTTAAACATACTGTGATTTCTCTGGCTTAGGTTAGATGTAATTGATTCTAACTGGATGGAAGCGGGAGTAATAACGAATCCTACTCAAGCCAATATAGGATTCATTCAAATCAAATTCATCCAGTAGGAACCGATTCATATCTAACTTTGACCAATTTATAAATTCCTGAGAGTGCTAGTAAGTGAAAATGGTAAGATAGAGCAAGAAATATTAAACAATATTGGGAAAGGTAAGCTCTGTTTATAATTAATAACACGAAAAAAAAAAGAATTAGCAAAAGCAGAAAAATTACTCTCTTTAAAACAATAATAATACCATTTCTACTTTATTAATGAAATTAAAATAACAGATATAGAAGTAAGATATTTGAAACGAATTGTGGGGAGACTAGAAGAAACATAGAAATACAAAGAGCGGAGTTAGAAATCCTCCATAGAGCAAAAGTGCTACAACAAAGGCAATTACACTTTTTTGGATGTGTATCGCGCATGTCTGTGGATTTTGTTGTTGTAATTTACGTCCTCCAACGTTGTCATATCGGACGATAAAGGATATTGGTGAAATGATGCTCAAATGAGTCCGGGGTCCAGGGAGCTTAGAGGTACCCGGCATTCGTCTTTAAGGATAATGGAAAACCCCGGAAAAACCTTATCCAGGTAACTCACCCTGACCGAGAATCGAACTCGGGATCTCTTGAACGTGAGGCAGACACGCTACCGAGGCGGGCGTCTGTGGATAGGAAACCCAGACAACTTCTCTCTGAAGGTAGAAGACCAAGAGGCCGACCCTCGTAGCCATGGTGGTTTGAGCGTGTCTTTAGCGTTCCGTCGTGCAGAGGGTCGCGAGTTCGTGTCCCGCCTCAGACATGGATGTATATGTGTATGTGTGTATATGTGCGCCACTAGAGAAAATAGATCTCCCCCTCCGCCGGATTCTTCTCGAAGGCAAAAAAATGTGTATGTATATCGTGTGTATGTGCGTCAATAGAGAAAAAAGATTCCTACCCTCCGCCCCCCTCCCCGATGGCCAAATGGGTTCTTCACGAAGGCACCCCCCCCCCAAAAAAAAATACCAAGAGGAAGGCTCCAGAAACAATAACAATATCAGGAATATATTGAGAAACTGGAAAGACTAAGAGGTAAAACTGCGTATGACCAGAATAGTAAAGGACACCCACCGTACAACTGTACACAAGTTAACAAGGCTGTGGTTAACATATTTGTTCCAAAGGTAAGGATGTCGATATAACCATAGGTGGAGGGGTACTAATGAAATGAAATACAGGCATAATTGCGCTCTGAGCATTAACATGTTTTCTCATCTGCCAATTTGACAACATATTGTTCAAATTGGGAGATTTACCTCATTTAAAGGCAATGAGGTAATTGACCATTATATTAAAAGAAGAAATATTTAGGAACCAGACTTAAAGACTTAGACTTGAATAATTTAAGCCACTGTATTTCCATCATAAAAGGATTGTGCTTTTAAGGTTATGATCGAATAAATTCTTTAACATATAAGCTTAAATACCCTTTTAAGATTTCTAACACTAACCTTTCGACATGAAATCATATCATTTAAGTCCTCCTTGATTCCCTTTACCATAAACATTTACGTTAAATTAGCAAGAATGGAGTATTAATAATTATATTTACGTTAGTGAAGTAATGCGCAGAAATTGTTCATAAAACGTCTAATATAGATTTAATAGGTCAGCAATAGTAAGTCCTACTACTCAAAATAAAATTAATGTTCTTTAATACCATTTAATTTATATGAAATGTGTCTTAGGTTTAGACGATACTTTTTCCAGGTAAACCCACTCAACATAAAATAAAACCAAAAGAGTCTCATATAGCAACTTCAAATTCTTAATGAACATAATTTACATGGTTATATAGATACGCCTTAATGTGAAAAAAAAAAAATGTTTTTCATAACTTAGCATGTTATTGATTTTCTAAAGCTTCTGGCATTTTATTTTTTTGAAATCAATTACCATGATTGGCAGAATTGGAACGAGTATGCCAACATGGAAGCAAGTATAATAAAATAACGTTTTCAAGGCCGTAAAAAGAAGGAAGGAATAAACAAAGATATCAAGTTGATCTTCCCTCCCGCAACCACTCTCAAAACTGCCACGTTTCGTCACTTTAACATAGGCCGCCTTCCTCAGCCGCAACTGCTTTCACGACAACCACTAGCAAGGAGCACAAAAATGTTACAAACGTCTTCCCTCAACTCTTTAGACCAGTGGAAGTCTTCATTTGTTTAAAAACTATTTATACTCTTGTTATGAATTCAGGATTGCCAACTTCTTTAATGTTTTAACAATTGCTCTTCCGTACTGATCATATGTTTGCTTGGAAACATTGCAGATAAACTTTTGCAGTAATTCAGTACTATGGTCGGTCAGTAAATTGCCTACACAACCTCCGGATGAAGCGCGAGGGCCGTCGACCACAACACAGCCGGAATATTAAGTCTAAAGATTGTAGATAAGTCCCGGTAGAGCGCCGCCGTTCGATTCCACAGTAGAAATACCTTTCTCTTCTTTCGCACATCATCGTCCACTACGCTTGACCCTTCGGTATTCAAAGATGAACGAAGTCGAACGAAAGGTTACAAACAACAAAATATGTAGTCCTAGCAACCACTCTCTGCCAACTGAGCAGAGTAAGCTACAGGAGGGGAAAAATAAAAAGAACTACAACTACAAACTTACTAAGATGAACGATCATCTAAAATTTTAAACTCGGGTTCAGCTCCACAAACAAGATCCACGAGTTGAATTTCAGAGTCGAGAAATATCAATTTAGTGAATCACGTAACTGATGTTCTGTCCTCATCCTCTACCGCTGAGATGTCTGAGAAAGTGTCAAGTCTCCAAACCGAGCGGGATGGCTCAGGCGGCCCGCATTTGGAAGGCCCGGGTTCAATTCTTGTTTCTGGCCTACCTGACCCATGGGTGTATTTCGGAGATTTTCTCGGCTCGCCAGACGAAGCTAGATAGGTCGATTACATCCCCCAAATTTCCTGTCCCTGAATTTCATCTCCTTTGTCATTTCACTTCATCTCTGATCTGGTGGTCTCTTTCTAGGGTATGCGTTTGCGGAGGTCTCGGCACTGCATGGCACGATGATATGCTCCTGATAAACACTTCCCCCTTCGCTTTCCGGTCTCCAGGCCGACCCCGGAGGCCGTTTTCGGACCTTGACGGGAGGGATGTAGGTTGTACTGGACTGCCCGAGCAGTTTCCAACTGGTAAATAGTACAGAATCTGCGCCCTCACTGTCTCCCTCCCCGGGATGCACAACTTGGGGGCATAGGTACAATTAACCACAGGTTTCGGTACCGAATCCCCTCCGTAGTAATCCTGATAAAGTTTCTAACTTCAGCAACGCATTTCTGGTACAATTATCTAAACATATGTAATCCTAATATTTGAAAAGTATAAAACCAGAAGAATTTGCAACATTGGATATGTCTTTGAGGTATATCACGCACGAATCCCGTATAGTATAAACACAGATGGCCACGCATGCCAACTGTCTCCACAAAGTTTCATGTTTAAATATTTCTGTTATTGAAACACCAAGGAATGAAAAAAAAAAATTCTCTTTGCTGGTATTTAAAATTTCTAAACGATTGTATACAAATCTCTTCCTTATTTTCTAGTTCTTATTTAAAACTTCACACCCGTACAGGGTCATAATCGATACCAATGACGGTGGTACAACTATTGCAATATTTCTCTCATTTTCTCCTGGATAGTGCAAAGTTTTCCCTTCAGTTTTAATAAAAGTGGTTCCTTTTCATTAGCACTAGAGTTCGAAAGGGTTACCAGGAAATGATGAAACTTGCTCTCTAGTGCCCAGCACAGCACATACAAGTTATTTCAGACAGTTGTCATTTCCTTCAACACTTATCATTTCCGCCTGACAAACTAAATAACTTCAGAACGTGTTAGTTCCGTATTTCTTCTTTTCCCCTCGCATCCTGTCCAAGTCTGAGGTGAGACCAAAAGAGACTCGGCAAAATTAGGTCACCAGAAAGATCACAACCCAAAGGAGGATTCTTTCTTCAAGAAATCACCTTAAACTTTGATTCTATTCAGAGGCTTACATTCTTTGAAGCGTTTTCATGATTTATGCTAATGTTGAACATATGTTGCATTATTGCTGAGAGGCCACGCCGTGGCTCAGTGGTTAGACCGCTTGGCTCTCACCAAGGCGGCCCGGGTTCGATCCCAGGCGACCGCAAAGTGAGATTTGTAGTGGACAACACGGCGCTGGGGCGGGTTTTCTCCGGGACCTGCGGTTTCTCCCGCCATCTCATTCCATCAGTGCTCCATCTTCATCTCATGTATCATCAGAGTCATCGCCTGCGGTGCCGTATGTAGTAAAAGCGGGCGTTAAACACTACACATTTATTTATAAACCCAAGTGTCCAAGCCATAAATGCCATTGAAGATTTAAAAAAGGAATGAATTTATAAGAAGGTTAACTGACAAAACAAAGATGGGTTATTTGAAACTCCTTCCTCCGAAGAAATTTCAGGTTTGGAAAGAAATCTGAACCGAGATGGAAAGATCAATTCTGTGCATCCACAACAAGATGTAAGATCTAATGCTAAGCAGGTGAGGAAGTATTTGATACTACAACCTCACAAAACTACAATTTAACATTACATAGTATAAATGCTGTGATATTTTCCGATGGTTCTAATTTCTTTCACCGCACGATATGTATAACAGACAGCAATCGATATTCTACCTCGATCTTGAAGATAGCTGAAGCTCCCTAGTCGAATGGACATTCATTTCTCAACACCCACTAAAGCAGTGTATTAAACTGGCTGGAGTGTTCAATGTCTTTCATTTACCAGCAGATGTGATTTCCAGCGTATATTACCAACACTGAACAGAGGAACATGAAAGCTCGGATTGTACAGCTGCTGACCTCCATGCCGGATAAAACGGATAATCGTCATCCTCTTCATTGCCGTCGTTTGTTCTAGACTCGATGTGGGTAGCAATTATCTCTCCAACTGCAAGTGCATTTAGTCAAGAGATGGAGAGCTCTGCTGGCTGCAGATGTGTCAAACTAGCTCCTTTGTTCCTCTTGTCTCTACTATCCAGAGCAAAACTGGGTGGCTAATACCTCTTCGTGCTAAATTATACGTTCATAATTAGACTCATTTTACCTATGAAAAGTATGTATTTTTGAAGAACTGTCGCAGTATCTGTAGATATACTTTTTTGTTCCATTTATACCCCGCCTTTAACTGCAATGGTCATATCGGCAGCTGTTCTCCTTTGGAACATATCGAAGGTGTTAACTCGTATTCTTTGGGTTAGATCAGGAACACATTCGTACTATCATTTATACTTCCAGACTCTGGGGAAGATGAGGAATTATCTTGGTCGGGAATCAAACCCGGGAGCCCTAGCATGGCAGAAAGGAACTCTACCAACTGAGCTACGGGGTCAGCCAAATATAATTTATCGATGCGTTTAACGTTGTGCCATAACTCGTTTGTTTACTGTTTTTCCTTGGTATTTTAATTACTTTTATTTTAAATGCTACATTTCACACATGTTAGAAGTATCCCAAGTAAGGAAAAATACCTAATTTTATTCCGATGAAATACACAATTAGTAGCTAACAGTATATTAGTTATTTTAATGTAAAGGTTGAAACAGTCGTGTTTAATTTTGTGGCAATGGTTGCAAACAATCCCTTGTTGACATCTTAATTTACTGAGGTGATTGAACAAAACCTTTGAACTGGAATATTATACTCCTAATTAAATATGCAAGTATCTATTTTAACATACATACGATATTAATGCCAATAGTGCAGCATTTTATGCAATAAAGGAAACAAACCATCTCCACTTCTGCCACAATCTATCTGCCAGCCTACACTGTATATAATTAAAGGATTTTTTTTTTAATTAGAGCCACAGCTACTTCACTGTAAGGTCTAAAAAGAAGCAACCAAGAACGTGTCATAGCATAATGCAGCACTTGAAATCAACTTCGGTTCCTCTTTACGAGTATCCATAAACTTCCCTAGCAATATCGGATGTATTAAGATTTACTCATATCATTTACTAAGGTAGAATAGTAAATAAATATGCCTAAACTTCGATAAGATAAGAAGAAATGAAATAATAATGGAAAGAATAATAAAATTTGGTATAGGTGTTTGGACAAAGGGGAAATTATGAAATTATGCGTGAGGCCGCAAAAAAGATTACAGAACTCAAATAGTTGGTGGGCAGAGATTGGAGGAATTATGGAAAAAAATTGGAATGGGAGATATATGGAGATTAGAGGAAAGGAATACAAGCGATGTGGATAAATTGGTAAAATGCAGAATAGAAGATATAGAAAGGCAGGAAATATGGAGAAGTCTAGAAAATATAAACTCATTACAATTTTACAAGCAAATAAAAAGAAATTGGGGACGAGAAGCATATGTAGATTACTGCAATAGGCAAGAGAGAGAAGGGTTAGCTTGGATGTGAACAGGAACAATATTTCTAGGAGTATTAACAAGTAGGGAAAAGAGAATTTGTGAATTTTGTGGTGGAAAAGAAAGTATAGCACACTACGTAACAATGTGAGGAGGTTGCAATGTGGAGAAAAAAAGGTTTGGGAGGAAAAATGGGAGAAAGTAGAGAAGAGGATAGTAGCTATAAAAATGTTAACGGGAAAGGAGGTATAAAGAAGGTAAGAAGTATTGGCGAGTTCGTACAGAAAGTAAAATAAATATGAATAAGAAATGTAAAGAATATAAGAAAGGAAAATGAAGGGGAAGAATGGGGCTAATGAGGTAACAAGGAAGCATGGAGGTTAAGAGTTACCTGGCAGAGAAGAAGACGTGGTGTCATGTAAGTCAAGGTAGCAACAAGGTAGAGACAAGTAACTGTAGCCAAAAGTTGTAAACTGTAAAATTATGGAATATCCACAATAAATAATTCAATTCAATATTTTAATAGACAGGGCAAGCAGAAGAGCAATAAGGAAAGAGTGGTGATTTGACACTTGACAGTTGTTGAAATAATGAAATGTGTAGTGTTTAACATCCGCTTTTACTACATACGGCACCGCAGGCGGTGACACTGATGATACATGAGATGAAGATGGAGCACCGGTGGAATGAGATGGCGGGGGAAACCGGAGGTCCCGGAGAAAACCCGCCCCAGCGCCGTGTTGTCCACCACAAATCTCACTTTGCGGTCGCCTGTTGAAATGGCTGTGTTCGCGTATAGGTAAGAACTTTATTTCACACAACTGTACAACAGTGAATGGTATTATATATTCCAGTAACAAATGTTCTTGGTTCAAAAGAGAGATAAGATAACAGATCATATATAAGCATTCAATTTAATGTATCCCCACCGGCTCCCTACAAGGTACCTATATCTGCTGCGCTAGCGGCAACCATCACAAAACAACCTAACATAGATTATTAAGACATATCACGCGTTCAGAGCAAGAAAAGCAAACATTCATTATTCATTCAGCGACCTAGAGCATATCGATCTCATGGAGTTCTCAGCAGGCAGAGTCTGCCTTGGAATAAAACACAGTCATTGCTTAAGGTATTTTACTTTATAATTCGCCGCATAATAAGACGGTGCAGCAGACAAACAAAATCTCTAAGAAAGTGTCTTAACAGTAAGTTCTATTTTTAGCTTTCCAAATTAGGAAACTGGTCTTAGGGACGGAAGGCTTAAGACCTCACTGTGTAGTTAGACCAATTATTTGGGAGTAACAGAATTCGTTGTTGAACACATCTTTCAATTTTATATGACAATTCCTTGATACGATGCTTAGGTAAAAACTTTGGTTAATTATGAAATAAACTGGATGTCAGGTAAGTACGAAAAATATGAAGCAAACAAATATATACAAATATAATAATTTGTAACTTAAAACTGCACTAATCTTATAAGAAATGATGAGACTTTTCTTATAAATTGAACAGGATCGCGACTTCGTGAAAGTTCTTCCACATCGTCAGCCAGAAACACAAACAATCTCGTCGTCAAAGTGACAAACGCTAGATGTCACTATGTTCTTGTTAGTACTATCAAAATCTGAAAATGAAACAAATTTAAAGACAGAAACAACTACCGGTATTTCAAAATATATTACGCGATATTTATTTTCCAAAATAAATATATTTTCCCAAACCATTAAATCTATCGGACCATTTAATTATTTTACTAATTTAACTTCTGGATTTATTTCGTGGTTAAATGACCAAAAGTGATCTGCTACGGACGTTACGAAAATGTCCTTTCGTTCTGGTTTCGAAATTACGTTTTGTCTTTCTAATATAAACTGTATCACAATCGAAACAATTAAATTGATAAATACCAGATTTTTTATTATTAGGAACTTAAACTTTTTTAGAGAAATGCAATCAATTTTTAATACTATATTTATTTTGAGTAACTAAAGTTATACCAAACTCTTTCAAATATTTTGAAAATGTTTATTAATTAAGGATAGAAATATCATTAAATTTTTTTTGGTATTTATATTTGTCACTTTTTTTTTACGTATAAAGTCTTTATATGCTATGCTTTGCCTGAGAGATGGCTCCGCAATAGCGTCCGCGGTTCAAATTCACCTTTCTCCCTGAATGTTTTTCCCCAGGTTTACTTCCTAACTGGCAAATGCTGTTAAAGTACATTGCAATTAGTTTCCTTCCCAACAACTCGTTTCATTTTACTCCCTGAGACATCAGTGTTCAGCGTTTGAGTTGCCCTAAGTAGTAAAAATAGACATATTTTCAAAATCCTGAGCAAAGCCAGTAAGTTTATGTTTAAAACTATAGATATTGCAAAATAAGAATAAAGATGAATACTAACATAAAATATGAATCATCAAATTTTAATAAAATAATTTATAATATAAAATAATCGTATATGAAATTTGTTGTCACAGGTATCGAATTTTACACTCTGCTAAACAATGCTTGTTCCCATACTGATAGAACAAATAGTTTAAAATATGACATTTGCCTGTCTCTAGTGATAAATATCTCTTGTTGCAAGAGACAGGCAATTTATGACGCGGCAGTGATTTCCTAGTCTTGGACGTCATTTTTTTCATATCATGGTGGCCTTTAGATGACTACACTAGTCAACTCTTAAGCCCTTGCGAATAGGTTAAACCTAACATCGACTCGGACCCTATTGTCCAATTGTTTCTATTATATCTATTATTATGATAAGTACTACTTGCTCGCAGCGCCAATGACTGGGATTCAAATTCCGGTACAGGCATGTGGGTTTGCTACCTTGCTGGTATGGGATGTACTTTGGACTTTGGAACCACGTTGAGAAGCCACTTTGCACAATCTATTATAAGAAAATTACATTTTGGGAGATTAAATTATGTCTTTATTTAAACGGCATAATAAACGATTCTGAATTGTTTCATGTTGTTTAAGGTGACCGCTAAGGTTGTAAAATGATTATATATATATATATATATATATATATATATATATATAATTAAATTTTAGGTCCTCAAACATTAAATTATATCAGACGGTGAATGCAATGGGTGAAATGATGCTCAAATGTTTCTAGGGTCCCTGGTGCATAGAGCTACCCGACATTTATATTTAAGGATAAGGTAAAACCCGAAAAAAAACCTTATCCAGATAACTCACCCTGACCGAGATTCGAACTCAGGACCTCTTGAACGTCTTGAGGCAGACACGCTACCATACACGCTACCGAGGCGGCCATTGTTGGCATATGCTGCCCGTAATACTGCACTCTGCCTAGGATTCCTGGGCATGGGCGGTTGGAGGGAGGCAGAGTTTAAGCTGCCTTGATGCTGTAAAGTTAACCACAACTGCAAAAATAGGTAATTGATATATTGTTAATACTGGAGAGGGTATAGGCATGCTGTGTTAATTTTATCATTCCTGGCATTTCAAATGGCTGACACGTCCCCAAGGATAATCCAATATCCCCCCTCATCTTTATTTTCCCCCTTACGTGAAAGTTTTCACTGGTTTTTATTTTCACAAGAATGAGACTAGTGGTGTTTATCAAAATAGCATATATTTAACATTACGAAATGCACATGAATAAATTAAATTCATTCTCTGTATCTCCAAACCCAAGGCCTACACCAGGCTGAGAAGCATTTTTCAAATTAAGGTTGATACCAGCCCGAGGACCGAGCTACCAACCTATTGTAACTACCATATTCCTGTCGCGACTGCTCAGGAGGACAAAATGTGCACGACCGACTGACTCATGGTAGCTTTGTCATGAAGAAATGAAAAGCTAAATCCATGTAACGTGCTGCATGGCGGCTTCATATCAGTCACCAATGAGAATGTATCAGTGAGTAACAAACAGATCACATGCATTGTATCGGCACAGTCATACGTCCATGATGTAAGACTGACCTTCAAAGAATACCTTCACCTTAAGAAGGCTTTGCATAATCTCTCCTGCCCGACCCAAGGAGAATGACAAAGAATGATAACTTAGGTGAATATTCTAGCAACTAATTTATCTTTCTGGAACAATTATTATTTGCATTTGCTCCTTCATATGCACATGCAGTTGGTTTATCTACTTAGAACAATTATTATAATTGTTATTTCTGTATGCCCCTTAATATGCAAACGAGGATAGCAAACAAAACAGTTCTTTCAGTTCCTGCACATAAGTAAAGCTGTATCTAGAAATTTTCAAGGAAGATTTCTTGTATTTTCTGATTTAGAAACCGCATGAACTCCAGCACAACACTGAGAAAGCTCTTAAGATTGTTGATGATAATGGTAGGAGGATTTGCCCATTATGCGGGGAACAGGAAGACTGGACATATATTTTGGCAGCTTGCCTGGAGACGGAGGATTCAGGAGAAATTGAAATTGTCTTTATGGATGCTCTTTAACTGATGTGATTGTGTGCTAATCTATACTGAGCGTGAAAAACCGTAAGTTTGCTCAGATGCCTCTTAAACTTACTTGGCGTAAAGCTACGATATAGGATAACAGGATTTACTTACATTCTGAAGGAAGCCAAGCTAAAGGATTTTTACGTCGAAGATGATCAACCTCCGCCAAATTTGAACCCACGAACTCGGGAACTTGAGACTGGAATGTTACCCCTAGACGTCGGAGTGAAAGGTCATAATCTGAGGCATTTTTTACTTTCAATCTAAATAGACAAAAGTGACCTAACTTGGGCACTAATAAATCGAAGGGTGTTTACTTAAGCGATAGGATATTTGTACGTGTCGATGTATGACTTACATATTTTCCATTGCATGTTTATATTTACAGGCTGAAGCGGTTATATTAGATATTTCATTCAAAATTATTAATGACTTTAGTGATCTGAATTTGGTTATAATTTTAATAACAACAATGTTATTAGAAATTCTAAAGACAGTTTAGTTCAAGTGTTAAATGGTTTGAGAACTAATTAAAAAGATGGTAAAATATTATATCTGGCCATGAACTTTATGCAAAAGAAATATAATATGGGCCAATTGAAAGGTGTTGACAGAACTATTAGCAGGAAATTGACTACAGCTGGGATCTTTCTTCTGCATTTTTAGATTCGAACAGTGCGGACAGTATCATCTGCAAGTTTGCAGAAACATTACGGCGCATGATAATCTGTAAAAGCATATTTAGAAGTTGCAGGAACAAGTAATGTTAACATTAAGGAATATATTTGTTCAGTGTTAAAAATGTTTTAAAAATACTTTATCTACAAATTAAATAACAATTTTAAGAAGAAACGAGAATTGTCGTGGTTTTATTTGCATATCATCTTGATTTCTCTCATCTCTGCGACTACGCCCTGGAGATAATCTTAATCCCTGAGCAGCCGAGGAATTTCGAATAAATCTACCAGAATTCGTCAAGATCACCAAAGGTGGGAGTAATTAATAATTTATCATCCTCACACGCCATTTGCACTAAACATCCTGCCAAAAGGCTTGTGGACACAAAACCAGGGTCATATTCCTAACAAAAAGTGGGGGATGGACACCTAAAAATTTTTTTCCAGACGCTGGAGAACCGATCAGAATTCTGCACTTGTAGATTCGCCTGTCTGCTTTAGTTGTCCTCAGCATGCGTACGACTTTTTATCCATTCTTTTATGTAATCCTCTGGGTTCCACATATGTACTGAAGGTCCTTTAAGTCATAAACATCATTTGAATGTATTTTGAATGTGTATATTTTGTATTCTTGCAGTATTTTGAATGTTAAATTAAGAAAGGTAATGAATTAAAAAAGTATAAATAATATTATTAGTAAGAGGATTGCGTCCCACTCCGAAAAATAGTGATGGGACGTACATCCGTGTTCCCCCTCCACTACGGCCCTGCATAAAACAAATGTAGTTAAAGACACCCACTCTCTAGTACGAATACTTGATATCGTAATGATTTTTGGCCCATGCGATTGCATTAAGCAAATAATATAATATCAAGTTCATAACGCCGCTACCACTTTTCTTGAGCATTTTGTCCGATAACTATTGGAAGATGTAAGGCTGATAAATGCCCACACTCTCTAGTTTCACCACTACATTTTGTGCTCATGTAAGAACTAATAAACAACAGAGATGTCAGAAAATTATGTCCATTATCGCTTCTCTAACTTACTCGCATAAACCGACAGTGTCATGAAAGAATGGCAAAGGTTTAGATGCACATTCCATAAGAGGACGGTGCCTTGATACATGCAGTTTTCTGATGATCAAGGATCATTTCCATGTTAGAAGATGACCTACAAGGGACCACTTTCAGTCACATTAGTACCAATTTTAATTTAGAGACATTACAAAGAAACCAAAAGTATTAGCCTTTAAAAGAAGGGTCATACACTCAGGCAAACATCTCCCTGGATAATACAATCTTACTGCAAAAATATAGATATACACGACAAAATACATAGATTTAATCAGATGTGCGGCTGTAGTTAAAAATCTTACAAAAATTCGCAAACAATTAAGGATTAAAGTTCATAAAACAATACATTTCTTGCTTTCTTGTACGGCCATGATGCTGTCACTTACCAATAGTTACGTACAGGATCAAAAGGAGGTGGAGGATGAGGAGGAAGAAGAAAAAGCAGAGAAGAAGGCGCGGGAATATATAAAAGAATTAAACATTGTTATAACTACAGATACAACTAAAGCAGTATCCAAGGAGTTAGAAAGAGCAGGTGGGAAGAAATTCGGAAGACCGTGCCCCAAACCTATTAACGAATTATAGACTTGGGACAGCCGTGTAGGTCTTTCGCAAAAGAGATGGACTGATCATTATTGTAACTTCCATAAGATGGAAACAAGCCAGGAAGCTTACTCCCTTTAAGTTGATGACGAATGGTCAAGGTTGTGTGCTGACCGGTTAACTTACGTCACCAGGTAAGCTGCCAATGGACCTTTCCTTTCCGGGAAAAGTGATGGGTCTATTTCTAAGAATCCATTCAACACTAATGAAACAATTTCTAGGATTGTGGCAGTAGCAGTTTGGGATAGTAATGCAAGTCAAGTCCATGTGGTTTATATATACACTGAGTGGGCACCGGCCCTATACCCGCGGCTTAAAATCAGCACATCATGGGTGGGACCGAACCCGGGCCGCTTCCCGTGTCCAGGAACCAAGGCATACGCATGCTGCCTTAGCCCACTACGGGCTAAGGACGTCCACTTCATATTAATCAAGCTAAATATCGAAGAAAAGAGTTTCACTACAATTTCGTTGCAAGTACAAATAGGATAGAGGAAAGCAAATAGATATACTCTGATGTTTAAAAATGTAAAGCTATATGTTGGCCTTAACAGTTTTTCCGTCATACAGCGGAAAACAAATGAATCGAAACCGCATGTTAAAAAGAGAAAACTATTTTAAAAAAGTGATTGTTTTTTCAGAAATCCCAGATGTCACAAAAAAAGTTATTTGAAATAAAATGCGTGTTTAAAATATTTTCATCACAAGTGAATTGTATATTTTGCATTTTCTGGGATTAGCCTCTGAACTGTGCAATACATCGTGTTGTTTTTTCTTTTTTTTCCGCTCGTTATCCTCCGTTTGTTACAACACGTTTGTTACTGTAGAGAAATATCCCTCCCTATAGTGTTTAAAATTTCTCTCATACTGCGGCCTTCCCTACTTTTGTTTTACGAGCATTATTTGCTTAGCTGTATTTGTTCACACCAAGTTCACCCACCCCAATATATTTTCTGTGGCGTTGCCTCTCGCCTTTCTCGAGTCTGTTTGTATTTCTCGGGTTGGTTTTTAGTTTGCACTCCTTTCCTCTTCCCTATTCTTTGACGTCTTGTATAAAACATATCCATCTTGGGTGCCAGGGTAAATGTGATCAACAGCAGTTCTAAGTTTTAACATGTTTATGATTATCAAATTTCAAATGTGATCGATCACGTGGTAGAAAGATTAGGGAGAACGCTGAATCCATGTTACATTATTATTTATGTTTACCGCTCCAAATTTGGATTCACATTTACTATTTAAATAGTTTACCTACAGTAAACAAGTGTTGTATTCTATCCAAAACCTGCAAAAATTTGAGTAAAATTGACTTTTTAGCGCATTAACTAGCTACTTTGTGTTCGTTACTTTGGTAACCATTAAATACCTGGACTGCACTACTTCACGGAGTGGATTCGGCACGGAGAACGAAACGCGGTCTTTTGTACCTATAGCTCCAAGTGGAGGAACCTCCGGGAGGAAGGGTGAGGCGAGAGGAGACAGAGGGCGGCTGTCCCTAGGAGCCACGACAGCGCAGAGACCAGGGCCTCTATAGTTTACTAGATATAAACTCTCACGACAGGCCAGGACAACGGACATCCCGTTTTTCTGTTTGGAAACAGCCCCACTAGAAAACTGGGTTAGGAGACCGACAACCTTCCTAGCAAAAGAGGAAGTTTTTACTCAAAGCACATCATCCCCCATGTACCACCGAGACTCCCGCCGACACTTCTACCCTGTGTAACCGCAGTATCAGGCAGCGATTAGGAGGCGGCGAATTAATCGAAATCAGATAATTAAAAAAGAAGATAAATTAATAAAATGCTTTGCTAAACTAATATAAAAATCTTGTTATAATGTGAAATTAGAATGGATAGAGTAATGATTAAAATAGCAGTTGACGTAAAGAATAAGAAGGGAAGAATATAATTTAAAATAACATATATACTAGCATCCAGGCAAGGACAAGAAAACATTCTTGTAAAAATCTGTACACGTCGGAGAGACAGCAAGGGAGGACCGTTGTCTTCTTTGTGCAAGTAAAAGTTCAATGTCTGAAAACTATAGTATACTTTCAGCCAGGAATGTGTTGGGACAAAGGGCTTTCAAAATACAGTTGAGCATGAACGCTAAATGGATTTACTTCGCTGATTTGATAAAGATGTATACCGTTACAAACAACTCAGAATAGGCGTTCCCCAATTCAGGGTGGGCTGAACGCCAATGAGTTAGATGAGTTTTGCAAACCAATGCGAAAATTCGAAATAAATGAGAAACCAATAATGTAACATTTGAGAAGGGTGAGCTAGTTTGGTCATGTGATAAAGTTAGAGAGCGGGTCAGAATAAGGTTCGAACTGAATCGTGAAGTAAGAAAAACTTACTTAAAAGGTGATACTATGACACGAAGGACGTGTTCATGCGCGTTAAGAAGAGAAGCAAAGATTTATAAGTTCGAAACGTAGGGAAGTTAAGAATAGCGCAACCAGCGTAAGTGGAAGTAGCATTAGAAGTTTATTAGAGCAAAGTAGTTGTCGTATAAAGAAGAAATAGAAATCGCGCGGAAGTAACTTTAAACAAGTAATCCAGGGTTTCAAGATAACTGAATTTATGTTAGGATTTTTACTAACAGGTGGTCACCAATCTAAGTTGATAAGCAAACTTAGTAGGAATTAAACCAAATAATTCCGCAACAAAGTGTTATTAATACGACTGAGTAGCCAACAACCACCAAAATCCATTTCCTACAACCATTCACCTGAGGATAAGAGAACTCATAGCTCCAATTAGAACCCAATCAATTTAACACTGGTATACAGGTTTGCCGCACCTGAAAGAGACCACCAGATGAGAGATGACGTGAAATGTTAATGGAGATCAAATGGAGGGACAGGAAATTCGGGGATGCAAATAACATATCGAAGCATTCGCCTGGCGACCCGGGAAAACCCCCAAAAAACTTATGAGTCAGGTAGGTCGGCTCCGAGAATCGAACCCGCGCGTCCCGAATGTGGGCAACAGACCTGATACAGCATAACCCATTTTTTATAAAACAAATTGAACATCGAGAAAAAAGATCACCATTTGAATGTAGATTTGAACCTTCTCGTCTTCCATTCTCATTAAGATTTTTCTTAAGTACTATTTTTTTTTTAATTTTTGATGTAGAAATTGCATTAATTTTACTCTTCGGTATTGCTTAGCAACTAGTTCTACCTGCATTACTTCTGTAACCATTCCGTCATTTTTTGTCCATCTTCAGTGAGAACACTTTGGTACTTTTCCTTTCCGAACGCGCTAGAAAGTTAAAATTAACGTCGTGCATGAAGGTTTTTCGTGTGAGAGTGTTTAGCCAACTAATTGTTTTTTTCTCTTTTTTTCTCCACGAAGTGCTTCATTTTCCTCTCATTTAAAGGCAAGGTCACCAAGGGCGCTAAACAAACACGAGAGCATTCATTAAGCCGCACTTGGCGATTGCAATGCACGAGCTCTATTTATCGTATGCACGTACCCCGGAGAGTACAGGTCAGTGTTTGGTGAAAGCTTACTGAAGCCATCTGCACCAATATTGATCCAGCTTTAGCTATGCGCTTTGTTCTGCTTTCTCCTCATCTTATTGAAATAACATCGAATACTGCGGCGCTTCCATTCAAATTGCTCCAACACTTTCTTCTTTCTCCATTCAATTTGGATTAGATCGCCGGCCTGCTTCGACTTCAGAAGATTCTATGCACCTCTAGGTTTTCTCTCTCACTGTATTGGATGCGGGAGGTAACGTTTAAGAAATTTGAGGCTGTACAGTATGTCCAAAAAGATTCGATTCTCGTCAACCACCACTACAACAGTAGATATTGTAAACGACAGTGTGAGAGATGCACCCCGCTCTATGGCAAAACCACTACTAATGTCTGTATTCAAAATGAAGTATTTATCCATAGGAGCAAGGATTTGTAGCAGTTTATCTGACGCTAAATATAAAATTTGATGCAGGCATGCTAAAAGAACTAAAATGAACTCTCCTCAGTTATCAGAAAGCTGTTTTATTATCATTAAAAGCTGGTTTCAACCACTTAATATACAGCAAACTTTTGGTGCGAAGTGGATTAGGCGTGGTGGCCCAGTAGCATGGCCTCCCAAAACAGCTTTCATATGGAAAAATGTTGATAGTTTTACTTTCTCTAAAAAGGTTTTTGCCAACATTGAAAATACTTACTAAAACATTATGTATATCTAAAATCTTCTAGAAACAGCGCGTGAAATGCTTCTGAAAGCATTTACTTATGTGCATCTCCTAAACGGTAAGACAGAGAAAAACCTACTGCACAGAAAACGGAGAACCTTTTCGTACATACCTTTCAAATAGATGTTTATTAGTAACTCTCGAGATATTGCTTTTACTGGTTTGAAGTTTAAATACTTTGACGTTTTTTGAAGTGCTGTCGGTCTTCATCTATTTTTCGTCTTGTTATAGAACAAGTATGGTATTTCTACATCTGCAATTTGGGATTCGCTTTGTCAGAACCCTTGTACCTACAGCAAAATGTTTATTGAAACGATATTTGCAAAGGTTTTGCTCGATTAACATGAAGTAGACAGTCAAATAAGCTACAAGTAAGAATAATTTAGAGTGAAACTGGGCAGGGAAAGTCATATGAATGCAACATAAGATATTTTTTTCTTTCCAAAAGTGAACTTCGTAAGTGGGGAGGGGCCGAGCTCGATACAGTACTGCTAATCTTCAAGTTCCACTTATATCTGACAAAGACGCTGTAGGAGGGTTTTAGGCGCTATTAAATGAGTCAAGGTTATTATTAATGACTGCTGAAAATGTCGACACCACGATGAAACAATGCTCGGATAGTTCCTTTAAGAGTCACTTGTTATCGAGGTGAAGGTCAACTGTGCCTCGCTCTCCTATTTGATGTTAGAATTTCAACTGTTATCGTATTTCCTACACTATTCGATTATCTTTGGACCTTTAACTTTATGGAATAGGTGTCAAGAGGGCCACAGAAACAAATTAAAGAACGTATTTTGATCAACAGAAACAACACATTAAGAGCAATTCCCCGGAATTCGCAGAGAAAAGCTTATTTATGTATACAACTCATCTGAATCAAGAGCTATACAGTTTAAGTATTACTTCAATTCATTTAGTTTGACGCCATTTCTGTAATTTTGTTCGTTTTCTGTAATTTTTTTTTCAGATCTGTATGTATTTAAAACGACAAACGTAAGCGTAATTGAATTATGTATTATTTCATTACTAGTTGTACTAGCTGGAATAACAAAAAGTGCTGAAATTGCATTTTCGGCTTGATTACCGAGTTTGAGGAGGATTTGCAGTTGATAATGCAACTTTAAACCGCTTTTTCACTTTTCATTTCGTCTTACCTTTTATTGTTGCAGCTGCTCTCATGCTGAAGGCTGGGCAAGAACCCAAAGAAGCAAAGAAAACGATTTTCAAAACATTATAAAGCGATTAAACTTAAACATGTAGGAAGGATTCCCCACGCTTTTTGGCGTATAAGTAGCCGTACTTCCCACGGAGCCGCGCGTCAATATAGCTCTGTATGCTGATGACGTACTGCTCTATAACACAGACACCCACACAGAGCCTTCAACCCAATACAGAGGAGGCACCTGAGCCTCATCCAAGATTGGTGCAGGCTTTGGCGATTGTCCATAAACCCGGAGAAAAGCCAAGCCATACTTTTCACCAAGCGCCGCTTTCCCACCAACCTACACTTTTACGTATTCTCGCCGAAGGATAGAGTGGACAACTTCTCTAACATACTTGGGGGTAAAGCTGGACAAGGGCCTACCTTTCGGGGGTCACATCGAGGAGTTAGTACATCGGGCATGCGGGGCTTCGGCCTCGTTGTACCCCATGATGCGGTCAGGGATGCCGACTCCCATAAAGTTACGCCTTTTTCAGGCTCTGATGCTCCCAATCATGCTTTATGCGTGTGACATCTGGGGCATGGCCGCAGGATCCAAACTGCTTCAGCTTCAACGTGCACAGAAGCTATCTATTCTGTATACTGGTGCTTTCCCGTGAGATACCTTCACGAAGCCTCAACTCTCCAATATGTGGAAGATCTCATTAGACGCCGGGCCGCAAAATTCTACGCGAGTATGCCTCAACATCAGAGAGCCCTGGTTAGGTCTCTTGGAAACTATCAACCTAATGGACGCCGCTTAAAGCGCCACCGGCTTCCCGGCATGGCTAACGGGCATAACCGCTAACAATAAAGTTGATATTCCAACTTCAAAATCATACCTACCCGAGAATTAGACTGGAAATCTTTCTAAATTAAACTCTTCCTAAATATTTTCACAACAGCGGTACACACAGGCGTTGCACTCGAGTCGGCAACCGTTGAGGAGGTACGGCTACCTCCTTTCTTTCCCCCTACCTAAGTGCATACCCGGAACCTTACAAAACCCCACAGATCCGTCACTACGTGGTTAATTCCATCTAGGACAGGAACACGCATGACACACAACGCGCTGACCCTCAGCCGCCAACTGTCGTGTAGAGAAGGAAACTCCAGACCATTTAAAATGTAAAATATATATTTCTTCTGTATATTAAAAATGGCATATGCGCTGATAACAAAACTGTGCAGAAAACTATAGTGTAAGTTCCAAAACGTCTTTAACTCTATGATTCTCGGCGTCCCATTCTATTTTGGGGGTGAAAGACCGTTTAATTTTGCTAAGAGGTCTCTTTATCAAGCTTGAGGTTCTTCTACATGCTGTCTGCCACTCGGGATCACTGTCTATATTTCCTTCCGAAGGACACCACGCTTGGGATTACTTACGCCATCACCCTCTGTCGGGTTTCAACCCGTATCCTCGAAAATCAAAGAATAGCATGTTACTCTTACACAAAAGAGGACAGAGACAGTACCAAACAAGCATTCTGAGGTTAAGAGCATAGGGTCAAATGATAACAGCAGTGCTTTATGAAACGCCTTCTTTTTCTAATTTACTCCTCCAAGGTTAAGCCACATTCGACGATTGGGTGGAACGATGTACAAACGACCCTAGGGTCCATAGATCTTAGAGGTACTAGACATACATCTTTCAAGCTAAAGGAAATCCCATGAAAAAAAAAAACCTTATCCTGATAACTCACCCTGACTGAAATTCGAATTCGGGACCTCTTGAACGTGAGCCAGACACGCTATCAACTACGCTATAGAGGCGGGAATTGATAGTACGTACGTACTATCTCGAATAATGAGTACTTGAACACAATGACGAACTATCACATGCACCGAACAAGACATTCAACAGGATTCACATCACACCACCTACTGTCCAGAAACGCAAAGAAGGGCCCTGAAAGTAATGCACTCCCTTACACAGAGGGACAGAGGGACAGCGAATGTGTGTTTGACAGGGAACGCATGCTACACAAGGAGCAGAACCTTTAAATAAACATGCGTCCTATTCACTCTGTACACTTAAACCGAGAAGATTCATTCACAAAAGTAGAAGCCGTCAAAATGTTTTTGAATGGTCTGCAATCCCCCTGCGTCTCAGGTCCCGGAGACTTCCTCTCCTGTGGAGGACAGTAGTGAAAGTACAAGAGCGCCGAAACATCAGAAAGAGATTTCATAGTCGGAAAACGAACCGGACTTTATGATACATGCAGTACAAGAATTGAAACCCTTATTTGTATCATTAAAACGGTTATTTTGATAGCGCCTGACAAGTCTTTTCTTCCATGAAGACGCTTGAGAAATGGGCTATAATGCAAAATCAACAGTTCTACAAGGAATCAAAACTTTAAGCTAGTTTACAACGTATTCAGATTATATAGTTGTATTAGTCGGTATATACGATTTAGAAACGGTTCGTACAGTTAACCATACTCAAACATACACAATATAGACAATATCGACCACGAACAACTGACGGCAGGTACAACCGGCTCTCGTGAGAGTCCTCCACACGAACAGGGATGCCAGGTTGTTTGTTTACGTCGAGGCATAGCAATTCCATTTAATTTCGTTTTGTTCTGTATTTAATGCTTACAAATTTATATACCTCCCATTTGTTATTATTTTGCATGCCCAAAACACCGAAACTACCTCGATATCGACTTTAAGACCTATTGCTCTGTTTCCTCTACAGAGATACGCCCTGTGAACAAACAGTTGCTGATAAGGACTTTCAGTAGCCGTATGTATCCAGAAGTAATAATCGCACGATGACCCTTGCGATGGGCCATTACCACGGCGAGAAGGTGTTTTGTGGGAGGCCGCTTTATTCGTTACATCGACCTAGTTTCCCTTCCCTCCCACCACACGAGCTGAGTTCGAGAGCTCACACTGGGAGATCGATACCGTTGGGCCCAGCCGTGCTCTTGTCCGGCTTCCTCGAAACCTTACCCTGCCAGTCACAAAAATCTGTTTCATCGGAACTCTTTTTTCTTTTTCTCCTCAACGTCACTTGAAGCAGACTGGCTCTGCGCTGGGTCCCAATATGGAGATTTCCTAGAAATAGAGTAATCCGAAAATCAGTCATCATGGGTAAATTGTCAGCAGGAGGGAAATTATGGAGTACCCAAACTATGTACCAGTATACTAACTACATGATTTTCTCACTACCATTATATTTCTTTAGGAGTTAAAAGAAGATGTCTCCAGTAACGGGTGCACAGCGGGCTCTTTGTGCTTCCAACGTGACTCCTGATATGAAAACAGATCTGAAGGAAGACCAGATCCTGACGGTTGGCTACCTCAATTGGGACCTGGGGAACTGACGAGAAGGACGTCAGCAGACCCAACAAGCGCCGGGAAGAAACCTTTATACAGTACAAATTCCATCGTCCTGTCGCCCTGCACCAACCGGCGTTACCTGGAGATTAGGTGAAACAAATGAAGAAAACTATGAAATGTTGACCACAGAAAATTCGTGGCGGCGCAGGAAAGAACCTGCATTCGACTACGTACCTGGGGAAATCACAAGGCAGGACCCCTCACAAAGGCGCACCACGGGAATCCACCTGGGACTTCCCGAAGGGCAAGCATTACTTTATTATTAATGTAACTGGACGTATGTGTGAATGTATACACATAAACTCCAATCCAACGTGTGTAAAGAGTTACCTTTATCAAGGCATACTCTGATATGTTAAGACAACTTACTGTGTTTTATTTCCAAGGTAAGGTCTTAAATCTTGTGTTTTCATGGAGAAATCTCGTTCCTGTTTTATTTTAAACCATTCGGCAAACAAAAACAAAATCAGAAAGCAATGATTTATCCAAAGCGAATGTCAGGGCTAAGAAAATAAACGTATTTAATGCTTGTGTTTATTTTTAGAGTGAAATTTATGATACCAAAACATAACAAAGCAACATTCAATACAAAAACAGTGCACGATGAACGGAACACGGAGCAGCCAAGCGGAACCAAGTTGGGTACAGCGCCAAGATGACATCTATACCAGGTCAGACAAATAACATCTCAACATAACCTCAGATAACCCCGAAAAAGCGTTGCTCACAGTCTCTCTCTCTCTCTCTCTCTCTCTCTCTCTCTCTCTCTCTCTCTCTCTCTCTCTCTCTCTCTCTCTCTCTCTCTCTCTCTCTCTCTCTCTCTCTCTCTCTCTCTCTCTCTCTCTCTCTCAAGTCAAACTCGTAATCTGGCTACTACATGCTAAACTAACTACGTACTTCTGAACTTCAGGAAACATTGCCAAACAAGAATCGGTGCTATGTCACGTGCATTGCATTCCAGCATCACATGATGGTACCTACTTCCTAATGCTAATCTCTACTCCTTCAACGTTATCTGATTTAAGCCATCAATGTTTTGCTTTGAAATATAACGCAACTATTAAGAGGCTATTTATAAAGTATTTCAAAGTTTTTATTTTTTATTTTCATAGTATACTGTCTCTAACAATAAAATACAAGCATTTGTATCTATTTTTACCATACGTGTATTAACAAAAAACAAAATTCATACAACTGTAGTCAAAAGCATTCCAAATGTGCTATCACGCCAGTTATTTTATGTGCGCCCTCCCCGTTCAATTACCATTGGCACATTTGTTTGCAATAGCTTGAATAGCCATTCGGCTTTGAATCGATGACAGGCCCATTTCGCATCGCCTTAAGGGCAGTTGGAACAGTTTCATCGAGATGTCCGATAGTGTACCAAAATAATTTATGAAATGAAAAAATTAAGAAATCCAACATTTTTCAAATAACTTTAGAGAAATTTTACTGTATTTAGAACCAGAGGGAGACATCTTTGATGCGAAGAGCATGGCTGTCAGCACGTGTGACGTCGGGTGAGAGCTGTGTACGGTAGGTTGCCCAAATAAACGGCGCTGTTAATAGGATCTGGAGGGTACAGTTAGCTTATGATTATCTCCTCTGAATATGTGCAGATCGTACCAGTCTTCGTCAACAGTTTGGGTTGAGATTTCCGAAAGTAAAAACGCTTTCTGTAGTTTCAGCCAGAGGAAGAGCTTCCAGAGCTGTGACGTATTTCAGCCGGGAGCGAGGCTAGCACGGCGTGTGACGTCAGGCAAGAGCCATGTATTACCAGGTTGCCTATAAAGTGTCGCTGTGAGTACAGAATCAGTCAGGGGTAGCGCACTCAATGACAACAATGTAGCTGCCACATACCAAAAGGAACTGTCAAATTCACAATGTGACGATTTATTGAACGAGAAATCTACGCACAAGAAAGACTTGGCTGACTTTTACAAGAATTTCCCCCAAACCAGATTTCCGAGGTTGTATTCACTTGTTTGCACGGACATTGTTTATGTTTGGCTCGACATATGTGTGCGAACGATTTTTTTCTGTTATGAAATTAGCTAAGTCCAAACCCCGAAGTACCTTGTCGGATCACAATCTAACATGCAGCCTTCGATTACAAATTTCCCAGACGTTACGTCCTGACATTGATAAACTAGTTTCAGAAAAACGAAACAGAAAGTGTCAGAAAATGTCCACGTAACTTTTTTCTGAATGGGTCTCACCTAATTTGAAGAGAAGATTACTTTATGTGTTATCTTATTTACCTTATAACATGCCTGGCCTTCAGATAAACTACGAGTTGAAGTATTATATGTTAGCTCATAGCACAGAGCCAAAATGTAATTGTTTTATGACCAATTGTGTAATTAAACCAGTTAGCATTAATATTACAACACCCAAGACGTAAGTTGTACATATTAATACGCGATACGTTTCCTATTTTTCCTACGCTGTCGGAACCCCCGCCCACATCAAACTATTTCCTTCCTCTTGGGCAGCAGAAATCAGCGCGGTGACGTCACACGCTAACCTGCCTTTCGTTCGGGAGCATATTTGGCGGTTAGAGCTGACGGAGCTGACATCACACTGCCACTACCTGTCTTCCACTGGTTTCAGCTGTTTGCAACACCGTATGGAAGTCAACAACATTGCTACCCATAAAACTGTTGACGATTCATTGAATGACAAATATATTCACGAGGAAGACTTGACTGAGTTCTACAAGTGTTTCGCACACAGCAAATTTCCAAGGTTGTATGCACGTGCTGCACGGATATTATGTATGTTCAATTCCACATACCGTGCGAACAATTCTCTTGTCATGAAGTTAGCTAAATATAAATCCCGGAGCACCCTGTCCGACCACTGTCTAAATGCAGCCTTCGATTACAAATTTTTCAAACATTGCGTCCTAACAGGACAAGCAGGTTAGAGAAAAACGAAATATGTCGACAAATGTTCAAGTACGTGTTATGTACAGGTCTGTTCTAAATTACGAAGAAAACAGTATCTGTTCTATTCTATTTACTTACAACACGACTGCTCTTCCCATAAACTAGAATTGCTATATGTTTCTCGCAACATAGAACCAAAATGTAATTCTTTATAATCTGTGACCAATTTTAACATTATATAGGACGCTATTTGTTTTACTCAAATCAGATCTGCTTCCCGTATTTCCTACATCGCTGTGACGTCACACGGTCAGCTAGCCTTCAGTGGGAGCATATATAGAGAGGCGTGAGCTGACGTCAAAGCAGCGATACCTGTCATAACTGTTCCATAATCACTTTTCTTTCCAGTATTATTATATTTTTATACATTTTTACAATAATTTTATATCATCTCTTTCCTCACAGCCATTACAGATTTCGGGACTGAATACAGCATGAGTATGGATTAATATTACAATAATATTTCTGCAATAATACGAGCGCCCTGAGATCGATAAGTACTTGCCATGCCTTTGAACACGTATCACACATACTTCCTTTCTTTTTTGTTTTTATAGTTAATACAGGATGACAATGAATGAAGTTATTGATTCTGCTACATAAAGCAAACACTGCGAACCGGTACTGACAAAAACTCTAATATCGTTATACTGACGGCAGTCACAAAACCAAACAAAAGAAAATTCTTATGTAACAAGGTTTAAATAAAAACAGAACGACGCAATTGGTCCGACGTGCGACCTTGACAAAGAGAACATGCAGTCTGCTGATTGACTACTACATTCTTCTTTTTTCTCTCTCCTCTATTATACCATGTTCCACGCCTTCCTATATGTTACATGACGCATTGATCTACCAAGCTCGTTTCGTGGGAATGCAGCGAGTGAAATATGTTCTACTCGTACATGTCACAACAGACGTAAATTATGTGAGTGTTATTTATTAATGAGATTATTAGCTGCATTAAACCATGAATGGAGAGACAGAACGAAACTAACAAATCCATCTAATATAGTCAATTGTATAGCTAGATTGACATGCAACTAAGATATTAACAACAGTTAATCTAACCCAGGTCATATCAGGTGATTTACTCGACATGGGGAAGATATTCACGTCTCTGATTGGCTTTATGCTAGGCAGTAGAAGCTTGAGTTCGCAAAACAGACTTTCTGCTTACATTTAATGAACAACCTGTGCCGTTTGCGTAAAATGTAAAATGTAACAACCATCCCACGGAAGTGATTTTGTTTATCTATAAAATTATAAACTGGGGTGAAGTAGGGCTGTTACATATAGAAGAATAAAGACCGAAAGAATGTATATGGTAGACTCCATTTGCAGAATTTCAGAGATTACAATGTACATCGTAAAGTAAAAGACTATCCAATCGATAACTATACGAGGCTGGCCTGAAAAGTTCCCGACCTCAAAATGAAGATGACAGCACTCGTAAATAAAAGCTATTGAATTTTGTTGTCCATCTGTTGAGTTACTCACCAAAGTTGCAGCCATTTTGGACGCTCCGTTGTTATGTAACAGTCATTTGAGTGACTTGATGTGAGTGCGTTTATGAAAATGGACAAAATCGAGTATCGAGCTGTCATTAAGTATTTGTTTTTGAAAGGCAATACGCCTACGCAAATCAAAGATGAGTTGGATTCTGTGTATGGGGCTCTGCACCATCATTTACCACAGCGAAATGTTGGGCAGGTGAATTTAAACGTGGCCGTAAGAGCTGGAACACGGACGTTCGGGACGTCCAAAAACTACAACTACCGACGAAAACATCGCCAAAGTTCACCAAATGAGGCTATATGACCGCCAAATTAAAGTGAGAGCGATAGCAGAGGCTATGAACATGTAAAAATAACATGTTTGTCGCATATTAAATCAGTATTTACACATGAGAAAGCTGTCGGCGTTGGGTGCCGCGTTTGCTCACATTAGACCAAAAACGTGTTCGAATGAACATTTCCAAGGTTTTTTTCTTTCTTTCTTTTTTTTTTTTTAATTTACATCCTCCAACGTCAAGTCATATTGGACGATGAATGAAATGATGCTCAAATGAGCCCAGGGTCCATGGAGCTTAGACATACCTGACATTCGTCTTTCAGGATAAGGGAAAACCCCGGAGAAACCTTATCCAGGTAAGTCACCCTGACCGAGACTCGAACTCGGGACCTCTTGAACGTGAGGTAGACATGCTACCATCTACGCTACCGAGGCGGGCCAACGCTCTGTTGCCGCAGTTTAGGGCAATAAAGAGTTTTGGCGCAAAGTAATTACTGTAGATGAAACTTGGATACAGCATTATACGCCCGAAACAAAAATAAGTACAAACAGCGGCAAAGGAGAAACCGGCTCCAAAATAAGCAAAACCTGTTTTTTTTTTTCGGCTGGGAAAGTGATGATTTTTTTTTGGGGGGGGGGGATAGTCATGGAATTATTTTAATCAATTATCTTCAAAAAGGATAAACCATTACAGAAGCACACTACGCATCATTACTTGACAAGCTGAAGACCGAACTTGCGGAAAAACGGCCACATTTGCAGAAAAACAAAATTCTGTTTCACCAAGACAACGTATCGTCTCACACCTCAGCGGTTGCAATGGCGAAAATCCACGAATTACGGTTTGAAGTGCTTGACCATCCGACTTACTCACCAGACCTAGCCCCAAGCGACTTCTTTTTGTTCCCTCATCTGAAAATTGAGCTCGGAGGACAGAGATTTTCGTGGACAATTATTTTGCAGAGAAAAACGCCAAGTACTATTTGAACGGGTTACAGAGATGGGAACATCGCTGGGAGGAGTAAGTAGAGTTACAAAGAAACTATGTTGAAAAATAAAAAGAATTAAAGAAGTACTGAAAAAAAATCTTGTATCTTTATTAGATCGGAAACTTTTCAGACAACTTAAATAATTAAAAATTTGGAGAATTAGTTTTCTCGATGGTTTACAAAAGTAAACCAGTCTAAATTAGTACAGCCCAGAATACAGAGAATCCTGATACATATTAACTTTGTAGTATTTCGTTGCATATCGATGTTATAGTAAATATTATTTAATGTTCTAATTTGGAAACTATGGAGCTCTTATACTATTAAGTAATTATGGACCAAAAGAAATTGCTAAAAGGTTTGAAACTGCATTTACTCTGGTCATAAAAAATTACTCCGCAATTTGGAAAATACGCCCAGCTTTAAATATAGTGACAGACTATACTACATTTCTAAAATTTGGAAAACTAAGGAGAGATTAAGAAGAGAAATATATTATCTCGTCTGCATTTAATTCACATTTCTTTGATTGCGAAGGAATATTTAGACTAATTAGAATATTTTATGTTATTGAGATTATTGTATGAATTTTGCGGCAGCAAAGGAAAAAAAATGGTGTACTGAAAAATATTTTACCAAAGTATCGAGCAGGAAGCTAAATTATATTAATTAAATGGTAGATAGGAATGTAAAAAGGCAACCAACCCGCCTCTGTAACGTAGGTGGTAGCGTGTCTGCCTACCGTTCAAGGGGTACGAGTTCGAATCCCGGAAGTTTGTTATACTGACAGATGAATGTATAGTAACTAAGCACTAAGGACCCTGAGCTCATTTGAGCAGTTCATCCATGCCATCCATTGTCCGATAACGTTGGAGGAGTTAATTAGAAAAACTGCAATGGCGGATAAACTAGCTGGTGTAGAACCATACACATCCCTGCTGTTTTGAAAACAAAACCTGATCAACATCGCATACTGTCAATCACATTAGAGCTTCCTGCTAATGCATTTACAGTTGGGGTTAATGCTACAAGCGCCACGTGAATGGCCTTTAATATAATTTCGTGATGAGGCGTGCTGATCTCCTTCCTGCGTTTCCAGTGCTACCAATTTACCAATTGATTTCTCGGGGGACAGCATAAAACCAGATGGAAATATTTGTGTATCATATATTGGAAGCATCGTCAAAACGTTATCGGTCGTCTAAGCTCACGCGTCAGTCTGCATCTGACCGAAGGTTGGTTTGTATTCAGATAGCTCACACGTGCACAAACAAGAGAACGTGCGGCAAGCAAACGTGCCTCTTCACGTGGCTTTGTTTACAACAGACAAATTTCCAGCCATGTGAGTTGACAATAAACCTAAATTGATTAATATTTTGGACGAGATAATAAAAACTAACATGTGATTATACTCTCCAATACTTTTTAATGATCCAGAACAATAGTCCATAAAAGCTTTTCGATAACCAACAATAATCACGTTACAAAACCTTCAGCATGAACTTTTGTTAAAAAGCAAAATCAAATCAAATAAATGAAAGTGGTATAGGCGTTGAACAACTGCATCTTATATTAAGGATAGCTAGGAAAGTATAAAAACAGTATTATCGACAGGTTCTGAGGTAAGTTTAATCAAATAATGGCAGAGATCAGAAATGAAATTTTTATGGAATTTCACATTTGAACAGGACTTCTTACATGGATACAGCATCCATCCACATGGAGTGTTCAGAAAATATTACTATTATTTTCTAAGAAAACAAACTTCGAAGCTTAAAAAGTATATTATGAATTTGAGTACCGGATTTACTACTCTGAAATTTGTAATTGCTTAATAAACATGACAAATGTTGCACCAAAAGGGGTTTAATACACATTCTTTCTATGTATTCAAAGCAATTGGTTACTGGAACTACAGACAAGTGCTTACAAGACATGTTGCTGTTTGATGACTCATGACTTGCAAAGAAACAAAAGAATGGTGTAATAACTAGCACTTCAATAATTGAAAGACAATATTGCAGCACTGAAACTTAACGAATACCTCGGAAGACTTGCAGATATATCTACATCGCATATTTTAACGACTATTACGTTTTTCTTGTAAGCATTCATTTTATATCTCTCTCTTACGAGTAGTTTTCCAATTATATAAAGTTACGTAAAACCAATCAGAAATGGAGAATTTAATGCACAATTTAGAGAAAATTCAGATACAAGTTTATTAGTTATGCACTTATCCTACTTTAACCTAATCAAACTAAGTAGAAAATTTGTGAGAAATCTTCGTGTTACATTCTTAAAAGACGTTAGATTTTAATATTAAATTTTGTATATAACCTAGTTTTTGTCTCATTGCACCCCGAGGCTTGCTAGATGTTATGTTGCTTTAATACATAAGCCTATCGCAATGGATCTGTTAGGATATTTCGCCTTAATGTGTGGCGCAAAATTAGCCTTCTTGACTTCATCCCTATATCATACCATCTACTTTGTTAAGTGACTCACAGAGACCATAGTTCTAGCAATTGAATCTCTGCCTTTTTTTTTTTTTTTTTTTTTTTTTTTTTTTTTTTTTTTTTTTTTTTTTTTTTTTTTTTTTTTTTTTTTTTTTTTTTTTAAACTGGCAGATGACATTCTCTGCCAAGCATTATGGTGCTACCCTGTCATGGTTTCATCGCTGTTAAGTACATATTTTGTTTATTTGTACTGCTGTTTTATAGTAAGAAATTTATATAACCTAATATTTTTAAGTCTCAGGTGATTATTTAATTAAAATCTATTCTTTGTAATCTTCAAAAAAAGTTGTATTATTATATAGAAGATAATATTTTTACATATTTATACATATTTATACGGAAATACATAACGTAAACAAGTCTCTTTTGATGTTCCTCTATGTCTCTGTTGCAACTTGCTCTGCTTATAATTTCTCCGACGTACACACAACGTTCCATTTTACACTACTGACAGAATTGCTCCGATATTTACTGATCGCCTCTCCTCTCCGTTGTTCGCACTGCCTGCATACTCACTCATTGCTACGAAGCTGGAACGTACTGCACGCTTGTAGACATATGCACATTGGCAGATTTTGAATTTCTTGAACAAAAATATGGGATCCGAGCATAGAACCAAGATAAATAGGGAGACCGGAGGCACGGTGGGCAGGCCACTTTAGGACAGCAAGAACACTATGGACGAGACAAGCTAAGGACAGACAGACGTGGAGAAAACTGGAAAGAGCAGCCACCCACAAATACACCACCTCCTAGTTTGCAACAGAAGTGTGTGTCTTAGTGTTAGTGTCAACTTGAAGTGCAATTCAAGGAGAAGTATGATCAATGTAAATTACAAAAATCAAGCTGCGCAAGAGGAAACTTAGGATGATGGATCGCCAAATTTAGTAGAGTTCAAATTATAGATATATCACAATTCCATAGCATAGGTTATAGAACACAAAACAATCTAACACTAGGTACATCGTGTATAGAATATAGAACATTAATAGTCATGACAATATATAAGGCGGTACCAACAAGCAAGAATGAGGCTCTTAAGACCTGCTACCATAATGAGCTCATAGCAACTCCCTGCTCTAACAGGAGCCCTTTAAACCTTAGGGATGGATTGGATGTTTATTATTAATACATTAAAAACTATGGAAATATATAAACTAAAGAAGTCAGGGGTGCAAAAGCAGCAAGATTAAAAAAAAAAAAAAAAAAAAAAAACCTATTTGACTGACAAGAATTTCTAAGAACAAATGCCTTCAATCTTGAATCAGACATAAGTCAATTTTATATTAATATTTCATTACATTTTTCCAGTATGTAAAATCTAATTTCATAATAATTTCAATATATTCAGTACGTAAATGTATATTTCAGTATTTCCAGTATAAATTGCTAAATCATATCAAATCAGTGGTACATAAATGTGCGTATTATTTTAAAAGTTATATCAGAGTACTACTTAAAAGGTGTTTAAACCTCCGGTAAAGCAACACATCAAATATAAATGCAATTCTTTCAAATAAATTATTCTTGTTAGCTAAGAAAAGGAAACAAAACGTGATATTTCGACTAATATAAAGCTCTGCATAATAATTTTATTTAAGTTATCAGAATTTACTACTATAACAAACGAAACTACCTTATGCAGTTTTTTATGATTCAGTGATGCAATTAAAATCGCCTTGTGAGTCTTATAGATATATAGCTTCTAAGAATATTAACACAGTTATCCCAACAGAACGTTACTTACAAGCAAATACGGTAATCAAAGGTTTGCAAAATTTTAACGTTACATTTTAAGCACAACTTATAAGCCTAAATAAATGTGGTATTTAATATTATTTTACTCATTTAGGCCACGGTGTATAAAGTAGCACAAACTCATGTAGCCACCATGAATTCCTTTTATCCTCAATTTTACAACCACTCGCACTAAAATATGAACAAAACCTTTTGCTGCACTTATGTACATTTGCTTGTTTCTCCCGAGCTCTAGGCTAATCAGTTTAGACTGTAAAGCGCCACCAACGTTCATATCTTAGCTTTCTGCCCTTAAAGAGAGTAAATCTGAAATGACCTTTCATGTACATGTTTATGGGGAATTCTTACTAGAGAATTAATGGTTGAAGTCCTGCAACAGTCATGCATAAGTATTTTTAATGTCTTCGATCGTAAACGCACAAAATAAATGAAATCTTAATCCCCGGGATAACGACAGCTTCGTTTAATGTGATTAATCAAGCTTGTAAATAGCAACTTATAATTAACCGGTTTGGCTTGCTTATACCAACGGCCTAGAAAGCTTGAAAATAATAATTACCAACGCAATGACAACGTTCTATCAGCAACTGACATATTGGCTTATTCAATTCTTTAAGAATAGTTCAAGGAGGAGGAGCAAAGTTCTTTAGAACCAGAAAAGATACTTATTGCTAGAGGTTTTCTTAGCACAGAACACACTGTTGCAAATATCTGTTTATTTATACCAAAACTTTGACAATATAAGGAGACGAGGATGCTGAGGAACTATCATTTGCCTTTACATCTAAGACCTTCCTGAAATTATCCATATGTAACGTCTAAATTGGGGGCTCAACTCCATCTAAAGCTACTAATAAGGCAGGGGATTATATATGGACAAGTCACATTGAAGATATATTTAGAACCCAATGGGATATTTCAATGATGGGTCAGGGTAACAGACGGAGTATATGGAGAAAGAGTTAATGATTCAATTATTCGCTGTTAACAAACAATTAACACATTGCTTAGAGAAGATTTCTTATGAAGTACAGTACAATCTCGTTTACCCGCACCAACTGGGACTAGGGCCGATCCGAGTTAAAGAAAATCAAAGTTATCCTGAAAGTGACGGAAAAACTATTAAAAAATCATGTATTACATCACTGAAGTAGTTTTAATGGAGTTTACAAATTATATCGGTACACTTTCACCTAAAAACACACACAGGCTATGTACTGTAATAACATATGCATTTGTACTGTACACAATATAGTTACAAACTAGTCGGTAGTAAAAAAGGCAGTGCCCGCCTCGGTAGCGTAGATGGTAGCGTGTCTGCCTCACGTTCAAGAGGTCCCGAGTTCGAATCTCGGTCAGGGTGAGCTACCTGTATAAGGTTTTTACCAGGGTTTTCCCTTATCCTGAAGGACGAATGTTGGGTAACTCTAAGCTCTAAGGACCCTTAACTCATTTGAGCATCATTTCACCCATTTCATTCATCGTCCGATATGACTTCAAAAATTTAAAGAACGTAAACTTAAAAAAAAAAAAAAAAAAAAAAAAAAAGGCAGCGAGCTTCTGCTGTCTCAGTTTAGTGCATTGCTTACCACCAGCACGATCTCACATCCTCTTTAACATTTGGAGTTTATTTGGCAATGTTTCGGCTTGATACTGTAAATAAAGCATCAATATCTATATTTGCTACCGCTACCGCATTGGTGGTGATGATGATGGTGTTTCAGGGCGTTCAACTACAATGGTCATAAGCGCCCTAATGCATTGGTCATAACCACAGGTGGTTTATCAGCACTTTCTGAATCTGAATACCTACTCCGTATTTTCATTTTCAGTAACACTGTTTGATGCAAATGCAATGCCTTCCTCTGTAGGGTTTATACCTCCGTCATTGTCAATGTATTCATCAACATCGGAACAGGCATCCATATCTTTAAAAATGTCTATAAAATGTTCTTCCACATTTTTTTTCTTTTTCGATCTTTTTTTCTGACAAGTCACACACACCAGGCCACAACCTTTTCCATGACTTTATCTAAGTTTTTCTTCCATTCTTGTCCCAAGCAGGTGGAACAAGTGCAATGTGATTAGCAATTTACCGTGTGTAAAACAAGTCTTTACTTTCTACGGTAAACATTTTTCTTTTCCAAAAGTGGTCCGTGTTAAGAAGGTTTTACTGTACAGTCTTGATGAAATAGCACTATTTCTTATCGACATGACAAACTTTAGGGCGGATACAAAAATGAAGCCAACTAATACGACAGCCATAATCAGAATGGAATCAGTATGCTGGTAATCGCATACGCAAAATATTTTATCTCCTTTTAAAATAAAAAAAAAAAAGATCATGCTTATATGCCACACAAACCAATGTGAACAGTTATTCAGTTTATAAATCAGGTTTATTTAACTAAAAGCACAGGAGTTTAACAAATAAAATTTAGGACACCCAGAATTGCCATACAGTTATTTGAGACATTGACACAGGATATAACACTTTTAATTGAATTTCCTTTGAACAGCCGGTAAAGTTTTGCGTTCTGTAGCACTAGGAAGCCATATAACATCCGAACTCAAAGCTTATAATCAACGGCAATTGACACTGTGAGTTACACACTTGTGTGAAGGTCGAGCCTTTTGAAAAGGTCCACTACATCTCTGAACAATAGTGCGTATGTTCCAATTCAAAAACCGTGGACGGATACAAAAGCCGGATGTTAAAAACAGTCATAGCTCGTGCGCACAATTCACTACCACCGTGAGTCATCGTGGTTGTACAAGAACGTGAATGGAGTTCAAAGAGACTTTATTCATGCGTTGGAGATAACACTGCCTCAAAGAAAAACACATGAAAGTCTCTTCAAACACGTTCCAGTGAATTATGAAGGCAGTATGCCCTTTCAGTAAACAACACCTCTTACTGGGATATGCTCTTGGCCTTCATTGTTATATATTTGCAGCTGAAGACAGCTAACGCTGTAGGCAGTAGCTACTGTCTTCAATTTGTCACAAGGAAATGTCCCATCCTTTATTTCTAAGCTTGACTTCAATAATCTCAAATTAAAATTTTTTGTCGAATTTAATTTACAATTCTAGTTACTTTAGATACTTTCTTATTTGCAGAGCATTAAATTCTCATATCTAGCTCAGAAAATGCTCTACAAAAAGCGTTACATATATTAAGTAACACTGTCAATATAGTTTAACAATATCTATAAACAAAACTAAAGTTTTAGCGTTCAAGGGATCCAATTTCATAAGAGCCAAAATATTATTAGAAGGAAAACCCGTTGAATAAGTCAACTGCTTTAATTATCTTGGTTGCAATATCTCTTATTTTAAAAATAGTGACATTTTAAACAAAATCAACAAATTTATGGTAGGTATACGTGGCACCATAAAGAGAACATTCAAAAATACCAGAAGAGAGACTAAATTAAAGTTTTATAAAGTAATAGCAGTTCCTATATTATGTGGTATTGAATTTTGGAATTTTAACATAGAAAGAAGAACAGATGATATCGCCAAAGCTTTCTTAATTCTCCGCTCCCAGTAACTGTTACATTTTGCCAAGATGGTCGTCTCCCGAAAATTGGCTCTATGGTCGTTATCAAAACAATGCTCTGCCAGCCCAAACTTCTTTACAACGAAAGGAGACTGGCGATTCTCTCTGAAAGGAGCACGCTTAATCGTGATGCTGGATTTCACTTCAGCTTCTCTTGGAAACCGGCCTTAAAAATGGATATCCGTCGATTTAAGAAGCAAAGATCAATACAGCTTGATAATCAAGTTAAGTAATTACGTTTCTTTGACACAATTTTCTATACTCACGCCATCTCCTGACCTGGCATTTAATTTACTGAAAAGTCTTTTGTCCAGTAATGCGAATTTTGATAGTGTTTTGTGTATGTTTATAGTTGTGTTATATCCAGTATTTCATTTGAGGTTATAACATTTTATAAATATCCTGATGATGGGAGAGATGCACACTCCCGAAACGTTGATAGCTAATCATCTTTTCACCTGGCTGGCTGCCCGAGAAGAAAGTGAGAGTATTCGTCGCCAGGAAAGCTTCAGGTCTTATTTTAGCGGAAATGAAGTTTTTAAGAAATTTAGCACGGTATAATATTCTAGATAAGCAAAGATGTGAGGACATTGTAAAAGAATTGAATATTTTAAGCTAACAGATAGAATAAAATAATATAGAAATAACTGAAAGGAACATGTCAACAGAATGAATGATAGCCGCATTCCAAAATTAATTTTAGATTACAAACGATTAGGTAGAGATATTGGTAGACCAAGAAAAAGATAAATACAATACTTTTAATTTAAAATTTATGAGACTGGAAAGAGCCTTAATGGCTTAAACCGTGAAAAGTTGTTATTGATGATAACGATGATGATGATGATGATTTTACTCATTCTACAACCTACTTTTAGCACGAACTTTTGCATTTCATAAAACAGTTCAATATCCAAGAAATTGCAGGTTTTGAGGTAAACCGAAAGGGAGGGAAAAACTCAAGTCACCCGGAAGAAATTAATTCATAAGATAAATGCCAAAATTACTTAAGTTCAGCATCTTTCAAAGGTGTAATCCACAATTCTTATAAAAATATAAACCCAATCAAAACTACTCTCCACTATAAGAGTTATTTTCTTAAAAACGCCTTTAATGGTTTTTACGTCAAAGTTACTTGTGTGACGGAGAAAATGAGTACCTAACATGAATTTCCTGTAAACCACCTATGGCATTCTCTTCATTCTATATTAATTTTATATATTTAGTACCACTTATACGCTATAACAGATAGACAAATATTTACAAGACAGAACGTGAATAGCACTTTGAAACAAGCAGAATGGATTAAAAAAAACCTTTCTCTCGTTTTTTAAATATTCTTGTTACGTACGTTGGAAAGCCTCTTTCTCATCCAAACCATTCTGGGAATCGAGTTTTCTGGATATTCTTTGTTAGCAAAATATTTGGCATTTAATAAAAGTTAATAACATTAAATTTAAAGAAGAATCCAATAAAATACATTTATAATCTTGTGAGAATATTAATGAACAAGCAAACGCCTGTAACATGCATATGAAAGCATTCGAGGAGGTGTCTGCAAAAATTAACAATATACACAACTTACCAAACGAGCAAAAATGTATATAGGAAATAAAGTAAGTCTGGGACAAATATATGAAAATTATTTGTACTATTCACATGCACCATTAATGTCATGTGACAAACGGACTTTCTCCCAATATTTTTATATTTTTCAGCGAGGGACGCAGAAAAATCACATTCGACGAATGCACATGGTTGTTCACTGTAATTCCCACTTCGGAAGTAATGATTAGGGTGGCATATTGTACCGCAGGTTACATTTTGTATCCGTACCGTAGTGTACACACACAGCATATCGATATACTTGTTGACACGGACGTTTGTTGATGTTTCGCCTGGCCTTGTAGAGTAGTTGTGTGTGTATATTGATTGCTAAGGTGTAAGCGATCCGATGTCTGTTTATGAGTTCGAATCTCGCCAACTGTAGCCAAATGTTCCTGTGGTAAAGGACGGGAAGGGTCTACGTAAAATAATCGGTGTGATAACATGCTTGGAAGTTGACGGGGTATCATTTGACTGCAGTTGCTTGGATTTTAACATTTCTATACTAAAAACACTACGATGTAATTTTAAAAATAATACAGTATTTAAAATTCAAAAGGCTCAAAACTTTGTGTGTAATTAATAAAGGCCAGTACAACATTATAATAACAAAAATCCAGATTAACATATTTCTCAAGCTGAATGCAGCCCAATGTTGCATATCGGCTACACCATGCATTAAAGGGTTAAGATTTTTGACGAAGTGTGTGAACAGACAGCCCAAAAACAAATGCTGTCAAATACTATACTTCACATTTAAGATGAATATATCTTCAACATGGAATTCTTTTTTTTTTCTGGAGAGGGGCAGGGTATCTATATTTTCATAAAAATAGCTAGCTCTTTGTCGGTTAAAATGCCTTTAACACGAGAAATAATGAATTCTGAATTTTCAGGAAATACTCTATAAATATCCTTTTGCTATTTTTTAAAAGAAGTGTCGCATAATTTTATGTTACTGGCAAACTAAAAGGGACTGAGAAAAACATGCTGCCATAAACGATAGATCTCTGAAACACAGTTTATTTAAATACATTCTTAACCCACTCTTTAACATTTGACTATCGCTTTAGTTTCCTCTTTGGACAACGAAATGTGTACACATGAATTTCACTAAACTAGAAGCAGATAGAGAGATATGCATTTACAAGAACGGAAGCCATTTAAATAAACGATAAGTGATAGTGACAGTCATTTGAATACAACACATATCCTTAAGATAACAAGGTTTTAAAAATGGGGAAATGCATCTGATATGTGATTACGCGGTTCGTCTATATCCTTGGAAAGGAAGCTACGTGAATGAAGAGTGACGAAAGACCACGTCCACTTTCAGGCAAGATAACTGTTATCATCAGGTTCATGTCCAGTGGGTTGCAACAAAGACTAGCAGACATTCATTTTCCCACGTTGTTGAGACACGTAATCTTGCGGTCTAACTTTCTTTATGCTGTTACTTTTTTAACTAGGGTTACTTACAAAGGACTAAGCTGCCGATTTTGGTAATATTTCGTGTTAATCTATTATTCCAAATTCTTCCTTAAGGTCATTTGAAGAATCTCGAAATGATATTACGCACTGCACCACATTTCTGAAAGAGTTTTGGTTCAAAAGTCACCCATCTTTGTACAAAATAACATAAGAGATTATTAAAGAATCACATAAGGCATAGCTGTTTATTAGTGGGTATATGTGAAATATAGGAAATATCGAACATGGAACCAGTAATCCATAAGGAACAGTATGAATACCAGAATTCCTGCCGATTGGCAAACACTGTAAGATACGCAGAAAGGCCTCCAGTAGCTGGAACAGCAGCGCAAGCATCCATACTGGACTCGTTTTTTGCTTTCAAAGTGACCCCTGTGAGGAAGGGTGACCCTAAGATCGACAAAATCCAATGACATTGTGCGCTAGCTTGCGGGGTCCCTAATGTTTCCTAGCTCTGACTGAGCCACTCACAACCAGGAGGCTCTTAGCACTATACAGCATCTAAGAAGTGGGTCCCAGCAGTTTATACAATGTCAGGGATAAATCATACCAGAACCAAGACTACACAATCTTGTTTCAACCTACCAACCACGTTGCTTGCTCTCACAATCCTGAAATGAATTAGATTATATAAAAGCAATTTATGTGAGAATAGAAGGCTTGGCGATACAAATCGTACAGCGGGCCTCTCGAATGCGGGGTTTAAAGCAACCTAGAGGTAATAAAGGAGGCACTTCCTTGATAAGAACTTAAGAGATTCAAAAAGGTATACGTACTATTTTATATCCTGATCTGAAAGTGGCTCATGAATTCTACACAGTAGACATCTGCCGCAACAGAACTCATCAATAAAGTGTCAGGTTGTGCAGGATTGTCATGAGCCTGTCGGAAGCTGCTGAATGTTTGGACATTGCAAGAGAACACGTGTTTCACATTTTGAAAGAAAAGTTGGTCACGAAAAGCTGTCTAGAAGATGGGTGCCATGGCTTAGCTCCGTCAGACTTTGAGCTGTTCTCCAAAGTGAGAAAGTTTCTTAATGTAGAGAAATGTTCTCGCGTTGAAGGACTTAAATGTCAGATGTGGCGTATTTTCCGACTTTCGTGACGCGATAGAGGCCATTGAGTATCTCTAGGCTAAGTGCATTGATGTCACTGTGTTGAAAAATAAAAACAGTTTAAAAAATTTGTTTTTCACTCACGGAATATTCAAATTAATGCCATATCTGTTTTGGCAACCTTATTTTTGTTTTTACTGTATTAGGTATACTATCTATAAATACTCAGCTTTCAAAAATAATAAAATTCAACGAAACACCTCGTACACTTATATTTCAAAAGACCGTGTCCAATAACACCTAGCACATTCAAAGTGAAAATGTTAAGCTTAAATTCTCTGCCTCGATATTTTCAGATTGATCTCACATTTAGTGTTTGATATACTTTTAGAAAATGCTGTTAAATATTCATTTAATAATTTATGTTCTGTGGGTATCAATATTCGTGTAGAGATTGGTTAAAATTTAATTTTAAGGCCTCCCATTATTAATTCTTCTAACATTATTAGATTCTTAACCCATGAGCTCTGTACTATTCTTAAACAAACTTCTCTCCTGGAATAACTTTCCAGAACTTCTTTTAACCAGAAGAAAACAATGAATGAAGTATCTTAAACATTAAAAATATCGTACCCCCCCCCCTTTTTTTAAGTTAGTTGATGGAAATTAATCATTTCTCCACACTCGCCGTATATAAGCTAAGGTTTTCGATAGATAATCTACTTAAAAATGCAATGCCATGGCCGGGATTTGAACCACGCATCTCCTGGTTTCCGTCCAGTCGCTCTTACCCTTTGAGCTACCATGGCCAATTTGCCGTCATGACATTAAATACTCCAACTGATTCATATTTACCCGGTAAACCACTAGGGGCTCTCGCGTCCGAGATACACCGTTTGTGGCGACTTATTATTGTAAGTACTTGAGTCTCAGGCTTCATCATTTAAATCTTCTTAATAAGAGATGGGAGAGCCCCTAGTGGTTTACCGGGCAAATATATGAGTCAATTGGAAAATTTAATGTCACGACGGCAAATTGGCCATGATAGCTCAAAGGGTGGAAGGGACTGGACGGAAACCAGGAGATTCGTGGTTCAAATCCCGGCCATGGCATTGAATTTTTGAAGTTGCTTCTATCTACATCATATCCTTCTACTTATTCTCACTCCGGTTACAGTAAACAGATAAAGTTACAGAAATATTCATAAAGAAATGAAGATTTTGGAAATTTCAGCTATGGTCCAACATGATCAAAAACATGATCGTCAATACATTTGAAGCTTCGGGTTCGGCGTTAAGACAAAGAAAGATTCAAGACTAGTTTCAGCAGAAAATAGCCTATATGCCAGTTTAGACCAATCGCCTGGAAAATCGTAAACTACCTCAACAAATTAACTTGAACACAGTCGACATTGCACTTCACAGAAAAGCTGTCCTATAAATAATGCACTTCGCTGTGACCTGAAAACAGAAGTGTGGCATGTGATAGTGCTAGAAGAATGGGTAACAGGACCGCCTCTACCGGCATCATTTCTCCAGCGACTCTTAGTTCCCTTGCGCAGTGAAGACAGTCCGTGAATGGGTTACCATACGTTTTAATAGCTCTAAATAACTCGAACGAAATTTCACAGCCAACAGACATGTACCAGCTCAGTTTTTGAATGTCTGATTAGTTTTAGCTACCTGCATACCTCTCGTATCTATCACGAATTTGCGATTAAACTATTTTTGATAACTATTTATGCAGTAAATAGTAATTAACTTAGTAAAAGGTTTGTAGCGAGCTAGATTAACGCTTTTAATTATTTCTAAATGACTGTCTTCCTCTTCGTTTTGTTACATGTGCGACAGAGCTGAGGTACAGAAAACTCATGCTCAGCTTGATGTAGTCTGATTTGGAGCTATGCACATATTGATTCAAGTGCGCGAGTAAGCACAGAGCAAACATTGGTCACAAGAGGGCGCAAATTACAACACATCGCTTGTCAAAGACCTTAGTTTACACGGACCCTTTTCGACGTTTCATTAACTGATGAGCACTCGGCATAATTGACTGCAGATGTTGAACGGAATTTGGTCAATGGATACTATATGTAAACAGTGAAATCAAACCGGGGACCACTGCAATAAAGAAGCCACTACAGCACCTCATTATTGTGACCTAGAAACTAACAGCCATGGCGGCACTCAAAACGCCAGTGTGAAGGGCTTTGATGGTTTTGGATCCGACGTAACGAGCAATCAAACCCTAATAAGCAACCACCAAACAACCCCTCCCAGTAACGAAGTTCCCAAGTCCATGCATATG
Organism: Mantis religiosa; assembly: GCA_030765055.1. NCBI lineage: Eukaryota > Metazoa > Arthropoda > Insecta > Mantodea > Mantidae > Mantis > Mantis religiosa. Next base: position 86,151,880 of record CM060959.1, read on the forward strand.
CAAAATGTTTCTTGTAGCTCCTGTACAGCAATCTTGTATCAGAGGGCGAAATTCTCTTGTTTACAGCTTCAAGCAAAGCACTTTAAGCATCAGTTAATTGACTTGAATGTTGTTTCATAACAGTTAAGTTAAAAAACAAATACATAAATAAACAAAAAAAAATCAGAGGCAATGTATAAATTCTCCAGTCCCGAAAAAAAATAAATTAACAGAGGATTTTATGAATTCAGAAAATTTTTATTATTGAAGGATGTTAACATTTAATAAGATTCTGAAAATTTTACATCATCACTTAATTTATAATTTAAAATGTAAATCAACGTACATAACTACTTACAGAAACATATTTTACCACGATTTTCAAAACTGTTTCATTGTAAGTACAACAAGGCTGCGGAAATAATGTAGGGTCAAACGATAGTCAAAACTTTTAAGATCTTTTTTTTTATTATTATTTTTTAATTTATGTCTTGCAACATTTATTCATATTGCACGATGAATAAAATGGGTGAAATGATGCTAAAATGAGCCCAGGTCCATAGAGCTTATAGTTACCCGACATTCATCTTTGAGTATAAGGGGAAATAACGAAAAATATAAGTCACCCTGAGCGAGATTCGAACCTGAGATCTCTTGAACGTGAGGCACTCTACTACCTACGCTACAGAAGCTGGCCTTTTAAGATATGAACGGTATGTGACGTCACGGAAATTCCGTTTGAAAAGAAAACGAACAGCTATTTTGCAGGTAATTGACAATCAAACCTACAAAAAAATATAAATAGGAAATGATAAGTGTCGCAAACAATTTGACATCTGTGTTTTAACACTATCTACATCTATTCTATACTATTAATTTCTCTTACAGTTTACAAACTACAAAAATGTTTGTAGAATGAAGACAACTTCAGATTATACTCAGAAAATTCAACATTATATGTATAGCCCGCCCTGGTAGCATAGATGGCAGGGTGTCTGCCTTAAGTTCAGGAGGTCCCGAGTTCGAATCTCTGTCAGGATGAGTTGCCTGGATAAGGTTTATTTTGCCGGGGTTTTCCCTAATCCTGAAAGACGAATGTCGGGTAACTAAGCTCAATGGACCCTGGGCTGATTTGATCATCATTTCCCCCACTCCATTCATCGTCGGATATAACTTAACGTTGAAGGACGTAAATTACAAATATATATCTTAAACTTATTTATTTTATTCAAAATTTAATGCAAAACTAAAATATCTAAAAGGTTTCCACGTAAAGAGTGGTTTGAATGGAGGGAGATTTCCTTGATAATCAAGTAAATAGCTTTATTAATTATTAAATAAATCTTTATTTTAACTCTAGAATCTGCAATAGCACTCACACAATCCTACTTTTCTTGCAGTTTGCGTTGTATACATTATTCGTTAGTGATGAGGTGTGACTTTCAAAAGCGAGGGAAGCTTCAATTAATAATTCAAATAAGAGACAATAATGACCCCAAGACTAACGCTACTCTTCAGTACTCCGTGTTGTACGGTCACCGTAGGCCCTTCTTGCATTGTAAGACCGCTCACAGTACAAGCAAACATACCTATTTCTGCTTCCCCTCTCCACTCAGATGTTCCAGCTTTTCTTTTCTTTCTTTTTCTTTTTTTCTTCTCCACCTGGCCAACACCACGTGAGCTGTTAGCATGGAGAAAGTATGCAATTCACAAACTTTTGATAATAACTTAGAACAAACATTTCCTATTTGTCACTATCAAATACCAATCTACGTAAAGTACTATTGCTAATGCTTTTGAAATATACTTTCAGTTGTATTTAAAACGGAATTCATGTGACAAAATCTGTCAATGCTTCCTAACTATCAAAGAGTCGCGATTGCTTCCGGAGGCCTACTAAGCGCGGTATTTAATTACGAATGCGTAAATACGGAAATATTCAGCATTGAATGAGCTCGCGGAACCCGTCACTTGAGTCTAAAACCGCTGTCAAATTGTACGCACCACAGCGGATATTCGCGGATAAATTTTGAAAATGTATCCAGAGCAAATAAAATATTGTTTGACATGAATTTTCTTGTTTTTCTTCTTTTTCTCCTGAAATTATCGGGGGAGCAGCACTTCCAGCCCTTCATTGCACACTTCGCCATTGTTAAACTTACATGGTAAAAGAGGATAATTAAAATCCTTGATGCGAAGATTGTCAAATTTTGCAACCTTAGAAAGCGTGCAACTTATATACCAATTTTCGCATTTATTAACCTTTAGTTTCTGAATCACAACCTACAAACATTAATTAACGTTTTTAAAATGCTTTTTTATGATTATTCAGGGGACTTTAACGGTTATTTCCAACGAAATCTGTACATCAAACGTTTGGGTAGTATGAGAAACTTCCTATATATTAGTGGGAAGCTTTGTATTAACATTTGTAATTAATCAAAATGTCCAGCAAACCGAATTGTGAACAACTAACGGAGTTTAAAGTATTAAAATCAGAAGAGTTAATTCAAGTTCAGTAAATCGTAATGATGTATAAATGGAATTCTACAACGCGAATCCAAATTAGTTTCCGAGATTTGATTATTTCTCATTATTGTGGCGATTGGCTTCGCTTTTCATCTGTTTTATTTTTCATAAAGCTATCTTTGATTAAACCCATATAAGCGTATAATGACCAAATTCACGTTACCGTTAATTTATGATGCATTAATACAAAATTACTTCTGCAATAAAAGAGAAGCAATTATACTAAATTGGGCTATTGGGAATTGTGGAATTTTATGCTATATAACTATGGATACATACATCTCCATTGAAAAGCGAATAAATTTATTACGAAATGTTTGTACCCAGTAAGTTGTTACTGTTTAAACGTAATAGAAAGTAGGACTGCATGGCACTCAAAAATTCTTATCGAGACACATGCGTTTTAGGACTCTCCGAATAAAAAAAAATGTCAATTTTACAAAATCCCCGAAACTACACTTTACATAGGAAGCTTTGCATCCTGGATTTTATGGTTAAACCCTATTTTTCTGAACACATTTGGAGTAACTGGTTAGCCTAAAACATAAAAACAAAATTTTACTACAAATAAAATCATCTAATTGAAGAATACAATTTATTTCAAATAAATGTTTCTATTCTTGTTTTAAATTTTCTAATACCTAAACTTTCATCAAGCAGAGCTCTTCGTTTCTACCCTCCTACCATGCAAAGTGAACGATATGACAAAGCCATCGCATATCGGCTGCTCTAAAGCGTTAAGCCCACTGTGTTCCTTTGTTCCCATTTTGTTTACAAGGAAAAATGTAATAATAACATTCTTCAAATGTTTACTTCGACCAACGCAAATACAAGAATACGCTTTTATAAGAACAGTTTATTTAGGAATGGATAGAGAATGTTATACTAATGTAACATGTCGTGATATTTATTATTATCATCATTATAATTATTATTATAGTTTTACTTTTAAATGTTTTGGGATTGAGATGAGGTTCTGCAAATTATTTTGCATACATCAAGCACTGTAGAATGACTTATGTAAATGCTGACCCTTTTAAACGAACATAGCTCTTCTTTTTCTATTTTACTTCCTCTGTCACTTACTTAGGCAACAGTAAAAACAAAATTAAGCATACAAATCCGATATCAAGATGTCAACAAATGTACACGTTTTGAGATCTCTAAACAGCTGCCCTAAAAACAATTTTAGAACAAGTGAGCGGGAATTTCTGTGAGCAAAGAACTGATGACATTGATATTCCATTCCCTTTCCATGACACCACGAGAAACAACTGAAATAATTCAAAACAAATAAGTTTAGTTAGTTTTTTTTTTTTTTTTTAATTTACGTCCTACAACGTTATCATATCGGATGATGAATAAAATGGGTGCAATGAGGTCCAAGTGAGCCCAGCGTCTATAGAGCTTAAGAGTTACTGTAGACATTCTTCTTTTAGGATAAGGGAAAATCCCGGAAATACTTATACATGTAACTCACCCTGACCGAGATTCGAGCTCGGGACCGCTTGAACGTGAGGTACAGACGCTACCATCTACGCTACCGAGACGGACAGTGATAGAAGTATTGAAAGGTTCTAATCTGTAACAACAAATGACTGATGCTTCAAAATTTATTTGAAATAAAGTATCTTTTAACATCTATATATTGTGTTAAGCTTTTTATCATTTTTACGCTTTACCAGTTACACCAAATTAATTCCACAAGAAGAGATTTCAAGTTATTCGTAGAAAATTTAATATATAAATGTCATTAGTACTGTATCGACTACTTTACGAATAAAATTAAACCAAAATAATTTAAAATAAAATTATAAACAATCATATTTACTTGCTATATTGTTTTCGGAATCAGATTAGGATCCTATTGTCAGCATTTGCTCTCTTATCTATGATTGTAAGAATGCTTCTACTAAACGGCTTTCTTTACGAAAAAAAGCTAATATTCTTAAGATGTAAGATATTTTCCGAATATATCCCTTGTACTCTTCTCCGTTATATTTTCTCATATTGATGTTTCAATACTTCTACATCTTGGCATGAATTTAGATTACCATTTTAGTAGATTGTTTGAAACCAGCAATCCTTTGGCGTGATTTGTCAATGCCCTCCATTTGAGGTGCGAGTAAAATAGTTCATGTAAAAATCACAGATATAGGGAGTTATTCTTGGAAATCTTTTTATCACATCCTTGGAAGCTAAGTTTGGTACAAACAGATACGAATTTCTTTTACTATTTTATTAATAATAGGGCCTCAAAAGGAATATTTTCGGTAAAAGTTTGATATAGAATCTTTAAGTGGTACGTAACATCTACTACAAACGGGCGAGAGTGTAAAAACGTTATATTGCTGTAGAAACCAAACAGTATTATGTTTCTAAAACGAATAATTAATCTCATAAATCCTGCATTGAGAGGTTTACTGCCGACGGTTCTCTAGGTAAACCAGTTGTAATGACGGAAACATCGAGGTTCAGGAAACACGACTGTACTATGTAATTAACGCCAAAACAAAACACTGCGACAACGGATTGTGAAATGTGGGTTGCTCAAACAAAGACTTAAATGGAATTGCACGTTCAACCCATTTTCTTCGTTTGAGGCCATTGTGCTTTGGAGGGACAGTGCCTACGTTCCTATTAAAGCTATGATGATGTCTGACAATGCTCTTTGTGTGGATGCCGACGTCAAACTGAAGCGAAGGCACACTTGATTTCCTGAAAGGGGGTTACGAGACTAACTACGGTAAACGTAACAGTGAAGACATTTTTACTCAACGAATAATTTCAGTGTGCTGCATATATTATAAAAAACATTGCAGCCGAACTGCTTCTGGTGATTTTCTATTTTTGGGAGAGTTGATAAGTATTGAGGTGTATTTATGGACTATATTACTTAATATATTAATTATACAAAGTGTGCCACAAGATGACCCTATTGAGATAGACCAGACCATCAATGGATGCCATTGTTTCCATTCACCTTTACAATTTTTCTTCTAAACTTTGTATTACATACGCCCTTATCACAACATCCGTTTTAACTCCTATCCATTTGTTTCCAACACTGCACAAATTCTCCTAGTTGCCTTAGCTGTGACTGATCAATTTCTTAGCCCTTACTTCAAAGGCATTTTTAATTCCACTACCTTGTACTTAAAGTAAAGGAAATACTGCATTTCAACTGCAATTTGGATTCCAAAATGTCATCGGAAATTCATAATTTGCAACTCACTGAATCCCCTTCCCAAGAAAGAATTTTAGAAACAGGTCTACATATGTGTGAATTTGCACAGATCAACAATGGAAAGGTGGTTAAAGGAACGCAACATGAATAATTAAAACAAATCCCGCTCCCAAGTTCACCTTTATGTAAACACGTTTTCTCAAAAATGGCTAACGACTGTGACTAATTTAACATATTTACGACAGTTACATGGCTGTCTTGGAGGTTCTTGGAATATAATTTAAGGTACTCTTCATTCAGAATGACTTTCCCATAACTAGCAAATCTTATTGCTATGGAGTGAACCTTCCCAGATATTGCTTGTTATTTCTTGGCCCTGAAACAGGACGGTATTTCGAAGTCGTCACATAGCGTCCAGTTTTGACATTTGAATATCGCTTAAAAGGTATTGAATTCCAATATTTGCCTTGGAATTATAAAAAAAAAAAAAAAAATTCAATCAGACAATTTCTGGAAATTCTTATGAGTAAGTGTTAACAGTTTAATTTGCATGCTGGTGAATGTTCCCTTAAACAAGACGGAATATATCAAAGAGTACAGTCATAAAATTCACATTGCAGAAAACAATAGATTTAATGCTCAATTGGTCAAAAAGAAAATTGATAAATTCAAAACACAACAATGATGCAGAAAAATAAGTAACCTGTCACGAATCAGTAATAAAACTTTATACAGAAAATTCACATACACACCCAAAGCTACACTCCTCTTCCAAAAAGTCTTGAAAGAACACAACATTACTTTGGCCCGACAGAACAAATTCAGTGCACAAAATCTTCTGAAATCACATAATAAAAAGGACAAAAACTAAGGTGTGTACTGGATAAACTGTAAAGGCTGTGAAAAGTTTTACATTGGCAAAATAAAAAGGAATTTGAACATTAGGCTTAATGAGCATTTAGGGAGCATCAAGACTAAAGAAATAAAAAATCGGCAGTAGCGCACCATTTTTGGAATGATAATCATGATATAAAAAAAAATCCATTTATTAAAAAGTGTTCAGGGTACAACTGCATTAACTACATGGGAAAAGATATTCATAATGAAATACGAAGGAAATCTGTTCAAGTTCGCGACACCTCCTTTAAAGGGAACCCAAACTTCAAGTTCATCAAAATACCAACAGAGACTCCCCTATTATCTCCAAGCAGTTCATCAAATCAAACTTCAACAGTCGACATTAGCTGAGGAGCATCGAGTACTAATTCGACTGACAATTATATTAATTTCTGCGAAGTTTATCTCGATTAGCGTGAAGTGGAAGAATAGCATTTAAGATTTGAGAATTAAGTGCAATTCTTCAGAAACTTTAGAGCTTAACATAGAGCTTAAAATTACCAGACATTTGTCTTCTCCGCATGAGGAAAAACCCTCTATCGTATAGCTCACCCAAACCTACAGTCGATCCTTTGATTTTAAGACCAACACGCCACCCTCACATCGCCATCTCTTACATTTGTTCGTGGAGTAAACTATCTCATTCGAAGTTAGGAGTTGCATCAGGTAACTCATAACCTCTGGTGGGATTACCAAAATAATTATGTAGCCATCGCTCTCTTTGTTTGAGGTCTAATATCTCCCACGTTTAGAATTCTCCTGAGCACAGCTCCGTTTTATAACATTTTCTTTGCATTATAATGAGGCATTAAATCCTGGCTAAGGCGCTATTTTCATTGTATCTCCTTACATAAGTGTACCATTAGCGTGAAGGTCTATGCAATAATATGAATTAACTTCTTGCTTTTTGCACCACTAGAATGTAACCTTGGTGCAAAAATGACTGGCGAATGTTCACACAAACAATATTCGCAATTTGCTCCCAGTTTTAATGACTTTTACGTGCATTAAGTCAAGGCTATCCTTTGAGGAAAAGGGTGCTTATATTTGGCTTGCAAAAAGGGCGTGTTCCTAAAATTTTCAAAAATTATGATTGCAGTGCTATTAAACATTTGTTAGTTGTTTTTCTACACAAAAGTGTACGTTTTCAAATCAGTAGGTAATAAAACTGCTGCAGAAAATAGGTACAATGAAAAGTTAAGTAAATTGTCGAGATTGAGAATTCGCAAAATAAATTTACAGAGGTTTGGAAAATAATAAATAAAATGATATTTAAATGAGCTTGGACAACTGAATTAGGGATTACTAGGAATTTGTATTACGAGGATAAATGAAAACCGAAAAAAGAGACCTTATTCATTCTCGTCTTAACTGAATACGTATGCGTCTCGCGGAAATAAAATACGTATCTGCAAATACTGAATCTGAATATATACTGTACCATCCAGTTCACATTTTATATAACAAATAAAGGTAACATAAAAATAACACCGTGCCGTTACATCCCGGACTTGCCTGGCGTTACCAATTGGACTACCAATCTCATGCCCACTTACTGGGGCTGGGCGATCATCTAAACGATACTTGGCGACGTGGCAAGCACCACGCATCACCCAGTCACAATGTTAAGTTTTCTTGACCATGATCGCTGCCTATCGAAGCTCCTGACTTTCCTCAGGAAGGTCAGTTGCAGCGAACCCACATACGTAATAAATTGGTTAACTATGAAGCCCCGAATTTAAAGCACTTACGACATTGTAAATCGGCACTGGTGTACATCATGATTTTCTTGTGATATGGGTTGCTTAATGTTGTGTCGATATACTGTCATGGTAACTCCGTTGGTTACAGCAACGGAATAGAGGTCGATTAGAGGTCAAATCTCAACTAGAGTATTGCCTTTATCAGTTTAACTCTGTCTTACAACTTTTTCTTTCACATGGCTTGGGAGAAAAAATAATTATCAGAAAAGTGGTTTATTATTATTGAGAAATAAAGTTATAAAATATAGCATACATTGCTTGCTGTGCATTGCAATAAAATCCAAAATAGGGGAACGACAAAACATTCACAATGACTAGCTGAAATATATAACACGTGCCTGCGTTTCTACCCAGGTTAACTAGTTATGACATCATACAAGATGATAAATAACTCAATGTCCTCTGTTAAGGTATGTGGGTAATATAACATGCATTGCATTATGTTACTGTGCTAGGGTCATGTACTATTTTCTTTAATAAAGGCATCTTGCTTGAGCCTGCCAGTAGAAGAAACATAAAATACTTAGTTATACCACCTTATCAACAGCTATATGCGATTTGTAGCAATTCTGAATCAAATTCAGCATTTTGGTGTGTATATTTAACATTTTGTTGCATTTCTATATTTGCAATTAGGCATCTCGTAGCATTTTCAACAAAAACATGTAAGTGATAAACAGGTGTCTATCGTTTAACACTGATATAAGTTAAGATCGTATTTGAGGATTTTATAGTTAAATAAAGATCCTTAAGGTATATTTTATATTAGGAATATAAAATGTATTTGTGCAAAAACAAAACAGAAAAAGCAAAAACGCTGGCCCCGTAGCTCAGTCGGTAGAGCATCTGCCTGCCGTGCTAGGGGTCCAGGGTTCTAATCCCAACAGCGGGGGTAGGGATTTTTCTCCGAACAAGATAATTCCTGATCTTCGCCAGAGTCTGGAAGTGTGATGTAATGATTAAAAACCCAACGAATACGAGTTAACACCGTCGATATGTTCCAAAGGAGAACGGCTGCCGATATGACCATTGGAGTTAAAGGCGGGGCTTAAATGGAGCAAGTAAAATAAAAAAGAAAATAATTCACAAAATTTGTAAGTTCATAAATGATAGAACATACTGAAATTTTTGTAGTCATTGCGATTCTTCGGTCATTACAGTTAATCTGTTATATAGTGTAATTTCAGCTTCTAATTAACTCGAAGTGTAGGGAGTTTGTTTACTTTAAATCTTAAATACGAGGGCTGCTCAATAAAGAATGATCACAATTTTTTTGACAAGGTACCTTCACTCATCCTCATAATTTTGATGGTCATTCTCAAAATAGTCTCCCCAGAACGCGAAGCACTTTTCCCAACGTTTCTGCCAGGCTTCAAAGACATGCTGGAAACCATCTTTTGAGAGATCCTTCAAAATCGCATCCGCAGCCTTCACTACGGCTTCTGATGATGGATAATGCCTCCCACGAAAGCGTTTCTTCAAGTTAGGGAATGGAAAAAGCTCACGTGGCTAAATCTGGACTATAGGGAAGGTGAGGAATGCAATTCACGTTGATTTTTGCAAGATATTCAGCAACAACATTGGCAATATGTGGCCGCGCATAATCGTTGTTCAGCATCCAGCCTTCTTCACGGAAATGTGGTCTTTATCGCCTGATATGGACTTGCAAAGTTTTCAGGACATCCATGTAGTATTGTCCAGTTACTGATGTGTGTGCAGGTACAACATGCTGATAAAGCATTCCATGAATATCAAAGAATGAGATGACCATAAGTTTCCCAGCAGAAGCAACCACTTTTGCTTTTGTAGGGGTTGGTGATGAAGGAGATTTCCGCACTGAGCTTTGCTGTTTGCTCTCAGGATTAAAATGATGTAACCAAGTTTCATCAGCAGTGATTACGTTCGAAAGAAACTCCGGATCTTCCTCTAGCATCAACTAACTGCATGCAGACCTGCAAGCGAATGTCCTTTTATTCGGGAATCAACAGTCTTGGAATCCATCGCGCAGAAACACGTCATGTGTAATGTTTCTGACATCAACGTGTGGGTGGCACAGAAAGTGATCGGAAAGTGATCTTGAGGTAATTCGTCAATCCTCTCTCACAATGGCAGCAGTAGTGTTGATATTTTCTTCTGTAAGAGCAGTAACTGGAGTATTGGGTCCGCGTTCCTGTGAAATTGATTGTCTCCCCTCTTTTAACATTTTAAACCACCTTCGAGCTGTGCTGTAGGGAAGAACAGACTCTCCATAGGTCTCCTATAACATTGTATAGGCCTCAGCTGAAGATTTGTTGAGACGAAAGCAGAATTTTAAAGCCGCATATTGTTCCTAGCGTGTTACCTCCATTACAGCGGTAGGCGATACTGAAGATGTCTTGTTCTCAAAGGCGAGAACCAGGAGTACCAACAATGAAACTACTAGGGCGTGTTTGTTTTACATTAAGCTAACATAATATAATAAGTTTGAATTTTAGTGCGAAAAATTATGATAATTCTTTATAAACAGCCCTCGTATTTTAATTTTTTGACAATACTCTGCCAAAGGATCGGGATTAAGAAGTTCATCAACGTTTTACTTGTACGCTATTGTTTAACCTTTTCTTGCCTTTAAAAAAATCCATAAATCGTGTATTAGAATTGCAACACATTTCATATTTATATAGCATTTTCAGTCAAGTAATTTTCGTATTTTATAGCATTTTCAGAACACATTAAACCGTGATTATCAGTAGTGGAAAGTGAAAATACAGCAGTAGAAGTCTTTATGTGCATTTCGTGCTATTGGCATTTATCAGCATTCATCCTGATAATAGTTCTTAGAATACTACAATTTTACAATAGCATCTAATCGCATATCGGTCGTTAAAAGGAATATTTTAATTTCCACCGAGTCAACATTGATATTGTTCTCTCTGGAAGCAGGGATATTTCGAATTCTTCTACATACACAGAGGACTTACATAAACATTCCGTAATCCAACGGCATTCCTTTCATCTGCATGAAAACGAGGTAGTGGGGCACCCTGGGCAAACACATAACAAACACTGGAACCGTAACTCTATTCGAAACGAAATTGAACACAGAAACCTCTGAATCCGGAGCAGAACGGGTTCTCGCAATAGAATATTCAGCTGGAAGGGCGAGGGGCGAGTGTTAAAGGGATCAAGAGATACTCCTCCGCCTACCATCCCCTTCACTCCACGATGTTGACTCTTCGAGTCTTCAATTAGTTTGAGCGAGCAGTCGCAGAAAAGAAGCAATCGATTCCCAATAACTGGCAAGCGAACAAATTTATTTGTATGAGAAGTTCGTTCAAAAAGGGAAAGGGAGGCATAGCTCATATTAGATCGGTAAAGACAGACTTCTGTGGCTAGAGGGGCTGACGATCGGAATCTGGCTGCAGGGACCGAATTCTGCCGATAAATGTCTTTAAATCACGACAAGGATAATAGAACAGTCAATGATTTAAATTAGTAGCTTCCTAGACTGTTTACGTACGGTTAACCTCAAGATACCGAGCAGGGTGACGATAACACTTGGTACTTCCATTCGGGATGTTCACGGTTCGAACCACGGTGACCTGACAAAAGAATTTTTTTTTTTTCCCGTTTTCCTATGTCACTAGGCCAATGTTGAGCTTGATTCTTTATTTTCAAGGTTAAAAGGACTTGCAAATGGCGAGTTGGTGCTATGTGGGAATTTACGCACCGTAATTGTTGTTCTGGGCATTGGGGTGGAGTTGCAGTCGTCTATCCTGCTGTGGAGGGTCAGTATCGAGCCCCATGTGACTGGCGGCACACCCTGGCACCGAGATAAATTGCTAGCACATTAGGGATCCTCACGACCGGGTGCCGGAAAACCCGCGGAGCGCTCCCAACTCACCCGTTCCTCCCAGGTGTCTAAATTCAATAGCCTGTGTATAGGTTCAGTGTGAATCCCCTTCACTTAAAATTTAATTCAATCGAACCTTAAGACACATTGGAAAATTGTCGAATATAAGAAGATTCTTTACTAGATCTCGACTAGATAATAAGTTACATCCTGCACGGTGACGGAATGATCCATTCCCTACCACGGAATGTTCCCCATATTCGATCCCACCCTTGGGGGGGGGGGTGCCGATCCCGGGTACAGGACCGGTGCCCACTCAGCATCGTGAGGAAATTGAGCTATGATAGGTAGTGAATCCTGGTGTAGAAAGCCAACTTTCCTGTTGGGGTGGGTGATGCTGACCACATCTCCCTACATCGGTTGGATGATTGCGTACTTCTGCCTTGCGTAGGTGGGCCTGAGGCCGGTAATCGGGTTAGTCGGCTCCGCTACGCCATTAAGCGACTGTTATACCATGGATAAAAAAATAACATACCTCCATTCAAATGTGTTGTATGGCGTAAGAATACGGGGTAAATTTTTCACTAGTGTAATACAGGATCCCTCATACATTGTATCCATTATTTGCCAATGTCTCACTTCAACTGTTGCTCCAACAAAAAGTTGATACCCGGTAATCAGCTGCGGAGACACGATATATATCTATATATACATATATATACATATGTATATATACATATATATAAAACCAAAAGTAAATTACAAATTTAGTCTAGGAAGTGTAGTTTTATATTTTATCGGAAGGTATACGAAGGTATTATGTCTTACGTTTAATATCCAAAATGATTTAATATCTATATCATAAAACTAATCAGAGGACAGGTTTATGTATTTTTCTTTCGGCGTTTGTGTATAATCGGAGTAAGCATGCACATTTTCATTATGCTACTTCAGAATTCAAATAAATAACGCGAGGCCCTCCAGCTTTTTCTTTACTTTATGCAGGTATTTACAGTTATTTGCTGCTAGCATGTAAAAAACACAGGTACATTCTTGTTAAACAGGAAGAGAGATATGCATTATCAAGTCCACATTAACTGCTGCCTGGCATGACTTGTTTTGTGGTTTGGTCAACCGTATATGGAGCTATTTCCACATTATCATTTCCAACACTACAGGCAAAAATACAGTAATTTCGCATCGAAGATAAATAATTTTATATGCAAAAGGCAGTACGCGTGCCAGTTTTTTAATTCCTGAAGGCCAAGTTGTCTTTGTATTCTCTATGCAATTGTGCGCATACACCTGGCTACACCTAGTGAGTAATGTCCTCGATGCAAGTTTGTTTTGTTCGTTGAAATCATACATTTTCAACGGGTGGGCTTATTCAAAAATTTTCATTCATACAGGCTTTGAAATAAAAGAAAGCTCTATTTTAAATCAAGAAAGAATGAGTATTATTTTAAAAAACCTAATTTACCACTGTGTTTCTGCTATACTGGATTAACTGCTTACTTTCTGCCTTTAGGGAGATAAAACACATGGATATAATATCTATATTGAAGGACAAAGATTGGTATCACTGTTAACAACTTGCCCCTCAAGCCCAGCGTTATACAGCTGTGTACTTAAGCTATTTTCTCCGCTCCTAGGAGAAAACCCCTAACACAGCGTGGGCCCTTAAGATAAAAGACAACGTTGAGCAAATGTTCAAGGTTCTACAATTTTCAACTTTAATTTCCCTTTAAGACGGATGAAGGGTAAGATTTCACTTATCTGTATTATTAAAGTGTGGTTGATTTCATTAGCCGTTTTCGTGCTGAGCCTTCAAATCTTTAATTCCGCTTATGGGGTGACAATTTTGAACTGTCCCAATGCACTTCTTCACTTCTGACTAGCTTCCGTTAAGTATTTAAAGCCAAAAGCAGAAGTTTATCGCGATGGACTTCAGCGGTGCTTTATCGCTTGGTGGAACGAGGTTCCCCTGAAGGTATATGACCATATAGGGGAACGTTCGAAACAACATGTTTAAAGTTGAAATGCTATATCGTTGTATACATGCGTACTCAGTATGTTAACCCCCGATGGTTTAGTTATGCTTCACTATATCAGTGTATATAGATTACGGAATTAAGTTTAAAAATGAATCGTGTAGTAAAATTTCTACTAACACAACTGTAACTTTTACTTGCGAGAGCAGAGACGAGTAACACCTCAACTACAGATACAGAAAAAATATGTTTAAAACAAAGCTGCACGCCCAAAATACAAGAACATTGGTCAGTTAACACTATTTTGTTATTTCCAAAGAGGTATTATTTATTACAAACGCTATGCTCTATCTTTCTTCACATGCTTTATAAACGTTTAGTCTTTTAGTGTTTAACTTCTAGATCCCATTTAGTTTTGAATGTATTGAGATGCACTACAAATTAAAACATGGCAAAAGGTACTAAAGGTTTACATTAATTTTAGTAAATGCAGGCCCTTAAGTAATATTACTTGCAGGTTTCAATGCTTCAAGACTTTACATGTATTTACACTGAAGTACTTAGAAGTCAGTTTTTTTTAGGGCAAATCCATTTGGCCAAAAATCACTTAAGCTTCCTCCAAAGACACTTTAATGACAATAATTTAACGCCCGCCTCTGTGGCGTAGCTGATAGCAAATCTGTCTTACGCGAAGAAGCTCCCGGTTTCGAATATCTTTTGTTTTTTTCCGTTGGGTTTTTCCTTATTATGATAGATGAATGTAGGGTAACTCTTACGCTCATTTGAGTATCTTTCCACCCATTTTATTCATCGTTCGATATTAGAACCGGTTGAAGAACGTTAATTAAAAAATACTAATTCACTAGAGATAGGATTAATCCATCTAGATGGTTCAACTGCTTATGAATTTGTGTTCAAACTCGACTCAGATGTTGGTCTTCAAGTGTGTTTAAAGCGACAAACCCATGACAGCAAATTTAATGTTATGTATAACTCCTACTGAAAGAAATTCAGCACACCGGCAGCGCTGATATAATCAGGACAATTGTTAGTGCCATTTACAATCAGAACATTTGTTTCAAGTAGTATCATACAACTAAAGGCAACTTTTTTGATTTCTGGAAACTTCAGAAGGCAATTTACTCATGTCCAGAAGCACTAGAGGCAATTTTGACACATTACCGATTTGGACTCGGTGAAATTCGATACAAAACTTTTGGCTGGAACACAAACACTTCCTCTGGTAGAGACAGTAACTCTACTATTTTCACATGTCCCTCGATTCTGTCAACGGAGTATGTTAATATGCCCTATTTGCTGGCACTCTCTTGTTTTAGCACAGTATTTTCAGCAGACACAGCTGTTTGTTGTTAAGGGCTCATTGGTTGACATAGCGGTTAGAGTCCAAGCGGCAAGTGTTGGGGTCGCCTAACACGTTAATGAGGTTTGCAAACAAGGTTTTGTTCACCTCCCTCTGGTTTGCATCCTCCAATGTGCTAATTGCAAAAACAGCTCCCCGAATTTCATCATGGTTTTCCAGTGCTGTTAGCGACCTACCGTCACATGAGATCCGTCCCCAACTATCACTAGAGACACGATAGGTCGTCGTGCCTAAGGCTTATTCTAATTTTTGCGGATTGGTGATGATTTCATGTACCAAATCTACACAGATCGTACACATTCGCTCATGACATCATCGATTCTAAGTGGAGATGTAATGACCAGGGCTCGTATGAGGTGCTCAAACACAGGGTATTGGGGCCTCCGTCGAGAACGAAGGTATGTATGCAATGACAGCATACTTATAACATAATTCTCGTAGCCTCACAGAATATCTCATTTATTTGAGGTACTACTAGGAATATGTTACTGTGTGCATTTAGGTTTACAAGGAATAGGCCATCGAACAATATCGCAAATAAAGGAATGCCGATACCCCGAAATATTAAAAAGAAAACAAAACAATTATTGCAAATAGACCTAAAGCATAAGTAGTAACGGTTGGACGAGTATGCGTTTTTTCCAAAATTATACAGAACATGGACTTTTACTGTTAGCCCTCGCATATGTAGATTGCAGGTAGGTACAGCCTGGCAGTGAGAAGAACAAACTGCCTCATATAATTACATCTTGACCCTGCGTCTGCATACACTTGTTAGGCAATGTTTCACTAGTTCGCAGAGTTCCACGTTACGTTGTTTTCGACGTTTGCTTCTAGCGGCAGTTGCTTGCACATTTGACGGCCGTGCTGTAGTACATCTGACGTCATTCATACTCTGCGTCCAGGTAACTTGTATCGCATGCAGCCCACATTTCTCCGGCCTTTAATAACAAGGTTAAACCAAATACATTTTGGAATCCTAAGTGTGCACCTCTAGGTTTCTTTCTGGTTTCGTTCATGCTGTTCAAGGCCTTCTGGGTAGCCACTGGGTCGCTTCCCCTTGACGGAATTCACGGGAATCTCGGCTTTGCGGGTGGATTTGAGCGGTGTAGGACGCACTAAATCTGCAAACGCTAGGGGCTCCTCCACATTTGCGCACGCCTCCTGCACCTAATCACCTTTTAGGTCTTTTACTCATCTTTTCCTCACAAGGGCCGCGTTTAAACCACAAAGGGCCTTCCTGAGGCGCTGTGCCCGGTTTTTCGGGAGTCTCTCCCTGATGGGTATGTACTTACCTTTGTCTGTATGCTGAAGCGATTGTGCAAGTTACTACCAACTTAAATCCGTTTGTTTTTCTATGGATTACGTTTTCTTTTTCTTTAAGTGTACCTACTCAGGGTAGATAACCACACCCAAGTGTCAACTGCATTACGCGAATACGGAGGTCTTGGACTCTCATTACTAATCTGCCTGAAGCTAGTTATAAAATTATTAATGATGCAAGAAACGGAGCAACAATTTCAGTTACAAAAATGCTAAGTTTAAAACGTGACGCGACTGAAGTTTCTCAGTTTTGAGCAACCGAACTTGGTACAAATGGATACAATAAAGGTGAAACGAATGCCAGAAGAGCATGAAAAGAGTGTTTCATGGAGTAAGAGGAACAAGTCAAGAATTAATACGATTACCGCATAGCGGAGCACGGTTAATAAATCCAAGGCCCTTTCTTTTCTGGTCACGCAAGGTCACGTGATATAAAAACCTCTATTTTAGCGGAAATCGATTTCTGCTGCACGTCTAGTCGTTTTACCGACATTTAAACCTCAACTTAAGGGAATGCCGGTTTTATGCTTCTTGCCACTTTATTTGAATTTTATGCTACCTTTTCTTAGCTCGGTAACCCAATTGGAGAAGGAACTCTAAACAATGTTTTACCGAAAGCGAAGCTATTGTTCTTGGATGTTACATTTTAAATTTCTTTAGTACATTCCTACGTCATTGTTCACGCAATTCTCTAAAACATGGCTTCGACTAGAATAAACAGAAACTGAAAAAGAAGACTGCAGCTCCGTATTTCTTCCTTTGTTTAGAACCGTTTATTCATTTGTTTCATCTTACTGGACAAAATGTCGAACTTTATAGTACCTATAATTGTCTATTTTCATATCGTATGCCTTTTTAAACTTAAAGACCTATTACGGCTTAATAATTTTCACAAAGGTTTTTGCATACTAATGGTACTGTTACTACTGACTAATATTTATACGCTTTAACAAGAGCTACACTTTTTATTTAGTATGAATTTATCAATCTCTTAAGGTTTATCGTTATGCCAAAATCACTTAGAATTACGAGGGCTCAGAAGGTATCCCCAGAAAATCTAACATACATTAAAATCTTTGGGGACTTCATTGAAATGGATATTTTCAGAAATGTTCTCACAAATGTTCTAAATAAATTATACTTTCGAATAGGGAGATTTTTTCGAAATGGCCTCCTTTGAAGATGCTGCTCTTGAATATAAAATTCAGTCTTTCGTTTCTTTTTTGTATAATTTACATTCTCCAACGTTAAGTCATATCTGACAATGAATGAAATTGGTGAAATGATGCTCAAATGAGTCCGGGGCCCATAAGCTTAGAGCTGCCCGACATTCCACTTTCAGGATAAGTTAAAACCCCGTAAAAAACCTTATCCAGGTAACTCACCCTAACTAAGATTCGAACTCGGGACCTCTTGAATGTGAGGCAGACACGCTACCATCCACGCTACCGAGGCGGGCGGTCTTTCGTTATTGCATTACTCTGTTCACAGACAGGAGGAACTTTTTATACACTTGCTTTTCTTTTTATTTAAGGAGTCTCAAAATTATATTTTCAATGAAATCT
This sequence comes from Mantis religiosa, assembly GCA_030765055.1. Classification (NCBI taxonomy): domain Eukaryota; kingdom Metazoa; phylum Arthropoda; class Insecta; order Mantodea; family Mantidae; genus Mantis; species Mantis religiosa. The sequence goes on from CM060959.1 coordinate 86,170,327, forward strand.
CTATATCGAATTTTTGTTTGGAATATGCAGTCCACTTACTGTAGTACGTAATAAATAAAAGCTGACATTTTAGTAGTTTCAATTTCGTAAAATACGTAACAAATAAATTAGTTTATCAAATCTGGCTATAAGATACAAATGTTGGCAACGAAAAGTTCAAAAACATGAAAGGTTTTAAAGCACTCGTTCAACAAGATGATCGGGAGATAGGTGCTCTTGCACACTATCCAGCGATTACCAGGATCTTCTGTAAGTTTCTCTTATCACCGCCTCTCGAACGTTCTAGCATTCTGTATAAGATTCCAGCTGTTACACAGGGGAGCACTTCGCGAATGAGCCAGTTAGTGAGTGCATCTCTTAAGTGACAGTTCTACTAACAAATTTGTGACGATCTTGTAAACTTGTTGCTACTCCAAGAGATTTGAAACGTCTGTGTTCGATTCCCTAGGAGTGAATATCGAACAAGGAGACTATTTCTTTATGAAGCTATATCACGAACAGAAGTGAAGTGACCACAAAAATCGAACTAAATCACGTAAGTGGGATTCCAATTAAACTACTCAAAGTCACAATAGCAGCTCCAGAACCAAGAACGTGCTTCCTTCAGATGACGCATGAATGAGGATTTTTCTTGGAAACCATGTGCACAAAATAAGTTTTACAAAGTTCATGCAAAGCAACAGTCGGGAAAATATTCTCTCTCTCAAAGTTTTAACAAGTCTCGAGAGAACGTGCTCGTTTGAGTTTCTCGGTAACCTCTTCCCTAAGGATTCAACCGTACTTCTATGGCTTGTCTGCTCCCTTCGCTACGAGATGTACAAACGTAAAAGGTCTTGATGCAAATGAAGTCTTGAATTTAAAAGCAATGGCTAATTCCTTTTTTATTTCTTACAGCGAAAATGCTGCTTTCTGCATTAATGGTCTAGTATTAAGAATACGAAAAAGTGCACAGTATTCTATGAAACAGTTTCACTTCTAAATTTAGTAAACGCATAACTCCGAGTACCTAGTAAGTACAGAAATATTGGAACCAAATATTCGATACCAAGCTTTCACCGTAAATGAATGTTTTAAGGAATCCTGAATCCAAGAAAGCATCAATAGGTTTTGTATGTCTAAACAGGACACTTAGAAAAAGAAATGCAAAAAATAAAACAAATAAAAAACTTAAAAGTTATGTTTAGCTGCTTCCAAACATGCAACAATTAAAAGTAAATCCCCCACTACAAAGTGACCTATAAATGGAGGAAAAAAAAAATTTATTTTCTCAAAATTGCTAAACCTTAAAACGAATTTTCGAAATCCTCGAAATGCTTCCGGCGGTGGCCACAAATGTTAGTTGAGAATGGCATGGAGCAGCAAATAGAATACAGAAAAGACTACTGAACTCCGTATATAATGTAAACAAAAGTAAAAAATATGAGCCAATGTCGTCAACTTGTCATTTTAATCCAACTGCGTTTTATGCATGAAGCACTTACCCTTCACTCACTAAGGTGACAAAAGCAACAGAGAGGTTTGCTTTCAAGTCCCATGAATGTGTCATAGTTCAGCGAGCAAAAAGTGTAGGCAAACGCTCCCTCCCCTTTCAGTATAAGATTCTGAAATATCCTCCGAAGTCCAATAAATTTGGAAGAAATTTAACATAATCTTGCGTAACAGGCAAATCAGGACATGCACGAAAACGTAGAGCGAAAAGAAAGGGGAAAAAACTCTTTAAATCACAAAGTTTATTTAAGATATTTTTTTTAGGGTTATGTGCTCTTTTTTGTGATTTACGTCCTCCAACGTTGTCATATCGGACGATTAATGGAATGGGTGAAATGATGCTCAAATGAGCCCAGGGTCCATAGAGCTTAGAATTACCCGACATTCGTCTTTCAGGATAAGGGAAAATCCCGGAAAAACCTTATCCAAGTAACTCACCCTGACCGAGATTCGAACTCAGGACCTCTTGAACGCGAGGCAGACTCTACCACCACGCTACCGAGGCGGGCATTAGGCATTTTCTAGAGATCCTTAATTTCCATTTTATTGTTCAATACTTTAAAACTTTCTAATGGAAAGAGTATATAATTTTAAGTCAACGACTCGCTTTTAAACACCTGACTATCAATTGTGTTTACTTTATCTCCTTTTTACCTACAATGGCATATATCATTAAACTATTTCTTCAAAAATACTATCTCAATTACATGAAACAGGAAAATAAACTTCAGTAAGAATGACTTTCTGTTTGGTGCTTTAAATTTAAAATCTTCAAACTGACAAGTCATATCGAACGACGAATGGATTACAGTCACCGGACATTCGCCTTCTTAGGATCAGGGAAAAACCCGGAAAAAAAACGTTATCCGGTCGGGATCTCTCGCAGTGTGAGACGGAGACTTTACCTCTACAACACGGAAGCACTCTGAGAAGCTATAGAGAAATAATCGAAAGTGCGGTATTACGAATACCTCGTCGGATCATTTGGGCTACTTACAGTTAAGTCCTTAGCTTTTTATATTTCAAATTAACCTCAAATTTGGATAATAAAAGAAGAATACATTTACTTTGGTACTTACTCGTTTCCTTACAAGCGTAAAACCTGACGAGTTCAAACTGCATTTTAATAACAAAGGGTTCAGCCGTGGATATAAAAAAATATATTGTTATCTGGGTCACATGGTAATGCAATTAAGCCAAATCATTATTCAACAGCCCTCCTCTCATGAATACAGGAGAACTTACTTGCCACGGCATGTTAACTATCAATTAGAGTGACGTCATGACCTTCTACTGACACAATATACTAGTTTCCCAACCATTCTTCCTCACTTCTTTGTTTTATTGGTATTGCAAAGTTCGGGCCATCACAAAATGGTACTTCTACAGAATTTATGGAGTACCTTGTTTGCATTAGTGGCCCAGATGACCTAGCTATCGAAGGGCCCTAAATAAATTTATACACCTTCCTGAATGGCCATTACATTAAATTTATTTTGGATATAGTTTTCTAATATTACACCTTGAGTGTACACTTAGTATTTTTACAACTATAATTCTCTTGGACCTAAAGCTGGCTCTTGAATATAATTTTCCGAGATCGTGACATTGTTTCGCAGATTACAATTGATAAATTTATCAAACATTTCTTCTTTATGTTAACGGTTTTTAGTCTAATAAATCATAATTACAGGGCTCCGATAGCACTAATGGTAAGTACGCTATGTGGGGGGCACAACATACACAAATAGATAACGTATGAAAGGAGAGCGAAAGAGACAAAAATTGATCTTTGACGTTACACAAAAAGCCATCCCAATGATTCGGAAATGAATATAATACATTTATAAAACTCAACTGAATTTGAAAACAAAGGAAGGAAATATTTAAATTCTGCATTTCGACATTAAACTAACCCACTAAGTAGCTGATTTCCATCCCATGCTGCATTTTGTTTTTCTTCACTGATATCTTTCCCAGTTAACTTATTTGTCATATCGGGGGGTTTAAAATATGTTGTTACTCGCTGAACTATAGGCTTTCCTAAACTTGGTTTTATCAGCCTCTTTACCACAAAACACTCGCATTCACTTACAAAATTCATACCTCCACAACCGTCTAGGAAAGAGGGAATGATTCGGTTTAAGGCAAAATTTTCCACCCCAGCCAGGTTCGAGCTCGCGATATTTGGGTTGAGAAGCCAGACCGTTGCTCTCTTGACCCCAGAGACAAATGTGCTAATTTTTAACCTCCTCTTAAAAGTTATTTATGGAACTGGTGAGGTAAGTTGTTATTTATTAGCGAGTGAAAACATTTAACGCCCCAGGGGCTAGCGCCGAGGGCTTAAATTTAAGAGCATGATAAACAACAAAGCTCGCATGTCCCATACGCAATTTTATTAGCTGCCTTAGAAGAAATCGACTTGCACAGTTAATATTAACTATGCAATGAAACCAGAATACTAAAATATATTTCTGTACATTGTTTGCTTCTTCTTTTTCAGATAACTGAAGAAAAATTGAACATCGGACAAAGCCATTGCCTTCTAAGAGGTAACAGATAGTGAAAGAGATTATAAAATTATGTGTTCAACACTGAAGAGTAAACGTTCCTGAAGAATGGTGTGTTTTTGTCTCGCAAATTTTAACTTTACTCCTCTACTTGACCTGCTATATTGACTCCGGTAGAGATAATTCGACTCTCTGCAGAGATTATTCATGTCTAACAGTAAAAGGCCTACTTTTCGGTAAGAAAAGCATCGCATTAGGATGGTTTTTCTTATGGTAGCGGATAAATTAATTTAAAACAGAGTTTATAAACATATGATTTAAGAAGTCAAACCATACTGTCTTTTATACTGTTCATCACGGAGAAAGAGTAATATATTTTTGGGCGTACCGATTTAGTATAAATCCTAAATTTCATAACAGAACTGTTTCATGGTGGCCCCTCGAAATGCTAAGATATATCTTTACATAGCTATATCACAATTTAATTTCATCCCTAGCACTACTATAGCTAGCTCATAGGAGGCTTTTATGAGACTATCTACTTTGTTTACATGTGTGTTTTGGCTGATAGCCTTCTATGAATATGGCTCACGAAAATCTGGGCTATCGCACAGTAAGGTCAGTTTTAGCTTCCGTCTCATGCGCTGCAAATCTGTCAGTATTGTGTTGCTTATCTCTGACGTAAATGTAAAACAATAATACTTATAACAATGTTTTAACCATCTAGTTGCACAAATTTCAGTGCCTTAATGTTTCATTTTATTGGACTTAAGTGGTTTACTGCCGTGATGTAGAAACAAACTGTTATAACTTTAATTCAATTCAATTTAATGTTCGGAATATTTTAATAGAAAAAAAAAAACAGAAATTGAATATAAGAGTGTATTCAAAGCACTAACCCGATTAATGGTGGATTAACCTGAGATGCTCGTTTTCACATTATGTTATCATGCTGCCATGTAATTATTTATGAAAACTGAAAATCCAAAGAATATCTAAACACATCTACCATACACGTGGTTCAGTATCTTAGGAGCAAATTGTCTCTCTCAGAAGTAATAGGGAATAGCATGAGCAGATTGTATTGACACTGCAACTTGTAATTTCCAGTTCCTGTCTAACCTTACCCTTTCCTCGCCCACTTACGTCCTCCTAAACCTCCTACATAGCCAAGCAGAAGGCGTTTTCAGCATTCGCCGTCACTGTGGCATTGCCGGGAATCCAGAAAACTGTTTTTAAGGGTCTATTTATTATAATTTTGTCTAGTATCTCGTAACTATCTTGCACACTGTCGCAGAATAAGCTTTATAGTTAATTTCACTTTATCATTTATCTTAATATATTTGAAATGAATGTGAAATGTACATTTGTGTAACATAAGAGTCAAATATATTACGAGAGTTAATGCATCTGACATGCACGTAAAATCTTATCGAGCAAGGATTCTTATCACCTGTATCTTAGATGTGAAACCATATGCTTCTATTACGACAGTGTTTATATAGTATATATCGCCTAACCTTGTATTGCACAGGGCTTGTTTGTCATCATCACCATTCAGGAGTGTACGTAAGCCAACCAGGGCAAACAGGAAGGAAATTGAATGCAGAAGAATATAGGTCAGTCGGGTAATTCATAAGAAACAGGTTTTACATTAAGGGTGGAGAGAACTGTCACTGTCCATCGACATAGATCTTCAAACACGCGCTATTTGTTTTCAAAATGTACTCGTTTGATGAGAAATCCACTCTTTATACAGATCATATTATTATGGATTCTCTGTAACCAAGAAAGGGACTAAATGGCGAAAAGTGTATTTTTAACTTTCTGTGTTGGCTTACCAGATGATTCACTTGAATTTTATATGCTTTTAATCATTTTAAGCACACTGTATTTCAGTTAACAATTGCACCGCTTCTACCCTTTCTAAAAAATAACAACTCCAGCAAAAATATTTGCAATACAGGGTTGCTTTCAGGGCAGCTTCCGTATATCTAAGAGATTTCATTTTTCTTTCTGTTTAAAATGTAGCGATGTTTCTCCACGTGTATACTTTGAACAGTTTTTCGTTTCCATTAAAGACCAATTTTCTCAGCAATTATTGATGATAGCCACATGAAGTTGGTTATAAAAAGTACATGTTTTGCAGTTGTTGGTCCCTAAGTGAGTTATTTGATTACGTTCTGAAAGCAAAAAATATAATTAACAAACATTCTATCTTCCATAATAAACACACATGCAGTACGTCGTGGCCTGGCCATAAAACGACTGCACTGCAGGATACAATAATTAAACACATTGTTACATAACAGTAAATCAGTGAATAGAAAGGCATGCAACTGAAAGGAGAAAACAGTCTGTTAGCTTAAATAAGTTACACGATAACGGACCATGAAATTCACAAATTTAGCATTGGTGGGACAGTATTTTAAGCTACACTTAAGCCCAAAAATAATATATGAGCTAATTAAATTTAACAAATTATACAGGTGAAGGTACTTGACACGCCAAATTTTCATCTGAAAAACAAGATTATTACATTTTAATACTAATTTCTAGCTTTGGTTTCTGCAGCAATCATAAGTTCATTTTGGCCTCTAACGCACTAGGGCATTCCGTAACTCCCATTCCATGTCTTAATGAGTAACACTGAAATAGCATTATTCATTACACTCATCTTCTAGAATATTCTCTTAGCGTTTGATGCAATCAAATACCTTCCACCCTGTATCTATGACACTGCAAGCAAATTCATAAATGTACATGCTACAATAGACATGCAACATCACTTCTACAGGGGATAGACGGACACTATGTTGAATTTTATTGATTTGAAAGTACTACCAGTATCAATTTAATACATTCTTATAAAAAGTCTACAATGTGATGTAAATTATATATTAATAACAGGCATTTAATGTTTGTTCAGTTACTTACAAGCATACCATCCATTTAACAGCATTTATTTTGTCTCAAGAGCAGGTTCCGAGGTTAATTAAAGAAAGTGAGAAAGAATAAAGACAAAAAATATGGTTTTCTAAAGATAACAGCATGCACATGTTCAAATGTTGGGCTTTTTTACAAACTTCTTATTTTTCCTGATACTTTTAAGTCAGCCATGTACTTAAGTTGTAGTTTAGTTCCACCATTATGCAAATACCAGCAGATATTTTATCGTGTGAAACAGCTGCAATGGTTATTCATGATTCAGCAGATAAGTACATAATTTAAAGGAAAACCCCTAGCCAACATTGTACACGCAATAGAGGCATTTAGATGCAATATCTGACGCTTCTACCCAACCACATCTTAGAGCAAAACAAAAGAAAGCTGGTTACATGAAAATAATACAACCAATGTATTTGAAATTACTTAAAAACAGCAGATTTATTACCTTATAATACCAAAAATTAAATAAGATTAACTGAAAAACTGGGATAATCAGTTGAAAAACTGTTTGGTTTTCATAATTTTTTTCGGGGTGTTTACCATTTATATATGACTTTTAACTGCAAATTGTCATATCGTTTACTCGAATCACAAGGCGTTAACTTGTAACACTCGTTTTTCTTTGAGTTTACTACATTAATTCAAATACACATATTCATACTTTTAGACTTTGGAGAGAATAGGGAATAATTTTGGCTATAGAGAAGTTCCCATTTCCCAGTCGGGAGCCGAACCCAATACCATATACATAGCTCTTAGCGATTGCCCTTGTAGCTATAAATTAAAGAAAGAAAATAAAGTACATATAGCTTCTACAGGAGCTAATACGTTCAGCATAGCAAACACTACATTAGTAATGTCAAAACACGAACAAAAAAATCTTTCTTTTAGATACATAGGGAATAGGGGTGGTCAAATACTTAAGGGAATTCGAAACAGTGATTTGTTTTTCCAAATTCAGATGTTACTTGCTTATGAATATTTCAGATCTTCCCCTCATTTTGCTTTAACTTGTATAGCCGCCCGCCGTTTATGAATAGTTTAAAATGATTATTAAAATAATGTTGCGTATAGGTTTTAGGTTTGTAGCAGTTATTTTAGATATTTTATGTTTTGTTAGGAATAGTCTAAGGGTCCCGCGTTCGATTGCTCTGGGGTGACGATTTTAAGTTGGCCTTATCCACGCCTTCACCTCTATCTAGCTAGCACATTTGAAATGTCGCCTATAACCAACGTGGTTCGGAGTCCACGGTATAAGCTGTAGGTCCTCTTGCCTCACCGTCATCTTCACTATCACCCTATCATTGGAGGTAATGAACACCGCCCTCTGGGTACCTCCACCAAAGAAATGGGTCCGGTCATCACGTGATGGGGCGAAGTTACCCCGAAGGCCAAGGTTGCCATGTGAGGAGCATTGGTAACCAACCAACTTTAAATAAGAACCCTAGTTAATAATGGGGGATTAATTAACAATGGAAAGAAGGGCTTCGAGCCAGGTAAGAAGATGTGACATCGCCGTTTCGGGAGCGTGCATCCCTCCCATCATCAGGATGTTGATGTTATATGCTTTTCTTAAAATATACTTCTTTCACAAACTTGTAGTGAACAAATCGTACAGTAACATACCTCGGAAATGGCTTATGCTACGAGAATGTTATTGGAAACAACGATAAAGAGTAGTCAATTAAGTAGTCCTGTAGAGTCCGGATGCATTTTCTTTACTTGAGCAAGCATTGGCGCCACTTGCTTGGCACCGGCATACGCCGCGAAACTCAGGAGCACACGTGAAAGATGAGAAGGAAATTATGGAAAGCAAATCTTGATATCTGATTGACCTACGCGCCAGGGAAAACAAATACGCAAAGTCAATGTGGGCGGTCTACTTCGCCTCACACACCCAAATATTATGGGCAACTGTCTCAAACTAGAGCGATCTTGTTCTAAACATATGGGAGGGGAGAGAGATAAAGACAGGCACTAACAGATATTCTTAGACTGATGGTTGTTGGAGGGAAATTCATAACCATTTATGAAATCATTTACTGTAGAGTAAAACAATAAAAGAAAAAGCCCACATATTTCCCTCCACCAATTAGTGGCGTTCTGTTACACTGTCATTTTCTCTCTTCCAGAATAATCATTGAGACAGATTATCGCAGAGAATGTAAGAAGTTACTCACCCACAAAGTCAATTTTTGAACGGCCGAGACATTCCAGGAAAGCAATTTGTCCCTTTCTCTGGTAGAAGGGAAGGATGCTTCCATTTTCGTTGATAACCCTGAAGACTCACCAAAAAGATAAACTAGCGAGAAGCGCAAATGAAACTTGCAGCAGCTTTTACGACCCTGAACAAAGAACTGTTTACGCTTAGCCTAACACCCGGAATTTAATCTTAAAGCAAGATGCCAGTAGCGGAGCCCTCCATTGCACTTCAGTGGTATTTGTTTTTACGCGCCAGCATGGTCTGGTAATTCCGTACTGAAATGAACTGCACTGAAATAAGTAAAGAGAAGGTCCATTTAAATTTAGCAATGATTTAAGAAATTTGATTAATAAATTTTGTTTAAAAGAATACTCATTTCATTACGAAAAGTGTGCGGGCTAGGCGAAAACACTGAATTTGGATTTTTGAACTTAAAAGTCAGAACGCTGGCCACTCGACCACAGCGATAGATTTTTTTCTAAACATTAATACTCTGTGCAGCTGCTATGAAGCCACGCTGGGCAGTTTAAGAGATGGACAGAGGTAAGTAGACATGCCACGCCTTTGCGAGGTCTACCGAAAGTCCGAAGACTCCGGTCTCTAACAACCCGGGAGCGATGGAAAACTCCGGGGCACTTTCCATGGGACAATACCTGGAGTCTATAAAGGCCCCCGCCAGCCATCGAAAACGTAAAGATGGGTGGAAGTGGATACGCCACTGACGCGCGTCAACCCCGCAGGGAAGACTACTGAATAACCTCGGTGGGGCCGCCTGGTGATCTAGCACACCTTCTACTAGCTCTGCAGGGACATTTTAGGCAACTCTCTACCCTCTCTGGGCGGCCAGAGGTACCCGATCTCCCGGGGATGTCGGGAACACACTGTCCCCTCGAGTCCAACCCAATCCGAACAACTCCCATTCAGGGAGGAGCTCGAATGTTCGGCCCGAGGTTCCTCTAGTAACGTCAGAGGTACCACGAGTTCTAGGGGTCCGCAGCGCTCGCACCACAGCAGCTGAAGGGGACGGATCCCCTCCCCCTGCTGTATTCTAAACGCCAGAATCCTCTGACACATTCCATTCACTCGCCTTCATAACATTCTAGAATCTTCTGGCAATTTCCCCACTGCCGCCTCCAGAGCATTCCTATGAAACATACGGTCTCCTTTAGGCATTCATATCATGATACTGCTATTATCTAATTCTGATTTTGCTTTATATTGAGACTTATGCGCGATTGCACAGACAATTTCATATGAGGTTAGACTAGCATTAAATTATTTTTAATATTAAATACTCTGTGAGAACTTAGCGGGTCAGTTAAGAAGCGAGTTCTTTAGTGCATTTCTGATGCGAGATTAACTGTTTTTACACAAGTGAGCTTGTGTAGACATTAATGCTGCCTTTACAGAGATAAGAGAAGCCTTGCGTTCGATTCACCAGAGTGAAGCCGGTAGGAGGCTATGTCACGAAAACAAGTGAAGTGACAGTGGAAGTTGAACTAGTACATATATCACATTAAAAGTATCAATGAAAACTAGTAATTGCTCGCCAACGGAATTGTGTGCCCTTGTCTGTTTCAAAACTGCGCGACAAGGAGAGTGAATGTCTGCGACAGAGAACGCAAGCTACACAAGGAGTACAACCATTAAAAAAGATGTGCCCTGCACAAAAGAAATTCACTCAGTATACTAAAACCAAGAACGTATTATTTAAAACAGTAGAAGGCGTCCGAATGGGCATAGCTAAACTAACTCGAGTGTCAATCACCGGGCAGGGCATCGGAACCGGTCTAATCAACAGTTTTCCCCCGGCGCCTCATTCCCCTGGGCCTTTCTTTGCTGTGGCAAATGGTAGTCACAATATTTAAGCAAAATTTAATAGAATTGTAATGCACGAATACAAAATGTTTATCATGATCAAACAAAGATCCAAATAGGTTCTGCAAGATAAAGATATTCCTGTAGTATCGTACAATATTACGTAAGGTGTTATCACTAAGTTTGCAAATATCTCTCGACCTCTGTCACAGAATAGGGTATCTTTACATAGTCAAGGTGAACGTGTGAAAAAGATAACGTGTATAAATTGTTTCCTGTTTTTCTGCAAACTCCATAAATACTTGCAAAAGCAAGAGAACACCAAAATTTACTTTCGTTTAGATTTTACGTTTCTCTGTAAGAGATAAGAAGAAAGTGATTCTTGCAGAATCAGTCGACCGTGTCCTGCTCGCTTAAGGGAGAGAATCCTAGACATAGGTTTCAGACAGACGTGGGCGTCTATTGACACAAGGCAAAACTTAATTCGGTTTAGATGTCGGGACTGTATGCATTGACCCCGTTTTGTACTGAACTTTCAGACTTCTATTGCATGGTTGTAATTCGACGGTAGTATTAGACGTTATTAATATTCTAAGGATGGTTATTGTCTGGGAAGACTATTTGGGAAGTATGATTTCGTAATAATGAGAGGCTCGCATTCGCGGGGTTCTGGGTTACACTCCCGACAGCGCCCACTGACCAGTTTTCATGGTTTTATCTGGTTTGTAGGTGATGCTCATCTGAGTTTCCCCATCTACCATTTGGGTTCGTCATATCCTTTCATTTAAGATGTAATTTTGGGTTTCGTGCCGTAAAGGTGTTAAACAAATTGCGTCCCTTGGACGCGTACTAACTGGAAAAGTCAAGGAATTCGTTCATGTTTGCACAAATCATTAGAATTTGAGCTCTCCTCCTATGCCTCCCTTTCAGGGCTACGATAAAACCTCAGAGGACCGAGTAACCCAAATGCTCTGACTGGGGATGAGGTGGTCCTCCACTCTTAAGCACCTTTACTATTTACAGAACGGCATCAACATTTTACAATTATATTATTATCCGTGCAAATTAAGGCATATGCGCACCACGGAAAAGTTTGTTAAGTCATATGCCCAAAAAGTCCTGCATTTCTGTGACCTACGATGCACATCTCAATTTTTATAACCTTTCAAATGGAACATTAACTTCTCGCCACCTTGTTTCAGGCCCTACCTTTAGAGACCATATCTGGAAATGTGCTGTGCCCTTACACAAATAGCGTGACCATTCTCAGCTGATAAGCCAATGGAGGGAGAAACCAAAAGAATGTTGACTTTTCAGCGCTTTTGTTCATTGAAACCTTTCCAATACATGGAAATCTCTCACGAGCGCTTCTGCTTGTGGAATGTATGTATGTTTTGACGATTGTGACGTAATGTTTCCACATGTGGCAATTACCGTGAGCCGCTTTACTCGGAGGTACGATAGTTTTCACGGCCAGTCTAAACCCTGACCTTTCCTGCTGAAGTCACTGACAAACGACGTACTCTAATTCGAAGGCAAATCTACGCTGGCATATGTCATTTTCTTAATGGGATACACAATGAAACGTGTTCCTAAAGGACTTCCATTCTTCAAATACAATTTCATCATATTTTGCATTGCATAAGCTATTAAAAATATTAATGCAACATTTAAAAAAATTATGGGATCCTTTGTCATGCATTTCACTCATCGAAATTTATCAATATTTTTATTTGACATAATTACATCATTTGCGAGATCAAAGCAAACGAAGTTGTCATATTTTGCGATAATTTTAGTACAACAGAAATGTTTAAAATTACCCTCTGCAGTACAGGAATGTTTCTAGTAATTTTAAGTTTTTTTTCTTTCTTTTTTGAAATGAGCATGGAAATTTTCAGAATCTATATGGACCTGGATAAAAAAAAAAAAAAGCCTAACAGTCTCACCGATATTAGACATTTGCAATCGAATACCGCGGAAAAATAAAAATAAGACATATGCATGATTCGTATAGTATCCGAGTCAGAAACGATTAACAGGTTTTACGTAGAAAACAATGACATACTAAACATAATATCATTAATTCAATAATTATTATTATAGATACCATCAGTAACTCATGTAAGGCTTAACAGAGATCCAATTAATTGTGAAGGAATGTTGATCGTAGAAAATATTAAATTGAATATTACTTACCCAAACTGTCGCCAAATTACAGCATAAGATACAATGTTTCAATAGTGACTTAGGATTTCCAAATCAAGGTTAATAATATTGACAATTTTAAACAACAGTAGAATATCTGAAATGACTGATGACAAAAAAATTGATGAGACATAAATATATATTAGCTTTCCTGTCCCCTAGAGCTAAGATAAAAATATCTAAAATTCAATAAGAATGAAGTGAAAGCTCAAGATTTTTTTTTAATTTACATCCCCCAACGTTAAGTCATATCGGACGATGAATGAAATTAGTGAAATGATACTCACATGAGCCCAGGATCCATAGAGCTAAGAGTTACCCGACATTCCTGTTTCAGGAACACCCTGGTTAAAAACCTTATCCAAGTAACTCACCGTCACCGAGATTCGAACTCGGAACCTGTTGAACATGATGCAGACTCACTACCATCTATGCCAATATGACTTAATGTTGGAGGACGTAAAATTACAAAGAGAGAGCTACCGAGGCGGGCGCGAAAGTTGAAGATATTGGTTTAATTTGTGATGCCAGTATTTCGAACAAGTGCTATTTTAATCGCAAAACTTAAGATGAAGTGTGATCAGCTTACAGATAACCAAATTTTTCCTTTGAAAGAACGTTAAACTCTCATTTTAGGCGTACTATATATATATTTATATTATAGCACGGTTTTTTGGAGTATCTAAAAGATTTAAAAATATTATTGCCAATGATTAATTTTTTAGGAATAGAATATTTCTTCTACCTTCTTTGTGTAAGTGTAGGTAAAGTGTAAATTGAGGTAACCAGTTCCATTTGTCAACATAAACTGTCACGTGAAATTACTACATGGCAGTAATTATACGAACGTTATGTGTTGATAAATTTGGTTTTATCCTCAAGATATAACACAGGCATTTGCTCTAACATCCTAAACGCCGTAACCATAATAGTTTATTTCAACATCACAAGATGGAGCGCCAAATGCCCTGACGTTTTTGCGCAGCCAAATAGAGTTATTTTTAGCAGGGAATCTCTCACAATGAATGGCTGGAGATGCAAATGCCATCGTCCGCTCTACTAGTGAACAAAACGGCGCCATCTGATCTGATATTGGCAAGATAATTTAATCGGGCCATGACCTCCTTGATTGAGGTGTGAACCTTTATCTGATTATAGCCCCCCGCTGAGGCTCGTTTCGTAAAATATTACACGGTTAAACTGAAAATCAAGTATGTGGCGTGGCCATGCTAAATTATCACTGTTCATTGCTTTAAAAGATATATGTAAAGATCGTAACCTATTGGTATCCACCTACAAGCATTCGTTTTCTTTGTTTTATATTCACATTTTCGTGGTGATAAAAACGAACTTTGCGAATTTCGCGGTAAGGTAAGTAAAATATATGTTTCTACAGCAATCGAATCCGAAACTCACTTCAATGGAAAAGATTAACAGCTTACATAATAAAATTAATTTAATAACATATTAAATAAACACCCTAAATTTGAATTACATGCAAATATTTTTGTAAAGAATTCTAATGTCGATCATAGGAAATATCAAATTAAATATTGTTTACCAAAATGCATCATGCAAGTTGCAGTGTTCTCACGTTTATGAACTCCCTTGTCAGTAACCCGAAGAGAATCTCTCGCGGTCTTCATTTTTGTAGCTACAAGGATTCAACAAATATCGCACAACATACCTACATGAAATTGATTATCTTTAACTTTAAAGCTCAACAGTTACTGACACAAATTATGGACATAGTTTTAGAATTCAATATACTTACCTCAAATTCACTTATATTAACCAAATTTTAACTTGCAATTAAGTTGTATTGCTGGAAAATAAAGGAGAGCTTTGGTTACTTTCATATCGTCAACGTAACTTTTGTAATTATATTTATATATCAATTTGTATATGAAAAACACTACACACCACAACGAAGGGGTGTAACAATGCAACCGAATGTGGCAGTTTTCGCCCATCAGGCAACAGCGGATTGCTACATTTTTGGGACAAATTCCTGTTAAAAAAGTTTTTGACGCGGTTATAAAATCTCATTGCAATAGCAGTTAGTTTTTCTATGGACATTAGAGACTGCACTCATAGCCATTTACTACGAATACCTATGGCCAATTGGAGGGCAATAAGTCTAGGTCATGAATGTCTGAAACTACCCCTTCAGTTTCCTCTCTTCCCACTGAATAACAGCGACGATTGGGGGGAAGGTGCATTTTCGCTACCATTTTAGTGGCTAACCTCACACTTAACTGCAGATACCACTGGTCGACTTGAGAACCAATCTGTTCAAATCTGTTTTATCTGCGAGATCAAGACCTGAACTAATCCTAACACACAGCATACTTGGAAGACAGTAAGACTTATGGTAGTTCTATCATAACATAATACGCTCGATGTTTTATAATTACAGCCCGGATTTCTAAGCAAAATGCTGATACATGCCTTTTTTTCTGAAATGAGGTCTTGGTTGCTTATTTTATATTTTTAAATTAAAATAGCTTATATTATCCATATCATATTAATTTAAAAGTAAATTTTCTCCTATCCATCATTTTATTTTTAGACAGTTTACATCGTCTCGCTGAAAGTTAGGAGCCGATATAAAAACGTGGATCTTCTTGTCTCTAGTGGAAAGAAAGTGTTTGTACTATCGCCGACTAAAATAATAAATAAACCCTGTTGGGACAGCCCTAAGAACGCCAAGGCCTACCCACCCGACTGCCGGCCTCACGCTCACATACGCAAGGTAGAGGAGATGTGATATGAGGAGATGTAGTCAGCATCTCGACATCCCCCAGCCGCAATGTCGGTTTTGTGACCAGGGCCGCTTGCCTAGCGTAAGCTCCTCACTTTCCTCACGATGCTGAGTGGGCACCGGACCTATACCCGGGACTTAAAATCCGCAACCCATGTGTGGGATCGAGCCAGGGCCGATTTACTATCGCCGATTAGAGTTCAAAAATTTCATGAAGTCCTTCAAAATTTGCCTTCACCTCCTCGGCCAGTTTAACTCGATCGGGTTCTCGGTTAAAGGCTGTGTCATTCTACACAGAACATTTCAATGAAATAAAAGTGTTGTACTCCGTAGATGCAGAAGATGGAAGAAACAATGCCACAGCACAAGAATGGTTTGCTAGTATTGGCATCCAAGAGAAGATAGAGTACATCCAAAAGCGCTTCTCCAAAATACCTACAATTAGAACAGAGTTGGAAGCTCGAAATAATACCTTTGAACATTCACTTTCTTTGTTAGACGAAATTTCAGTAACATTGTCTTTAGAGGCTCACAGTATTGTTAAAACTGCCTTTGAGAAACTCAGTAAGGTATTAACGAAAAACCCTGGTTACGAAACACTAAAATTTATATAAAACGTTCTGATACAGAAATGCATATCTAAGGGAAATTCATTCAAAAAGAACTGTGGTGCTTTTCGCATGTTCCAGTAACGTTATGAGACGTTGAGAGATCCTTTTCAAAGTACAAAAATGTTTCACTGAAAAATGCAGGAACTTCATACAAGAAAATCCCAAGATAACTCTCGTGTAGTGTAACAAGCGTAAGTAAGGTAAAAATTCTACCAAAAAAATACGTTTATGATTAAATGTTTATTTTTCTTTGCTTATTTTTGGTGCTTATCTCTTTCATTTTTCGTGCGTATTTGCCTGCTCATTTCACCATTTGATTGTGCTTATAAATCGGACTCTATTTATGATCATCATAAGAAATATAGCAAAATAAACTCTTACATATACAAATATTTCGTTTACTCTTGTGTTCTCCATCAGAAGCGAGATAAAATACTTCATCTCCTCGACCAAAGAAGTAACAGCTGCACTATACGGAATACTAGATGCGAGATACGCGGAATATTAACACATACCTACGCTTCTGTATGTTCATGATTACATGTGGTAGCCGCAAGAACATCCAGGTGTGGCGCCGCAGCTGCGGGTAACCGACTTCTACATCTGCGACTAAGGTATGTCGGCACAGATAACCAATGTCCTCCAGTGACACGTTCAGCATTAAGATTCAAATACAATGTGTTCCAAAATGTTTCTCTCAAGTTCGGTACAGTCGTTGCAGAATAGCATTATCAACCTATTGCATATACATTCTTATCCAGATTGTGCAATGAACTGAAAAACTCCAACTTATTATGTTGTGTGCGTAACACCTATTTTTTTCAGGACTGGGACCATATAGGAACTTCTGTTATTTTTTTAAATACACGTGAATTCTTTGTCAATGCGTGACAGATGGTAGCACTGTACAATGCATAGAATTCTGGTGGTAGCGACGAGAGTTAGGACTGTTTTTGATACTTAAAATAGCAACGTTTTCATTGCAAGAACAACGTATAATCATTCGTTTTCTCCATTTTCGTGGTGTGACAACTATTGAAATTCGTCAGTTGAGTAAGACATGTGGTGATGGTACCATGGATGTGTCTAATGTACGTTTCTAGGTGCGACAGTTCAATGAAGGCAGAACATCGTGTGACAACAAACCAAGGCAGTCACGGCCTCGCACTAGCCGGTCTGACGACATGATCTAGCGAGTGAACATTGTTTTGGAGGATCACCGATTGAGTATTTTCAGATATTCATGCAGCAATGTGTGCACAGATCCCACGGAAATGCCAATGTCTGCAACTGTCTTGGTTTTTTGTCACACGATGTTCTGCCTTCATTGAACTGTCGCACCTAGGAACGCACGTTAAGACACATCCATGGTACCATCACCACATGCCTCACTCAACTGATGATGAATTTCAATAGGTGTCACACCACGATAATGAAGAAAACGAATGATTACACGCTGTTCTTGCAATGAAAACGTCGCCATTTTAAGTATCAAAAACAGTCCTTACTCTCGTAGCTACCACTAGAGTTCTATGCACTGTATAGTGCTGCCATTTCTCTCACGCATTCACAAAGAGTCCACGTGTATTTAGAAAAAACCGGAAGTTCCTATCTAGTCCCAGCCCTGAGAAAAAAAAGAGGTGTTATAACTTGAATGCATCTCGGATTAAACAGAAAGAACGATCCTGATTAGGCTACACAAGCTCCAAAAACGTAACAGGATATTTAGAAAAGAGGATGCAAATTCCTCATTAACATCTTACAGCAGACACCTATGGAGTCAAGAATGTACAGCCTTGGGGAGAGTGGGGAAGCAGTTACCAGAAACAAAGTTCTATTCGGAAAACTTCGGAAGCGTTCGATGACGCTGCGTTCACAATATACGCTTTGATATCATCTGACTTCCTTTCAAAGCTATACGATAGACAGGGAGATACTTTGCTGCTGGTCGTATGTGTGGTAGCCGAGCGGTAAAACGCATGTGTCTTGTAATGGACCAAAATCAGTTCGAATCCTTGTCGTGCAGGTTTCTTTTTATTATTGTTACTTTAACATCATCGCTTTATGTTTCTGTTGCAGAGGATAAATCTTTTAAACAGATTCAAAATAACACATTCTTACCATTATTAGAAAATTACCTTAATATTGGTTGTTATAACACTCCGGCTCATTCATTTGTTATGAATGGTGCTGGCAGAAGTATCCCTTCGTGAAAATTTCACTAGGCATTTGATATCCTCGATGCAGAATAAGATAAACTAATTTAATTTCTATTTCTATTTTATTTTACATACAGGAATAAAATATTTATTTCATTTAGTTTCAACACAAAGAACAGACTGTTTCAGTTTTTATGTGTGAGCATAAATGCCATAAAATCAGGTAAACCTTAGCAATTGGAAGTTATAATACAAATGATAATATACATTTCGTATTTCTACAATTAAAAAAAAATCAAAACGATGTCTGAATCTTTGTAGTCTAGCTCCTACTTACTTGTCTATAACAGCTCGGCTATCAGTTCATGTTTAGTAACAGACTCAATTACGAGAGGATTCAGTAGAACTAAGGTAAAGAGTGTCCTGTGACACCATTGTAAACCAGCTGTGGAAACGATGTGGACTTAGAAAAGTATATGCTTCTAAAATCTGCCTGTCCAAGGATGTACATAAATCTAATGGTAACTGGTAACAACCTAACAGCTTGGGATCAATTCTCCGTGGGGTACGCATTCTCTTGGTTTACATGCGCGCTTTCGATAAAGTGGACTACATCAACTGTATCTTCTTTTGTCTCAAATTTCACTTTATCTTATACGATAATCTCAAAAGTAATTAATTTCTCATACAGGCCACTTTTGAAGGATTGAAGCTTAGAATGCATCTAAACGGTGGGTGGAATTAGTAGAAGGTGAGTTTCGGAATTGTGGCCAATATTGCCTTCTCTCCTTGCTTTCGCAACGAGATGTAACAAGGCATACGCTACCCCTGAGAGTAAAACAGTTGATTGTATACGATTGAAGAAAGGACGTGACGAAATTATGGTCGTAAGTACATATTCCCACTACTACTAAATTTGAACGGCAATTTGTTGAAAGTGTACACACATCTCTCCCATTTGCCTTGACTACTACAACAAGGTAGTATTATAGTTCTAACTTCAGGATAGTTTAGCATGAGGTGTAACTATTACCATAAAAAATGGATTCCTTAATTCTGAAAGTGCATATATTTTAAACATCTATGTACAGCGTTTATAAATACATAGTATACAATACACTGAATGTTACATACTATTAAATGTGTTAGGAGGAGAAAGAATAAAATAAAAAAGAGTGATAGAACAAGAATGAGCAGGCAGAGGGCGCAAGTCCGTGAAGAAAGAGCATTCCCAGCACCCTTTTCAATGCAGTAACATCGGCCATGCTGCGACAGAAAGAGAAAAAAGGAAGCAAAACTTCTCTCTAACGAGAGAAGAGAAATTCTGTTAGAATATTCTTACCCCAGCAGGGCGGTCTCTTCGGCTGTAGCTGAGGCCGGCATTTTTCTGTCCCTATAAAAGCAAAGGGTTGTCACATGGGTAAAACCAAGGAAAGAATTCAATAAACAAAATGGATCGGTGTAAAAAATTAAGGTTTATTTGCAAAATTTATGAGAAATGTAATGTACAAAAATAATGTAAACAACCAATTAGAACAAAACAATGTGCTAATTCATGCAGGGTGAAAATATTAACATTGACAGAAGTTGGACGTGTAATATTAAAGTGCTTTTAATAGACAGAAGCGTGTCTTCAGGAGCTTCCACTATTGTTGCTGATCAAATTAGAATGTTTTAGTCAGTGTAAACTACGTTTAAAGCCCATATATGCAAACTTTACATCCTCAGGTACCTACGTTTTGTAAGGAACTCTTTTTTTTTAATGGAAATTAATTATTCTTTCACACTGGCCGTGTGTAGGCTAAATTGTGGAAACGTTGAGTCAGACTGAAAAATTCAATGCCATAGCCGGGATTTGAACCACGGATCTTATGGTTTCCGTCCAGCCGCACTACCATTGTGCTACTATGGCCAACGTGCCGATATGACGTTAAATTCTCCAACTGACTCGTATTTTCCCGGTAAACCACTTAGGAGTTCTCATAAACACATGAGACAAAGTACTTACATGTAGTAAGTCGCCATTAAGGTAGTTGTCTCATGTGTTTATGAGAACTCCTAAGTGGTTTACCGGGAAAATACGAGTCAGTTGGAGAATTTAATGTCATATCGGCACGTTGGCCATAGTAGCACAATGGTAGTGCGGCTGGACGGAAACCAGAAGATCCGAGGTTCAAATCCCGGCTATGGCATTGAATTTTTCAGTCTGACTCAACGTTTCCATCTTTTTTTTTACGTTACGTCCTCCAACATTTAGTCATATCGGACGATGAATGGAATGGGTGAAATGATGCTCAATGCGTCCGGGGTCCATAGAGCTTAGTGTTACCCGACATTCGTCTTTCAGGCTAAGGGAACACCCCGGAAAAACCTTATCCAGGTAACTCATCCTGACCGAGATTCGAACTCGGGACCCCATTGATTGTAAGGAACTGAGGAGCATTTTTAAATAAGGACCAATTTACACGTCAAAATTATTTTATTCTCTTTATTCTATTCAGCATACCTTCAAACACTTCACCACTGTTCTAGCTATCCAACAAACAAGGAAACTTTTCAGTAAATAAACAGGGAAACTTATGCAATAACATCATTACTTGTGTTGATAAGGAATTTTATACTATTTTAGTCAAAAGTATAAACCATCTTTAAGTTCGTTCACCACTGCAGAACACTCTAGTCAAATTGTTCAATCGTTTATTGGACAAAGTACATGAAGTTGAAATTTGATAAAAATGTGGAAACTGGGGACTAAAGTATTTGCTTACGATTTAACTCAATATTGAAATATTCGGCGCAAGCAGCCATATCACCATTACTTGTTGAGGGCTTGGTCAACAATACCAGGCGTGAACAGTCGATCACCGTTTGCATTCTAGGTAGTGCTGTGACCTTGGTATTCCTTTTGAATAGCTAATGGTAATTAATTTTACTTACGCTTAAATATTTATATTATTCACTATCAAAGAAACTACAACATATATGCTTTAAAGTATCTTATATAAACTATTCTTTTGTCTTTTAAATTTCTTCCTGTTGCGCAAAGATGCATTCGTGATACTTGACGCAAGATAGTACTTGTCATTGACAATGTATTAACCTGGGTGATACACTAGCTTTTACCAAACGTGATTTTTACATTTGAATGCCTTCTACAGAGATTTTGTGAAACCCATTTTGATCTGCGAGACTCTTTGCAATAGTAACGGTTTAAAAAAATACATTCGAAATGTTAAACATTTGCTATTTATTTCTCTTCTACGAGAACTCAGAGGGCTAGAAATTTTTGTACGAATTTCCATCTTTCAATTTTGATTCAATTTAGAAAGTTTCCCTATACATTTACAACTTATGAATAAATCGTTGAACCCATGGATTTGGAAATTTACATTACGTGAATCTGAGAAAAACAACAATGCATTTTAAATTGAATACAAGTGATACGAAATTAAGGTAGTTGCGTGAAAAGCTTTTTAAAGGGATATTCTTTATTGGGGATAAAGACAGCTGAATTTTGCTCCAAGGCGTCTTTATCAGGCTTGAGGTTCTTTTAAATGAAGTAAATCTATGGCACGGAGTCACCGGCTTTTCCTCCCTTCTGAAGGAATATTTGCTAACGATTTTTATGCCCGAAATAGAAAATTTACTGCCCCGTGGCGCATTTGAACCCGCGACGTCGCGAACTAGAGGCTAGCATGTTCGCTCATCCTAAGCCACGGAGAGCAACACAGCAGCCGTCGAAGAGCAAAACTTGCTACCTGCTTTCACCCTTTCTACCTCAGCCACACCCTCTATCTCACACATACTGTCTATGAAGTGCTTAAGCCGTATCAAGGTCAGCCCAAAGGTGTATCAGACGCGATCAATTCTTGTGTGGGAACTTGCCAAAGTCTGTCTTAATTAAATACATTTTTTAAAGAATAATGCTTTCTTCTCAATCATAATTCATAACCAGACATCGGAGCCTGTACACATTTTAAGGGATATGAAGTTTACGACTCTCGTAGTATATAACTGTTGACGTCAGTTCCGAGGACAACACGCAGAGATAATCCGATTCGCAAAGCGTAGGTTTAGTTTCATTACAACTATTGCTACCACACAGGTAGAAATTCCTTTCAGGGAATGCAAGGTGTTTGACATATTCTACTACTTTCACAACAATTATTGGAAAATCTCCATTTTATAAATCAAAAGTTTTGGGTATTATCAACAGCCATTAAACAGCTTGAAGATGTACTTTCGAGCTGTCTAAAAGCAGTCGAGGACGTGTCTGCAAAAATTATCAATATAGAGAATGCACCATCTATCAAACGAACAAAAAATGAATTGTCCAGTATTCAACACAAAAATACTGGATTTTCAGTGCTGCGTAATATAAGAAATAAACTAAGTCTCGGTCGAACTCATGAAAATGATTTGTACTACTCATATGCACCATTAACGTCATGTGACATTGAACGAACTTTCTCCCAATATTTTTATATTGTTTCAGTGAGAGGCGCAGAATATTCACATTCGACAATTTACGAATGTACATGTTTGTTCACTACAATTCCCACATCGAAACCAATGAGAAGGATGGCAATATTGTAACGTAGCTTACACTTTGTATCCGTACCGGACTGTACACACACAGTGCTTCGGTATACTTGTTGACACAGACGTTTGTTGATGTCGTGCCTGACCTTGTATAGTACCTGTGCACGTACATTTATTGCTAAGGTGTACGGGATCCGATGTCTGTTCATAACATTTTCATTGGAGAAAAATTTAAATAAAAGCTAAAACCTACAAATGTGAAAGTACCTACATGCAGCCTAGGATTGAAAAAAACATTCTTCAAAAATATTCGGTAGTGTTTATTATTGTAAACGGGTCCTTATATAAAAAATGAACTCTCATATTTCTGTCAACATTCAGAAGAGGATACTTTAAAAGTCCACATCACAGAGATTTATTTAACGTTTTATTACTACAAAATTCCAGCCCTTACGCTTTCTCAGATTGAGTTCTGAAGAAAGAGATGTGTTGCCAACCGCTCTTAATGTATTTCTTTGCAGACGCCATATACCTACTTTGACATTCACAATTTCCTCGTATACAGTTATGCATGGAATTTGCAGAATAAAGCCCTGGAGAGGTGAACTTTGTTTCACAAACTTTTACTTTACCTTTTCTCTTCCAGCAGCTGAGGAGGAAAATATTTGTTTTCAGAGCAAAGCCAAGACAAAGCTACCGTGAACTAAATAATTTTATTCTCCCTTGACAATACAGGAAGCACATTTTATTAGATTAAACCAAGTGACTGGCAGCTCGTTTCTACTGTTCTAAATTCTAAAATCAGAAGAGGGATGTCAATGTTGTAACGTTATATTTTGTGGACGTCTTAAGTGCCAATATGAATTTCATTACTGCATCAAGAGGGGAAAAGTCTACTTCGAAGTTAAATTCTTACAGTGTCTCTCGCTTAATAACTACACAAGAAATGCATTTTACGGACAAAACTGAGATTAAAATGTAAGAATCAGGTTACATAAATATATCGGCACAATAGGAAGGCGCGAATCCGATGTAGCTCGTAACAGCAGGTTTGGTTTAGTTTCCTGACAAATTCATTGAAGGTCAACCTCCTGTGCATTCAAGCAACTGTTTCAAACATGGCAACATATAGGGCGATCCATAACTTTTGAACCAATTATAGGACACACGTACTACTTTGGGAGAATATAATACACAATTGGCATATTACATTACAGTATTTACATCTCAGAGAAAATGCTGGAAATGTCCTCCACCAACATCTATACATGCTTGCACTCGTCTCATCACGTTCTCTGAAATTTTACGGAGAGTATCCTCGTCAATATTACTTATTTCGGTTCGAATGGACTCCTTGAGAAAATAAATTGTCCGTGGCCTATTCTTGTACACTATTTTTTTAGATACCCCCACAAGAAAAAATCCGGTGAGGTTAGGTCAGGGGATCTGAGGGGCCACAGACCTTCTGAAATTATTCGATTATCAAAGAAACTGGTTACAAGTTCCATGGTGCCATTAGATATATGGCGCATTGCTCCATCTTGCTGGAAATAACCTTCTCTCAATTAGATATCATCCAGCTGCTGCTCCACAAATGTCTTGAAGATACTCATCTAAACTTCAGTGTCTACAGTCGTATCTAAGTAAATGGAACCAACGATCATGGATGCTGGTGGAGGACACTTCCAACATTTTCTCTGAGATGTAAATAGCATAATGTAATTTCCCAATTGTGTATTATATCCTCCCAAAGTTGTGCGTGTGTCCTATTATTGGTTCAAAAGTTATGGCCCATTGAAATGGTTCAGATTTATATGGATCGCACTGTAGAATAACATTTTTTTCCATTGACTATATGACTTCAGAATCTTCGCCCAACAGTGGATAATACCTTACACTGCAGGTCAAATGAAAGCTGTTTATTCATCTTTTTCTTATGCATAGGTTAAAAAACTTAGATTTAATTTTTCGAACTTTAGAATTTCATATGAACTGAGCCAGACAGGGATATCGACTTCATAAGGATTCAATTCTCAGGTTTAGAGTAAATATACTGTCCGCCTCTCTAAAGATAGAAACAAGCTTTTCTATGTAACAGAGGTATGTTGCTCCTTAGGGGATTCTGGATCTCAAATAGATTTTGCTTCCAGATGCTTCGAGACCCACTTTTTGATACCTTTCATCGGCTTCGCCAGGGCGCGCTGCTTTCGCTCAATAAAAAAGAAACGATTCGGCAGGCACACCCACTCGCTGACCTGTAAATTCTTATTCCTTTTGTTTTCAAACGAAAATTTGGTGTGAAAAATTTTCCGAAAATTATGAGCTGCCTTCATAGTGTTTTATTGATTCTCTCTGTAGCTTTCAAAACTGCGTCGAGTGTGAGTCTGTTTCACAATCGCGAATGGAATGATCAAATGAAGCGGAACCTTGCTTTCAAATCAGCATCGCCGTTGAAAAGCAGTTTTGTAAAAAAAAGGCAAAGCAATTACTCCATTATAGCCGACATTTTATCGATGAAATGATCCAACTGGAACGAAGTAAATAACAGCCACATGTCAATTATCCCGCGTAACATGCATCCGGAATTTGACAAGGAGCACGAAGGGGCGTTTTATGCTCCTCCACTGAATATGCTAAAACCTGTACACACTAATGTGCATAAAAAGTGACCGATTTCTCTAGAACGTAATCCACAGGTTTTCATCTTTAGCGTAACCAACATTAACTTTGTTTCCCATTTGATTGGTCTGGACAATTTAATACGAAACGGAAAAAAGAACAATTTTTAATTAACATCCTCCAACGCTGTCACGATGGATGAAACGTGCCAAGGGTCCATAGAGCTTAGAGTTACCAGACGTTCACTATTCAGGATAAAGAAAAACGGCGAAAAAAAGAAAACACAGCCGAGATGATCGGGATTTGAACTTGGGACCTCTTGAAAATGAATGATGCTATTAAATTAGAATTGGGATTACTGCGACAGTGGCAGACCGAAGAATTCAGACAACGCCAGAACACCCGCCGAGATTTCTAACTTGAAAGAGACCATCAGATGAGAAATGATGTGAAATGATAATGCAGATAAAATGGAAGGAGAAGAAAATTCGGGGGATGTAATTAATCTACCGAGCATTCGCCTGGCGACCCAGAAAAAAAAAAACGAAAAACCCCATGGTTCAGGTAGGTCGACTACGGGAATCGAACCGAGTCTCCCAAATGCGAGCCACAGACGAAACTACTTGGTATGTTATAGATATAATCGATGTATTATACAGGGATAGATATTGTGACAGAGTTTCACTATGATTGTTATTGAATAAAAGACTTGCCCGCCTCTGTATCGTGGTGATAGCGTGTCTGCGTCACATTCAAGAGGTCCCAAGTACCAATCTCAGTTACGGTGAGTTATCTGGATAAGGTTCTTTCTGGAGTTTTCCCTTTTTTAAACTATGAATGTCGAGTAACTCTAAGATGGACCCTGGACTCATTTGACCATCATTTCACACATTTCATTTGTCGTCCGCGAGGGAAGAAATTAGAAAAAAAAAATGGCTTAACCAATACAAGGTAATTCGGCCTTCTAGAGAAAGTGGTGAACATTCATTGGCACATGTTATCTAACCGGACAAGAGCTATCCATTTGAGAATATTCATCATCATCGTCATAATTTTGCCAAAATTTAATGAAGCATGTCTTATGGGTACTCCAGTTATGGAACAAAAATAACTAGGGTGTAATGTTACCCTTTGGCAGTTTGGGCACATTTTGAAGGGATATGGTACGTCGCCAATCCAGTAGCTACAATTACACTCGTATTCTTGAAAAAGAGTTGAAATATTGAAACTGAATTTTATTTGTGGATGCTCAAATTCTGTAATTTTCAATAACGTATTATGTATTGAGGGTGGAGGAACCTTAATTTTGCTCAGCTTGAGTTTCTTTAACTGCCATAAATTTATGAAACCGGACCACCGGCTTGATTTCCCTTCCAAAGGAATTTTAAACATTTCTCTCCAGGACCTTGTGAACCAGAGGCTTGACTACTACCCCTACACTAGAGGACGACAGAGGCTGAGGCTAGATTTAGCAATACTAACATAAAACTGCTGTTTTCTATTACGGGCCACATTTTTTATGCACACTAGTGTACGTTGTCGAATATAGATGGTATCAAATATGAAATCTATTTCCTTGTCACAGACACTTTTGCTCTTTATTTTCTAAGTAATCGGGAGTGATAACTAAATTGTTCACAAGGATTATCCAAAACATCTTGTTTAAGCTTAAATAACTGGTTTTTAACGTATATGCAAATTTGGTATATACGAGCTGCCATATTTCGTCACTGGTATCTCATCTTTTCTCTATTCGTTTACTCTATGCAGGATAATACATTCAAGAATAGACTGATATTGTTCCTTCCCTGATATAAATACATAAGATATCACTTAAAATACGTCTATGCACGCAATTCACATGCCTAAACCAATTTACAAAAGAATATTTGGGTGTATCAATTTCTTCGGTTGCTGAAATTATTTTGCAAGTTTTATATAGAAGTATGGGATAGCTACAGGAAAACACATTCAAATATATTTTCCCCATTTCTATATCAAGAGGGAATCCATTCTACCCTACTATAGGGATAGGAGTGCCGTGGCAGATATATTCATTGCATTACAAGTAATAAATCCTATATTTTGTGATGTCACACAGCAAATTTGATATTTCAGCAAGCAAATTTAATATACACAGTCCAACTTCATTCTGTCAATGTAACTCTCTTCAAAGTTCAAGACATTTTCTTTGCCGCTAAGGATTCTGAAAGAATGGTTCGGCACCAATGTAGAATAAATGAAGGAAGTCAAGCTTACAGTTATTTTCAGAATCCTGCGGGAAAGCAATGACTTGTACTTGCATCATCCTGCTCACCATATCCCTCAACACTGTGCCATTTGCAGTGTGGTGCTGCAAGGCTTATGTCCAGAACTGCGCTGAAACATGCTTTAAGGCTGGGGGGCTAGGAACATGGGAAGATTCGTCCTTTGTCGTGGCATCCTTCATTGTTTTGAACACGTGCCAATTAATTTGCCATGCGAAAGATAATAATGCTGAAGCATGACGCAGGAAGTGTATGGTACCCACGCGACCTTTGATCTGACAGGTCTTGCATAGTAAACACTACGGAGTTCAAACCTTTGTCTAAATAGGAAATGCAGGGTTGGCGCTTTTTCACTTTATTGCGCAGCGTAGAATTGAGAATTTTGGAAGCACCTGTATGCTATCCTACTTTCTTCCACACCGCTGCCAAAAACCTTGTCAACTGTCACATGTTTTAGACTTACGTGACGTCTCATTCACAGTATATACACCGATGTCGCAAACCTTTACCATAGCAACCAAATACATTCATGATTTGCTCTGTCAGATGGCTTTTTTTTTCTTTTCATCTTCTGGTATACCGATTTAAATATTTTACTACTATTTCGCGGAAATAAACAGGTAACGTTTAGAAAAGAACACACTTCTAGGTATATGCTGTAAAGTAACAAGCATAGGGCAATTTTACAACAAAGGTATAACAATTTAAAGGCAGAGGTAAACCTTGAAAGAAGGCTGCTTTTATATCGTTACTTCCATAACTGCAATTTAAGGACAGGGATTTACAGAGCACTTGAAAGACAATTTTAAAACAATACACTCCTTTTTTCATAAAGGAGATATATAAGTGGGCCACAGAAATCTGATCATTTTCAAACTTAACGGACGTAATATTGTATTTCTGCTTCTTGTATTCGAAATTAAGGGTGCAGTGTGTAGTTTTAACGCATCACTTCATATTTGCCAGCTTCATTAAACAAAATGCAGTGCAACATGGTTTTTAATAGAGATTTGACTGCTTTAATGCCCGGAACTTTTCTACAGTTCTTACGTTCTTCAGCAAGGTTCTCAACTTACAAAGTAGAATCCCAAATAACGTTTCCAGAGTAACAGTCCAGGAGTATTTATTGTTTACATACAACAGAGATAAAACCTCATTGGCATTCAAGCCGAGATTCTTTGCTCCAAGACCACTTAAGACGACATTCTTTATCCTGTATCGTCCAGTTTGCAGCAGTTGTAACTGTTACATGCAGCAATGAGCAAGCATCGCAAAGTAAATCTCAGTTTTGCTTCAATACTTTTAACCCTTTTCATCTGAAAGGCATTTATTAGTATATCTGTTGTTGCAAGTGCAGAAAATAGTTGGACTTTGAAAGGTTAAGCATCGATAAGTTTCTATTTTTAGTGGTGCATATTTCGGTGCTTTCTTTAAATGCATTTATATCACCATAGCTCTAAATAAGCAACAAAAAATTATCTTTTGTTTTATAAATGCAAAAATGCTGCTCCATTAGAGCGCTAAATTCCGTTAGCGCCCCGAGTACGCCAATCACTGTAATTTATATGGGCAGGCTCACCCCATAGGATCACAGCAGCAATGACTGGACTCAAAAAATTACAGGTAAGCGTTTAAAGGTAAAAACTGATTTCAAAACCAGTTTCAATCGAAAATAAATCTAAAAAGGGTTAAAGTGAAACATATATACTGATAATTTCATGTATTATGTAATTAAATGCGTCACTAAAGCCCTACTCTACTAGAATTTGGAAACAGTACAGCATCGACGCACTTTCTGACATATGAGCATCGCTCTTGGAACTAAGAGCTACTCGGAATCGAAGGTCCCTTTTTAAAGCCAGGGAAAGCGCCGACCTAGAGTTTCTTGTTCTTCGTGGACTTATCTGTTAGGGCCAATAGCCAGAAGTGCCCAGTCTTCCAAATGCTGCACCGCCGAGACTAACCCAGTCACAATGTTTGACCCGACGTAGATCTACTAAGTCAGAAAAAGCAGGAGTATAAGATAGTAGTACCACCATTGCAGCAGTTGAAGGTTTCTGCTCTTCTTCCTTACGAATTCATTCGGCATTAAAATGATTCGAATGATCTACTAGACTGTTACTTTGGAACTCGAACTTTTTGAAGGCCTACCTCAGACGCGAATTTTGAAAAGAACTCAAGGGATCTTGACCAAAAACAAGGAAACAACTATTTTAAAAAAAGAATCGCTCCAACGTTCTAGAAACACATACTTTGAATACGATTTTGACATCATGTTAATATTACCTAACTATTGCTTGCAGAAATAAAAAGATCAGATTCCTTTGGCCCATCTTTACAAAGAAAAGGTGCCGTTACGTTTAGAGTACATAGACTATATTTTATAGTGGAGGAACTGACGTTTCTTTATCGTAATCAGGAAATTAAGAGTATTTAAAAACTGTATAAGGAATACAAACTAAACTACGGATGGTTTAAATACTTCATTGTGGGTCTACAAAAAGCCAGAAATGCTGGGTTGCTAAGATAAGGACTTCGTATGTTCCTAGCTTTAAGGAGCCTTTAAGCATGTTTTAGGCGCCATAGCTTTTATATCATGCTATATAACTAATGCAGCACAAATGTGTCTTAAGCTAGAAGCGCTGTGTACTCATTACACTAACAGTAAACTATAAAGATACATCAAGCCATAATAAGTGCTATAAAGAGATTATTAAGTACTCTTACCTCGTTACCAGCAGCAGCAACGGCGACTTTCTGTTCTCCAATGTGCTTAATCATGAGTATTTTCATATTTTGTAGCGCTGCTACATGTATAAGTTGTTCAGAAAGAAAAATCGTCTTTACATCAGACAGAGGCTGAACTTTTTCCTTCTTAACATGAGCCATAGCTCTACTCGCGTTATTTCTTTGCAAGAAGAGAGTTTTCTATCCTATACAACTTTCAGGTCATGGGCGTTACAAAAACTAATAACAAAGGTATAAACTAAAACTTACTCGTAAGTAAATGGTGCTTAAACTTAAATTTCTTGCATATAATGCTACGCTAACAGTTCTAATCTATTTTTCGTGGGAGTAGATCTGCATATGGGGACTTCAAAAAGATTGATTAATTATACACCATCGAGATATTCTAAACGTTTGTATTGTAAGATTAAAAACAATTGAATAACGGAAAATGTCTTGGAAGATTTTTGTTCCCTATTAGAACTGTACTATTTTGAGAAAACAAACTCTCGTTAGTTTAAACCATATAAAGCCATGTCATAAGTCTTCATTCTTGTGGAAAAGGCACTGTATACAAATAAATAGAATATTTGAAACTCTATGTTTGACTTTAATGCAGCACCTCTACACTACAATGCCCATAATGTATCGGTTACAGTATTAAGCCAGTGGCGAAGCGTGCAATGAAATACTGGAAGCGCTACTTCCCCAAGAATTTAGGGAGAAAAGGAAGAAAAACAAGAATAACGCCCAACAACATTTCATTTGCTCTGGATACATTTCCAAAATTTATTCGCGAACATAGACAGCTGCTTAGACTCGAGTGACCAATTCCGCGAGTACATTCAATACTGTACATTTCTGTAGTTACGCATTCGTAACCTTGAATACCATGCTTCGTAGGTTTCCAGAAACAATCGCGACTCTTCGATAGTTAGGAAGCACTGATATTTTTTGTCACATGAAGTCTCTGTGGCGTGCGAAGAAATGTTTATTTATTTACCTTTTATGCGGCGATTTAAATACAACTAAGTAGCAATAGTATTTTACATAGACTGTACTTAGTGGTGAGAAATAGGCAATTCTTGTAAAGTTTTAAGTTATTAGCAAAGTGTGTGAATTGCATACTTTCTCCATTTTAGGCTAACAGTTCACACGGTTCAGGCCAGCTCTATTAAAAATTGGAAGCTCTGAGTGGAGAGGGGAAGCAGCACTTCTACTTGTAGTGTGAGCAGTCTTGCAATGCAAGAAGGGCTACGTGTGGCCGTACAATAGAAAGAGTACTGAAGAGTAGCTTTGGTTCTTTGAATCATCATTCTCTTATTTTAATAAAAACCATTAAGTGAAGCTTCCCTCGCTCTGAAAGACAGCCTCGCCACTGTATTATGCATATAAATCCTGCGAGATTATACTTAGAAAGGTAGAACACCACTGGAAAAATTACATGCCACAGCCAAAATTAGGCCATTGATTTTGGGTTTCGAGCCGTTTTTAACGTCCTTCATCGTTAAGTCAAATCAAACGTTTAATGAAATGGGTAAAATGATGCTCAAATGAGCCAAAGATCCATGGAGCTTAGTTACCGAGGATGCGGGAAAACCCCGTAAAGAATTCCTTATCCGGATAGCTCACCCTAACCGAGATTTTAATTCGGGACCTCTTGTACCTGAGGCAGGCACGCTACCTCCACAACACAGAGGCGGGTTTTCGTGCCGTTGCTCTAACCAACTGAGCTCAATTCAACTGAGTGACACTTCTTCCCGGCTAATTACTAAATATTCCCAAAAGCATTGTGAGATAACTCGCTCTAACAGCGCTTAAAATATAGTAAGTACTTTAAGTTCAGGGATTTATAGTTAACCATTATTGAGCAATTGTTCATTTGTGTATGCCGTGTGTAGGTTTAAATTGGAGAAGTAGTGAAAAACGCAATATTAAAACTCTGACACTTTTTTGCGTTTAGAAATTGTTTACGTTTCCGTTTGTCGTTGTGAATGACAATATATCGTGTTACATTTTACGTAGTTATATTAATGTTTATATATTTAACAATGTTAAAATGAATTTTTACTACATGTCGTTTTTCAAACAGCTATTTTTTAAAATAATGGTGGAGGAATACGCCTTTTAGTATTGTAATTAATACTAGAACCAAACTAAGGGTTAAGTAAAAACATCCTTACTAGAAAAATAATAAAATTGAAAGCATATCTTTTATGTACGAAAATCTTAATTTTCCCAATTAAAATTAATTATTATGTTTTTACTGACATTTGTAAACATTTCAATTTTTATCTATTTTTAGCCACCGTCTCATTAATAACTGCGCTTGAAAATAATGAAGAAAGCCCTCGAGAAAGAAACTTTATATTTCCTTTCAACAGCCCTTCATTGACGAGTTTCCGAAAGAACAAAACTAACTTCTGAAATCAAGTGCACTTTATTATTTTCGAAAGACAAGTACGTTTGCAAACAGTGAGTAGAAAACGATGGTATAAAATATATCAGGCTATCTAATCTCCCAATGCATAGAAATTGGCTTGTAACTGTGCTTGCTGATTTAATCGTTTGAAAGGGTATACATTTGCATAGCAGAAAGAAGAAAATTAATTTAAGCTGATATTATTCAATAATAAATACAGTTGTATGAACCCAGATATAACCTCGATCTCTAGTTAGCCCTGTAGCTGGTTTCCGTTACCAGTTTAAAATGTGAAGCTCGTGCTGCAAGGCAAGTGATTACTCCTTTCTTTTGCTTTGGGAAGACAAATGAAAAGTTATTTTTCTTTTTATCCCCATTTCTCCTTTTCCCAAGCTGTTCGTAGCGATAAAGGAGCATACTCGCTTCAAGAAATACTCCAAATTGATTTAATATAGACTATAGATACAGCAAAATTCAAGCATTTATTTTTACACAAGAGTAAAAGAAATTACATTTTGTCATTCATCTAAATCTGTAGCAATGCATTTTTAAAGGTGGTATTTTTATATTATTATACTGACTATTTATTTTCAATTAGAGCGTGCACTCTGGATAATTTTTATATTTCCTCTCTAAGAAATCGAAATATCTTAACCCTTTTTCTGGATTCAGTTATGAAAATGGCAGATTGAGATTCATATTTGGGATAACGTCAGACAACTGTCATATACTAAGCATAGCCTTTGAAAACCATGCTCTTTCTTGGGGCTTTCATTTCCTTTCATTTCCTTTATAAAATGTGACTAGGCCAATATCTACTGCAGCTGCTATGATTATTATTAAAAAGCTCTGGCATTCTGGTTAGGTGGAATAAACTATTTTTCATCGTAAAATTAGCAGCACAAACCTAAATCTGGTGGGAGATCGCTATATTGGCAACCCTGCTACGTGCCCGCCTCGGTAGCGTAGATGATAGCGTGCCTGCCTCACGTTCAAGAGGTCCCGAGTTCGAATCTCGGTCAGGGTGAGTTACCTAGATATGGTTTTTCCGGGGTTTTCCCTTATCCTTCAAGACGAATGTTGGGTAACTCTAAGCTCCATGGACCCTGGACTCATTTGAGCATCATTTCACCCATTTCATTCATCGTCCGATATGACTTGACGTTGGAGGATGTAAATTACAAAAACCTGCTACGCGATCCCGTTCCACCCTGATAAATGAATAGTAGGGAGACCAAAACAATATTTTCATATTCACCAGTCCATTCAAGGTCATTTCCCCCTATTCCTCTAACTGTACGCGTAGTCCGTGCAGCGTTAGAGACGGGGGTATTAGAAAAAGCCAGTCGAGAGCGGACTGGCCAGGGCGAAACAACAATAACGCGCATGAGCAGACCTACTACCTTTTAACTTTTGTGAACTACATTACTCCCCTCTTTCCATAATTTTGCTAAATTATCATCATGGAAATTTGTGACGTTAAATATCAAATGGCTTCAAAACTTAATTTTGTAGATAGGTTCACGTTATTCTAAAAGTATGATAATGTAAAGTGGCGATTAGGGTGACCTTTAGCACATTTTTGGAACACTATAAATAATAAAATGGAGCTAAAGTATTTTCAAATTGTCTTCATGCAACAGTTACGTAACCTCACTTTCATTTAAAACGGTCCTTATTATATTCGGAAATCGCGTTGTATGAAAGATACAGAAAGAAATGTTAAATAGAGATCTATTATGGCACTTAAGCTCTAAACTTTTATGACTCCAGTTGTCTTTACACGATTGTCATCACTGTGTAATGCTGTTAATAACATCAATATCGTTGATAATTTAAGTGCATTTACAACAATCAAACTGTATCAGGAAACCTATCGTAACTTTCATCGAACGTTTCCTTTAGTTTATCAGCATTTCCAAGTTAATGTAGTGGTTTTTTGCCTGTTAACTAACATTATTCTTATTACACTGAGATAAATTTTCATTGTTATTGTAGTTGTAAGCTGGAGAACAGAAGACAATCGCCGTTGCTGCTGCCAAGGTTGCTGCTGATAGTGTTTTACCTTGTGTTTGCTGAGCTGGGAACTATCTCCGGATAGTTCTCGCCCTGTACCCTCAATATGAGGGGGTCAGAGCGACGGAGGGACTGAGGCCCAGCGAAACTGAAAGCCTTCTTCACTGACTCAATCACACTAAACTTGTTTTCTGCAATTGTTGTAGTCTTGTACACATCGTCTGCAAGCGACCTGTACGAGGCCCCTAAACCGGACGGCATGTTGCCAGTCGCCTTAACAACGTGCACCAAAACAATGAAAATAAAAAGAAACAAAAGCACAATAAACAAGCAACTCAAAACAAAACACAACACAAAAAATTATATTTAACATGCACAATGTGCAGTAAAATAACAAATATAGTTTTATGCGATAGCAAAAAAACATTGTTTCCAAAACAACAGCAGTGTATTTTGTTAAAGTGGTATGATGCAGAAGAAAATGTGTAAAACTGCTTCTTGTGATTGACATTTGTTAAGGCCTAAATTTCCTTACCTGATAAAATGCTTGCAGTTTACGCGAGTACCAAGCTGTAATAAAAGGTTATTTCCCTATAAGCTTCAAATCAACAAGAGCCGTGAACACCTGCTGACCCTTTCTTATCGATATGTCACGTACTACAACCTGTCTGAAGAATGAATGCAGTGAGAGCTTACGTAAACACAAACAGATAAGCGGTATTACGTCAGTATTCCCTGCACCGTTTGGCAATACAACAGCTGAGTCTTACAGTGGACGGGTTCGAATCAATTAAAAATATAAACACCGCTGCTCACAAATACAAAATGAATATTGAATATGTTGAAGTCTTTTTTTTTTTTAAAAAAAAAAGAAGACAACGTAAATGTCAAATTATCCCGTTAAAATGCTATAAAAACAGCATGATGTTAACAATTTAAAGCGTATGGGAGAAAAACTTTCAACACCCTATAAACATCGCTCAAATCCAAAAGGTTCAAAATCCAAGTTTTAAAAATGTGTTGTGCGCAGAACTTTCCTCCAGTTTTGCAATCAAAGAAGACAAGTTCCTAAAGTACGTAAACTTATGAAAAGAAAAGATCCCTTTCGAACGTACGACACATTTTGGAGCTTACTTAAGTCATGACTCGTGAGAAATCGAAGTCGCAAGGAAAATTTATACGTAATATTATGCACACTGTGCTGATGTACTGCATTTCCGCCTTCTCTGACCTCTCTAAACCGCGCCATCGCCGGTTCTCGTAGCCATGGTCGTTGTAGTATGTCTTTAGCGTTCCGTCGCGCAGAGGGTCGCGGGTTCGAGTCCCGTCCAGGGCATGGATGTATATGTATTGTGTATGTGTACTGTGTATATGTGCGCCACTAGAGATAGTAAATACCCCTCCCTAGATGGCCAAAAGGGGTTTTCACCAAGGACAAAAAATGTGTCTATGTGCGCCACTAGAGAAAACAGATTTCCCCCGATGGCTAAATGGGTTCTTCCCGAAGGCATTAAAAAGCCATGCTACACCAGCGCCCTCCCCAAATAACTGCACCCATTCATCAGATAGGTACGATACGATATCTACTGACCTACCCGAGAGAACCAAGTTATAAAATTTAACTTCAGATGTTATTGCAAATCACTAAGCTTGTTGCTAATGTTTACATTCGGGCGCAGTGAACCGTTCTAGACTTGTCGCTATGCCATTAGTTAGTGGCTTACTTCAACTGTTTCACCAAGTTCTGAGAGTAAACATCAGACGTGCGAGAAACTTTTTGGGAATGAAACTTTCGCAAAGGTGTTTCAATCACACTTGCAAAGAAGGTGCTTTATTTATCACCTTTGTCTACGATTTGCCTTTGGCAATTAGTGTGAACAGTCATGAACCTCCTGTATATAGAAGAAAAAGCAAGTTGATATTACAATTGTAACTAGTCAAAAAATAGGAAGAGTAGGATTCTAAATATTATCTGTACTAGCAGTTTTGTATTTATGACGTAAAATAAATTAAAAATTAAATAATAAATTAAATGGCGTAAAATCTGGAATTAGTTTAGTATATCTATGGGTGTATTTTATTTCGTTGCATTTTAGTACGCCTCTACCATCTGTTGTGTTCATGAACTTTGCCATACATCAATTATTAATTTTGGTAAGATAGTGATGATTTATATTAATACAAAAACGAGAATATAAATCATAACTCATTTTAAAGATTGAGATTTACTTCATCGCTTGCAGGTATTATTCTGGTCCAACAATGTAAAACTGCTCTAAATATCGTTGTCTGTATATCTATAATTGATTTTCCCTTGGATTTATCGAAATTCGATTTTATTTCTTTTTAGAGTTCAATATTTCAAATGTGGATCATACATTTATGAGTATATATAGATTTACTAAACCTGAAGATATCAGCTGATTAGTAAACAAGTTATTTTAACACTTCCATAAAATATTTACCTAATTCAACTACTTATTAGTTTCTTCCAAAAAAGATGGATATTCCTGAAGAGCGGCACACTTATGTAACATATGTAAATTACACTCCAGAAATTTTGGCATCTAAATCAACTATAATTAATTGCAAAGTATCCTATTAATACGAGGGCGTGACGTAAAGTTTTAATTATCACCCGGTAGTTTTTATGCTAGAGTGATGAAAATTTTTCAGCGTCATCAGTGATCCCTCAGGACATAATTTTGATAATTTCAGCGTTTTTTTAACAGTGAGTGCCAGAAGTGACTGAGGCGTAAGATTGAGAAAATTGAGGCTCGTAGTGCGATCAAGTTCCCGCATTTGAAAGGCAAAACTGCCCGAGAAATCCATGATGAGTTGACGGCTGTTTATGGAAATGATTGCCTATCGTATGACACTATTGTGAGATGGGAAAGGAATTTTCAAACTGGTCACATGTCCCTGACAGATGAGCCAAGAGCTGCTAGACCGTCAATGACAGACGATACTGTCACAGTGAAGAAAGTGTAGAGTTTAATACTGGAAGACAGACGAGCAACGATCCAAATGATCATGAATGAGGCACATCTTAGTTATGGTAGTGTTTGGAAAATTATTTATGAGAAACTGCACATGCCTAAGGTGTCTGAATGGTGGGTTTCACGTTTGCTAACCCCTTTCCAAAAGCAAACACGGCGTGACCTTTCAAGACAGATGTCGATGCTGTTGGTACAGGTTGAAAATGACTTTTTTGATGGTCTGGTAACCATGGATAAATCCTGGATCTATCAGTATAATCCAGAGACAAAATCCATGAGCATGAAATGGAAACATGCCGATTCCCCCCTCCCAAAAAGGAAAAGGTATAGAAGTCAGCAGGGAAGCTCATGCTTTCAGTTTACTTGGACTGTCGTGGAGTCATCTTTACCGATTATCTTGCCAAGGGTCAAACCATCATTGGCAGTTACTACTGTAATCTTCTGGACAAGTTACGAGCAGCTCTGATTAAGAAACGACGCGGTATGCTCTCCAAAGGTTTTCGTCTTCTGACTGACCATGCACCAGCTCATTCATTTCAAGTTGCAGTTGAGAAAACAAGGGAATTTGGCTTTGAGACCTTACAGCATCCGCCTTATTCGCCCGATCTCGCACCAAGTGGCTTTTTCTTGTTCCCGGAAATGAATCCGTTGCGTGGTCGCCGATTTGACAACACAAATGACGTCATTAATGAAGTAGTTTAAAGCGAATTCTGCAGACTTCTACAATCAAGAAACGCTGGGGAAAAAGGTGTATATCTGGATGACGACCACATAGAGAAGAACTAACAAGCACATATCAACACAAACTCTCCATTACAGTTTTTAAAGAGTGATAGTTAAAACTTTACGACATCCCCTTGTATCTGTAAATTCTTTCAGAAGTTGTTTCAGCATGAGATCCGATTATAATCATTGAACATTCAGTGTGATTCTGAGCAAGTCTTTCCTAAAGTGTTTCGTAATTTAAATATTTGAATTTCTATACATGCCCTTGTTTTTCCACTACTTTTGAGCATACTGCGCACAGATATCACAAGGAAACGATAAAATTTCTGTAGTTCCAAATATTATTCACTCTTATTCATTTTATGTTTTAATTTAATCATTTAAAAATCCCGTAATTCTTTTTGCTAAAAACCATATATACGCGAATTTGAAGATCAATAAAAGTGTCACCACTGTGAACAAAACTAATGCAGAAATAAACTCTGCAACAGAATAAATAATGAAATTTTAATTCGTTGTTCTTTCTTTAATTTGTCATTTTAACAGGAAGTGAAAATCCCTCATTCTATTTATGCTTCTTTTCAAGACTTCTTTTACCTCCCGTTATAAACTGCAATTTCAATAACAATTTTAATAATGATTTGAAAATATTTAAAGTATTTACAATTTTGATGCTGTTTACCCTAAGTTAATAAACCAAAAAGTATGACTTTTACGTGAAAGTGTAACCCATTTAGACATATTTATGTGCGCAAAGTTGCTATACCAACGTATAAAGGTATGTACGTAAAAATTAATGAAGCTTTATTTTAAAAAAGTTGAAATAAAAACAACACTGTGCTACTAAGGTATTATTTGATTTCGTTATATCAAATAAATCTTAGAGCCCCAAATAAAATGGAACCTAGTTTCTAAGAACATAAGCACATCGTAATTCGTCTAATTAGCAGGCTTATTTACATGCAACTAGAAGCAGTCAGTTTAGACGAATGATTATGTGAATATTTTACACATCTAGTAGCATAGATTTAGACATAAATGTTTTAATTCTGACGAGTTTCTTTATAGTAATGCCCTCAGACATTTAAACATTAAAGACGCAATGTTAAAGGTGTTTAATAAAATTTTATTCTAAATGTTTTGTTCTTGGAATTAGTAAATTAGATTCTCACGAAGTGTCAATACAGTTCCGCTTCTCATATAACAGAACTAACCATAATTTTTACGAAAGAAATAAGCTGAGAATATGGAAAATTATGATAGATGTAAGCGAGAGATATG
This sequence comes from Mantis religiosa, assembly GCA_030765055.1. Lineage (NCBI taxonomy): Eukaryota > Metazoa > Arthropoda > Insecta > Mantodea > Mantidae > Mantis > Mantis religiosa. The sequence goes on from CM060959.1 coordinate 86,210,636, forward strand.
CAGTTGATATGTTTAAGCAATCCTAATTTGAAAACAGCCTTAGTAAACGTTTGATCTTTTGAACCATAGAAATATAATGCTCGAAGATGTGCCTATTAACTTCCGTAAATATCCACATAAGCAAAGGATGAAACCTTCTTTTTTCTCAAAATTGGATTGTAACAAAGACGTATTTTTAAGCGGTATGCTGGATGAGATGGAATTATCAACTTGGTACTCTCATAAACCGATGTTTGACAACAGGTATTGCCTAACCTCCTTTGGTATCACATAAAACAATAAGCTTATTACACTAACAATAAATGTGTGGCATTTTGAAGCAGCGATAAGCATTACAAACACCCAGTTTGTAAAATACTCTTTAAATTTAAAAAAAAAAAAAAGTTAATATAGACACTTTTCAGAAAGAATTCTGACCATAAGTAACCATATATGGAATTTGGACGATAATAAATGTTATTTTTCTCCATCCTCGTAGTGTGGGAGAGAAATACGTCTGTCCCTTCATAGCAACGTCTCTATTATTCTCGAAAGGTAAAAGTTACATTTATTATTACATTTATTTTCAGGATTTTGAAGAAGGCAAATTTGATTACCTTAGAATGCGCCCGAGCCTAATGTAAGTATGCCTTATAATAAAGTAAACCAAATTTAAATTACGACTTTTTAAAATACATTCTACATATATAAAAAGCAACAAACTGTCTTAACGACCATTCATTTTGCTTTGTTTTTGTAATCACTGTTATAGTTGTTTGATTACATAGGTGTACACTTGATTTCGAAGAATCGAGACAAAAATATTACACATACTGCTGTGAACGCTAAAAATGAACAGATATGCAACACTTCTGTACTTTGATAACTCTTTTTAGATCATTTGGTAAGTGAAGAACAAACTGGAACTTCAACGGTTTTGAGAAAAATGGCTACATATTTGAGATACCTGTATTTACTAATAAAATGATAATCTTGCATTACCTGTACATAGTCTAAAACTCTAAATTCTGAATGAATTTTGTGTCATTTGTGCTGTACTGGAAACTAGCTACATAAGAATATGTAAAATGCATTTGCATGGTTAACCATTTTCTGGATTTTCATTCATACTGGTTTGAATTTTTGAAGTGTCAAGTCGCCATTCATTCTTATTGAGGACAACATAAAGAGTTATTTCAAAGCCAGCTCATAGCGACCCTAAACATTTTACAGTCGTTTAGGTTTCCGGTATTTTGCTTGCATCGTCAATAAAATACATGTAATGAAAACGTTCCTAGAGAAAGTTGACAAAAATGTGAACGTAACCCAAGTTTTGTTTGCACGTTTTTGCAAATATTTATTTACACACTATATGTCACGGTACCCGTTTATTTACTGTCTTACATAATACCAATCTACGTGTGTGTATATTAATAAATGACGAGCGAGTTTCGATCTTCATATTTTATTTCATTTTCCGGAGAACCAATACAAATGGAACAGGAGCAGTCTGCAAACTGCCGTCTCACATTTCAAACATAATTTAGGATGAATGCATCTCCCATTTCCGCACGTTTACATTTTAATTTAATGCTTTTATTCTTTTCACGAAGGAAAATGCATTACAGTTACTACAGACTCACGCTAATGCTCTCTAAAAGCGTTTCGCATTTTTTTTTTTTTTTTTTTAATTTATGTCCTCCAACATTGTCATATCGGACGATGAATGTAATGGGAGAAATAATGCTAAAATGAGTCCAGGGTCTAAAGGGCTTACCCGACATTCCTCTTTCAAGATAAGGGAAACCCCCAGTAAAAACCTTATCCGGACAACAGATCCTGACCAAGATTAGAAGTCGGTACCTCTTGAATGTGAGGCAGACACGCTAAGTTCAAGATATGCATATGCATTTCATTTATCACGAAAATATCTTACACATGTATTTTATCAAAACCGTTTGAGCCACTTTTGAAAAATTAAATTCTGAAAAATCTTTGTAAAAGAGTGGTAGATTTTTCCCCCTTCAAAATCCTAGTGTTGCATCCTTACAAAAAGCTGACCTTAAACGACAAATTGCCCGCCTCGGTAGCGTAGATGGTAGCATGTCTGCCTCACGTTCAAGAGGTCCCGAGTTCGAATCTCGGTCAGGGTGAGTTACCTGGATAAGGCTTTTCCGGGATTTTCCCTTATCATGAAAGACGAATGTCGGGTAGCTCTAAGCTCCATGGACCCCGGACTCATTTGAACATCATTTCACCCATTTCATTCATCGTCCCATATGAATTAATGTAGGACGTAAATTAAAAAAAAATTATCTCGGTACCGAATTTTTTTAACGCAAACAAAATGTTCCCAAATTATTTTACATTACAGAAAATAAAAAGTTCTCTGATGCAAGAATGTGCGACATCATATCAATCATATTATCCATACATTTATATTAAATATTAAGTAAGAAATGTATTTATTTTTAGAAAATAATAATAATAATAATAAAAGGAGGCAATTAGGGATATAATTATTTGTTTTTGAAATATAGGTATGTACAGCACAAAATAATTTAGAAAAGTTGAGAACTATTTTGCACTAATTAGTGAACTTATTTTCCATGCTTTAGTATTTCAGCATTTCTTTATTTATTTTAAGAGCACATTGCAGAAATAGCATTCTGAAAAGGTTTTTGTACCTGCTGCCGCTTTTGTTCATATTTCCTTTGTTTCTTTTTCTATTCCCTGTGACAAAAACCAAATGTTACCTCTGTTTATCTGTACAAACAAAACACTTTCAATTTTTCCAATTGACATGCTTTAATGAGCTTCGTGCATTCATATATTTAAAATTATTCTTTTATTATTTTTAATTTCGAAGCATTTTCTATTACAGTTAAAAATAATTTAAAACATATATTTACTTAAAGAAACATACATTACCCGAATGCTACTAACTATAAACATTTAATTTTGAAGAGTTAATATTTAATTAACAACTGAAAACAAAAAAGTTAAAAGATTGAATATGAAGCAAGCACTAAAACGTCAAGTCCGCTATAGCTTCAAAATTTATTTGGTTGCTTAATTAAAATATTGTAAAAATTAAAACACGTAATACACTTACGTTTTGGTAAAAATAAAATTTATCTTTCGTGTAGGCCAAAATAATTGTATTCATTATTTCAGGAAATTGAAATTATGGATACCTATCCAAGAAATTTTTAGGAATTATTTGAGTATGGTTTCGGGTTCAATAAACAATGTACAAATTAACAGTTTTATCAATGGAAACTTGATGAATTACCGCTGTAAGCACTGCCAATCTTCGTAAAATAAGGGTATGTAATGTCAAAATCCGAAAGTAAATGCATTTTAAGATTATTTTAAATCTAAAATCTCAGTGAGGTGTCGTATGATTCAATTTTTAAAATACAAAACACACAAGGATGCTGACAATATATTGTCTTTTAACATTCTCTTGCGACTGTCAAATGTCAGTGTACAAGAACTACTTGAAGCATGCTTACGTCTTCTAAAGCATAAAAACACTGCAATATTCATTAATATTTTAGCATGCATCATACGACGAATTGCTGAGTCTAATGATTTCGAAATGATTACTGTTTCAAAATGCCACATTTACAAGCATCACGGTGCATAATTATGTAAACATAACATACATCTTATAAATAACTTAAAAACAATCACATGTCTATCGGGCACAACAATCATGCTGAATACTTCGACTTAATAAACTATTACTCAATTTCTACATTTCACTTTTCGAGACACATGCTAATCAGTGCAATTTTCGAGCCAGTTATTCAAATGACATGCTTTTTTCGTAAACTTAACACTTTCAGTTTTCGGCATCAGCTGATCGAAACAAGTGAAGCATCCTAGAACCGTGTGGGCGTTACCTGCTATCCACCTCTCATTTTAAGATGTAATTTATCCATTGTACTTGACATACCTGATACACACGGGTTATCTCTGCACCATTGAATGTATATAAACACTTGAACATATAAACACAAAACAAATACGAACTTGCTTTATGCGATTGCAGATAGCTTCTACCTCTTCACCAACTAGAATAGTTTTACAAATTCACATGATGTACGAATGACTTACCCTCACTGAAATATTTTCATTTTGAATTTAAAAAGCCTTGTTTCCAGCAACTATCTCACATATAAACATAAAAACATCTATTCAACAACACTTAACACAGTAAAGTTTGCTTACCTTTCAGTGAATAGCTAAAATGTGATCCCAGAAAACGAACGAGTTCGAGGGGAGTGCTTGGTAACTGATCCCTACGATACAACGAACTGATAGTAAGTAAACGAACTAATTTCACGGCCTTTCGACACCTACTATTTCACTTTTGTAACGACAGTTCACTCCTTTCTGCTCTGCTAGACCCAGAAGCTCGGCTTACTCCTACGAACTGTTTTGGGACTGCCTTTCCCCTTCCAAAACGCAATGCAAGGCGGTTAGTCATTGGTTCAACCTCCCAAGACTGACCAACCCAAAACAGGCAATGAGGTGTGCAACGTAACCAACATGACGCAGAGATAACAATTTATCTCGTTTTAATGTCTCTACACAACGTTTATGTTTCGGAAATTACGACCATGGCGCACGTTAGAATGAATAATTTTATTGTATATAAGGACGTAATAACGTACAATATGACGTAAGCTTGAATATAAATCGAATCGTTTTGTTGGCTACTACTGTCTTGCTATTGACCGGTTGTGGGGAATACAGAGCCATCTGTGCGCAGTGATGCAACGGTATCTAGTGCTGTCGCAGACATAACCAAGGTGTGCCTTGCGATGATGCTGCATTCTGTGAGAGACGCAGTAAACTAATATGCAACTGTATGGAGGGACGTTCAAATGAGCTACTTTAACTAACGAAGTAATTTTTGCTTGTATTGAAAGATCACGTTAATATCTTTGATGAGAAGAACCATATTTTTATTTCACTTACAGTAATATGAATTATTGTAAATACATGCCGTCATTACGTCGAAAAACTTTGCAACAATAAAGAATTAACCCATCCTGACTTATTATAAGTATTAACTTTTCTCAGTGATCAATACAATTAGTTTTAATAAAACGATAGCTCATTACCTACTTATCAAACCTATACATTTCAGATATTCCATTTTATATATTTTATGTATTTTCCTTTGCTTAACTTCGCCTCCAAGAACTGACTTTGTTAATCTTTACTTTTATTTTATCCTACGAAGAGTTCTGCAAATATTTTTGTGTAATTTCAATGAATATAATTACTTAATATCATAAATACTTAAAATTAAATCCAAAGACCCAAGAAAACTTCAAAATCGTTGTTACGAACAAAATAAACATTGCAGCCGCTCAGTATTTATGTGCTTGAAAAATTTAGTTTTCATCCAGTACTATCAACAACTGAATAAGTTTTAGGTAAATAATGAACATTTTATGTAAAATACTTTTTCATCCTCCGGAACACTTAATGTTCGAATTATATTTTATCAGAAGAATTAAAGACATTTTTGAGTTTCATTTATGAGTCACTATGTTTACACTCAAACTTCACTTACTTGTTGTTGTATAATTGAAACGTTTACAAGATCATTCGATCTCATCTTCAGCTGTTTGGTGACCAAATGAAAATTCTTCCTCCACTACTACGGTGCTCTGATCCCTCTGCCATCTTGTGTTAGGGACACTAAGTTTTAATACCACAACATTGGCCATAACATAAAACTGTTAAAATATTTAAGTACACCCATAGAATTGGATATTTGGGAAAAATATTCATAACCAAAAACCGTTATAAAGTTATAAATTTTGAAATCCCGGCATTAAATGTAGTATTAAAACTTAGTACCCCTAACACCAGATGGCAGAGTGATCGGAGCACCGTAGTAGTGGAGGAAGAAGAATGTTCATTTAGTCACCAAACAGCTGAGGATGAGATCGAATGATCTTGAAAACGTTTCAATTATACAACAAAAAGTAAGTGAAGTTTGAGTGTAAACATAGTGACTCAAATCAAACTCAGAATACTTCACCGTTAATAATGCTTCTGCTTTTAATATTTGTAGAAATGTATAAATAAAGGAATTGCTTAGAAATCAAAACACAATTTTGTGAGAGTATAATATGTAGACTGCGTTGGATTGGATATATCTAAAGGATAGATAAGCAAAGATTTGTTTAGAAACTGTATAAGTGGAAGTCAGTAATAGAAAGCGCTAAAAGCTCGCTGGGGAAAGACGTTATGAAACGGAAATATGAGAATGAGAATAAAGAAGAGGAGGATTATAGGAAGGACAGAAAGAAATGCAGAAAATTCTGAAAAACAAATCGTAGTGCCTGAAGAATTCAATTCAACTATACTACAATTGAATGTAACTGAAATTTAAATTAAGTTTTTATTTATTGAGCGCTCTCCAACTGCATGGTTCTCGGTTTTCATGATATTGGGTGTGAAAAGCTTCTTGATTTTGCTCAGAGGCCACTATATAAGGCTTGAGATACTGTTACGTGCCGTAAATCTACGAGGGATTGCTATTTTAGAGACGCATTTGTACTTTAAAATCCAAATCAATAACAAGGAATTTCTGGAAATGGATAACTCAAAAAAGGAATTTGATATAAATTGTGGACGTCAATGACATACATAATTTTTGTGCAGTAAGATTTTTTCTAACTTCACGTTTTACGAATTATGCAAAAATCATTCAGAATAACAGGTATTCAGAGGCTGTACCTAGTATATTCAAGATATGCTTTTCAATTGTCATTAAAACATCTTAAAACTTAAGCAATTTTAATCGAAATTGTTAGAAACTTTTTGAGAAATCAGAATTTTCGAAAATTTCAGAGTATTTTCTCAAAAAATCCCAATATGTGAGGATTTATGCTCGATACGTTTGTGCTGTGAGCCATTTTGGGGATATTCCTTGTTTGCCTGAATTTTCCAATACTTATAATTTTCAAAATGCAACTTCGTTATTCATTTTTTACCTCTTAGGCAAGTAAAGAGAACCGAGTTTCAAAACAATCCCATAGCGACCAGCTTTAAAACATCTGACTATGCCTTAAAGGTTCCGCATTGCCACAGACTCCCCTTGGTACATCCCCAATCTAGTTATCCGACGTGACCTACGTATCCCCACAATAACAGACCACATCCATACCCTTCCACGTTCCTTCTATCAAAACCTCTCCCACAACTTCAACTCCCTCATCCGTGGTCTAGGTGAGTACGACATCGATCCTTGAGAGCGCTACAAACGCCCGAGACTGCTTCTAGGTACATAAAATAACACATCACATGGCTTATATTTAACTTCAACCTCATCTTCTGCTGCATATTATCCTTCCTTACAAAACACTCCACTGTCAATAGAGGGCCCAGCGCTGATATGGCTTGAGACCGAAGGTCTGACATTCAGATCTTCAATGTCCAGTCGTGTGACAACACACCCTTAAAGGCTACTATATTTTCATATTGCTCTTGCAAATACCTAGGGTCTGTTTATTTAACTCATGTGCACGTCGGCCGCTGCCTTTGACGAACCCTTATACCTAATTGTTTTAGAACAGCGTCCCTCTTTCTCCCGGACCATTCTGCAAGGTCGCCACCTTACTCGATACGTCATGGGTATCGTACGAGGTTTCGTCTAAATAAATTCTACAATTCTACTGGATTCCATAATAACCCTTAACTTATTCTAAGTGCGGTATTTGAGACCCAGCTCATTTAGAAGACCGCCCAAAGTGCAGTGCTCATAAGGAAAATCACAAATTTCTTGCAAATGTGCAACCAATCCGTCTAAGGTGAGCGCTCTCCCTTTTGCATAGAATCTCTAAATTTCTCGACGAATTAAATCGCATGTGAAATTATCTACTTTAGAAAAACGTTTTCTTTTGCTTTCACACTTGATCGGCGTCTTTGGTATTCCTTTCGTCACAATATTTCTTACTGTATTTCTGTGAATACCCAAAATTTATCATCAGGTTCATTGCACGACCCCTTACCAAGATTATGTTTTCAAAACAAGCTCTTGAATTTGTTTAGAAACAGTTCCCGTTATAACTTAGTTTTTGAGACTTTTCCAGTAACATAACTCGGCCCATTATTCACACTATTGTCATCACTGAGATTATTTTCACTTGACTGAAAGTAATTACTACTTCATTTGCATTTACCACTGCATTTCCCTCCCACGGTCTCCACATCGTGACACACAACGAATTTCTGCACGTAATGAAACAGATCAACTGGAAGTTGGAACTTTAGCAGCTGAGACTCCACGTGGAGTAGACATGCGACTGTCATTTCGGGAAAATCAGGGTTGCTATTGGTCCTCAACGATAGTGTTCCATTTCTGAAGTGTGGAGATAGATTTATGATGGTCATTAGTGGGCGGAAGGGTAGTTTCCTTTAAGGGGCAAACTGCACTCGCGTTGACTAGACAGACTCTACAAGAAATATAGCAATTAACGTGACTTCTACAAGGTTATCTCGATTAACATAAAGTGGATAGAAGGAATAAGAATTTGTAACGGAGTCTTGTGACAGCACAAAGGTTTCTAACCAGGCGGAACGTCAAAACGTGTATTCTCACTAACATCTCAGGATAGAACATTTTAGTAAGTGCAATGGCTTCTCTACGTACATGTAGACGGTATAGAAAGTTAAACTCCAATATTTTAACATTTTTTGTGCAAATTTTACAGATACACCGTTTTTATTTTGAATGTGAAACTAGTTTGCTAATGCAGTGAAAGATAACGAAGAAAATGTATCACTTATACCTGAATCCTTTCTCCCAGCGCAGTGGCCATCGCCGCTCAAACCACAGATATCCTTAAGGAACGTTATTGTCTCACGACTACCACTACAGTACAGTGTTCTGATCTAACTACAGAGTAAACGAGGTATATAAGTGTTCACGTGTCGTAAGGGATTATTAACTGGAATAAGGCGGTGGATACATGATTGCTACAAAGGTATGACAGATCGATGTTATCACGTTTCGGTGCGTGTGTCCTATTAATATCCGACAAAGCGGATCGTCACACCTGTAATCACAGGAGATTAGCTGCTGTAAACCTTGGAGCAACGTTTTCCTTACGTTCTGCTCACGTTGTGATGATAACCACCTTAGTAGGCATAGTCTTGCCTACTTAAATGTTTAATACATCAAGTATGTTTTACATTACATCAAAGTGCTTTCGGATCAATTTACAAAAGAAATTCAACTTTTAGATTCCTCAGGTAGCAGACACAAGGTTCAACTTGCATATATGAAAGAAACGAGAGATAAAAATGTTCATGTTTGTGTTGGTACACACAGTTCTTGTCTCTGTTGAATTCCGCTTCGCTTTTGTCTCTCGGGAATGCTAGGCGTCCAAGTCCTGTTTTCTCAACGCTTTTGTTTTAGCGCAACTCTGCCTATTGTTACAGTACACTATTATCTGCTCGCTTCTTTCATGTTTTTCCATTTGTTTTATGTAGCCTCTCTGGGAGCATATCCCATCTGAAATGTCTCGAATTCCTGTATTTGCTTCTTCAATATATTTTATTTATACTGTTGTAACATAAAGCCAAGGGCGAACAGTTAATTGAAATTCCACTGATTTAACTAATAACGTTGTAGGCACATAATGTACCTGGGCGCTATGCATACATAAAATAAGCACGAATAGGGAAAAATAGGGCAAAATGGTAAGTAGAAATTGCTTTTCGTTACTCTATACTATCATTAGGTGCAATGGTTATTAGTTTATCTGTAAGACTGCCACCAATGTCCCTCAAATCCACCAACTTTATTACATTTTATTGCTTTACCACATTTTTACATGAAGTTCGTATTATTTTCTCAACACACTGAACTTATTAACACAACTACCACAAATTATTTTTACGAAAGCTAATTTTTTCATATTAAGCGGCCAGATACAGTTTAAAGGCTATCAAAATTGGTAACATTCAATAATTAATTCCTCTACATGGATCGAACATACAAAGATACTATTGAAGCATGAAAAAATTATAGTTTTTTCATGCCAGGTGAACCGAATATTATTTCAGAAAGTTAATTTAAAGGACCAGTTTAATTATTCAAAACAGGGGACACTTGTACTGGAACTAAAATTGTATCTAATATTCTATTTTAGAAACATTTTAATCATTTTACTTTTATTTTAAAACTTAAAACTTTATTTTAGAAGGTAAACCAGAACTCTACTTCTATCGCCATCAATATAAATTTATGGCTTAATTATCAAAGCAATATTTCTAATTTATTTATTTATAGAGAGACAATTACGGTCACTTCCTTAGATTATATATACAGTAGTATGCCAAAAATGTTTCATTCAAATCTCTTCAGTAGTTTTTGAACTGCCAAAAAAAAAAAAAAAAAAAACTTACAAAAATACACTTTGTGTCAAATAAGATTTAAAACTTCCATATTAAATTTTTGACAAACTTTCTGATCATCTACATGGTGCAGCATCGTATTTTCAAATCATTTACTTTGACACTTATATGCAGATAAATATTTCTTTCTGCAACACTACTTAAATACTTGCTACACCAATAACATGTCGAGATAACTCTCGCAAAACCTGTTCCATTGTAGCTAGGAGGATGAATTGACTGTCAGATGTTTGCGACTGTCTCTAACCTAGTCTTATTGCATATTCTTTCCACATAAAAAAAAGAGCGAGGACACTTTAAAATGACGTTTTACCCTCAATATGACTTTCTCTACTCCTCTTGGACAAACTTTCCTTCCTTGCTTCCTTCTTTCCTTCCCTCCCTCCTTCCTTCCCTCCCTCCCTCCCTCCTTCCTTTCTTTCCTTCCTCCCTCCCTCCCTTCCTCCCTTCCTTCCTTCCTTCCTTCCTTAGAGACGCTTATTCTTCTGTTTCATCTTAATTGAAATAAACAATTGTGAATACTATTTGATTGCTTATTACCTTCTAGGCACTATGGGAATAGGGGAGTACTGTAGGCTTTAGCGATAAGACTAACAGCTGGTGGCTATGTGTGGTCTTAGAATTTCTGTTTGCTTACTCACGAGAAGGCGAGTAGCTATTCCGCAGTTAAAATGTAATTGACAATTCAAAACTATAAGAAAGAATGTCTTGGAAATTAATCGTATGAATATATATTTATAAATTTTATTTGTGGTTAAAATATTTTAAACATTAAAAGCCGTTTTGAATAAGATAAAACTATTAGAAACGTATTCTACACATCTACCAACCATGGAACCTTGTAACTACTTATTTACACAAGATATTTCCACAGGTTGTAAGTTCTCACCAAATGGAGGCCGTAACACCAGTGGAAACGTATGATTTTACTTTCATTTTGCACGAAATTGTTACCAACCCAACTGTTTTCTGATATAAACATTCTGAGCCTTTTCCACGTATTATATGTGACTAATTCTACATATTTTTAGCTATATACAGACTAAAAAGAAATTTGTAACGCTTGTTAATTTTTTTAACAATATTTCAAGTTAAACAGTATTTACGTACAGTCCTGATTATGCTTTGTTATTCTGTTGGTGTCACCGAGTTTAGTAAACAGTGTACATGCGTGAAGCTGTACGTGTAACAGCTGCTGTGGTTGTATTAATTTTTTAGCCGTTATGGGGTTGACATTTCTGGTTTGGTTCAGTTTCAACAGTGCCGTACCAGAGCAGCATTGCCTGGGATTGAGTGACTAAGCAACACTTGTTCCAGAGACGCTGGTGTCACTACAGCGCAAATTAAGAAAAAATAGGAGCGAAAATAGCTAACATTTCCACTAATTGACATTCACAATCACTGCCAGCACTGCTCATAGAAAAGAGTGGTTTTATTTTATCGCCATGTGTAATTATAAAAGTGGCTTAAGACCAGCTAAAATAAAATATTTATAAAATGCATGTAATTACTCAAACCCCATTCCTTATTGCATGTTTATCTTGAAAAATAATATCAAGAGTTTCACTTCTATAATTAATGAAATGTAATATAGATTTTATTTTAATGGTTAAGTTTAATAAATATAAGCTATTAATGGATTTGAAACACTTAACATTATATTTAAATAAGGTATAGTGACAAACGTATTATAATTCATTATTCAGTTTATACATTGTTGCACCTTATTTTTAATGCATTGTTCAAATAAGTAAGAAGAAAGTTCATTATAATCAGCTAATCTTATAAAGGCTTGTTATAATGGGATAATCTGTACAGTTGCATTACTTTTACTAATGTGTAAAGCTACGAATTATACCTGCTACATACTTGGTTACTGCAATGAGGCATGCAAATTAAGGAACGAATATGAAAGAAGAATAAGCGATGATAAATATAAATATATCAGGTTCATAGCAGGATTTGGAAATAATGAAAGAACTGCAATTATACCTTGTAATACGTCACATATACTACAAGAGCGAATAATTCATCTGCATCGCAAGTGCACAAACAGAATCTCAAATGTCAAAGGGAAACATATATAGCTCGTTCGAGGAAACGTATTCAAAATTCAACTGCGAGATCTTAACAGGCTGTTGGACAAACATTTTAAAAGAAAGAAAGAGAGAACGAAAGAGAAATAGAGAATGAAGAGAGAACAAAAGCAAAAGAAAGAGAGAACAAAAGCGAAAGAAAGAGAGAACAAAAGCGAAAGAAAGAGAGAACAAAAGCGAAAGAAAGAGAGAACAAAAGCGAAAGAAAGAGAGAACAAAAGCGAAAGAAAGAGAGAACAAAAGCGAAAGAAAGCGAGAACAAAAGCGAAAGAAAGCGAGAACAAAAGCGAAAGAAAGCGAGAACAAAAGCGAAAGAAAGCGAGAACAAAAGCGAAAGCAAGAGAGAACAAAAGCGAAAGCAAGAGAGAACAAAAGCGAAAGCAAGAGAGAACAAAAGCGAAAGCAAGAGAGAACGAAAGCGAAAGAAAGAGAGAACGAAAGCGAAATAAAGAGAGAACGAAAGCGAAATAAAGAGAGAACGAAAGCGAAAGAAAGAGAGAACGAAAGCGAAAGAAAGAGAGAACGAAAGCGAAAGCAAGAGAGAACGAAAGCGAAAGAAAGAGAGAACAAAAGCGAAAGAAAGAGAGAACAAAAGCGAAAGAAAGAGAGAACAAAAGCGAAAGAAAGAGAGAACAAAAGCGAAAGCAAGAGAGAACGAAAGCGAAATAAAGAGAGAACGAAAGCGAAAGAAAGAGAGAACGAAAGCGAAAGAAAGAGAGAACGAAAGCGAAAGAAAGAGAGAACAAAAGCGAAAAAAAAGAGAACGAAAGCGAAAGAGAGAACGAAAGCGAAAGAAAGAGAGAACGAAAGCGAAAGAAAGAGAGAACGAAAGCGAAAGAAAGAGAGAACGAAAGCGAAAGAAAGAGAGAACAAAAGCGAAAGCAAGAGAGAACGAAAGCGAAAGAAAGAGAGAACGAAGGCGAAAGAAAGAGAGAACGAAAGCGAAAGAAAGAGAGAACGAAAGCGAAAGAAAGAGAGAACGAAAGGGAAAGAAAGAGAGAACGAAAGCGAAAGAAAGAGAACGAAAAAGAAAGAAAGAGAGAACGAATGAGAAAGAAAGAACGAAAGAAAGGACGAATGAGAAAGAATGAACGAATGAGAAAGAAAGAGAATGAATGGGCAAGAAAGAGAATGAATGGGCAAGAAAGAGAATGAATGGGCAAGAAAGAGAATGAATGAGCAAGAAAGAGAATGAATGAGCAAGAAAGAGAATGAATGAGCAAGAAAGAGAATGAATGAGCAAGAATGAGAAAGAAAAAGAAAGAAAGAAAGAAAGAAAGAAAGTACAACAGAATGAAAGCGAAAGTGCAGAACAAAGTACAGAACTAAAGAGGAACAAAGGAGTAAATGAGAAAGTAAGACAAAAGAACGAAAGAAAGAACAAAATAAATAAATAAATAAGGAGATAAGTAGATAAGGGGATACGTAGATACGTAAATAAATAAATAGACAAAGAAAGAGATAAAGAAAGAGATAAGGAGATAAGTAAATACGTAAATAAATAAATAAATAAATAAATATAAATAGATAAGGATAAATAGATAAATACATAGATAAATATAAATAAATAAAAATAAATAAATAAAATAAATAAACAAATAAGTAAATAAATAAAGTACGAAAAGGAAAGAATGAAAAATCGAAAGAGTAAGCAATATGGAAAGGACAAACGAAAGAAAAAGGATAAAAGAGAGAACGAAAGGGAAGAAAATAAAGAAGGAACGAAAGAGGAAAACAAAACGTACTAAAGGGAAGGAATAAACGAAGTAGAGAAAAATACAAAAGGAGAGGAAGAAAGCACAAACAAATGAGGAACAAAGAAAAACGAAAGAAATAAAGAACAAATGACAGAGAAAGAAAGAAATAAGGAACGCAGGAGACAGAAAGAAAAAGAAAGAAAAAAAAACGAAGTAGCATTAAAGAAATAAAGAACAAAGGAGAAATAAATAAGCAAAGAAATAAATAAGGAAATAACGAAAAAACGAAAGAGAAGGATGAAAGATATCGAATAACTAAGAACAGCAATTCAAGATACACATTTCAATTTAATGAATATCTTAGACTTATAGAAATTCAAAAAATCATTAGTGCTGTTTTTGTGAAAGTTAACATTTCGAAAAGAATTCCATGTTAAGGACTGTTTGGAGCAGAGGACTGTTCTTCAATATCTCCGTATTGCATTGTAAGAAAATGTAGAACTAACGGACTTAGGTTGGTATGTAACTGATTTCAATTTTAAGTTGACACACAACTAAATTGTCCTTTTTGGGAGAGGATTCAAATAGAATATTATGTAATAGTTTTGTAACAAGGTTTGCAGTTCTAGATTTACTTGACCCTTTCTATTCCCGAATGTTTTTTCCGCATATTGGTAACTCCAGTGTAAGAAGTAGGAACAAAGAAATCAGGTTTATATGAATGGTGTAATTTATAACAAATGCAAGCAGATTAAGCTTTGTGAATTAACCATTAAGAAAGTTTTACCTTTTGACAAACATTTCTAGTGCATTTATTGTTCCGTATTCAGAGGTTTAATGTCAAGGTTCTGTGATTCATATTTCTCCTGCATATGTGCCATCAGTCATAAGACGGCAATTATTTACGTCATGTACACTTTTATGACGTCATTAGCGTAGTCCATATTACTGTGAATTCCTAGTTATAATAAGCAACCGAGGTCGTGCTATGAACTACGTAAATTTTGATATTTAGTAAACATATGATGTGGCAACACTGCGAAGCTTTATCTTGTGTGAGAAACAAACAAATCTCATTGCCTAGGGATTTAACTGCAGTTCGTGTTTCTAATTAAATACCACATTTGGATGCTTACCTCGTCCTTGTTATTTACAAACTATGTCTGTCGCGACACGAAAACCCTTAACCATTGCTGCTTTAATCCATGTATAATTAAACTGCCATCTCTATTTCCATGGGTATACAAACGTTATGAACAGGAATACTCGCACATGATTTGGAATTTATCACAAAATTGAATTATTATTTTCTGTACGTGTTAGTCCTTTCCCAAAACGAGGAAAGCAACCAGACATCTAAGGTTCTTTAAAACATAATTAGTAACAAACACACCTGCACGTTAGGCTACTTCTACACTTGGGGCGTTCGAGAGCAGACAAGCGTGGATCGCAGCAACTCTTCCGGTTGCTAGCTAAACCAAAACACTCATTTGTTAAGACTTACTTCTATACTAACACCAACTCCAATACTCAGACCATAATACGAGAATCGATTGCAGGAAAAATGGCGGCGCTCGTGGCCCAGCTTGTTATGTTGTGGTTATATCTACAGAGTAAAGTGTGTGTGTGTTTACTTTGATTGTGTGTTTGAAGAATTAATGTAATTCATATTACAGTGGCAATTAGTGACTAACGAGTTAGTTTATAGTTGAGTATTTAACATAAGGTGATAACGTTTACCTAAATATATACTGTGAAGTATTGTCGAAATGCATCGTTGTTGTGTTCCCAGCTGCAATCTAATTATGGTAGTATACCTCACACGACATTTAAATTTCCGAAGGTAAAATCGTACTGGGATAAGTGGACCAGGAACATACATTGTAAAGATTTTAAAGTAAATGACAAAACTGTAGTTTGTATTCGTCATTTTGAACTGTGCTTTGAGGTTAAGGAAGACATCTTTCCAGTAAATGATGGTGAACCAACTCGTGCCCTTCGAAAAGTACCAAAATTAATAGATGATGCCTACCCCACGATTTTTAAGAATCAGCCATCCTATCACACATTAAAGCTCAACCAGAAAAGACGAAATCCTGAAGAATGAGTCCAAGACATTTTACAGAGAGTAAAGATAATTTTAATATTTGGTGTGCAGAAGATGTTATTGACAGTTTTGAACCTAAGTGGTGAGGAGATTTTAACCCACTGATAGTCATTATTAAAGACGATTAGTTACGTTCTTTTCAATAACATTCAAGATCCCAGCTTCACTGATGTTCCTTCACTTAATGAGTTTCAAAGTATTTCATAAACTAGAAGCAATATTATGAGCTTACCAGTGGAAAATTTTAAATGGATCTTGCAGTGTGAGGAAACTGACACCTTCAAACGTGACAATTGGAGTAATCTGGACAATCTGGTGAGTTCTCTTAAATATTATAGTATAAGCAGTACCTATGTCCTTACCAGAAAAGGTTACTATGTAAACAATATAAAAGAAACTTTAGTACTTGCTACAGACGATAGGATGATACAATCCAATAAGATAAAGTTTGCTCTGTTTAATGCTTA
Organism: Mantis religiosa; assembly: GCA_030765055.1. NCBI lineage: Eukaryota > Metazoa > Arthropoda > Insecta > Mantodea > Mantidae > Mantis > Mantis religiosa. The sequence continues at coordinate 86,227,437 of CM060959.1, forward strand.
TGAGTTGTCATGCCTTATAAATTAAATTTTGATTGGAAGTATAAGGTGGAAAATGCATAGTACTGGTCGTGCTACTATATAATGTGATAAACTCTTAGGATTTGTCACGATGCTCTTTATTTATGTTATTACACGTTTTAGTTGAAAGTATAAAGTGATAACTACTTAGGAGTTACCTCGCTGCTCCGTAATATGGATTATATTATGTCCATTGTGTATAGTTTCCTATTCTGCGTAACCAGAGTCACTGGGCTTCGACGGGCGCCATCTTGGAATCTGTATTATGGTCTGAGTATTGGAGTTGGTGTTGTCTATACGCACATCGATAAAGATGTTTGTAGGATTACGGGAAGCCTCTATTGGAGAGTTTAGCTTGTGACAGCCACTCTGGCAATTCCTTTTTCGTGCCTTTTATGGCTTTTATGGGTTGGTGTCCGAATTGTGTGGTTCCTCTCTACCAAAAATTTCCTGTCCCCATTGTTCTCTATTATCTGTTTCAGGATTATAGCACCAGGCGCTCAACGTGTTGCAGCTTGGCGGTGGATGAACACTTTGGAAAGATTTCTCACTGGTATTGGTTGCCATGATAAAGGAATAGATTCTGGGGGCATCCCTGGTATTATCTTGCTGCTCAAAAGGTTACACTGGCTTTATCTCAGATAACGCACTGATTATTCTCGAAAGAGCCAGAGGGGTACTGGTGCGCTTCTTGGACGTGTGCTAAGCACCAATGAACGCATCACTTCAGCCTATGGAATGCGCAGGAATCACAAATGACAGATAGATGTTATTTGAAATTAATTGTTCTTTCACACTGGTCGTGTGTAAGCTAAAGTATGGAAACGTAGAGTCAGACTGAAAAATTCAATACCATAGCCGGGATTTGAACCACGGATCTTCTGGTCTCCGTCCAGCTGCTCTAACCATTGAGCTACTATGGCCAACATGCCGACATGACATTAAATTCTCCATCTCACTCGTGTTTTTTCCCGGTAAACCACTTAGGAGTTCTCATAAACACATGAGACAACTACCTTAATGGCGACTTACTATGCTGTAAGTACTTTAAGGCCCGGGCTTTATACTTAACCACTATTAGATCAATTAATGGAAATTAATTGTTCTTTCACACTGGCCATGTGTAGGCTTAAGTATGAAAACGCCATATCGGCACGTTGGCCATAGTAGGTGAATGGTTAGAGCGGCTGGACGGAGACCAGAAGATCCGTGGCTCAAATCTCGGCTATGGCATTGCATCTTTCGGTCTGACTCTACGTTTCCAGATAGATGTTATGTCCACTTGAAGAAATCAGTGCGTTATCCGAGAGCTTTTTGTTAACAAAGATGAAGGCAGTGTAACGTTTTGAGCAGCACGATATTAGGTATGCCCACAGTTCTACGGCCTTGTGAGTAGGTCTGGCCGGCGTCCGGATGCATTCAACCTGAAACAGTTAAGGGCCCGTTCCATGCTTATGGATATCGGCGACAAAATCTAATCGCCCTTCGGGTCTCCACCTCATTCTTCCCTCCAGGGATCACGTTAGACGCAAAATTGTACAGATGTATTTTTTTATCTTGAAAAGTGCAGAGCGATGCGCAGTGGTATCTGGACGAGTCCACCTCAGAACGGTTGCAACTTGAGGGGAGGGCAGGTCAGTTGCGTACCAGTTGCGAGCAACTAAACACGTGCAGTGTTACTCGGTAACACTACAGCTTGTTTCAAAATGTGCTTGTCTCCTGGTTCCAAGAGAGCATTTATAAATGACGCCTCCTAGCAGCACATTAGGAAATAAAGTGCTACATTTAAAAACACGAGAAGTAATAACCAATATCCATAAATTTATAAAAAAGGAACAATGGTCTGGGTCTGCTATAAAAATCTGGGGAAGGGTATCTGAGGCAACAGTTGTGTCTGAAAGCAGCTTAGGTGAGTTATTAAGGGAAGGAAAGCCATTGGTGCTAGTGCAACAAAGTCCTTCTCTATGCCCAGTAAACAAAGATTAAGACCATGCACAAAATCTAATTTGGATGTTTTAAATTCAGAAGTAGTTAGGCGAACTACGAATAATTTTTAAAGCACAGAAAAACAAAGATCAACTTTGAAGAAAGTGCTTATGAAGCTTAAAAATTCTACTGACTTCCAAGACAGTGTCTAAACATTAAGAAGAGTTCTTTTGAAGCTAGGATTATTTGAAAAAAAAAAAAACACTAAGCGTGACAGACAAAATTTAATTGAACATCGCACCATACGTGCAAAAAGGCTTAAGTATTTACGAAATATTCGGAGATATCGAAGTGAAGTTTATAAAGTTTATATGGATAAAACTTATAAATACAGCACATACTAGACCATATGCCTGGAGTGAAATGCGTTACAGGAACTCTGCAGCAATGTCGAAAGGCCGACAGTTGGTTATCATGCCTGCTGGAGGAGAACAGGGTTTTGTTCCAAATGCCTATATACTATTTAAGATCCATCAAAAGCGTGGAGATTACTACCATAGTAAGAATTACAACTTAGTTTATAAAAGCTGCAAAACTGGCTTCGAGAATGAAATTTGCTTTTAGACAGCTTATGCACCGCCCTCCTCTCTCGTAATCTTACGCGTGTGACGCATTCTGGCGATAGGTGCACCATCCCCACCACAGTTGCTACTCATCCCTACAGCACAGGATTCCTGTCAAGATAAAGTAATACATCTGTACTTGCCGCGCTCTGCGTACGGTATGAGTAAATAAAATAAAACTAACTCAAGTTTCCACCCTCAGCTGTCCTCAGGCTCTCTATTACTTCCGCATTTTGGGATATTTTGATATTAATTGTTAATTTGAAACTTATTAAATACCTCAGATCAGAATAGTGTAAGGTAAGCGTGGGTGAATCGGATATATATTTCAAAAATGTTAAAATCACTTTGGGGTGAAAAAATACCCCAGACATACGTTTTTCCAGAGCTGATACCATGCGAGGGTTAAAACATTTACATTATATGGAAAATTTATCTCAATTTTCTTGGGACAGTCTTCGAAATCGACTTCACTGTGAATGCATTTTATAGTTTCGTAAAATTGGTTAACAGTAAGACGTAGACAAAACCTTAATACAACCTACACATACACTCGAAGAAACATTTGAAGGTTATGGTGTAACATGGTAAAGCAAAATTAAATAATAACCTTAAACAATGTCGTCTAGTGACATACGTTTTTAAATGATGTTCTATATCTTTCGTGATAGCTGTCAATTGTTTTGTTCAGTAAGAAAGGCGTTACTATGGTAACCGAATAAATAGTGAATTTCTTGCTGTAGTATATGCAGTTTGTGGGGAATTAACATTAAAATAAAAATGTGGGTATTTGGGAACTCTTCCGCGTCTTTCAAATTGGCACATCGTGAAAGGGTATTTGGACATTCAACTAATTGAACATTTGAACTTTTAACTTATTTATCATAATTTTAGTGATTATAGGTTCCATTCTGGTTACTATTACAATCACACAGTAACATCTGTGAGATAATGCACAGAACAGAGACAATGTCTTTAAAATGTTTCGTATGGTTTCACAGCTTTCATAATTATAATATAAGGAACGGGTTTGCTGTATGGAAGGGTATCTTTATACTGCTTTAACGAGGGCACGCTATTTTTGATAAAATATTCCCATTTAGCAGTAGCACAAAGTACGCGGGGTGTTTAAAACGTACGTTATGTAAGATAACGATGACTTAAACAGGTGAATTACCCTTTTATAGGTAAGCTTAGAGATAAACTTTCAACTCTTAACGTAAGTGAAATACATCAGGACCTGTCAGAAGCAAAAGTTCCCCAGCACACACGGCTAATCTTATCTGGTGCTAAGGAAGGTGTATTAATTAAAATTCCAGTTGTGTTCACATGACCTTTTCTGATCAGTATTGTTTAGATTTTAAAGAGCTTCTTGCAAAAGCTTAATCAAGATAATTGTTTTCAGAAATTGTCTCATATATTTAATGGCAAATACAAATGTATACAGTAGGCTGAAGCAATTGTTAAACATTTAAGAGCAAGTCGCTGCACGGTGGTTTTTAAATTTATTCCTTTTCCACGGCGCAGTGAAAAATAATTGAATGGTGACAGAAGTTCAACAACTATAAAAAAAAAAAATCAAACCATATTCTCATAGCCACGTAAATTCGTCGCCAAGAATCGTATCTACGGCTCCTAGGAGGCGTTACCCATAAAAATTCGACATACGGATGTACAGAGGCCAACATAAGTATTCAAACGTAAACATATTACTCATATTATTTTAGAGCTACGCAGAGTAAGCATACGTAAATACAACTGGTACAAAATAAACTTGAGCCTTTCATTAAACACAAAGCCATAATTTGCACTACAAGGAGAAATTAAAGGGTTACTTTACATCTGGGCATAAGTATTCGAACAGAGAATAGCTAGTATTTAGTTATCTTCCCCTTTCTTTGAATTACTGCTGATAATCGTTTGGCATTGTCTGTATGTGTTGTTTAGTGACTGCAGCGTCCATATTTCTCTACTCTGTTTGAAGAAGTTCTTCCAGATGGTCCTTACTTCTGATGTGATACTTCCTCACACTCTCCTCGAGTTCCTTCCAGATGTTCTCTATAGGATTTAAATCTGGAGATGGGGCGGTGTCGTCAAAGTGTGAGGAGTGTTGCACACGATCCAAAGCCTTACAATTTCAGCAGTATGCTTCGGATCATTGTCCTGCTGGAAGTAATATCATGCCCTAATCCAAGTTTCTCTGCACTCTTTTTAAGATTGTTTTCAAGAATCCTCTTGTATTTAAATTTGCCCATGATCTCATTTATAAACCCAGTTCCCCAAAGCCAAATGAAGCTATACAGCCCCATACCATCACACTACTGCCAACATGTTTCACTGTAGCTACCATGTTCTTAGGTTCCGATTCTGTACTTGGCAGTCTCCAAACTTCAAGATGTCCATCACTCTTGTATAAGCAGAATTTGCTCTCGTCCGACCATAGAACCTTATCCCAAAATTATGTTGGTTTCACCAAATACTGTTTAGCAAATTCTATACGCTTTTTCTTATTCACCTTATTAACAGATGGTTTCTTCCTAGGAACGCGGGCGGGCATTGTACCCAGTACTATTTAAATCCTGTTCAACTGTTCTGGTGTGAACCACAGTACCAGAATATTGCTCAAGGCATCATCTAATCTTAGATGCAGTGATTCTCGGTTTCTACTTCACCATTTTTATTATTTGCCTCCTGTCTCTGGTAGGGAGTTTAGAAGAAGCGCCATTTCTAGGTTTATTTACAACATTATTTATTTGAAGCTCCGAATTATTCAGAACACTGTAGTTTTGCTTCTGTTAATGGTTTTGGCAATTTCAGAGAGAGATTTGTTTTGTTTGTACATATTTATCACCATATTCCTCTCAGCCACCGTTGTCTCCTTACCTTTACGTCCCATATTACCTGCGAGTTCAGAATCAGCTGAATAACTTTGAGCACACTGTCTGGAGGTATAGCATAAACACAACTGCTATGTGGTAGGGCCATGTAGGGTACATACGTCAACCACCTTTACCTCTGTTCGATTGGGTACTTTCGAATACTTATGTCCTCCAATAACAGGGACAATAGAATAAATACAGTACAGATTGTGTAATAAATACATGTAAAGTGATATTTTAAATATTGTTTCTGAGACACAAAGGTTAATGTTTACGTGTTTAACAATTCAACGCTACCAAATAAATAAATATTATATCATTTATAATACGTGCAATGTTACATGTTATATTAATCGAATACTTCTGTTGGCCTCTGCAGATGGCAGCGCTTATTCTTAGAGCCCATTTCTTAACAACAAGCTTGTGACTAAAAATATGGGTGAAGATCCCAAGGAAATTTTAATTACAGTCCGCTATATTGGATCTGTAGCTGCCGAAAAATCTCGTCAGTAGTAGGAGAATAAATATATTGCATTTAGAGATCGATGCAAAGTAAGTACTATTTCCTTATGAACGAACAATTATTTACATGACATATCAAAGAAACTGATAGCTTCCGCACTATGGTGGAAATACATAATGCCAGACAATGATGGTAAAGTTGATCTTTAAAAGCAATATTGGTTTATATGTCCTAGTTTATGATGAAGTATCTCGCTCAACACCCTGTTAAAGTTAGTATGACTTAGTCCATCTGAGATTCTCTATTAAGTCATTCAAGGTATTTTTTGTACCGTTGAAGTACTATTTCTGTCACGTTGGCAATTCAACAACCAGCTGCAGAGTGCAATATAAAAGCATTTGAAGTAAATTAGATATTTTAAAAAGAGAAAATTATTTGTGTATTACTTTCTCGTTTCTATTTCCTATACGAAATGCATTCTGAATGCAGTGGGCCTCGCAGGCTAATTGCAGAATATACAGCATACATTTTATCAACCCTGTAACAATTTTAAGTCTATCATATATTGAGAAAATAAGTTAAATAAATTAAGAAAATTTTGGTCATATCAAAAATAATCAAATTTTTTCCAAGTAAGAGGTAGTTTAAGTGATGATACTTACTTCAAAATCTTCATGTCTTAAAATCAAAGGTTGATATTTAGTCTACATACGTTACCCCTTCCGATCAGGAACAGATTTTCTAAACTTTCAAGGGAACACAAAAAGTATATTTTTGATCATCTCGTTAACAATTATTTTTGGGGTGAATTACAGTACTACTCTATAGAATGTGCTGGAGGTAGTACAAATTATTACATTGCAAGCTACAAATTTTATTTTGAAGTGCAGGTGAGATAGAAACAAAGCAAATCTTACTTACCACTGAATGTTGGGTTGGCTATCTTCTGATCATTATTCTTTGGGTTGTCTGAAGTGAATCTTCAAGAGTAGAAAAATGCACACAGTCCATCTTGTTCCTATGTTCCTATTAGGGCAGTGAAAAACACTCGCTAAACCATTTTTCTTATTTTGTTATACAGGCCTGTTAATGAACAACATTTTCACCCTACATAGAAAAGTCTGAAGGTTCCTTTCAACAACTCTTGTCTGCAGAGAATGATTGAAATGTGTAAACACGATGTTACGAGTTACATGTAGGCAGAGGCCTCCTCACAAGTAGACCATATTAGGGCCTTTTTTTTATCTCAACGTGACCCTTCGGAGGAAGGTGAAAGCGATACTGAAGGGCGACTAAATCCGGACGATGAAGGGATTCCAAAATGTTGAAAGTCCTGACGTCGGTTAGTTCTGCCTGAGCTCCGAACCACCGAGGGTCTCGTGGTAATTCAGAACCTCAGATGTCCTATCAAATGTAAAGAAGGGATCTTTCCAGAGCCTCCTGCCACAACATACCAGCCACTGTCACCTGGTCCTTTATCTAAAACAAATGTGATCAGTAGATGAAAGGAAATGATTGATACTAAATTCGTAGTAAAAGCAAAACTACTCCAGTGTTTGCCATACGACCAGGGAAGTCACGAAAAAATTGTCCGTGTGGCCGTCCCTACGGAATCGAAGCCGGTCTCCAAGGGTTCATTTCGCTCGATGAACAGAATGCACTTCAATTAATAAATGCCAATTGTTTGAATTTTAAGAGAAATATATTCATTTCTGAGAATGTTTTTTAAATCTACGAGGGCTGTTAAATAAAGAATGATAAAAAAATTTTTGACAGCGTACCTTTACTCATCCTCATAATTTTGATGACCCTTCTCAAAATAGTCTCCCCTGAAAGCGATGCACTTTTCCCAGCATTTCTACCAGTCTTCAAAGACATGCTGGAAACCATTTGAGAGATCCTTCAAAATCGCCTACGCAGCTTTCATCACTGCTTCTGATGATGGATAATGCTTCCCACGAAGGTATTTCCTCAAGTTATTGAGTAGAAATAAGTCACATGGGGCTAAATACGTATTATAGGGATGGTGAGGGATGCACTTCACGCAACATTGGAAATATGCGGCCGCGCATTATCGTGGTGCAGCATCCAGCCTGTTTCACAGATATGTGGTCTTTTGCACCTGATATGGACTTGCAATGTTTTTAGGACATTCCTGTAGTATTGTCCAGTTACTGATGTGTGTGCAGGAACAACATGCTGATAAACCATTCCATGAATATTAAAGAATGAGATGACCATCACTTTCCCAGCAGAAAATACCACTTTTGCTTTTTTGTGGGTTGGTGAAGGAGATTTCCACACTGAGCTTTGCTGTTTGCTCTCAGGATCAAAATGATGTAGCCAAGTTCCATCAGCAGTGATTATGTTTGAAAGAAACTCCAGATCTTCCTCTAACATAAACTTTAACTGCATGCAGACCTGTATTCGAATGTTCTTTTGTTTGGGAATCAACAGTCATGGAACCCATCGCACACAAACACGTCTCATGTGCAATGTTTCTATCACCAACGTGTGGGTGGCACCTAATGAAATGTTTAGTATTTCAGAAAGTGATCTTAAGGTAATTCGTCGATCCTCTCTCAAAATGGCGGCAGCAGCAGTGTTGATGTTTTCTTCCATAAGAGCAGTAACTGGAGCACTGGGTCCGCCTACCTGTGAAATTGATTGTCTCCCCTCTCTAAAAATTTTAAACCACCTTCGAGCTGTGCTGTAGGGAAGAACAGACTCTCCATAGGCCTCCTGTAACATTGTATAGGCCTCAACTGAAGATTTGTTAAGACGAAAGCAGAATTTCAAAGCCACATATTGCTCCTCACATGTTACCTCTATTGCAGCGGTAGGCGATACTGAAAATGTCTGAACTTGCCTGTTTCACACAGGAGTACCAACAATGAAACTACTACGGCGTGTTTGTCTCACATTAAGCTAACAGAATACAATAAGGTTGAATTTTAGTGCGAAAAATTATGACCGTAAACAAATTATGATAATTCTTTATTGAACAGCCCTCCTATGACAGACTGTAATGCATATTTTTGTCATTGTTCTTGCACTAGAAGCCCGCGTATCCTCTTCAGGCCTACAAAGCACTAAAATATAGTTTACAAGTCTTTAATACTGGAATTCATTTTTTAAATTACTTGGCTAAGACTCAGCAGTGAAAGTTACAAATATGTTCCAAATTGTTCATTAACGCCCTGTACTAACAGTTTTAAACATTTTAGGGCCATTCTCAATGAAAAATAACGTTAGCATAACATGTAGCCTCAATTCATGTGTTCAGGTTTGCCGACGTTGAATAAATATCGTCAGGAGAACAAGAAACGAAGAGACGAAAAACACCAAAAATGACCTCATACCAGAGAAGAACTCTACTTTTATTGAGTGTCTCAAAACACGTTTTTTTCGGGTGAAATGTAGATATCAAATTTCTCCAAATAGCTGCAAGCACCTAATGTAGTACAGAAAATAAACATTGCAAAGAAAAAATTGCGAGTTTAAAGACCTTTAACCGGTCGTATTTTCATACAGGCATATAATCTTTTGTCGTGCGCACTATATTACTTCAGTTGTTTCACGTTTTCTTTCTGTTTAGGTTTCCATTTGGGGTTGCCAATGACAACATACAACGTTAGTTTTACGCTTTTATGTTTTATTTACATTGTGAATGGCCCCTAACTTAGGACAACAAAAACCCTGAAGTGATAATATAATGTACTTAAACTCCAAAAGGAGCTTTGATTTTCAAGAGTAGTAATCGGCAATAAACTTACTTTTGCTTAGATAATTTTCCTTCCACCGTTGAATTTCTTTTGTTCTCTCTCTTCACAGTGACGTCAATTGCTTGCGGAGAGTCCATTACTCGATTTCGTGTAGTGTGTTGTACTTACAGAATGACCAGATAAACGTCTTACAAGTAAACCAGCTGAATCTTGTTGCTTTACTTACGGATTTTGTCATAAAAAATCCGCCATATCTTCAACAAATGAACAAAAATATCTCCTTACAACACTCAACTACAGATAAATCGCGTGACATCCGTACTAAAAATGTTACATAACCTCTAATTTCAACATCATTTTTAAATATGTTCAACAGAATGGGCACGGCTTTTCATTGCTTCAAGATTTATTAACATCAAATGAGTGGTCTTGTGGATATAAACCTTAGAAATAAACTGTATGGATATAATTTATTAGGGTATTAAGCATATTTACGAGTGTGGACCCAAGAATTCAGTTAAACTCGATCCACTTCTGAGACGGTGACAGTGTGCTGTAGTGGAGACAGTTTGAAAATGAAAAGGATCACAGTCTTAAGAAAAGTTCCAAGATCTTATGAATATTTCCCCAAAATGTTCTGGTCAAATTATTAATATTTTAAAACGTTTTCGTTGAAACTACACGAATGATTTCTGGTTGTATTAGAAGGCTGTGAGCAGATATACCAACATTGTTTCAAATGGCAGGCATGGCTTGATTGGCTATATTATGACACCGAAATTATGGTTTGCCAGAAGCAAAGAATAATGATAGACGTCAAAGGAATGTTGGTTCTTTGTGACGACCAAGGGCAAGACCAGTTCAGTTGGGAAAAATCTGTAACAAAGCCATGAAAGAAGCAGTGTCCTTAGAAGGTTTCTAAAGGTATTGTCACTTGACGTATATGAATAGGGAATTCTTTGGATCATTTACAATGGTGACCAAAACAGCCACAAAGGGACTTTGTTTGTGTAAAAGAGTTTTGAAAGGGAAAATTAGAGATATATACACGCGCAGCTGTGGTCAGGGAAGCACTCTTCGGCGTAAGACCAACGGAGACAGTTCGCGGCTAGGAAGCCATTATAATCGGTCTTCGGCTTGAAGCTAAGAGGGGAGTCTGAGACGTGAAGCCTATTAGAGCGGTCAACTTGTTCGGTCTTGAATATTTGTCGGGTCATCAAAATTTATCGAGTAAAAAAATAATTAGCATTCAATAACTCTAAACCGAGATTGGTAACCCTCGGTCGGCAGCTTCCATTTCGAGGTTTGAAAAGGAGAAGCAGTGAATAAATAATTTGGAGACGGGCATTCCAGTGTTGTAAAATTTCCTTCTCACACCCATCCACGCATACCCTGAGAGAAACCTCATTACTCGCCGACTTCTGTGTTCGCCATTATATTATATTTGCATCAAATTGGCGTTCCAACGTAGAACTCTTTGTTTGCCACATATATTGCTTCAATTAGAAGTAGAAATAGATACCTGAAATAAATTTTAGCACGTGGCCTGTGTTTGCAGTAATGATTTATACAGAGTAGCATTCTTCTATTGGCATACCAAGTCATGCCGTAAATTTTTAGAAATCAATTGGTATTTTCTAAAACTAAAAACTTCTTTGGATTTAAATGTTTTGTTTTCTAGTAACAATCACCACATGTGTACGAAGTTAAAGGTAACAATAATAAGTGATCTATTACATTCATAAGAATTTCTCTATTCATTTTTAACTATTATATAAAGTGATTATTCCATTATAGCTAAACCTCGTTAATCCGGGCACCTTTAAACTCGCTTAATCCCGACAAGCATCCTTAAAAATATCTGAGAATTGCTAACTTAAATTATAGTATTTAACCAAGATAAAATTAAGGAAATTGTCCATTTTATTTTTGTAACAACTATCAACAGGAATTTCTTAGGAATACATTTGTGACAATGGTACATTAGATGTCCTCCTTCTCACACCCTTGCTGTACTGCGATAGGGCTAGCAACTCTTATCAGGAGATGAGTTTAACACTTGCCCTTTCTCACTCATAAAGCTAAAGAAACAAATCGAGTGCACAATGTCGTCTAATAAGCCTACAACATCGGGGAAACGCAAGTATAAATCGCTTACAAGGAACTAAAAATTCGAATCCCGCCTCGCTAGCGGGATGGTAGCGTGTCTGCCTCACGTTCAAGACGTCCCGAGTTCGAATCTCGGTTAGGGTGAGTTACTTGGATAAGGTTTTTTCGGGATTTCCCTTATCCTGAAAGACGAATGTCGGGTAACTCTAACCTCTATGGACCCTGGGCTCATTTGAGCATCATTTCACCCATTCCATATATCGTCCGATATGACGTAACGTTGGAGGACGTAAATTACAAAAAAAAAAAAAAAAAAAAAAAAAAAATGGTGCCACTCTTGCTTGTGAATGTGCAGAACGTATGTGTGTCTGATTTCACATCCATGATTTTAATTTTGCAAGTGTAGTAAACAGCATTTTGAGCTCTACATTGACTAATGTGTGGAAGATGCTTTTGTATTGTGACATTGTTGAATTAGACATCAGTGGAATTCAGTTAAATGACTTTCACCAAATGCTGATTGGGGTGGCGAGAAAACTGTTACAGTACTAGACGAGATCGAAGACTGGCTCGACGGAGATGAAGATGATCCAGACTATCACATCTTGACTGAGGAATAAATTGTGGAAAGTGTAACCAATGCAAGCGACACTAGTAGCGAATCTGAGGCTGAGGAAGTGGTTTTCGGAAAGTCGAAAGTGAAATTAAATGAGGTTAAACAGCATCCGAATAGTATCACAGACTTTGTCGAGACAACTGACGATAAACAGATTTCTGTATACTACCATCATATGAGGAGCCTTCATGTTCTCATTGTGAAAGAGAAGTGTGATAAACCATACAAGAAAATTTATAGTTTCTTCAAACCAAACAAATAAATATTGTGCAATTAAAATCAGGTGGACTTACTGTATCTTACGTTCTAATACAATTATACAGTGCATACTCTAATTTCATTCACTTTTATTCCTGTGGTGTTCATTTCACTTAATCCGGACAACATTAAGCCCCAATTGGTCCGGACTAACGAAGATTTACTGAACATAACTCCCGAGAATGAAATAAAACAATTATAATTACACATTTGCTTGTACATACAAGGAAAGAGAGAAACAGGGGAATACAATAACCTTAAGCGATAGTCAAATGTTTTAGGAGCTGCCACTAAGTGATGGATTTGATATGCCAATTCCTTTGTCTGTTCAGCAGAGAAAGAGATATAAATAAATCCTGTGTCTTAAAGAAATATAATTCTTTTGTGTAATAAGGTTTTGTCTATATCTTATAGTTTGGCAGTTATGGAAGTCATTAAGTTGAAGGTAACTTCAAGCAGTTTTCACAGAATTCAGGGTGTACATTTCATTTGTGATAAAAGGACTTCCATATTCTAATTTAAACAAAATCTTTCCAATTGACAGATTATAAAAAATAGCAATATGTTAATTTATCACTAAACAGACAATGTATGTCAATAACGTTAAAAAAGCACTGTGATTTAATAATTATATAATTATCATGAAAGCAGGGGATGTAATATTACAAATTATGTATTGGAGCATGCTGTAATTAATTAATAAGAAACTTAAGAAAATAAGTATCTGAAAGAAAACAATAAAGTTTTTAAACAGCCAGCATCGGTAGCGTTGTGGTAGCGTGTCTGCCTCACGTTCATGAAGTCCCGAGTTCGTATCTCGGTCAGGGTGAGTTACGTGGGTAAACTTTTTCCGGGGTTTGCCCTTATCCTGAAAAGTAATGTCGAGTAAATAAGCTCTATGAACCCCGGGCTCATTTGAGCATCATTTCACCCATCTCATTCATCGTCCGATATGACAACGTTGGAAGACGTAAATTTAAAAAAAGGGATTTTTTGTTGTAATTTACCTCCTTTAACTTTTAAGTCATATCGGACGATGAATAAAATGGGTGAAATGATGCTCAAATGAGCCCAGGGTCCATAGAGCTTAGAGTTACCCGACATTCGTCATTCAGGATAAGGGAAAACCCCGGAGAAGACCTTATTCAGGTAACTCACCCTGATCGAGAATCGAACTCGGGACCTCTTGAACGTGAGGCAGACATGCTACCATCTACGCTACCGAGGCGGCAAAAAACAACAGGTATTTAATAAACATTTATGCCATTTTTAAGAAAATGGAAGTTTTCGAAAGGTAATCCATGTGAAGGTTAACAGGGACCAGATATTATTACATTTTTGTTATTGAAAATTTTATGTCGGATTCTTGGAAGACGCTGAAGATAGTTACAGAGTGTCGCTCAGAGACAAAAGCAGGTAAGCACTGACATGCAAAGCCCGACACCGATCTGTTTCTTTTTGTGGGGAGAAGATAGAAGACCTGTAGTCCTGGTGAAAAATGAATATCGAATTATTGGGTTGGGTACATATTAGTTTTACTTACTGATAATGCTCCAAACGGTATCTTAATTTAATTATATATGCACCCCTAACATGACCATATATATTAATGGTAAATACACAAATTACACAAATAATTTCACATTGTCATTCGAAACCTCAGCCCACTCGTGAGATATTGAATAAACCAGTTAGGCTAAGCTAAATTTAAAATTAAAAATTTAACAATTGTCTACATATCTAGAGCCTTAGAAAGAGAGAAATGATATGAGAGGTGAAGGGGAGGTCTACGGAACTGGTAGTTCGGTTTGTCGGCCATCTAACGAAAGAAGCTGAACTAACAGCTCGAAGTTCAACTGATCCACACTAGGTGCCGCAATATGTAATGAAACCATGTTGCCTCTTGCGGCAATAACTAGAACCACTAGGATGTATATTTGGGTTAGAAAGGACGACACATTTTTTTACTATTCCATTCTTATCCAGGTACAGCAGTTATATCAACATCTACAGCGGGCCATCGATTATATACAGGCTAGAATCATTGATATGTAATTACAAATCTAATGTACTTAATCGAGAGAAGCATTTCGCGTTATTCTATTTCTTTGGTAAGGGAGTACAACAGGTGATAGGCAACTATTTTAACAGCTCGTCGCTATGTGATTGTTTTCTTTTCCGTGTCCAGTAAAGCAGGGATAAAGAGCAGAATAAGTACTGGAAAATTGAAATCAATAACACGGAATATTCCGGAAAATAGTTAGCTACCCCCGTAAGATATATTTGTTATAAGTTCTTTGCTTTAACAAAGCTTTAATTCTTTTTAGTAAGATTTTGTCTACCGCTTACGGTGCAGAAGTAATATAGAATGTTGCGTTTGGAGGCCAATCCCAGAAAATTCAAGATGTATGTTTCACTTGTCGTGAAAATAGTTTAAACATATCGTATTTTCATAAAATTCTTAAGTCTTTTTGAGGAAATACAACACTACCGGTGCAAGAATATTTTGCAATTGGGGATATTAATCTTGGAGACGAAATACCAAACTTGCTACTACACATACACACACAAGCACACGCATGAAAGCACGCACACACACTCAACCATGCCCCAGTAGGGGAGGGTACCCGTCCCCTTCAGCTGTCCTGGTGCGGGCGCTGCGGACCCCTAGCACTCGTGGTACCTCTGACGTTACTAGAGGAACCTCGGACCGAACATTCGAGCCCTCCCTGATAGGGAGTTGTTTGGATTGGGTTGGACTCGAGGGGGCAGTGGTTCCCGATACCCGTCGGAGATGGGGTACGTCTCCGGACGGGGTTGAGGGAAGCCATTAATATTCCCGCGTACTTGCCAGCATAGCCAGTGGAAGGTGTGCTAGATCACCAGGCGGCCCCACCGAGGCCATATCGGTAGCCTTCCCATTTTGGAGTTGGCACGCGTAAGTGGCGTATCCATTTCCATCCCGTCTTGAGTCCACAGGACCAGATGGGGGAGGGGCTTGTTAGTCTCTAGGTCTTTCCCTGTGGAAAGAGCCTCGGAGGCGCCGGGCGCCCTTTGGGGACAGCTCGGTAACTCCCTGGTCGAAGGAGGCCTGGATCCTTGGTTCTACGGATCCAGGACTAATGGGAGTAGATCCTCTGGCATGAATGGACAGCCAGCCATGCACGCACACACGCACACACGCACACACACGAAGCAGAGTCCAAACGACTGATCACATCCTGTGTGGTTGCATCAAATGGAAGAATCAAAGGAAAAAAGATCTAAGGATGCAAATAAGAAAGGAGGGAGGTGGCCAGTATATAAACCAGCACTTGCGGGACAGTATTTAAACGACTTCCGAGAATATGTCAACACAATCAATCTAGAAAGTGCAGAATAAGTAAAACAGAAGTGTAAACAAGTGTTAATTCTAAAACCTTCACTGATTATGTGAACATAAACAATTGGATAGCATATTTAATTTAGAATCAAAGCAAATCATAACATGTAATATTACAAATTTAATGGAACATGTGAATGAATAAGGGATTAAAAAAACAAGCATGCATACACGCACGCACATACATTTTTCTTTTAAAAATATTACACCTGTCTTCCGGCTTGGGACGAGATTCCAGAGAGGGGGAAAAAAAAGCCTTTAAGAAAAACCGTTGCGAATGGCGTGCGCGCGTGTTTATGTACGGATCTCTGATAAGCCCCAGGCCTCACTAACAAAAAAATTCCCATTATTTCTCAACATACATTCTGGAAATGATAATCCATTTGCCATATCGGTATTCTAATTGAATTAAACCATCTCCATCTCTAGTGCGATTTATAATAGCTGTTTATCGCATTAATGATCTCGTTGCTGTGAAATCTTCGTCATCTAAATTTTTTTTGAGGTTTGGGAACAGGTGGTAGTCACTGGGTGCTAGATCTGGGTGCTTGGGACGAGATTCCAGAGAGGGGGAAAAAAAAAGCCTTTAAGAAAAACCGTTGCGAATGGCGTGCGCGCGTGTTTATGTACGGATCTCTGATAAGCCCCAGGCCTCACTAACAAAAAAATTCCCATTATTTCTCAACATACATTCTGGAAATGATAATCCATTTGCCATTCGGTATTCTAATTGAATTAAACCATCTCCATCTCTAGTGCGATTTATAATAGCTGTTTATCGCATTAATGATCTCGTTGCTGTGAAATCTTCGTCATCTAAATTTTTTTTGAGGTTTGGGAACAGGTGGTAGTCACTGGGTGCTAGATCTGGCGAATAGGATGGATGTTCAAGAAATTCTAACTTCAATTCTCACATTTTCCCCATTGCAATGACTGAACAATGGGCCTCAGCATTGTCGTGAAGAAACAAGTTTTTTTTCTTCTTTCCCAAATAAGATCTTTTTCTTTACGCCTCATCACTCAAACTTTGCAGTAAACTTGCATAGTAGTCGCTAGTGATACTTTTCATTATGATTATTTTCATTCAGATTTATCACTATTTAACCAACATGAGTATTTTTCATTAGAAATTGCAATAATAGTATTTAAAATTATATACATATAATTTTGTATAGCTCAACTTTGTGATACTTCTAAATCACGTGTTTATATTACGTCAATGGCCTATTGGTATAGATTGATCACACTTCAGAAATTAGTTGCATTACTATACACTATCACGTATAATTTCAAAATAGAAATTAACTGTTCCTTCACAATAGCCGTGTGTAGGACGTACTATGAAAGGGTAGAGCCAGACTGAAAAATCCAGTGCCATAGCCGGGATTTGAACCACGGATCTTCTAGTCTCCATCCAGCCACTCTAAACCATTGAGCTACTATGGCCAACACGAGTCAGTTGGAGAATTTAATGTCATGTTGGCACGCTGACCATAGTAGCTCAATGGTTTAGAGCGTCTGGACGGAGACCAGAAGATCCGTGGTCCAAATCCCGGCTATGGCATTGAATTTTTCAGTCTGGCTCTACCCTTTCATAGTGCATCCTACACACGGCTCCTCGGTGTCGTAGATGGTAACGTGCCTGCCTCACGTTCAACAGTTCCCTAGCTCGAATCTCCATTAAGTTGAGTTACCTGGATAAGGTATCTTCTGGGGTTTTCCCTTATCCTGAAAGACGAATGTCAGGTAGCTCTAAGCTCTATGAGCCCCGGACGTATGTGAGCATCATTTCTCCAATTTCATTCATCGTCCGATATGATTTGACGTTGGAGGACGTAAAAAAAAAAAAAAAAAAAAAAAAAAACACAGGGCTTGTGTGAAAGAACAATTTCCATTAATTGTATCTAGTAGTGGTCCGAACTATAAAGCCCAGGCCTTAAAGTACTTACAGCATAGTAAGTCGCCATTAAGGTAGTTGTCTCATGTATTTATGAGAACTCCTAGTGGCTTACCGGGAAGAACACGAGTCAGTTGGAGAATTTAATGTCATGTCGGCACGTTGGCCATAGTACCTCAATGGTTAGAGAGGCTGGACGGAGACCACAAGATCCGTGGTTCAAATCCCGGCTATGGCATTGAATTTTTCAGTCTGGTTCTGCCCTTTCAAATTTACAAAAATTATTTAATTCGAAAAGCTTTCCGTTAATGTCAGAGTTTTTTGTAGTAAACAGAAGACTAAAAGAAGTGATAATTATTGGTAAAAGGAATTCAATACTGAAACAAGAAGCTCGAGGTTGATTTATACACGATAGTGACAATGACAGTCAGACATCTTTCAGTGACAGAACATTGTTGATGGTATATTTGGCGTTACGTATTTGCCAGTTAAGTAAATCACCTTTTTAGAAATTATTCCTCTTGGACAGATTGATTACACTAGGAAACACTCATATTACTGTGCACTTCCTATAGTTGCAGTAGTCATTTAATAACAAAAGTTTAGTAACTAATTTAGTTGGTTTTCTCACTTTTTTCGCGCTAAAAATTGCAGCAGTTAGGGCTGTTTGCTTCGTTTTCATCATTTGAAAAATATTACAATAGATAATTACGTGGGGACATATATAGTGCATTTATAATTATTAAGGTTATTTTTTTATTATTATACACCCGTGTTACATATAATAATTGGCTAAACTTCCATATTAGTCACACAGCTGGCACGCCGCGCCGTGACTGAGTGATTAGACCTCTCGACCCTCACCAAGGTCCTGGAACAAACCCAGGTGACTACGAAGTGAGGTTTGTGGCAGACAACACGGCACTAGGGCGAGTATTCTCCGGGATCACCGATTTCCCCCGCCATTTCATTCCACCGGTGTTCCATCTTCATCTCAGTGTCGCTGTCTGCGGTGCCGCATGTAGACAAAGCAGGCACTGAACACTACACACGAAGCTCGCAATTGCTCCATGTGTTTCGTCTTTTACTGTACGCCAACTTATTAATATTTTACTCTTCTAATCAGCAAATAAAACGAAGATCGCAGCGCTGGTCTGTGAAGCTCAATTACACCTCAACGCTCTATTGTGTATGTCATTTGGCTATATTCTATCAGTCTCTTACCGCATTCTCACAAACACGTGAAGTTTTTACTAAACTTTTTTTCCCAGATGTTTTCAGTAAAATTTTGGTTGAAATGTAACAATTTATCTGTCTAGATACGTGGTAGAGTTCAGCACTGTCATTGCTTTTACCATCCTTAACACAAACACGTGGAATCATCCTTTGTTTATACTTATATAAGGTGGAAGGAAAAGCTGTCACATGACATGTCTGTTTTTCTTAACAACGTGCTGGAGATCCATTGTGAGATTTTGATATTAATAACTCCTTATATAACGAGATCGCATACGATTCTGTTTCTGACAGCTAATAAGATTTTAGCGGCGAATAAACTCACGCAAAAATGACCGCAGAAGAAACGTGACAGCGAAATACAGTCATTGTTTGAGTTAGACAGTATTTTAACATTTTATATACAGCAAAAATACTTTTTATCCGCCACCATAACAAAAAACACATCATTACGCGATACTTCTGTTACTGAAAGGTAGCCCTCTAACTGTTATAATACACGAATAATCTTTGCAAAGAGTCGAATTATCTCTACAATATAGCAGGTCAAGCAGAAACATACACATTATTCAGGAACGCCTATTCTGATATAGTGCCAGACATTATATTATAATCTCATTGCATATCGATACCTCGTAGATGGCTTAGCCCGATGTTCAATTTTTTAGTTATCTGAAAAACAATAAACAAAGATACGAAATATACAATGTATAGTTTGTCCAGATTCTTAACATCGCTTAGTTCTATTGTTTTGTATTGAAAATAAGTTTAAGAAATTGGACAAACTATACAATATAATATAATAAATAGTATTTTATATTTCATAATTCAAGTGGATGTTTCCGTAGGAAGCGGATAAACTTACGTATGGGAGATGCGAGGTTTGATGTTTATCATGCTCTTGAAATTTAAGCTGTCCTGCTTTTTTCACTCGCTGATAAACATCAACTTACCTCGTAAGTCCCATAAGTAACTATTTTACCAATGTTATGATTATGGACATTTTTTCTTCTTTTTATTAACGTCCTCCAGCTGAAATCATGACCGGCGATGTGTTTAATTATGCTCAAATGGATCCGCGGTCCGTAGAGCTTAGAGTTACCTGACATATCTTTCAGGAACGGAAAAAAGGCTTACCCTGATACTTCACCTTAACCGAAATTCGAACTCCGGGCCTCTAGAACGTGAGGGAGACACGCTACCGAGGCGGGCATTTTGTACTCGTTGCTTATGAACAATATTTTTAGCAAAACTAGGTAAACGATTCGCTTACTTTGCGACTTAGCAATTTAGCAGAACAAAGTTATTATCCTAAGATGTTTAGAACTTTTTTCATAGTATACATAATACATAAAACAGCTTACGCAGCTCCAGTACTGTCCTCTCGTTTTATTTTGTCTACATCTGGTTAGCAGAGGTTAAATAAAAGAAAAGCTGGACATCAAAATATAAGTTTTGAGATCCTAGGAGTAAAACAATAACAAAACAGTCAATTTACAATGCGAGTATAAATGACACTGACAGAGATAGAATAATCAAATTTAATACAACTTGATACAGGAATCATGGAAGGGCAATATTAATAATTTTATACAGTCATGATAATGAAATAGACAAAGGAATACATCATGTAAGAATTCGATTTAAAATTTGCTGTAAGAAAAAGTATTTAGCAAGCTCCATGTTGAAGAAACGGAAGTACCATAAGTCAGTATAGTTTAGGCAATCAGGGCTTTATAAAACTCAGTATCCAGGAAATTCTTTAGCTCAAGGCTTGGGTGATTGCATTTAAAACGCATATAGGCCAGTTTTAAACATTAGAAACGGAATTAGAGTTTAGCAAGCCACAGGTTAAAGCGTTGTTTCATAGATAAACGAGAAGCTTCCAGTTTTGCTACTTCACTAACGTTTTAGAATAAGTGCGAATACGTTGATAAAACAGCTCATATTTATAAAAGTTCCAGTGGTTTTGTTTCTGTTTTAATCTTACAAACGTTTTTAATCGTGATGGATTATTATGAGCAGTCCGTAATGGCTGAAGACCGCACACCGATTATACAGTAAGCGGTCCTCATAAGGAAACTCTCCCCTTGAATTTTCAGCGACTCATGGTAGCTCACGTCTATCTTTGTTATTACGGAAAATATATATTTATTGATACGTCAGGAAGTTAGAAGATTTTATGCTTCAATAGCTTCTAGATCTAAGATGCAGAAAGAGTTTAATTATCCACGAATAGTCGAAAACTTCCAAACAAAGTCAAAACACGAAGGTCGGCTGATAAGTCCCGGGCCTCACAAAAAAAAAAAAAAAAAAAAAAAAAAAAACAACCTCAATTTCTCAACATAATCTCCAGAAAGGCTAATACATTTGTCATATCGGTGTTATAATTTAATTAAATCATCTACGTAATGCGATTTATTATGATCCTCAAAGTAGCTGTTTACCACATTAATGACCTCGTTGCTGTTAAATCTTTGTCCTCCAAGGAATTTTTTGAGGTTCGGGAACAGGTGGTAGTCACTGGATGCTAGATCTGGCGAATAGGGTGGATGTTCAAGCAATTTGAACTTAAATTCCCAATTTTTCCCATTGAAATGCCTGAACGATGGGCTGGATCATTTTCGTGAAGAAACAAGATTTTTTCTTCCCCAAACTTTTCTTTAACCTGACCACTCAAACGTTGCAGCAAGCTTGCGTGGTAGTCACTAATGTTACTTTTACCCTTTTCCAAGTAATCAATTAAAATAATTTCCTGTGCATCTCAGAAAACACTCGCCATAACCTTGTAAGCTGACAAAATTGTCTGCCTTCTTTGGTGCAATCCACTGTTTTGATTGTAATTTATTTTCTGGAGTGATGTATCCAAGTTTCATCCATGGTAATAAGCCTTGTCAAAAGTTCATTGAGATTTTTACGGTAGAGCTTCAAATTATTAACAGAAAGAGCGTTTATTTGCAACTTTTGTCTAGGGCCCAAACGCGGTACCCAGCCTCTACTATCTCAAACAACTTTAATCTGCAGTCTTCCAGTACTAAACGTTGACTTTGTTTCAATGAATCACTAGTGCTCGTACGTGCCATTTTAAACTCTGCAATTCACCTTTTAATCATTGTATATGAAGGGTCAGAGTCTTTCAATGTAGTGTCCATTTCCTACTTGATTTCTTTAGGCCAGTGATCAGCAGCAGCATGCACCCTCGTGCTGCCGTCTCTTACCCGCATGCACGCTAGTCCACTCCGAACTGTTGGCGGGTAAACAGAGGTGTAGTGACGGCTTTTCTGTAGTGTCATACAACTCCTTAGTCACGTTCAGAGACAATTGAAATATACAAGATTCACATGTATTTAAAGAGGTATATGTTATGTAATTAGCACACCAGTTATTCAGCCGTTTTATTTTAGGAAATTAATAGGCTAACATAAATATATAATATAGCCTAGCGCAGTCTTAATAATGCTGTGCCCTATAGAACAACTAAATAATCATGGTCGTCATCGTCATCATCGTCATAATCACAACAGACAATACAATAATAATAACCGTACTGCAACTGTCTGCTGGTGTTCCGTAACTGCCCCAGCACTGTGATTCGTTTTATCACCTAATTTGTCATAATCACTAGCATGACAAGTGCCATAGTGGCGCTGGAGATTATATTGTCACCCGAAAGTCGGAACTTCCTATAGAACCGGCCGGCAGTAGGGCCAGAGGGGAAGTATTGAGACCACGCCTATCCATTTGTCTCGTGTCACTAACTGAAGGGATGATTAGGAAAACGGCGGGATCTCTGTACCGTCTCTTTCCCCTCCCACCAGACGTCTCGAAACCTCGAGATAATTGTGCACGCCGCGAAGTTTCCAGAAACGGCGATCTTCCCTATTAAGGCCTGTAGTTGGCGAGTCAGTCAGTTCTTGGCGAGCAGCGTGAGGAGCGCCCAGTGAGGGAACGGACTGTGTACGTGCATCGGAGGAATGTACGTAACTGCGTGCAGTGGACCTGTGACAGACGAACTGGTGAATTTTAATTGTGTGCATTACGTAATTCTGTGTAATCGGCAAGTGTTCCGATTGTAATTCGGTGGAAATAAAGAACATTTTTGAGTGGTGCAATTGGACTTTTCATTTCACGAACCCACAAAGTCACAATATTTTCGTATCACATTCAGGACCTTATTAAACATCGCGCAGCATTGTCCAATGGCGTAAAAAATATGCCTGGTCCTATGAAGGGTTAAACAACGTAGATGTAGAAGACCTTCGTGAACATGTAGCCATCTTGTACACAGAGAGGTATAAACGAGCCTATACTGATCACCCCGCCCCCCTCTCTCTCTTACCCTCCCGGTGGTGCACTACTTACCCAATACTCGTTTCAGCGTGTCGTGAGGACCACTGCTTTAGGCGTTAAGCCTTTCAAATGGAAGTATTTAATCACTATTCGTTTTTTTCCAAATACTCCATTTACGTGAAATTTCTACCCTTGTCTTGTTTAAAATGCTCTCATTCCAAAAACTAAACAAGCTCTTGACCTATTACTATGGATACAACCTAGTCCAGAGTTAAACTACGTGATGCCATCAAATTCACCCAGTGGCGCCATCTCTTTATGAGGCCCTGGACTTTTCACTCGACCCTCGGAATTAGTGTTGTGTATACTTACATTTACCCACACATTCTTAAAGGTGTCTCCAGAGTTCATAACTGTAGCAGCTGACAGTATTCATTAGATAGCAAGAAATCACGAATGACATCAGTCACACAGAGAAAATTTCAAGAATACAACACGATTTTCAAAATACCCTTTACATGCAACACTGTAATTTTCTACTTCCTCTAACTTGACTCTGGGGATTTTCATGAATTTTCCAGTTTATTTACTTTTGTGTAACTGTTTAATCACAAAATCTAGACACTAATTTACAGCACAAAAATTGTATATCTCAACAAAACTCATGTTTTGTGTCAATTGTGTCGTGTCAGTAATCATTTCCGGAGTATTCATTTGAATTTTTTTCAGTAGTACATCATTATTTGAAGTGTTATCGATATTCTGTCGTTACTCCTCGTGGAGGGTGTATGTAATTTCAAAGCCGGCATACGTATAGTGACACGCTTTTACACATTTTCAATTATTCATCCGTTTTTGCAGTGCTAAGTGTCCAGTCCATTATACGAGATCATGCAGGAGCAGGGAATTTCTGAACGAGCACAGAGCGATATGCTTTTACTTGTTCTACCGCGTACCTGTAGTAGGCAGAGGAAATTTTGCTTTCGATCCTGAAATTGCATGTCGAGATTCCATGTAAATGAATATTTGAAGCATCCTAAATAAATATATTTCAAAAAATCTATTTTAGAAAATATTTTCCACAAATATAATGCGAAATGTTGCAAGAAAATCCTTCTACACTAAACCAACTTTACATTCAATATTTGGTATTTTTAAAATGACTCTTTTAAGCAAAACACTGCACATTTGAATATTTAATGACAAATAGCAGGTCTTGAATTAAATAAAAATAGCTTTTGAAGTTTTCTTTATTTGGAAGGATTTTTGTATAATTAAATCTTAAGTAAAAGACACAAATGCACTCTACATAGTAGCGAGGCGTGACTTTCAAAGTGAGGGAAGCTCTAAATAATATTTTTCATAAAAATAAGTGAGAATAATGACTCAAAGAACTAAAGCTACTCTTCAGTGTTCTTTCTATTGTACAGTTACACAAAGGCCCTTCTTGCATTACAAGACTGGTCAGAATACAAGCAGACATACGAGGGTGGTATGAAAAGTTTCCGAACTAATAAAGATACAAGACATTTTTACAGAATTTATTTTTATTTTTTATTTTTCAACATAATCCCTTGTAACTCTACACCTTCTCCCAGCGATGCTCACATCCTTGTAACTAATCCAAATAGAACTCGGCGTTTTTCTCTGCAAAATAATTGTTCACGAAGGTAATTGCCTCTTCATTTGACTAAAATCTGTCCTTCGAGCGCAATTTACAGATGAGGGAACAAAATGAAGTCGTTTGTGGCTAGATCTGGTGAGTGAGGCGGATGGTCAAGCAGCTCAAACCGCAATTCATTGTTTTTCGCGATTGAAACCACTGTCTTGGTGACACAGGACTTTATTTTTCTGCAAATGTGGCCGTTTTCACGCAAGTTCCACCTTCAGCTTGTCAAGTAATGATTCGTAGTATGCTCCTGTAATGGTTTTTCCTTTTTGAAGATAATCGATTACAATAACTTCATGATTATCCCAAAAACAGTCGCCATCACTTTCCTATCCGAAAAATAAAGTTTTTGCTTTCTTTGGAGCTGGTTGCCCCATTTGCAGTCCAGTGTTTGGACCGTATTTTTGTTTCGGGCGTATAATGATGTATCCAAGTTTCATTTACAGTAATTCATCGGCACGAAAACTCTGATTTATTGTACCTAAGCTGCGGTAATAGAGCGTTTGAAATGTTCATTCGAACACGTTTTTGGTCTAACGTGAGCAAACGTGGCACCCAACGCTCCGACAGCTTTCTCATGTCTAAATGTTGATTTAATATATGACAAACACGTTCTTTTGACATGCTCATAGCCTCTGCTATCTCTCACACTTTAATTCGGCGGTCGTCTAGCACCATTTGGGGAACTTTGGCGATATTTCAGTCGGTAGTTGCAGTTTTTGGACGTCCCGAACGTTCATCGTCTCCCAAGCTCTAATGGCCACGTTTAAATTCAGCTGCCCAAATTTTCACGCTGGCAAATGAGGTGCAGCGTACCCATACACAGAATCCAACTTATCTTTGATTTGCGTAGGCGTATTGCCTTTCAAAAACAAACGACTGTTACATGAGAACTGAGGATGCAAAATGGCTGAAACTTTTCGCCCGCCTCAGTGGAGTAGATGGTAGCGTGTGTGCTCACGTTCAAGAGGTCCCGAGTTCGAATCTCGGTTAGGGTGAGTTACTTTGATAAGGTCTCCCGGGGTTTTCCCTTATCTTGATAGATGAATGTTAGGTAACTCAAATCTTCATGGACCCTGAGCGCATTTGAGCATCATTTCACCCATTTCATTCATCGTCCGATATGACTTCATGTTGGAGGACGTAAATTACGAAAAAAGGCTGAAACTTTGGTGAGTAACTGGCAACAGATGAACAACGAAATTCATTAGCTTTTATTTACAAGTGCTGCCATATTCATGTTGAGGTCGGAAACTTTTCAGACCACCCTCACATTCCTGCTTCTTCTCTCCACTCGGGCATTCCAAATTTTCCTTCAGCTGGCCCACACAGCGAGAATTGCTAGTATAAATGGAGAATGTATGCAATTCACACACTTTTGGTAAGAATTTAAAAACTCACAAGAATTTTCCATGTGTCATCATTAAATACCAATCGACGAAAAATAATGTTGCTAATACTATTGATATATATTTAGTTGTACTTAAAAGCGCCACATAAAGCAAAAAATAAACTTTTGTTCATACGTAGAGAGATTTCACGTGACAAAAACATGCCAATGCTTCCTAGCTATCGAAGAATTGGGATTGCTTTTAGAAACCTCGAAGCATGGTATTCAAGGTTACGAATACGTAAATACAGAAATATTCAGGATTGAATGAACTCGCGGAACTGATGACTCAATACTAAGCAGCTGTCAAATTGTCTGCAGCACCGCAGATATTCGGAATAGATTTTGAAAATGATTCTAGAGCAAATAAAATATTATTTGACATGAATTTTCTTGCTTATCTTCTTTTTTACTTGAAATTCTTGAGGAAGCGGCGCTCTCAGCGCTTTATTGCACACTTCGCCACTGACTATACAAAATATGTAGGTGCCTTTTAAATACAGCATGTATTGCTAACAACCTTTTTCAGTGTCGGCTATTTTCGAAACATCCACTAACATCAGCCTCAACTTTTCCAATACTGTCGCTTTTCAGTTGTTTACCAGTTTTAGAGCGATCCAGTGGTATTTTACATTTACCTGGTATCCACAATGGAATTTAGGTAGAACCACTTTTGCAAACATTGTCTAGATTAATAAGAAAAGGAGAAGATTCATTTATGAAATTTTGTAATAAAGCATTTAATAGAAATGAAGAAGAAAATACAATTTGTGGCAAATACTGAAGTTAAAGAATTGCTGAAATAAAAAATGAGGATGAAAGGAGAGGAGACGATTGGAGCTGTTGCATGAATGGCGGGGGAAACCGGAACAGCCGGAGGAACCTGTCCAGACACCGCTGGGATCAAATGAAAGGTGAACAATCTAACCACTCTGCCACTGTACTACCCATTGGTGTTGTATGAAATGAATTAATTGGAAAAGGTGGCATTTCAGGCCTGTATCTCCCCACCATTTGTCAGTACGTAGTGCGTTCAAGCTATAACACCTATTTATTTTTTCAGGACTGGCACCAGATAGGAACTTCTGTTTGTTTTTAAATACACGTGGACTCTTTGTAAATGCGTGACAGATGGCAGCACTGCACAATGCATAGAACTTTAGTGGCAGCGACGAGAGTAAGGACTGTTTTTTATATTGAAAATGTCGACTTTTTCATTGCAAGAACACCGTGTAATCATTCTGTTTCTCTATTTACGTGGTGTGACATCTATTGAAATTCATTGTCAGTTGAGTGAGGCATGTGGTGATGGTACCATGGATGTGTCTAATGTTCGTCCTTGAGTGCGACAGTTCAATTAAGACAAAACATCGTGTGACAACAAATCAAGACATTTGAAGACATCGCCTTCTCCATTGGCATTTTCGTGGGATCTGTGCACACAATCCCGCATGAAGATCTGAAAATGCTCAATCGGCGATCCTCCAAAACAACGTTCTCCACTCGTTGGATCATGTCGTCAGATCGGCCGGTGTGAGGCCGTGACTGTCCTGCTTTGTTGTCACAAGATTTTCTGCTTTCATTGAATTGTGTCACCCAGAAACGCACATTAGACACTTCCATCGTACCATCACCACATGCCTCACTCAACTGGCGATGAATTTCAATAGGTGTCACACCACGAAAATGGAGAACACGAATGATTACACGCTGTTCTTGCAATGAAAACGTCGCCATTTTAAGTGTCAAAAAGAGCCCTTGCTCTCGCAGCTACCACTAGAGTTCTATACACTATACAGTGGTGCCATCTGTCATGCATTTACAAAGTGTCTACATGTAGTTAAGAAAAGCGGAACTTCGTACCTGGTACCAGTCCTGAAGAAAGATAAGTGTTGTTATAACTTGAACGCACCTTGTAATGACTGGAGAATGCCGGAAAAACCTTCAGTCAGAGAAGGTAGTTTTGGGAAAATTGAACTTCAAACTTTTGATTCATGAGTCCTTCACGAACTCAGCTACCACTGTCCCTCTAATATGAAGAGAAAGTAAGGCAAATGTTCTGAAAATACCTACTACCACTGAAAGACTTTTTTTTAAATGAAAACATTGCTCAAATAATTTTAGAATTCTAATAAATAAAAGATAAAGACCGTTGTAGTTAAAACATTTTTAGTCTATACATAAACAAGCAGACGTATGCATTACGAGTAAAACAAAGAAGAATAAAACATCTCGAAGAAGAATGAACAGTCAATAAAATTGGCATAAACGTAAAATACGGAGACAGATGGAATGATTCGCCGCATAAAGGAATGATGGAACGACCAGCAGGCGCTGGGAATCTTGCATGAAGTACATTTAATGTCCTCGGTTTGGAGTAAATCAAGTCAGGTATAGCGAGCGCCACCCTTGCTAATAACTCCACAAAACTCGTGTAAATAATACAATACCACACGCGCTATTGGAGAATGTTCCGGCGTAACAAGATCTGCAAACACGATTCAATATCTCTCCCAAGGGTAAAAATAACGTGAATATTGGCAACAGCATTTTTTGAGAAGCGCAGAGCTTCATGTCAACAACTGCGAGAGCTCAAGTTTTTACTTTCTTTGTGATTGGTATTCTCTGCTGATTACACTTAACATTTGATATCAACATTTTATTGAAAATGCATATTTTAATCCCACGATTCCAGCGCTGCGGACGAACAGAGATAAAGAGATATAGACACAGAGGTAGAGACATATACAGGATGTAACAAGGTGTGTCAAAACTTTGGGAAAACATTTCTTAAATATTGTGACTTTGTGGGTTCGTAAAACAAAAAGTCTAGTTTGCAGAAATTCAGAAAGCTCTGTATTTCCGTAGGAGAAAGTTTGTACACCCCTTTGTAGCAGGATGACGTAACATACACCAACAGTCTCTCGTGGCTTCACTATACGTAAAAAAAAAGTTCACCTTCAAATCACTCACGATCATCAGTTCTCGACTCGACTCGGTACAGTTCAAATGTCTACACACAGCTCACTGGCTCGCAACTGCAGCTCCTAGCAGCTCTCTCCTGACTCACGACAACTTTCACTACCGCACATACGCCCAGGCCGCTGTTTCTGGAAGTCAGACGAAGTTTCTAGAAAACTGCCGAAGCTTCGCGGACTTTCGTTGTGCAGTGGGAAAGTTCAGACTATATCTGTCTCCTTCTCCCTCTGTTCTCTCTCTCTCTTCCTCTCTCTCTCGGCAAGTGATTAGCGCTGCACCCACGCGCTGGCCGCTCTATAGTTTGTCCAATTTCTTAACATCTCTTAGAAAATTTATGTTGCATTCAATGACTGTCTCTACCCATCACAGTTTATATGAACATCTGTTCCCTAAACTTTCTTCAAACATTAATTTTTCTACCTTCTTTACAGATATGTTTTCATTACATATTTTCGAAATTCCTTATTCTGTAGGATTAGGAGGGAAAAACTATGAGCCCCACTTGAGAAAACTGTTGGAAAATTCAAACCAGTAACAAAATAATCTGTGTGCTTTAACGAGATAGATACATCTTGCTCTACATAAATGTATATCAACTTTCAGTTTACCGGTTATGCAAAAAGCATTATAAAAGTTTTTGAAGGGTTGCACTGCCGCAGAAGTTAAAACTGAATTGGATAAGTTCACCCGGATTCTGCACCAACATTGAAGACAATTTACTTTTGGATCAATGAATTTATACGTGGTCGTAGAAGATAAATCCGCTTGGTCGCCCAATTGAGGCCATCACACAGGACACCATTAAATCCACGATTTGGCTATGCAAGACCGCCGAATCAAAATTCCTGAGTTTGCTGAGGCTTTAGGCATCTCTACTGAGTGAATGCACAATATCCTACCTGAAAAACTGGCAATTAAAAAGCTCTATGCAAGATGGGTGCCGTGACTGCTCACAGTCGACCAAAATCACATCCGGAAGAACACCGTCAACGAGTATTTTG
The DNA here is from genome assembly GCA_030765055.1 of Mantis religiosa. Taxonomy (NCBI): domain Eukaryota; kingdom Metazoa; phylum Arthropoda; class Insecta; order Mantodea; family Mantidae; genus Mantis; species Mantis religiosa. The sequence goes on from CM060959.1 coordinate 86,257,898, forward strand.
CAGACCTTGATGGAATCTACTTTTCCGATGGGATGGAAAAGCTGGCCCATCGCTGGACCAAGTGTATATCCATCAATGGAGACTATGTCAAGAAATTAGGTAAAGTGTTCTCGAAAAGAGTTATTCTTGGATTTTTTTTACTAGATTTATCAAACGACCCTCGTACATGCTTTACGTGCGGAGTTTATGTAATAACAAAGACGGCAGTGGCACACACAATTGCGCACAGGTGAAATGCCGTGCACCCGTTAAGTTTTAAATGAAGAACGTTGTATATACATTTGTGTTATTACAATCAAAATATTTGATATATTTTGAGTTAAAATTTTTCATGCAGAGTACATTGGAGTGGAGGATCTTTTCGAAAATTTTGGTAGTATATTTGGAAGTATCTGTACCAGATTTTCAATTTGAACTACCCCTCACACCCACACCCCCACACACCCCCCACCCACCCACCCCCACCCACCCCACCCCCACACCCACACACACCTTTTGGGGGTTCAGGGAGCTGTAAAATGTAAAACTAGGCATAATACCCTTTTTCAAAGCAATTTTAATGCATTTTCGGAATAAGCTTCATGTATAATTCTTGTACGATAGGTAATCATTAACACTGTTTATGAGTCTTCCACAGAATGTTGGTTGTCTCGTTCTGTATTTAGATAACACGGTTCCCCGTAGTTTTCCTACATTATCCTTAATGGTCCGTTAAAAGAACAAAAATATTGCAGCACGGTGTTTTACAGACTGTTGTGAAATATGCACTTATACTCGAGAGAACACAGTATTCGCGTGGGAAACATTGCACTGGTAAAGGAGAATTGCGTAAACCAAGCGCTGGTACTACTAACTAGGTCTAAGAAAGATGAACTTTGTGCGGTATTGACTGCGGAAGTTTCTAACCTCTTCAATCCCCTGTTACAACTTGCTCTTTTAATAACAAAACTACAGCGTTCTGTTAAATACATTTCGAATCTCTGCTTGGATACACTGCATTGTTTCTAAACCTGACGGATAAACAGTTTTTTTTTTATAAAATATTAATGAATTCATACTCAATTGTTCCATTTTGACGCCGTTGGCTTATTAATATTGGCAACATTGTACGACTTTAAAACAGTAATGAACGCAGCAGTACCCAATTTTAAATCTCTTCCTTAACATCTTTCTTTCACTGTTTTTCATTACTTATACGCGTTAATAGTAGGTGCATTGCGTACCTTAGGTGAATAATGAACTGAAATGTGAACAATTAAAAGCTACCATCTAAATTATATGCGCAAAGCCTCCTTATCCGCTTTTTTTATAAATAAATTAATTGGAGTAACACATGTCTTGGTTCTTAGGTTGTTTGTATAGCCTAATTGAATCTTTCGATTTTTGTTGGTTAATATTAGAACCCGGATTTCTACGCGAAATGCTTATAAACGCTTTTTTCTTGCTGAAATAAGGGTTTGCTTACTTATTTTATGCTGTTTAAATCCAAATCATGTAAATTAAAAACTAAATATTTATTGCTAGCGATCATTTTATCTTAATTCGGTTTACTTCGTATTGCTCAAACAGGAACCAATATAATCTTCTTGTCTCTAGCGCAAAGATTGGAGTTACAAAATTTCATGAATTCTTTCCATATTTGTCTTTACCTCTTCAGCCAGTTTTGAATCTATGGGCTTTTTTGTTAAAGGCTGTCATACTACGCAGAACATTTCAATGAAGTAAAAACAGTGTTGTACTCCTTAGATGCAAAATATGCCAGCAGCATTGCCCCAGTACAGGAATGTTTTGCTAATATTGGCATCCAATATAAGAGAGTACATCCATAACCGTTTGTCCAAAAGTACCTGCTAATATGACACATTTGGAAGCTCGAAATAATACCTAGGAACATTCAGTTTCTTTGACAGACGTAATTTCTTAACGTTGTCTTCAGAGACTCACGGTATTGCTAAAACTGCTTTTGAGAAACTCGGTTAGATATTTAGGAAAACCCCTGATTACGAAACACTGCAAAATTTCTAAAATGTTTTCTGGATGAGAAACGTATATCGAAAAGGAATTCACTAAAGAAGAACTGTAGTACTTTTCACATGTTCCAGTAACTTCAAGTGACATTGAGAGATCCTTTTCACTGTATAAAAAGTACTTCAATGACAAACGCAGGAGCGTCACATAAGCAAATCTCAGGATAACCTCCCAAGTACTATAACAAGCTTATGTAAGGTAGAATTCTACGAAATTTATGAGTAAAATTTTATTTTTATGCTTATTTTTGGTACTTATTTGTTTCATTTTTCGTGCCCATATACTTGCTTATTTCATTGGCTTACAAATCCGGGCAGTAGTTATTATATAGCAATAATATTTTATAAAAATGAGCGATGAATTGAATAAATAGTTAATTCGCTTTTTAATGTTAACATGACCAATTGCAAACTTTATATTTTTTCAATAAATAATTCATATGTTTGTATATTTTTCTAAGGATTCATTAATAGCGTATTTTTTAGGTAAACTATACTACGGGGTATTACGTCATTCCTATTGGTAAAGCAAGCATTGAAAATTAGAACCGCAGGTATGTCCCGTTTCATCCTTGTTGTCATGACAATTGACAAATTGCAAATTTAGCTTACAGAACCAAATACCTACCTCTATATTTGTTTATATTTGTGTTAAAACCAGTGTTTCATTTGTGGTTATAACATTTAATAAATCTCCTGATGCTGGGAGAGATGCACACTTCCAAAACGTCGATTTCTAATCGTCTGTTCAGCTGGCTTGCTGCCGAGAAGAAATTGAACAAATATCTACCTGTGGAAACGTAGAGTCAGACTGAAAAATTCAGTGTCATAGCCTGGATTTAAACCACGAATCTTCTGGTTTCCGTCCAGCCGCTCTACCACTGAGCTACTATGGCCAACGTACCGATATGACAAATTCTCCAACTGACTCATCTGTTTTCCGGTAAATCACTTAGGAGTTCTCATAAACACATGAGACAACTACCTTAATGGCGACTTACTACATGTAAGTACTTTAAGGCCCGGGCTTTATAGTTAACCACTATTAGGTCAATTAATGGAAATTGTTCTTTCACACTGGCCGTGTGTAGGATAAATTGTGGAAACGTAGAGTCAGACTGAAAAATTCAATGGAGAATTTAATGTCATATCGGCACGTTGGCCATAGTAGCTCAATGGTTATAGCGGCTGGATGAAAACCAGAAGATCCGTGGTTCAAATCCCGCCTATGGCATTGAATTTTTCAGTCTGACTCTACGTTTCCACAATTTATCCTACATATGGCCAGTGTGAATGAACAATTTCCACAAATATCTAACTGTTAACAATGTTTAACTTACAAATCAAGTACTGCAAAAAATATTTTACCCATCAACCTAAAATTTTCAGCAAAACTTTGCGAATGATCATTTAAGACACAAATATGCCTTTTTAAATTTTATAATTTCATCATAGTTCTTTTAGATGTTGAGTCATACGGTAAATTTAATCAATGCCATTAAATTATATAAATTAAAAACAAGAAACTTAATATAGACAGTCTCATAAGTAACAACATTTAAAAAATTGAAATATGTTCTGACAAGCAATAAACTAATTTTCAAAATATAGACCATTATATTCTATGGTCTTGAGCTATCGTTCAGCGAGGTTTATTATCCTACGATGGTACTAGTCTCTGGTTTTTGATGTGAAGAATTCGGTGGCACCCACTTGCACTGCTTCAATGTTGTCAAAAATTTTTCCACATAAATAATGGACCATTGATCGAGAAAGATGATAATCTGATGGTGCGAGATCAGGGCTGTATGCTGGGTGTGATAGCAGTTCGATTCCACCCAATTCCTGAATTTTTTCCATGGTTTTTCGTGCAGTATGGGGTGTTGAATTGTCCTGTTGTAATAGAACTCTATTTCGGTTAACTAATGCTGGATATCTCCGTCTCAAAATTTCATGAGCTCGTTACAGTTGTTGAGAGTAAAGATCCTCATCAATGACCCACACGTTTGGAACAAACTCCCAGTGAATCACACCTTCAAAATTCCACAATGTTACTTTGGGACCGAACTGATTCTTTTAACAATGTCTTTAGTAGGTTGGCGGGGATCAAGCCAGTGTTTCGAGGCATCAGGGTTCGGTAATATATCCATTTTTAATCACAAGTGACCCTCTACTGACAAATCAATCATGCATGGGATTATGGATAAGCTGGCGACAGAGATCTACTCTACGTTCAATCTATTGAGGTGTCAGTTTATGGGGTACGGATCTACAAGTTCTGTGTGATTTTCCAAGTGTCTTAATGTGGCAAAAACGTCTGAAAGCCTACGGGTACTTTTTTACGAATTTTCTCGTGTATCCTCGATATTCCATTCTTTAGGTCTTCCAGAACGTGACAATTCTTTAGTGTGTTCTCTCCATTGTTGAAACTTTGGAGTCATCGTTGTGCCACACTTACTAACGACACCTTCTCCCGAGTTCGAATCTCGGTCAAGATGAGTTACCTGGATAAGTTTTTTTCCGGAGTTTTCCCTAATCCTAAAAGACGAATGTCGGGTAACTAGGCTCCATGGACCATGGACCCATTTGAGCATCATTTCACCCATTCCATTCCTCGTCCTATATGACTTGAAAAGTTAAAGGACTTAAATTAAAAAAAAAGGATAACAACCACACCTTCTCCTTCCACTTCACATATCCTTCGAACTGCGGTAGCGGCGTTATAATCTGTTTCCAAATAGTTTTAGAAGCACTCTTAAGTTCAAATTTTAACTCAATTTTGTGATTTGGTGAGTTTATTAACAACTGAAGACTGATATATACTCACAATGTACGCAACAATATCCATTGCATCCTGTAAATAGAATTGCCAAACCAAAGAAAGCCAATAAACTTTCCAAAACACCAAAATCAAAACATCAACTTTACTTACGGGACAACCTAATATCTCTAACTCATGCAGGCACTGGATTGAAATTCTGTGTGTGAGCGCTGTGTTACATTACATGATTATACTATGACAAATATGTCCAGTGTTTCAGACGGAAATTCTAGACTCCTGGATTCCTAGAATTGTAATAGCAAACCATCTTAGTTGTTACGTTACAAACACAGGTAACGGATTATGCGTAAATCATTATGGTTCACAGATAATCAAGGTGAACATTTATTATTTCATATCTTGATCATTTGATTCAATTTTTTTTCCCTACCAAATATGCAATAAAAATATGAAAGAATAAAGAGAAGGTTAATATGTGATCGTGAAACAAAAGAAGGTTGGATCCCAAACTCGGTACTTAACTACAGGAGATTCCAGGGCGTAACACCAAGATTTAGGAAAAATCTGTCCACCCAAGTCACTCCTTAAATTTTTCGATAAAATTGTTCCCTAAAAAAATGGCCTATTTTTATTAAAATATATTTGTTTAAGACATGTTTATTTGATAAACGTAACTAAAAAAACATTTGAATCCCAAACTCAGTACTCAGCTACTGGAACATCCAGGGTGTAACGCTAAGCATTACGAAAAATCTGACAAACCAAATTACATCTTAAATTTTTGGAAAACTTTTTTTTCGTCTCAAAAATGGCTCTATTTTTATTAAAACATATGTTTATGATATTTTATGATAAATGAAATGTATTTCTTCAACACTCTGGCAATATAAATTCTCTCCATACTGGATGACTTTTACGTAGCTGGCAAATCCTTGAGGTTTACAAAAATTATAAATGTTTAAAAGAGAAAATTTATGTGAAATACCCTTTTATTTGTGGAATTAATTTCAGGGATTTGCTTTTTATTGGCTTGCATTTGAAAATACTTAAGTTTCTCTAAAATGGTTTAGGGAAAAATTGTGAAATAATTAAAATGAGAAGTGTTGACAATTGGAGAACATCTAAATTATGTATACATATGCAAGTAAATAGTCATAATGTGGAATCCAAAGCGAAAATAATGTTATGAATGACAGACTTTTACGTTAGGTTTCATAGCTTGACAAGTAATTATTATAAAATTATTATTTACTCACAAGGTACCATAATCCTTTTGAGATGACATTGTTAGCTGATGTTCTTCAGCTGTTTGATCCACATGTCTTTCAAACAAGACTTGGTCTTGAGTTCCAGGTGGCATTTTTTCAAAACCTGTATTTTAAATGTTATAAAATCACAAGATTTAGTTAACGCGTAGTTCTGTAATGTATATTTAACTAACACCGAGTCTAATATTCTTTGGTTTCTATTCAGGACCCGCCACTTAATGAATCATTGTCATCTTAAGTTTCCAAAGTGTCATCAGATAAGTTAATTTGAATGGGATGTTTTAATTCACATTTGTAAGCACTGTCTATTAACGGTGGTCATTGTTCACTTTTATAAATATAGTTTAATGACTCAAGTTTGGCCACGTGATACTGTCCCACTTCATTAATTACTATTTCCAGCTGTTACGTTAACAAATTGAACCATAAGATTTCCATTTCTGTATTGTCCTTAATTGGACAAGCAATCAATCAACTGTAGTATTTAATCACAGTAACTCTTGGATAAGTAAGGAATAAAAATGAGCACACGCTGCCTGTTATGGCGTTAGTTAAGAAACATTAATGATACAAATGTTGGCAGCACTGAACTATGGATTCACTTCAATAAACTTCTGACTTCAAGATCACAGTTTCAACTCCTGAAGTAAAGTTGACACAGTGTCGATGTAAAAGTGATTCAGAAAACACGTACCTCGCACTCGGTGACAGTTGAAGACACTGTTGAGAAATGTATCTGACCTAGCTCCCTTCATTTGCATAATACACAGATATTGGCATCTAATTAATAAATGGAGCTTAGCACTAGACACATGTATAGTTTGTCTCCCCACCTGCTTCCTCTTCCAGTTTCTTTTGGTAACCGCGAGGGAAGGCTCAGTCGGTTTCGCCTGTGGCCCGCATACGGGAGGTACGGGTTCGATTCCCTTGGCCGGGCTACCTGACCCATTGTTTTTTCGGGGGTTCCCTGGCTGCAAGAAAATGCTGGGTAGGTTAGTTAGATCCCCGAATTTCCTGTCCCTCCATTTCATCTCTATTATCATTTCATATCATCTCTCATACGGTGATTATTTCAGGGAAGAAGTGTTGCCAGGTGTCTCGGCATTTACTCCTCCAGGGGGACGGTCTCCGGTCTACGGGTCGGCCTGGTCAGCAATTCCAGGACCAGGATAGCGGTTGTACTGTCCTATCGGGAAGCTTCCAACTGGGCAATTGTATGAACCCTGCCCTCTACTGCTTGAGTAGCTGCGGACCACTAACGCTCGCGATACCTCTGGCGTTACTAGAGGAACCTCGGGCCGAATTGCCGAACCGCTCCCGTAGGGGAGGTGTTCGGATTGGGTTGGACTCTAGGGGGCAGTGGTTACCGATCCCCTTGGGAGATCGGGTACGTCTCCGGACGGGGTTGAGGGAAGCCATATTCCCGCGTACTAGCCTGCATAGCTAGTAGAAGGTGTGCCAGATTACCAGGCAACCCTACCCTTTGGGGGTAAGTGGCGCGCGTAAGTGGCGTATCCACTTCCATCCCGTCTTGTGTCCATCGGACCAAATGGGGTGGGGCTTGTTAGTATCTCGGTAACTCCCTGGTCACTAGAGGGGGTTAGTCTTCACTCTGTGCGGATTGCCCTGTTAGATATACTTGTGTGTGTATATATATATATATATACACACACTCCTTGTGTCATCCTCTCTGTCTTCTCTCGCCTCATTTTCCCTCCAGGGAAGGCTCCACTTGGGGTACAGCTGCAATAAATTTCAAGCCAAATCCAATCCAAACCTTTTGGTAATTTGACATTTTCTCTACATGTGCTTTCCAATGTGATCTGTACTTTGGACTTTCTCTAATAAACAGAGGATATATTAGACATGGTTAACTCCAATATTTATTACCAGTTATGCAAATTTCATCCAAACTTTCGCGGAAAATTCAAGATAAACATTAATTTTTCATAAAAATATCTTAAACTTATATTAACTTTTTAAAAATAGTTATGCTTCACACGCAACGCTTTTCATCATTGTGTTATACTATCCACAGACAGAGAATGCGCGCGCGCAAGGGCGCACACACGCAGAGGCACTCACACATGGCAAGTAACGGAGAGGTCACTTGACACCTCGAACCGCAATTGAATCTTTTGGGCACACATACTAGAGGAACGGATGAGAATAAGGGACTGCAGAAGTAGACAACGCAAGCGGCAGAGACCAGTGAGTCCCTTACCAATTACTGGCGTGACCACTGGGCAGGGATTCGCTCGCGGCTCAGGTGCTTCCCTCCAGCGGGAAACGAGAAAAACTCAATTGAGAGTGAAGGTTCGGATAGCCACCCTCTGGCGGAGCCAAGAAGAAGCTCCATTACGCAAGCCTCTGAACTATTTGCCCAGAGTCGTCATGTAACATGAGACAAATGGGAGGAAATGGAATACAGGAGAGCTGTTGAGAAGACACCACTCCAACATTTGCCCCATTGACTAGGGAAAACAGGTATCGAACCCGGGACCTCAAAATGCGAGGCAACTCCCTCGGTAGCATTTCATTTTGGGAATTTTAAACGTACAAAGAAAATAAATATTGGTAGATGAACAGGATAGCTTGACCATTACAGACAGAATTAGGCAATGTACGAAGGAAGAACAACAAGAAGATATGCGATTGCTATGTACAATGTTTCCTCTACCTGCTCTAGTGGTATAGAAAGTAATCTCCGTTGCTTTCATGTAGTTGAGACACCTTTATTATTAACAAGCCTGGTGGAAAATGAACCACGTAAAGTAGTCTCTAGAATTCGTTATTATATAAATATTGCCCGTATTTGTATTATCTTGTGTTTATTTTCTAAAGTCTCAAAATGCCTTAAGATAACCACCCGAAGTGTGTTTTGCCAGTTGCTATAACACTGGTTTCCCTTAAAGCACTAAGACCCACTGTTTTAATTAAAATAACAAACTAATGTTTTACCTAACTGAAATGCGACATTGGATAAGGTTGTTAAAAGATATTACCTTCTTAAAGCACCTACACACTTAAGTGGCTTTCAAGAAAGGTCTGTATGAGTATTCCGTAATTTCAGTCAGATGAATATACATTGATATTTAATTTTCCCTGTTCACTATTCTGCAAGTCATTCTTACATAAAAAAATATGAAAATTCATGCCAAACAATGTTTTATTTGCTCTGGATATATTTTCAAAATTTATTCACGAACATCCGCAGTGCTGTGCACAATATGACAGCTGTTTAGATTCCAGTGACCAGTTTTGAGACCTCACTAAGAACTGAAAGCCCACCTCGGTAGCGTAGATAGTAGCGTGTCTGCCTCACGTTCAAGAGGTCCCGAGTTCGAATCTCGATAAGGGTAAGTTACCTGGATAAGGTTTTTTTCGGGGCTTTCCCTTATCCTGAAGGCGAATGCCGGGTAACTAAGCTCCAGGGACCCGGAGTCATTTGAGTTTATTTCACCCATTTCGTTCATCGGCCGATATGACTTAATGTTGGAGGATGTAAATTTTACACACGCACACGCACACGCACACACACACACAAAAGAACTGAAAATTTCTATATTTATTCATTCCTAACTTTAAATTCCATGCTTGGTAGGTTTCCAAAAGCAATAGCAACTCTTCGGTAGTTAGGAAGCACTGACAGTTGTGCCGGTTGTTTCATGTTTTTTAAATGTAAAAGTGGTTTTGAATTTCTTTTTTATGTTGTAATTTACGTCCTCCAACGTTAAGCTATATCGGACGATGAATGGAATGGATGAAATGATGCTCAAATAAGTCCGGGGTCTATGGAGCGTAGTTACCCGACATTCATCCTACAGGATAAGGGAAAAACCCGCAAAAACCTTATCCGGGTAACTCACCCTGACCGAGATTCGAACTCGGGACCTCTTGAACGTGAGACAGACATGCTACCACCACGCTACCAAGGCGGGCGGACTGAATTGTTCTGGTAAGAGTAATTTTTACAAAAATAGAAATGTAAAATTAGAATGCAAGTTGACTGAAATATAATTTTATGGTTATTGGTAATTGCAAAAATGCGATTACGTAATTTGGTGACGTGGACCAGTAAAAGAGAGGTAACGTAATGGGCAGAGAACCCGAAAAGATCAGAGATTAGCGTCCTAATGCAAGTGACTGTCTTAAGAGTAAGACGTGTTATTTGTGTCACACTGCGAGTGTGCATTGTTTTGTATGAGTGCATTTGTTTTGCACTAGTGGCGTGTGTAAGAGAGTTACGGTTCATAGAGGCCATTGTTTGTTAAAGGAAAGCATTTACATAATATAAAATTGTAACAGAATTTAAAATTACTTTGTGGAATTAAACCCACAATATTTAAAAGAGAAGAAGTGTTGTTTATTTTCCAACAATTGCAGTATCAAATTCCTATGCCCCGAGACCGCGCCCAGAGGTAAGACTCATTGCTCCAGAGCTGCTGTTGAAATTACAAGATTACTAGATCGTCACCAAAGGTGAGAATCTACAAATGATCTTCAATCATCCCAATTTTACAATCCCGTTGCAAACTGACTGCCACAACGCGGGGCTTCTAGAACGTCGTCTACAGTCATCCCATTTACAAACTTTCTGTTGCAGTTTCAGTCACGTGAAGTCTTTGTAGCGTGTGAAGCCACATTATTTTTTATTTCATGTGGCGCTTTTAAATGTTACTATAAGTATATTTCAATAGCTTTAACAATAGCATTTAACATAGTTTGGTATTTAGTGGCAACACATAGGAATGTTTTGTGAAGTTTTAAGCTATTTGAAAAAATGCGAATTGTATACATTCTGCATTTTAGGCTAAGAGTTCGCGTGGTGTGGGCCAGCTATAGGAAACGTCTGAGTGGAGAGGGGAGGTAGTCTGCTTGTATTATGACCAGTATTTCAATATAAGAAGGGCCTATGTATGAGTGTACAATAGAAAGAGTACTGAAGAGTAGCCTTAGATCTTCGAGTTCTCTCTTACTTTAATTAAAACTATTATTTAGAACCTCGCTTTAAAGTCAGGTCTCGCCAGTGTCCGCATGTGTGCTTTAACGATATCTGCGTTATAACATTTTGTCCATCTGTTTACGGTTTACCAGTTATGTAAAAGTAAAGTAAATGAAGAGCACTTGAAACGCTATTCCTAAAAATTCAAGAATACAATTATTTCGTTATCAAAATTCCTTTAACATATGATACTTTAATGAAAATAATTTTAACTATTTTGATAATATTAAAAATGGTAAAACATTTTCCAGCTAAATGCTAGTTTAGAATGGGAGCTTTTTTATTTAAAACTATTCTGTTTTATTCTTCAAGAAGTTTACCTAAAATATAAGTTTTACATTTAGAAACCTTCCAAAAGGCAAGGCTACACACACGCACGCACACGCACACGCGCACGCACACGCACCCCTACATACAGACATACATTTTCTGTTTAGATATAGAGAGTTTAAAACGTGCATTTCCGATGAAATCTTGGAATCGTATTCTTGTAGATATTGTAGGTATATATCAGAGAAATCAATTATAATGAAAGGTTTGACTTTCTTTCGGTACAATTCTCAGAAGATCTTATCCTTCCATTGACTTTTGCTAAATGAAATATACACTTCTGGGAATCTCTTCATAATCACCTCAATGTCCGTAAAACGGCGTTCTAAATTTGAAGCTTTTTCAAAGGTGAATTTTTATATGCTTGCTTTGAAGGTGAAATTTTAGCAGTGAATTCCTGGACTATAGATCTGGTCTTGTGTTTTATAAGCAATATTTCGATGGACAAAGCAGTAACTTTAAAAAAAAACAACCTTTTGATAAAATCGGTTAGAACCATCTTTGAGAGAGAGAGAGAGAGAGAGAGAGAGAGAGAGAGAGAGAGAGAGAGAGAGAGAGAGAGAGAGAGAGAGAGAGAGAGAGAGAGAGAGAGAGAGAGAAAACATTCTTTGTAAAGGAAAGTTTACACAAAGGAATTTCCTTCAAATTCTTCGTTTCACATTCTTCGTTTCGCAGATTGCTAGTTTTTATGTCGGGTTTAGGTGTGATGTTTTCAAGGACTCAGGCATGCAAACTTGTTAAAATAAATTATGTCTACTGTATTTCAAAACACACACTTCTGGGGAAATAGGACAGTAAGTTTTCGGTGGAAGTCAGTTTTTAAATCATCCTATCAGAAGTTTGTTATAGAGAAAGTGACTGACTGAACTTTACCGCCACATATGGATAACTTCCAAAACAAAAGCCACACGTTAAGGAGGAACATCTATTACTGTAATTGATACTCAACCTGAAAGACCTAATAAAGAAAATGTTTTAAAGGTAGTGAGGCTCATCTGGATCAGCTCCTGAAGTAAAGGATAAGAAACCACTCACCCTGGATTCATCGAATGTGACGCAACGCCACTGCGGTATATTACAGGTGGTACTTCGCCCACGTCAGCTGTAGGCGGTGTTGACGGAGGCGGCGGCGGGGGCGGACTGTCGCCTCTCCAAGGGTTTGTATCTTGTGCCAGTGTCTTCACATTCAGACTTAATACTGCGGACATTTTGGGAGTTGTCACCAACACTGCAAACATAAATATATACATGTATAATATCTATTTCACTATCCGATAGTTTATTTGTACATATTTTAACTTATGAAAGCTTAACTTTTGTATCTGTCTCGTTTTAATAGTGGTGAACATTTGCAGGAAAAGATGCAGATTATTTCGTCGTATTCTGGTGTTCTGGAGTGAAGAGGGGTAAACTTATATTGTCACTGCAGCAAGGTTTTGGTATCATCAGCTCACAATATCTGAATTTAAGAAATTCTAGACCATTTGCTAGAGCGTGAAATTAGATTTATCTTTATAACAAGTGTGATGAACCGAAACAGGAACCAAAAGGTACAAAAACCACAAAGTCACCAAAACATAAAGGAACCCGAAAGAACCAAAAGTCAAACAAAGGAAAACGTATACGCATACATACTTAAATAAAAAGCAAACAAAAATCAGAAAGAAAGCCCAAAACAAAATGAAAAAAAAAGACCAGGAAGAAAACAAAGAACAGAAGCAAAAGAAAAGAAAAAAGCAAAAATAAAATTAAAAAAGAGAAAGAAAACAAAGCATAAAAGGCAAAACATTAAAAAACAATGCGAAAAAAGCAAAACAAAAGCTAAAAAATACAAAGGAAAGGCAAAACAAAGACAACAGAAAGAAACGTAGAAGTGAAAAGAAAACCCGTAGAAGTACAAAGAAAGACTTAGAAGTAAAAAAAAAAAAAAAAAAACCCCGTAGAAGTAAAACAAAACAACGTAAGAAACCAAACAAAATACATACGAAACAAAACAAAACAGAACAAAACAAAACAAAACAAAACGCGAAAGAAACAAAACACGTAAGAAACAAAACAGAAAATTTAAGAAAAAAATAAAACAGAAAACAAAAAAACAAAAAAAGGTGAAAGTTAAGAATAAAAAATAACCTACACCAAACAAAATAACTACTGCCAAACTACCAAATGAGTTGCATGTTATATTTCAATAAGTTTATAGCCACTATGACGTCTGTTCGTTGGACGACGTAAAATACAAAAAAAAAAAAAAAAAAAAAAAAAAAAAAAAAAAAAAAAAAAAAAAAGCATTAGAGAGGTTTGCTGTTGAGTCCCATAAATGCGTCAAGGCTGAGCGATCGACCAACCCTCTGTCTCCCGTCACTAATTTGTACGCATTCCTTTCAGGGTTCACGGGGATAAAGGAGAAAATCTACAATCAAGACAATTAAAACTGTAGCTTTGTATGCTGGTCTTGAAACTCGACGGTGCCTCCATGGCATTACGAAAAGAAGGTAAATGATGACTTCGCTGCCAAAATATACGAAATATGAGAACCTTAACCCTATAATAAAGCTATCTCAGAGATGACTGATGACTCGAAAAGGGTATTTCAAGTAATCGTATGTTTTAATATATATTTGTAATGTAGTATCGATTTTGTTTCTATCTTGCTGTTTATCAATGGTGCTACAACAAATAAAATTTATTCCGAATAAATGGAAAGTACATTTCAAGCTAAACTGATTCCTGAGGAAAAGATGTTGATTTATCACATAAATATCATATACATAGTATTTCAACAAAATGGTAGAGCAATTTCGTTTTAGATTTATGTTTACACACTATTTGGCTTTGAAAAATGCCTTTTTGGATTCGAGAGTTTTCAAAAACTTTCTAGTGGAACTTTGGCATTCAAGTTTAAGATGGAAAAGCACTGTAACTCCTTTTGAGTCCTACAGCTAGGTTGAAGGATAAGTAATACACCTTCACCATCTTAAATATCTGATTAAATTCACATAATTTTCTCCACTCACTGCTGTAGAAACTCTTTACAAACACTTATTCTATCCACTGCTTGCCCACCTCGGTAACAAAGATGTCCTGATTTCGAATCTGTCAGAGTGACTTACCTCGATAAGGCTTTTTCCCGGGTTTTCCCCTATCTGATCTTCGAATGTTGGTTAACTCTAATTTCTATGGACACAGGGCTCATTTCAGCATCATTTCGCCTATTTTCATTCATCGTCCAAAATGACTTAAGTTTGGAAGAGGTAAATTTAAAAAAGAATTCACTTCATGTAATTCAAAACAGACATTTATATAAAATGTAAGTTTAATATTTCTTTGTGGATACAATGAATGAGGGAAATACCGCAGCCAAAAACGTTAACAAGGTTCTTTAGAAACCAAAGCACGATAACCCAGGTGACTTTTTTATTGTAGAAGGAACTTCCAATCAAATTTGATGTGTTAACTTTATGTAACTTCTGCATCCACACCGGATGAGTTGGTGTAGTTAATTAGTACTTTATGTTTACTATATATATATATATAATTCATTTATTGTTTTATTTTATTAAATATTACTTGGAGTAACAATTTAATAAGAAAGGTCCGCAGGCAGTGAATGTAGGGCAGAAGAGCAGTTGCTAGTTAGCTGACCAGTGGAGGGTCGGCAAGCATAGCAGTGTAGAGGGAAAACGTTCTGCGTACATCGAATAGTTCGAGCAGCACAAGCTGGTGCGTGCAACAGCAAGAAGGACAGTGCTACGTAAACGAACGTGTTTTCTCTGTGTATTTATAAAAAGAGAATACCATTAAGCTAACGATTCTGGTGACAAAGACCGTTAAGTTGAATACTACGCCTTGTCGTTTTTGACAACACTGTTTCATTTATACCTTTTTATAATTGTCTCCCTTTGGAAATGTATAGACGATATTGTAGTTTTAAAGTTTTAAAACTAAATAATGTATTAAGCTATTAAAGCGTCAAATCCAAAACTACCCAACTTCAAGAAAGTCATCTTAAGATTTCTTCATTTAATTAAAGGATCTATACTGAACGTTTAAATAAATTCAATTACTGCATTAGGTACTCTTTACATTACTTTACATTTTAAAGTACGAGGCATGTTTTTTAAGTCGGTACCGTTTTGCGGTTCCGCCGCCACAGCGCGACGGTCGGCGTTCCGCGCATGCGCGCTGGTTACCTACATCTCTTGTCTACGCACTGACGCAATTGCAGTCTGATTCTTCATTGTATACGTTGGTTACTGAGTCTTTAAGATGACTTCGACTGCCGGGCTTACGCCCACATACGCAAGGTAGAGGTGGACGATCATCCAACCGGTAGGGGGAAGAGATGTGATCAGCATCGCGCATCCCCAGCTGGACATGAAATCGCTACCTAATTGCAATTTCTCAAATTCCTCATTATGCTGAGTGGGCACCGGTCCTCTACACGGGACTTGAAATCCGTACCCTCAAAGGGTGGGATCGAACCTGGGTACCTTCCGTGGGACGGAACCAAAGCACAACGTCACGGCGCAGGACGTTAACACCCTTACGTCAGATATAAATATGTTAGTAATCTTATTGCCCCTAAAATATTGCCAAACGAGAGTTTTAACGACAAATCAGAGCAGAAAAAGTGCAAGCGTGACAGGCAAGGAGACGCTTCTAGAATGTGGCACACCTGACGAAGGGAAGGGTTCAAAACGGGGGGGGGGGGGGCATATGACGTAATAAGTGAACCTCTTTGATGCCTGATCTAAGAGTTGTTCTGTTGTATCCAATAATAAAAACAGACAAAGAACATACCCTGTCTCTCTCTAATTCTAGGAAATTATAGATGAAATGTAAAAAATTCCCTTTCCTGGTAATGAGTGAAGTCATCTAGTAGATTACATCATTCTAACTCTTCTGTATGTTCCCGTTAGCGTGTAATCGCTTTATTTGCATTCTCTTAAACAAAGCTGGGAATTCCTGGAAAGTGGCCGAAGAAATATTAGGAATGCACCTAAAATTATTCCTAGAATTGATGTTTCATCTTCTCTCAATGTACACAAAAATATTGTAATTTATTGGGATGAAAAAAAAAGGAGATATAATTTTACTAGGCATGAAGTAAGTAATAAATAAATAATGGAGTGAAAGAATCAGAATATAAAAAAGAAGACTGCTGGACTCACCAAGGCGGCCCGGGTTCGATCCCAGGCGACTCCATATGGGATTTATGGTGGACAACACGGCGCTGGGATCTCCGGTTTCACCCCCATCATTGCACCAATAACTTCATTGTCTTTCCTATCATTTCATCTCACCCTCATTCTCTGATCCATTTCTCTCACTGTCATACAAGGCATCGGGCTGATCACCCATCCTGAATTCTCTATCTGCAGAGTTTCTCTTACGCAAACCCGATGCCTAAAAACGTATAAGGAATAGAGAAAGAATAAGTGGGGGGTATGGATTGAATTAAACTTCATATACAGTTTTTCTTGTGATAAATTTTGAAAATAATGGAAAAAAAATCTGAGTTGGTACAGACAGGCATTTCCCTACGAATTACAAATTCTATTTAGGTGACATTTTTACTTAAAATTGTTTATATTAAATATTAAATTTTTAGTTATATGTAACATGAGCAAAGAGGATTTAACGCTAATAGGAAGTATGGAGAATCAAATTCCGAATTTCTAAACGTGGAAAAACACATTACTCCTCCTTGGTGTTAGTGATGTTTTGCGAAGAAGAAAAATCGGTAACTTCAAGTTCGTTGCATTAGATGATAATGTAAACATAGCTATGAAGTGTTTCGAAAATAACGAACGCTATAAGAAGAATGAAAATCACTAATTTGTTTATTAAGTATATATGTTTGTTTCCTAAGATAGATTTTGCCTGTCTTATGGTTTCCTAGTTAAACATAATAATAGCATCAATCAGCTTATTTTTGCCGCGATTCAGTGGTCTAGAGCGTGGCAGCTCTGGCCTGGAATGTTCCCGTGTTCGACCCTAGCCTATGAGTCCGACATTCTTGCAATGTACAATTGACTTGACTACTAGTAAAAGATAGGGCTAGCAAAAAGGGCTTTAAGCCAAGGCGCGAGGGATGTTGACCACCACCACCACCACCACCACCACCACCACCACCACCACCACCACCACCACCACCACTTGTGATCTCCCTCTCTCCCCCTCTCCATCTCTCTCTGGCTCTTTCATGCCCGCGCAGGGACATATATTACTCCGAAATACATCTTCTATCCGGGGTTATCACAACAAAAAATTTACGATAAAATGCCGAATTCATGGATGTAATGTTAGCTCTACCTCATACAAACTATTAAACTACAGTTGATTGATTTATAGAGCATTTGAAACTTGTAGGTGCTAATCGAAAATATCTTTGATTTGTTTTTAGTTATGTGAATGAGCTGTTTACGAGATAGTTACGAACAAACATACAGCTACAAAGGATCTACATACCATGAATGAATCAGTTCCTGTTGATTACTTTAACCACTATTACGCATACATTTATTTGCTTTTAATACCCTATTTTGTGGTTCTTTGGTGCTACCTATGGATTTGTTTTACTAACTTAAACTTGTGCACTACGATGAACGAATCAAAACATTTCAAGTTTCTAAGTTTTGTGGTTAGATCAGCTGCATCAAGAAAAGTGGAGGGTGGCCCCGTAGCTCAGTCAGTAGAGTACCTACCTGCTGTGCTAGGGGTACCCGGTTCGATTACCGGCTGGGGGTGGTGATTATTCTCCAACCAAGATGATTCCCCATCTTCCCCAAAGTCTGGAAGTATGAATGAGAGTGCAGATGTGTTCGTGGTCTAATGGTACACCCCAACGAATACGAGTTAACACCTTCGATGTGTTCTAAAGGAGAACGGCCGCCGATATGACCACTG